>NW_026844700.1:4558083-4603083 GCF_025583915.1 Anolis sagrei ordinatus
TGAACCGCTGTGAGTCGCCTTCAGGCTTGAGATACAGCGGTATAGAAGCAAAGTAAATAAATAAATAAATAATTATATTATTATATTATTATACTTTTATTATATTATTGTTATATTACATTATTGCTGTTATAATTATTTATATTGTTATATATTATTATGTTATATTATATTATTATTATACTATTATTATAATAATTATATTACATTATTATATTACATTATTGCTCTTGTAATTATACATTACATTATTATATTATTATACTATATTATTATTATTATTTGTACTCTGCAAAGGAAACTGGAAGCAGTATTCAAGCTTTTATAATATATTATTATTATATTACATTATTGCTATTATTTTTATTTATATTATATTATTATACTATCATTACATTATTATTATTATTATTATTATTATTATTATTATTATGGACACAAAAGCACAGTATGTCACAGCAAACAAGATCTATATGCTGGATTTCGTATCAAAAAATCACCAGTTGAACACTTCCCAAGTATCTAGGACTGCGTGATTTTATTATTATTATTATTATTATTCCGCAAATTTATTTTATTTGTTTTATTTACCTTACTTCTATACCGCTGTTCTCAGCCCAAAGGCGACTCACAGCGATTCACAACAAATACGAACAGCAAAAATTCAGTGCTACAGTATAGATACAGTTAACAACCTAACACATAACACAATTAATAAACAGTTACTACAATACCCATTCACTGTCGTCTCGTCATCAAAAACATGTTCCAGATTCGTCTTCCATTGTTCCATTCCAGTGTTCATTAACCAATCATTGCACTAATTATTGGAACGCCTGCACAAACATCCAGGTCTTCACCTTTTTGCGGAATACCATTAGAGATGGTGCTAGTCTAATGTCCGTAGGAAGGGCGTTCCACAGCCGAGGAGCCACCACCGAGAAGGCCCTATCAATTTGTTCGCCCTCATCCAGACCGTCACAGCGGCCAGGCACCGGTTCAGGACCTGGTCAGCCTCCTTAGTAGCAGGTGGAAAGGAGTGACAGAGTTGGACATCATCCGCGTACAGATGACACCGTACCCCGAAACTCCGGATGATCTCCCCCAGCGGCTTCATGTAGATGTTAAACAACATGGGAGACAATATTGAGCCCTGAGGAACCCCACAATTATATATTATTATACTATTATATTACTATTTTAATATTACATTATTAGGTAATAATATACCATTATTATTATGTTACATTACTACTTTTATAATTATTTATATTGTTATTATATACTATTATATTATAGTATTATTATTTATATTGTTATTATATACTATTATATTATATTATTATACTATATTATTATTATTATTATTATTATTATTATTATTATTTGTATTCTGCAAAGGAGACTGGAAGCAGTTTTCAGGCTTATATAATATTATTATATTACATTATTATATTATACTATATTATTATTATATTACATTATTATATTACATTATTGCTGTTATAATTATTTATATTGTTATTATATACGATTGTATTATATTATTATACTATAGTATTATTATTATTAATATAATAATAATAATTATTATTAATATAATTTGTACTCCGCAAAGGAGACTGTGAGCAGCTTTCAGGCTTATATAATATTATTATATTATATTACATTATTATATTATATTATTATAATACAATATTATTATTATATTACATTATTGCTGTTATAATTATTTATATTGTTATTATATATTACATTATTATGCTATATTATTGTTACTATTATTCCTCCACAAAGGAGACTGAAAGCAGTTATCAGGCTTATATAATATTTTTATATTACATTATTATATTATAATATAATAATGTAATATAATATTATATCATTATTATACTACATTGTTATTATATATTATTATATTGTATTATTACATTATAATATTATAGTACAATATAATAATGTAATATAATAATATTATATCATTATTATACATTATTATATATTATTATATTGTATTATTAAATTACATTATTATGTTATAATATGATAATGTAATATAGTAATATTATATCATTATTATACTACATTATTATTATATTGTATTATTAAATTACATTATTATATTATAATGATGTAATATAATAATATTATATCATCATTATACTACATTATTATTATTATTATATATTATTATATTGTATTACTAAATTACATTATTATATTACAATATAATAATGTAATATAGTAGTATTATATTGTAATGTAATATTATAACATTATTATACTACATTATTGTTATTATATATTATTATATTGTATTATTAAATTACATTATTATATTACATATTATAATAATGTAATATAATAATATTATATGATTATTATACTACATTATTATTATATATTATTATATTGTATTATTAAATTACATTATTATGTTATAATACAATACTGCAATATAGTAATATTATATCATTATTATGCTACATTATTGTTATTATATATTATTATATTGCAGTATTATGTTATTATACATCATTGTTATTATTATTATTACTATTATTTACACTCTGCAAAGGAGGCTGGAAATTATTATATTACAGTATTGCTGTTATAATTATTTATATGGTTATCATATATTATACTTTTAGATTGTTATATTATTATAGTATTATATTATTATTATTATATTATTATACTATATTATTTTTATCATAATCATTATTATTATTATTACTATTAATTATTATTTATTATCATTATTATTATTATTATTATTATTATTATTATTATTATTATTATTATTATTATTATTATTATACTGGAAGCAGTGTTCAGGCTTCTGGGTTCATTGCTGAGCTGGTGCCAATGCCCAACCAATAGGGGGCGGTCCCTCTGGCGGAGAGGCGGGGACTCCACCTTGGCCCCGCCCCCTCGGCCTTCCCCAGGCGTTTCCGCTTCCGGCGTGAAGCAAGATGGCGTCTCCTGTGGAGTTCTTCTGCTGGCCGGGCGGCTGGGGGCTGCCTTCGGTGGACCCTCCCTGCTTGGCTGTCCTGGTGGGTCTCGGAGAGGGCCTTGTGGGGTGGGGAGGGGGCTTCTGGAAGGGGCCTTGACGCTCTCTCTCTCCTTCCTGCTCTTTCCCCAGGCCTACGCGCGCTTCACGGGGGCGCCCCTCAAGGTGCACAAGGTCAGCAGCCCCTGGAGGAGCCCCTCAGGTGAGCAGGCCCAAGCGGGGTGGGCTGGGCTTGGTGGGCCAGTTCTGGCAGGTCATTCCAATATTTTGGGAAGGCTGAAGAAAACATCCTTAAGAGAGAATCCTAGAATCAAAGAGTTGGAAGAGACCTTTGCATTCAAAGCACCCCTGACAGATGGCCATCCAGCCTCTGTTTAAAAACCTCCAAAGAAGGTGCCTCCACCACACTCCGGGGCAGAGAGTTCCACTGCTGAACAGCTCTCACAGTCAGGAAGTTATAGAATCATAGAATCAAAGAGTTGGAAGAGACTCATGGGCCATCCAGTCCAACCCCCTGCCAAGAAGCAGGAATATTGCACTCAAAGCACCCCTGACAGATGGCCATCCAGCCTCTGTTTAAAAGCCTCCAAAGAAGGAGCCTCCACCACACTCCGGGGCAGAGAGTTCCACTGCTGAACAGCTCTCACAGTCAGGAAGTTTAGAATCCTACAATCAAAGAGTTGGGAGAGACCTGTTGGGCCATCATCCAGTCCACCCCCGTTCTGCCAAGAAGCAGGAATATTGCATTCAAAGCACCCCTGACAGATGGCCATCCAGCCTCTGTTTAAAAGCCTCCAAAGAAGGTGCCTCCACCACACTCCGGGGCAGAGAGTTCCACTGCTGAACAGCTCTCACAGTCAGGAAGTTATAGAATCCTACAATCAAAGAGTTGGGAGAGACCTGTTGGGCCATCATCCAGTCCACCCCCGTTCTGCCAAGAAGCAGGAATATTGCATTCAAAGCACCCATCCAGCCTCTGTTTAAAAGCCTCCAAAGAAGGAGCCTCCACCACACTCACTCCAGGGCAGAGAGTTTCACTGCTGAACGGCTCTCACAGTCAGGAAGTTATAGAATCCTAGAATCAAAGAGTTGGGAGAGACCTGGTGGGCCACTTCTGGCAGGTCATTCCACTATTTTGGGGCAGCTGAAGAAAACATCCTCAAGAGAGAATCCTAGAGTTGGTGGGCCATCATCCAGTCCAACCCCATTCTGACAAGAAGCAGGAATATTGCATTCAAATCACCCCTGACAGATGGCCATCCAGCCTCTGTTCAAAGCTTCCAAAGAAGGAGCCTCCACCACACTCCAGGGCAGAGAGTTCCACTGCTGAACGGCTCTCACAGTCAGGAAGTTATAGAATCCTAGAATCAAAGAGTTGGGAGAGACCTGGTGGGCCACTTCTGGCAGGTCATTCCACTATTTTGGGGCAGCTGAAGAAAACATCCTCAAGAGAGAATCCTAGAATCCTAGAGTTGGTGGGCCATCATCCAGTCCAACCCCATTCTGCCCAGAAGCAGGAATATTGCATTCAAATCACTCCTGACAAATGGCCATCCAGGCTCTGTTTCAAAGCTTCCAAAGAAGGAGCCTCCACCACACTCCGGGCAGAGAGTTCCACTGCTGAACGGCCCTCACAGTCAGGAAGTTCTTCCTCGTGTTCAGATTATTATTATTATTATTATTATTATTATTAAACTTTATTTGTACCCCGCTAGCATCTCCCGAAGGAGATGCTAGCACTGCATCCTGTCAGATCCCCAAAATCTGGAGGAAAGCAAGAGTCATCGCCATCTTGAAGCCAGGCAAAGACCGCAATGACCCAAAAAGCTACAGACCAATCTCCCTGTTGTGCCACCTCTACAAAGTTCTGGAGAGACTTATTTTGCATAGAATTATGGAAAAATAGACCCCTGTCTGATCCCACAGCAAGCTGGCTTCAGGAAAGGCAAAAGCTGCACATCGCAAGTGCTGAACCTGACTCAGCACATAGAAGATGGCTTTGAAAGGCAGCAGATCACAGGAGCTGTCTTCATAAACCTGTCAGCAGCCTATGATACTGTGAACCACCGCCTCCTCCTGAGAAAAATGTATAATATCACAAAGGACGACCACCTCACCCGCCTCATAGGAAACCTGCTACAAAACAGGAGCTTTTTTGTTGAGTTCCAGGGCCAGAGAAGCAGATGGCGGAAACAGAAGAACGGCCTGCCTCAGGGGAGCGTGCTTGCTCCATCCATGTTCAACATCTACACAAATGACCAGCCACTGCCAGAAGGGACAGAGAGTTTCATCTATGCTGATGATCGTGCCATCACCGCTCAAGCAGGGAGCTTTGAGATGGTTGAACAGAAGCTCTCCGAAGCTCTAGGTGCTCTTACTGCCTATTACAGGGAAAACCAGCTGATCCCTAACCCATCTAAAACACAGACATGTGCCTTTCATCTCAAGAACAGACAAGCATCCCGAGCTCTGAGGATGATTACCTGGGAAGGAATCCCACTGGAGCATTGCAGCGCACCCAAATACCTGGGAGTCACTCTGGACCGTGCTCTGACCTACAAGAAGCACTGCCTGAACATCAAACAAAAAGTGGGCGCTAGAAACAACATCATACGAAAGCTGACTGGCACAACCTGGGGATCACAACCAGACACAGTGAAGACATCTGCCCTTGCGCTATGCTACTCTGCTGCTGAGTATGCATGCCCAGTGAGGAACACATCTCACCACGCTAAAACAGTGGATGTGGCTCTGAATGAGACATGCCGCATTATCACGGGGTGCCTGCACTCTACACCACGGGAGAAATTCACACTGCTTAGCCAGTATGCACCACCTGACATCGCCGGGAAGTAGCAGCCAATAGTGAAAGGACCAAGGCAGAGACATCCCCAGCTCATCCCCTGTTTGGGTATCAGCCAGCACGTCAACGACTTAAATCAAGACATAGTTTTCTTAGATCTACAGAGACACTCGCTGGAACACCCCAGCATGCGAGAGTCCAAAAGTGGCAGGCTCAAACCCAGAACCTCAATTTGTGGGTAATACCAGATGAGAGACTCCCCCCTGGGCACACAGACTTGGAAGGCGCTGAACAGACTGCGCTCTGGCACCACGAGATGCAGAGCCAATCTTAAGAAATGGGGCTACAAAGTGGAATCCTCGACATGCGAGTGTGGAGAGGAGCAAACCACTGACCACCTGCTGCAATGCACCCTGAGCCCTGCCACATGCACCATGGAGGACCTTCTTGCGGCAACACCAGAGGCACTCCAAGGGGCCAGAGACTGCTCAAAGGACATTTAACCAACTGCTAAGTTTGCAAAATTTGTGTGTTTTTTAATCTGTGTGTTTGTTTTGTTCTGTTAGAAATGTAATACAATGGTCTGGTTGCTGATGACACAATAAATGAAATTCCTCCTGCTTTTCCTCAGGGACCCTCCCGGCCCTGAAGACCCCGGATGAAGGCGTCCTCTCCGACCCCCAGCAGATCATCACCTACCTCAGGAAGCAGGTAAGGGACACGCCCACCTCCCAGGTGCTGAGGGGGAGGCAAGGGGCCTGGGGATAGAAGAAGAGGAGGGGGAAGAGGAAGGGAAGAAAGAGGGAAAGAGGAAGACGAAGGGGGGAGGAGGAGGAAAAGGAGAAGAGAGGCAAAGGAGGAAGAGGGGGGAAAAGGAGGAGGAAGAAGAGAAGGAAGACAAGGAAGAAGAAGAATAGGAGGAGAAAGGGGAGGTGGAGGAGAATGAGGAAAAGGAAAGAGGAGGAAAAAGAGGCTCTTCTTTCTCCTCTTCCTCCTTTCCCCTTCTCTCTCCTTCCTCTTCCTCTCCTTATCTTCTTCCCTCCTCCTCTTCCACTTTTTCCTCCCTTGCTCTTCCCCTCCTCTCTCTTCTTCTTTATCCTTTTATCTCATCTTCCCCCTCGTCAAATTTTGTTATGTTTTCCTCCTCTTCTCCTTTTTTCTCTTCCTCTTCTTTTCTCCTCTTCCTCCACTTCCTACTCCTCTTTTTTTCTCCTTCCTTCTTTTCCTTCTTTTCTCCCTTTCCTCCTTCCATTCTTCCTTGTCTTCCCCTCCTTGCCTTCTCTTCCCCTTCTTTATCCTTTTCCTCCATCTCCTCTTCCACTTTATAATCTTTTTGTTATTTTTCATCCTCTTCTTCCCCTTTCTCCTCCTCTTCTCTTTTCTCCTCTCCCTCCCCTTCCTACTCCTCCTCTTTTTTTCCTTCTTCCTCCTTTCCTCCTTTTCTCCCTTTCCTCCTTCCCTTCTTCCTTTCCTTCCCCCTCTTCCCTCTCTTCCACTTCTTTATCCTTTTCCTCCATCTCCTCTTCCCCTTCCTTGTCCTCGTTTTCTTTTTCTTTCCTCTTTTTCTTCCCCTTCCTCCTCCTCTTTTTCTTCCTCTTCCCCTTCTTTATCCTTTTTCTCCATTTCCTCTTCCCCTCCTTATCCACTTCTTCTTCCTGTTCCCGTTCCTCTTCCCCTCCCCTTCCTCTTTCCCCTTCCTCCTCTTCCTCCTGCTCTAGAGATTCAACGCAGACTATGACCTCTCCGCCCGGCAAGGGGCCGACACGCTGGCCTTCGTGTCACTGCTGCAGGAGAAGCTTCTTCCCGTGCTGGTGAGTCCAAAACAGAGTTGGAAACTGTAGACTTTCATACATTCCTACAGTTGGGGGACACCAGGTCTAACTGCCTTTTACCAGGCAAAGAAAGTGCAAAGCACCCCCAACAGATGGCCATCCAGCCTCTTCTTCAAAGCCCCAAATACTCTTGTATTCGGGTCTGATTATACTCAAGTATATATGGTAGTGTGTGGCACCAAAATTGGTGTTTCTGGAGGAGAGACATTTAACATAATAGGCTGTTAGCTCCAGGTTGAAAGATTTCCTTGGCTTGCAAGCCACAACAGTGTTGCTGCGGAATGGGAGAAGGGCTTGCTGTGCTCTCCTTGGCTCTCCATCTCTCCCGTTCTCTTTCTCTCTTGCAGATCCACACCTTCTGGGTGGATGCCAAGAACTACGTGGAGCTGACCCGGAAGTGGTACGCGGAGGCCATGCCCTTCCCGCTGAACTTCTTCCTCCCGGGGCGGATGCAGAAGCAGCAGCTGGAGCGCCTGCAGACGTTGTGCGGGGAAAACTGCCTCGAGAACGAAGAGGAGCTGGAAAAGGAGGTGAGCAGGGCGAGGCACAAAGAGGGACCCAAGGGGTAATTAAAAAAAATTACAGCCCAGTAAATCAACAGCAGTAGTTTGAACAGATCAGAAACTTCTTGAGCACAGCAGAAGAGCAAATGAGCTCCAGTAATTATAATCAATCTTATGAGATTACAAAAGACTTTCTTGAAAGGAAAGTTATGGACTTGCTATCTCTCTGGAGACATCTTGTCTCTCTCCATGCTCACAGAAGAGCAAAATGGAAGCTCAGAGGATTACTATGTGGTTAGAAACGTTGAATGGAAAAAGGTGTATCAGTCAAACAAGACGAAAACTATATAATGCAGTTTCTTAATCCAGGTTGTCTGCTTTGAAGTGGATTATATAAGAATATAATATACATTATATATTATAATGTAATAATATGATTATATTTGTAATATGATATTATAATTATATATTACATGTAATATTACTAATAATATTACAATATAATTGGTATCGTACAATATAGAAATATTTAAAACTGATATTGTACTACGCTAATAATATAATATATTGTATATATATATATATACCTTGTAAGCCGCTCTGAATCCCCTAAAATAATAATAATAACAACAACAACAACACTTTATTTGTACCCCACTACCATCTCCCCAAGGGAGGTGCGGCTTACATGAGGCCAAGCCCAAATACAACAATATAGGCAATAAACAACAATACAAGCAATTAAAAATAAAAAAACATAGACAATAAAAAATATACAACATTATCAATAAGACAACACACAATTAAAAACAGTGGGAAGGCCAAATGTAAAGTTAAAATTGGAAATAATGTTGGGACATAGACGAAAAGGAGATATTATAATGATTATTAGTATTATATTGTATTGCATTATAATATTATCAATATATGTATATACAATATAATATAAAATATTTAATTATAATATTATTAGTATTATATTGTATTGGATTATAGTACTATCAATATTATATGTATGTACAATATAATATAAAATACTTAGTTACAATATCATATTATTAGTATTATATTGTATTACATTAAAATATAAACATTATATGTATATACAATATAATATAAAATATTTAATTATAATATATTATTAGTAGTATTTTATTGTATTGCATTATAATATTTTCAATATTATATGTATATACAATATAATATAAAATATTTAATTATAATATATTATTAGTAGTATTATATTGTATTGCATTATAATAATATCAATATTATATGTATATACAATATAAAATATTTAATTATAATATATTAGTATTATATTGTATTACATTATAATATTATCAATATTATATGTATGTACAATATAATATAAAATATTTAATTATAATACCATATAATTTGTAGTATTATATTGTAATACAATATAATATTAAATACTTAATTATAATATCATATTATTATTAGTATTATATTGTATTACATTATAATATTATCAATATTTTATGTATATACAATATAATAAAAATATTTAATTATAATATTAGTAGTATTATATTTTATGACATAATATTTATTTATTTATTTATTTACTTTATTTTTATACCGCATTTTTCAGCCTAATTCGGCGACTCAATGCGGTTATAAATATTATAAATATATGTATATAGAATGTAATAAAAATATTTAATTATAATATTATTAGTATTATATTTTATGACATATTATAAATATTACATGTATATACAATGTAATATAATATATTTAATTATAATATATTATTAGTATTATATTGTATTACATTATAATAATATCAATATATGTATATACAATATAATATAATTATAATATCATATTATTAGTAGTATTATATTTTATGACATTATAATATTATAAATATTATATTATATACAATATAATATAAAATAATTAATTATAATACCATATTATTAGTATTACATTGTATTACATTATAATATAATAAATATTATACATACACACACGCACACACAATATATTATGTTATGTTATGTTATGTTATGTTATGTTATGTTATGTTATGTTATGTTATGTTATGTTATGACTGGTGTTGGGGAAGTGTTTGGGACAATGGCCTTTGCCAGAGTGCGGAGTGTTTTCTTCCTGCCTTGCAGCTCTACCGTGAAGCCCGGGAATGTCTGACGCTCCTCTCCCAACGGCTCGGCCAGCAGAAGTTCTTCTTCGGAGACTCGTAAGTATCGTTTTGCGTGCGGCATTTGTGGAAGACGTACTTTGGGTTGAGCTGCATCCATAGGTGTCTGAGAAAATCCCTCTGTTTCCCTCTCCCACGCCCAGGCCCGCTTCCTTGGACGCCGTCGTGTTCAGCCACCTGGCCCCGCTGCTGAAAGCCAAGCTCCCCAACGCCAAATTCCAGCAACACCTCAAGTCTCTGCCCAACCTCTGCAACTATTGCACCTCCATCTTGAGCCTGTACTTCCCCTGGGATGAAGGTGAGCAATGTGGCTGAAAGAGCTGTTCAACAGGGGAACTCTCTGCCTCAGAGTCTGGTGGAAGCTCCTCTAGAGGCTTTGAAGCAGAGGCTGGGTGGACATCTGTCGGGAGGGCTTTGATTGTGCTTTACCTGCCTGTTAGAAGGGGGTTGGACTGGATGTCCTTTGGATGACCCCTGCAGATCTCTTCTCACTCAATAGCCTCATTTCTCCATGATCCTGCTAATGTCTGTGAGGCTGGGTGGCCATCTGTCAGGAGGGCTTTGATTGTGCTTTACCTGCCTGTTAGAAGGGGGTTAGACTGGATGTCCTTTGGATGACCCCTGCAGATCTCTTCTCACTCAATAGCCTCATTTCTCCATGATCCTGCTAATGTCCGTGAGGCTGGGTGGCCATCTGTCAGGAGGGCTTTGATTGTGCTTTTCCTGCCTGGTAGAAGGGGCTTGGGCTGGGTGTCCTTTGGATGACACTTAAGGATCTCTTCCAACTCTATATTCTCATTTCTCCATGATCCTACTAATGTCTGTGAGGCTGGGTGGCCATCTGTCAGGAAGGCTTAGTTGGTGCCTTCCTTCACAGCAGAATTGTGTTGCATAGTGTTATCTGCAGGGGACAGTGTGTGGGTCAAGGATCATTCCCACCCTCTCTTACGATGGCGATGTTTGGTTCTTAGTCCAAACATTTTGTGTTTGATTTTTATGATGTCATTTTGCACTGTTTATTTTAGTTTGTGGTTATATGTATTTTGTTGTGATGTAATTTTTTTCTGTTGTTTTGTGACTAATTATGCTGTATTATTTTGGGGCTTGACCTCATGTTAGCCGCCCCGAGTCCCCATTGGGGAGATGGTGGCGGGTTATAAATAAAGATGATGATGATGATGATGATTATTATTATTACTATTATTTGAAACACCACAAGATGAGTCCACAGCAGACACCGTTGAATTGGATTATTATTATTATTATTACTATTATTATTATTATGTTGAATTATTATTATTATTATTATTATTATTATTATTATTATTATTATTGCTATTATTATTTGACTGTGCTGGCTGTTGAATTGGATTATTATTATTATTAATATTAATATTAATATTATTTGAAACACCACAAGAGGAGTCCACAGCAGACACTCTGCTGGCTGTTGTTGTTGTTATTATTATTATTATTTGAAACAAAACAAGATGAGTCCACAACAGACACTGTGCTGGCTGTTGAATTGGATTATTATTATTATTATTATTATTATTATTATTATTATGTTGAATTATTATTAGTATTTGACTGCTGGCTGTTGAATTGGATGATGATGATGATAATGATGATGATGATGATGATGATTATTATTATTATTATTTGACTGTGCTGGCTGTTGAATTGGATTACTATTATTGTTATTATTATTATTATGTTGAATTAGTATTATTATTATTGCTGTTATTATTTGACTGCGTTGGCTGTTGAATTGGATTATTATTATTATTATTATTATTATTTGAAACACCACAAGATGAGTCCACAGCAGACACTCTGCTGGCTGTTGTTGTTGTTGTTATTATTATTATTTGAAACAAAACGAGTCCACAGCAGATACTCTGCTGGCTGATGAATTGGATTATTATTATTATTATTATTATTATTATTATTATTATTATGTTGAATTATTATTATTATTTGACTGCTGGCTGTTGAATTGCATTATTATTATTATTATTATTATTATTATTATTACGTTGAATTATTATTATTATTATTATTATTATTATTATTATTATTATTATTAGAAACATCACAAGATGAGTCCACAGCAGACACTCTGCTGGCTGTTGAATTGCATTATTATTATTATTATTATTATTATTATTATTATTATTATTACATTGAATTATTATTAGTATTATTATTATTTGACTGTGCTGGCTGTTGAATTGGATTATTATGATGATGTTGAATTATTATTATTATTATTATTATTATTATTATTATTATTAGAAACACCACAAGATGAGTCCACAGCAGACACTGCTGGCTGTTAATTGGATTATTATTATTATTATTATTACGTTGAGTTATTATTATTATTACGTTGAATTATTATTAGTATTATTATTATTTGACTCTGCTGGCTGTTGAATTGGATTCTTATTATTATGTTGAATTATTATTATTATTATTATTATTATTTGAAACACTACAAGATGAGTCCACAGCAGACACTCTGCTAGCTGCAGTTGTTGTTGTTGTTGTTTGGCTGCTGCTGCTGCTGTTATTATTATTATTATTATTATTATTATTATTATTACATTGAATTATTATTATTATTATTATTATTATTATTATTATTTGACTGTGCTGGCTGTTGAATTGGATTATTATTATTATATTGAATTATTATTATTATTATTATTATTATTATTATTATTATTATTATTAGAAACACCACAAGATGAGTCTACAGCAGACACTGCTGGCTGTTGTTGTTGTTGTTGTTGTTGTTATTATTATTATTATTATTATTATTATTATTATTATTATATCATTATGGGAGGGGAGCCTTGAGGCCCAGGGGAGATGGTGGCCAAGCCTTCTGGGAGTTGTAGTCCCACGGCGTCCACTCTGTGTGTCTCTTCCGCAGGGGACCCCCCTGCCCCGGTGACCAAGTCGGCTTCCGGCGACGGGAGCGAGAGCGAGGAGGAGCCCCACAAGCGGCGGAACCAGGTGCTGTCGGTGCTGGTGGGCCTGCTGGCCATGGTGGGCTATGCGCTGCTCACGGGGATCGTCTCCATCCAGAAGCAGAGCCCGGGCACGGCGGGCCGACGGGCCATTGCCCTCGAGGAGGAGGAGGAAGACGAGGAGGAGGAGGAGTGAGGGGCCGCTCAGGGACAATGGGACCTCCACTGCAGCGTCCACTCCTGACCCATATTTCACATCCGTTTCCCTTCGCGTTCATTCCTTTGCCCAGGCCGTTCCCGGACTCAGATGGCTCTGGTAGGAGGTCATTTCCCAGTGCCTTAACGGTGTTCTTATTCACTACAGTCGGGCATAATTGCCATTGTCAACATTACACCAAAGGGTGGGAAACTTTCGGTCGGTTAATGTGTTGTCGAAAGCTTCCATGGCCAGGATCACTGGGTTGCTGTGAGTTTTCCGCACTAAGGAAATGTTTACAAGGTTCCTTACGTTAAAAATAAAGTCAACACAAGGCTCCTTACTGGGTTGCTGTGAGTTTTCCAGGCTGCCTGGCCATATTCCAGAAGCATTCTCTCCTGATGTTTCGCCCACATCTCTGGCTGGCCTCCTCAGAGGTTGAGAGGTCTGTTGGAAACCAGGAGAATGGCCTTGCAGCTTCAAAGCTTGGCTGGTTGCTGCCTGTGGGGGAATCCTTTGTTAGGAGGTGGAATGACGTCCAGGGTGGGAGAAAAAAACTCTTGTCTGTCGGAGGCAAGTGGGAATGTTGCCATTGGTATTGAATGGCCTTGCAGCTTCAAAGCTTGGCTGGTTGCTGCCTGTGAGGGAATCCTTTGTTAGGAGGTAGAATGATGTCCAGGGTGGGAGAAAGAACTCTTGTCTGTTGGAGGCAGGTGTGAATGTTGCCATTGGCTACTATGATTAGTATTAAATGGCCCTGCAGTTTCAAAGCCTGGCTGGTTGCTGCCTGGGAGGGAATCCTGTTAGGAGGTGGAATGATGTCCAGGGTGGGAGAAAGAACTCTTGTCTGTTGGAGGCAAGTGGGAATGTTGCCATTGGCCACCTTGATTAGCATTGAATGGCCTTGTAGCTTCAAAGCCTGGCTGGTTGCTGCCTGCGGGGCAACCCTTTGTTAGGAGGTGGAATGACGTCCAGGGTGGGAGAAAGAACTCTTGTCTGTTGGAGGCAGGTGTAAATGTTGTCATTGGCCACTATGATTAGTATTAAATGGCCTTGCAGCTTCAAAGCCTGACTGGTTGCTGCCTGCAGGGCAATCCTTTGTTAGGAGGTGGAATGATGTCCAGGGTGGGAGAAAGAACTCTTATCTGTCGGAGGCAAGTGTGAATGTTGCAATTGATCAACTTGATTAGCATTGCAAAGCTTTGCAGTTTCAAGGCCTGCCTGCTTCCTGCCTGGGGGAATCCTTTGTTGGGAGGTTTCCTGCCTGGAATTCCCCTGTTTTCAGAGTGTTCATCTTTATTTACTGTCCTGGTTTTATGATTTTGTTCATTTTCATGCTTTGCTCCTTTTTGTTGAAATTGTTCATGTGCTTTATATGGATTTCAATAGTTTCTCTGTGTAGTCTGTTGCAATTGGCCAACTTGTTTAGCACTGAAAGGCCTTGCATATTCAAAGCCTGGCTGCTTCCTGCCTAGGGGAAACCACTCTTAACAACCACCAAGAGTGGTTTCCCCTAGGCAGGAAGCAGCCAGGCTTTGAATATGCAAGGTCTTTCAGTGCTAAACAAGTTGGCCAATTGCAACATTCACACTTGGTAGAGTGGTTTCCTCCAGGCAGGAAGCAGCCAAGCTTTGAAGCTGTGAGGCCTTTCAGTACCAATCAACATCCACACTTGTTAGACTGGATTCCCACAGGCAGGAAGCAGCCAGGCTTTGAAGCTGTAAGGCCTTTCAGTACCAATCAACATTCACACTTGTTAGAGTGGATTCCCACAGGCAGGAAGCAGCCAGACTTTGAAGCTGCAAGGCCTTTTAGTGCTAAACAAGATGGCCAGTTGCAACATTCACACTTGTTAGAGGGGATTCCCACAAGCAGGAAGCAGACAGGCTTTGAAGCTGTGAGGCCTTTCAGTACCAATCAACGTTCACACTTGTTAGAGTGGTTTCCCACAGGCAGGAAGCAGACAGGCTTTGAAGCTGTGAGGCCTTTCAGTACCAATCAGCATTCACACTTGTTAGATTGGATTCCCACAGGCAGGAAGCAGCCAGGCTTTGAAGCTGCAAGGCCTTCCAGTACCAATCAACATTCACACTTGTTAGATTGGATTCCCACAGGAAGGAAGCAGCCAGGCTTTGAATCTGCAAGGCCTTTTAGTGCTAAACAAGATGGCCAGTTGCAACATTCACACTTGTTAGAGGGGATTCCTCCAGGCAGGAAGCAGCCAGGCTTTGAAGCTGCAAGACCTTTCAGTTCTAATCATGGTGGACAATTGCAACATTCACACTTGCTTCAAGCAGACAAGAGTCCTTTCTCCCACCCCGGACATAATTCCACAGGTTTAAATATCAACCCCACTTGCCTAGTTTCCAACAGACCTCACAAGCTCATAGATGTGGGTGAAACGTCAGGAGTTAGTGCTTCTGGAACATGACGAGACAGCCCAGAAAACGCACAGCACTCCTTTCCCTAAATTGAATCTTGCACCTCATTTTGTCTCTCTGGGAACCTCTTCCAGGGAAAATCAGGCCCACGATTCCTCACTTTTTTGGTCCAATTATTTTATTATTATTATTATTACGGGGGGAAACTGCCTTTGCGCCCGCGGCCTGGCTTTTGGATCCAGAGCGGCAGGAGAGGCGCCCGTCTATGTCCGCAGTGACTTGCGGTTGACCCATTTATTTTGGCAAGGGAGGACGGGATGGGGGGGTTTCTGGAAAATCCAGACGGGAAAAGGGACGAAAAATAAACGCTGGACTTTTGGTGATGTTTGCTTTTCTCCCGGAGTGCTTGCTTGCAAAGCTGGGTGGCCTTCTTCCTGGTTTGGAGGGAGTCTGTCATCCCAAAGAAGGCACTTTTCCAGCCCTCTCCTTCCAAGCACAACGAAGGCATTCTTTGACCACAAACATGCCTAAGTGCTCTCGGCAGGAACATTCGGCGGCACAGCTGGGAGTCCTTCAGGGAAGCGGCTACCGTTTCCATTCAGCCCCTGCCAAAGGCTAACGTCATCGCAGACCGCAGGGCAGACCGTCCCAAAAGATTTCCTTAACTCTTTCGTGACACGGACCAATAGCTTTGATTTGGGGGGGCTTTTGAGGAACACGAATGATGCCCGGTCCCTTTTGGGGGGCTTCCCTGCAAGCTCTACGAGAGGGGCGTTCGCTCAAGATTTCCCCCGACCCACTTCCTGTGGACTGAGAGCAATGAAACTTGGCACGGTTATGAGTCTAGATGCCGTCTTTGGGGCCCCTTCCAACTCTAGGATTCTATCTATCTGTCTATCGTGGCAGAAGGGGGTGGACTGGATGACCTTCTTTGGGGCCCCTTCCAACTCTAGGATTCTATCTATCTATTTATTATGGTAGAAGGGGGGTGGACTGGATGACCTTCCTTGGGGCCCCTTCCAACTCTAGGAATCTATCTGTCTATTGTGGCAGAAGGGGGTGGACTGGATGGCCTTCTTTGGGGCCCCTTCCAGCTCTAGGATTCTATCTATCTGTCTATCGTGGCAGAAGGGGGTGGACTGGATGGCCTTCTTTGGGGCCCCTTCCAACTCTAGGATTCTATCTGTCTATTGTGGCAGAAGGGGGTGGACTGGATGGCCTTCTTTGGGGCCCCTTCCAACTCTAGGATTCTATCTATCTGTCTATCGTGGCAGAAGGGGGTGGACTGAATGACCTTCTTTGGGGCCCCTTCCAACTCTAGGATTCTGTCTATCTTATCTATCTATCTATCTATCTATCTATCTATCTATCTATTTATTATGGCAGAAGGGGGTGGACTGGATGACCTTCTTTGGGGACCCTTCCAACTAGGATTCTATCTATTTGTTTATTATGGCAGAAGGGGGGTGTACAGGGTGACCTTTTTTGGGGTCCCTTCCAACTAGGATTCTGTCTATCTCTTATAGTTGAAGGGGGTGGACTGGATGACCTTCTTTGGGGGCCCTTCCAACTCTAGGATTCCTTCCTTCCGCTCTCTCTCTCTCTCTCTCTCTCTCTCTCTCTGTCTGTCTATCTATCTATCTATCTATCTATCTATCTATCTATCTATCTATCTAGGCAAAAGACTGTATGGCCTTCTTGGGGGCCCTTTCCAACTAGGATTCTGTCTGTCTATCATAGTTGAAGGGGGTGGACTGGATGACCTTTGGGGACCTTTCCAGCTAGGATTCTGTCTGTCTGTCTGTCTGTCTATCTATCTATCTATCTATCTATCTATCTAGGCAGAAGGGGATGGACTGGGTGGCCTTCTTTGGGGACCCTTCCAACTCAAGGATTCTCTCTCTCTCTCTATCTATCTATCTATTATGGGAGAAGGGGGGTGGATTGGATGATTTCTTTGGGACCCCTTCCAACTAGGATTCTATCTATTCTGCTTGAAGGGGGTGGACTGGATGACCTCCTTTGGGGCCCCTTCCAACTTGATTTATTTCTTTATTTATTTGCTATACTTTTATACCGCCCCTCTCAACCTGGAGGCGACTCAAGGCGATTTAACTCTAGGATTCTATCTCTATCTATCTATCTATCTATCTATCTATCTATCTATCTATCTATCTATCTTTTATAACAGAAGGGGAGTGGACTGGATGACCTTCTTTGGGTCACCTTCCAACTCTAGGATTCTGTCTATCTTATCTATCTATCTATCTATTTTTATGGCAGAAGGGGGTAGACTGGATGACATTCCTTCCAACTCTAGGATTCTATCTATTTATTTATAATGGCAGAAGGGGGGTGTACAGGATGACCTTTTTTGGGGCCCCTTCCAACTAGGATTCTATCTATCTATTATGGCAGAAGGGGATGACCTTCTTTGGGGACCCTTCCAGCTCTAGGATTGTTTGTTTGTTTGTTTCTGTCTGTCTATTTATCTTTCTGTTATGGCAGAAAGGGGGTGGATTGGATGACCTTCTTTGGGGCCCATTCCAACTCTAGGGCTGTTTCTTTGTTTATTTCTGTCTCTATTTATCTATTATGGCAGAAGGGGGATGGACTGGATGACCTTCTTTGGGACCCCTTCCAACTCTAGGATTGTTTGGGTTGTTGTAGGTTTTTCCAGGGTATATGGCCATGGTCTAGAGGCATTCTCTCCTGATGTTTCGCCTGCATCTATGGCAAGCATCCTCAGAGGTAATGAGGTCTGTTGGAACTAGTAAAAATGGTTTATATATCTGTGGAAAGTCCAGGGTGGGACAAAGGACTCTTGTCTGCCAGAGCTAGGTGTGAATGTTTCAACTGACCACCTTGATTAGCATTTGATAGCCTGGCAGTGCCTGGAGCAATCTTTTGTTGAGAGGTGATTAGATGTCCCTGTTTGTTTGTTTGCTTTGTGTGTCTATCTATCTATTATGGCAGAAGGGGGTGGGTTGGATGACCATCTTTGGGGCCCCTTCCAACTCTAGGATTCTTTCTGTCTGTCTCTTTCTATCTATTAAGGCAGAAGGGGGTGGACTAGATGGAAAGAGATGTTTACAAGGTTCCTTACGTTAAGAAGGAAGCCAACACAAGGCTCCTTACGTTTACCAACCCCAGTTAAGGAGAGTCAACATCTGTCCGGAACTGAGATGAAGCCAGGATGTTTCAGGCTGGATAAACATCTATCGTTCGTTTCCAACTTTAGAACAACATCAGCAAGAATATATTGCTATATAAGATACCTATATAAGATAGCGCTCATTCTGACTTTCCGAAACCAAGCTTTCCAGGACTCCCAATTGGCACAGTTCAGACCCCAGCTGACGTTGGAGATGTTTACAAGGTTCCTTACGTTGAGAAAGAAGTCAGCACAAGGCTCCTTACGTTTACCAACACCAAACCTTACACCAGCCCTTGTCAAATCAAGACTGTTACAAGTTTTGAGTTGCAAATAGGCACGCAACCTAGAGAGACTATTATCACTACACATGTGCCGTTTCAGCGTCCTGTGATAAATAGAAGTAGGTCAGGGGGAATCTTTAATGAACACCCCTCGTATTTGGTCTCAGGCGGCGGAACGTCTTGGGTCGGCTTCCTGAAAAGCAGGCCAGAGGAAAGCCTACGGCAAGCGTCGCGTGGGTAGAAAAGAACGGTGGTGCCATTTATTGTAAGGGAACACCAGGGAAAGAAGAGAATGAAGTATTTAGGAAGCACAAGATGGCAACCAAAGCTTGAACCAGCCATGCTCGTCCTGGGCTTCCTGGCCTCCAGGAACCTCTCCTCCATCAAACCTTCTCATGGAAGGGAGATGAGGCCAGGAGGGTCTCTGCTGCTGCTGGGCCTCTTCCAAAGATAGGTCTGGATGGAGTCGGCGGTTGCCATGGCGTCGATGTGACCAACATCCGGATCGGAGATGCAGAAGGGCACATCCTCGGGGGAGCTGGAGGGACAAAAGGGGAAACAGATTTATGCAAAAGGCAGAACCAGAGAGGAGAAAACAGCCTTGGAAACATGTCACTCCCAGGGAGCACTCTTAGTATTCGTGTAATAGTCGCACCTTTAATTTTTCAAAATCCAAAAGGTGGAATCATTGCTACATACCATATTTCATCACGTAATAGTCGCACTTTTGATTTTTCAAAATCCAAAAGATGGAATCATTGCTACGTCCCATATTTCCTTCACGTAATAGTCGCACTTTTGATTTTTCAAAATCCAAAAGGTGAAATTATTTCTACACGTTTCATCACGTAATAGTCGCACCTTTAATTTTTCAAACACATCCCAGGGTATGGCAAGAGAATGCTTGCAATATCACTTTGTGCAACCTCCTTGGCCATTTCTTGCTTCAAACCCATACCCTCTGTGGCGCCACAAACCCCACTTTCCATCCCAGCTCACCGGTTCAAGACCACGACGGCCGCGGAGCCGTCTGTCCGCAGGAAGGCTGAGAATTCCAGCCCCGTCGGTTGGCTGCTTTGGACACCGATCCTCTGTGTTCCTTCTGGGAGGAACTTGCTGTGTTTGGACGTAGAGCAAAAAACAAAAACAGCCAATGAGTGGAGACAATTCCAAGAAGAGTACAGCTTGGTGCAAAAGATGGTTCCAACCACCATGTTTTGTCAAGACCCCTCCCCAAAGCTACCTGAAGTGAGCCAAGTGGTAGAACATGGGCTGCTTGTAGAAGACGTCCTTGGCTGCGTCCACGATGACGGGGCTATCCACGTAGTTCTTGCTCCAGTTGGGACCCCCTTCCATGTTCAGCGCCAAGTTCCAGTCGGTCCACCCGGTGACGAAGTTGTTGAGGTTCTGTGAGGAGAGGGTCCGCAAACAATAATAATATACTTTATTTATATTCCACTCTATCACTTTGAGGGGATTACAGATTTCATTTATGGCAAACATTCAACGCCATTATACAATTAACAACAAAGAAAGACAGTACACAGACAGAGGCAAAGGCTTCCCTCTTTTCGTCTCTTGACATCTGGAGGCGTGCTCTTGTTTCATTCCCTATGCCAAGGAGCCAATCGTCCATGTAGGCCTTGAATTGCCGACATGTCTGCATGGGTGCCTTTTTCCTCCCTGCCAGAGCGGTACCTATTGATCTATTCACATTATTGTTTTTGAACTGCTAGGTAGGCAGAAGCTAGGGCTGATGGCAGGAGCTCACCCCGACCTTCGGCTTTGAAGTGCCCTTCTGGTCGGCAAGATTTTCCACAGCTGATTGTTTATCCCCTAGTGCTACCGCAGCCCAGCAATGATAAGATCTACCAACCGAAAGGTTGCCAGTTCGAAGCTCCGGGTCGGCGTGAGCTCCTGATTGTCGGCCCAGCTCACTGTTTATCTAAACAGCTTGAGCTATAAGTAGAGAAATTAGGTACTGCTAAAACAAGTGGGGGAGATATTTCATGGCATCATAAAGTAAACGCTCAGAAAATGCCCAGCGACCAAAAGGAAGGAGGAAGTCCTGATGGCTCTTCATCACAGAGGATGGCGCGACAGCACCCCTCTGTGGCTGGATTTGAGCACAACCTCCAAGATGCCAAAAAGCTGGATGTCGACACAACATACCTCCTTTCTGTTCGGTCTGTCTATCTATCCTGTCTGTCCAAATTGGAATTTAATGTTTACCGTGTCTGTGTACTGTGATCTGCCCTGAGTCCCCTTAGGGAGATAGAGCAGAATGTAAATAAATGTTGTTGTTGTGAGGTTTTGGGGTCTCTGCTTAGAGGGGAGGCTCCCCTGCCCAACAAAAGCACAGCAGGAAGCTCTCATCGAACTGACTTTCCTCTCCCGGTATTTGAGTCGGGATCTCCCATCCGCTTGTGTCGGACATACCGTCAAGATGCTGTGGCTGTACTTGCTGCCCCGGTTCCATCCCCCTAGGATTACTCTAGGCTCCCAAAAGTAGGACCCAGCAGAAGCTTCGGTGGCGAGGATGAAGTAGTCGGGAAAGAGGCGGTGGGTGCTGGAGAGCGTGGGGCCCGCCGGGGCCAAGAAGTCCAGGTACCAGTGGATGCCGATCCCGTGGACATAGCGGGAGGCTGCAGGGTCCTGGAGAACCTAAATGTGAAGGAACACGAGAGCATGACTCAGAATTTTATATGGTTTCAGTCTGATTGATTGTTTATATTTTAATGAGTTTTATGTGTTTTATTGTTTACCTGTGCGAATACAGAAAAATTAAAGGTGCGACTATTACGTGATGAAATATGGTGTGTAGCAATGATTCCACCTTTTGGGTTTTGAAAAATTAAAGATGCGACTATTACGTGATTAAATCAAGAAACGGCCTTCCTCAGGGGAGCTTACTCCATCAATGTTTAACACTTACACAAATGACCAGCCACTGCCAGAAGTAACAGAGTTTCCTCTATGCTGATGATTGTGCCATCACCGCCCAAGCAGAGAGCTTTGAAATGGTTGAACAGAAGCTCTCTGAAGCTTTAGGTGCTCTTACTGCCTATTACAGTGTGTAATACATCTCACCCCATTAAAACAGTGGATGTGGGTCTTAATGAGACATGCCGCATTATCACTGGATGTCTACACCCCACACCAATGGAGAAATTACACTGCACCACCTGAAATCCACCAGGAAGTAGCAGCCTGTAATGAAAGGACCAAGGCATTGACATCTCTTGCCCATCCTCTGTTTGGATTTCAGTCAACATATAATAGTCACACCCCCTTTTGGAAAAAAGGAGTAAAAGTGCGACTATTATGTGATGAAAAATGGTATGTAGCAATGATTCCACTTTTGGGATTTTGCAAAATTAAAGGTGTGACTATTACGTAATGAAATATGTTATGTAGCAATGATTCCATCTTTTGGAATTTAAAAATTTAAAGGTACGACTATTACGTGATATAATATGGTATGTAACAATGATTCCACTTTTTGGATTTTGAAATTTTAAAGACGCGACTATTACGTGATGAAATATGGTGTGTAGCAACGTTTTCACCTTTTGGATTTTGAAATTTTAAAGGTGCGACTATTACGTGATGAAATATGGTGTGTAGCAATGATTCCATCTCTTGAATTTTGAAAAAATCAAAGGTGAGACTATTATGTGATGAAATATGGTGTGTAGAAATGATTCCACTTTTTGGAGTTTGAAAACTTAAAGATGCAACTATTATGTGATTAAATCAAGAAACAGCTTCCTAAGATCAACAGAGATACTCGCAGGAACACCTCAGCAAGCGAGAGTCCAAAAGTGGCAGGCTAAACCTTGTATCCTCAATCAGTGGCTGAGACCAGATGAGAAACTCACCACTTCGGCCCAGTGTGGGAGCAAGATGCGCTGGTCGTCCAGGATGATCAGGCGGATGCCTTTGTGGGTGCTGTTGGCCAGAGCCGGGCCCAGGTCCTGGGCAATGAAGTCCCGCTGGTGCTCCGCGGAGAAGCCCAGGCTCTGGAATGGGTAGAAGATGACCTCCCCGGCTGTGGGCTCGTTGCCCGCCGTCAGGGCCCAGAAGCTCAGGTTGTGCTTGGCGTATTCGTCCAAGAACCTGCGAGGAGAAGCCGAGGTGGCGGGAGTCAGTACCCTCAATTCCTGATTTGGCTATTTGGTCTATAGATCAGGCCCTTTTTTGCTCAGAGTGTGATCGTCTCCAGCCATGTCAACAACACCAGTCCCCTCCCAACACTAAGAATTGTGGTGTCTTCCTTCTTTTGCTTCACTCTTCCTGATATTCTATTGATGGGCCTGATCTACAGTCCTGTTTAGGAAGGGAAGGAGGGAGGAGAAAGGAGGAAGTGAGGAAGGAAAGGCGGGAGGGAGGGAGGGAGGGAAGGAAGGAAGGAGAAAAGAGGGAAAGAAGAAAGGAAAGGAAGGAAGGAGAAAGGGGGGAGGGAGAAAGAAAGGAAAGGAGAGAGTGAAGGAAGGAGGGAAGGAAGGAATGAAAGAGAGGAAGGAGAAAAGAGGGAAGGAAGGAGAGGGGAAGGGAGAAAGAAAGGAGAAAGGGGTGGGAGGATTGTGTCCAATTCTGGGCACCACAATTCAAGAGAGATATTGATAAGCTGGAATGTGTCCAGAGGAGGGCGACTAAAATGATCAAGGGTCTGGAGAACAAGCCCTATGAGGAGCGGCTTAAGGAGCTGGGCATGTTTAGCCTGAAGAAGAGAAGGCTGAGAGGAGATATGATAGCCATGTATAAATATGTGAAAGGAGGGAGCAAGCTTGTTTTCTGCTTCATGGGGGCAACCGATGTCAGGGACGCGGAACAATGGCTTCAAACTACAAGAGAGGAGATTCCATCTGAACATTAGGAAGAACTTCCTGACTGTGAGAGCCGTTCAGCAGTGGAACTCTCTGCCCGGAGTGTGGTGGAGGCTCCTTCTTTGGAAGCTTTTAAGCAGAGGCTGGATGGCCATCTGTCAGGGGTGATTTGAATGCAATATTCCTGCTTCTTGGCAGAATGGGGTTGGACTGGATGGCCTATGAGGTCTCTTCCAACTCTTTGATTCTATGAGGAGGAAGAGTGAATGAGACAAAAGTTGAGGTGAAGGAGAAAGAGGAGGGAAGGGGAGAAAGGAAAGGAGGATGAAGGAAGGAAAGGAAGAAAGAGAAAGGATGGAAGGGGAAAGAAGGAGAGAAGGAAGGGGAGAAAGGGAAGGAGGAAAGGGGAATGAGGGAAGGAAGAAGGAGGGAAGGAAGGAAGGAAGGAGAAAAGAGGGAAAGAAGAAAAAGGAAGGAAGGAGAAGGGAGGGAGAAAGAAAGGGGAGAGGAAGGAAGAAGGGGAGGAGAGGGAAAAGAAAGGAAGAGGAAAGAAGGAATGAAAGGAAGGAGAAAGAGGGAAGGAAGGAAGAGGGGGAAGGAGGGAGAGAGGGAGAAAGGAAGGAAAGGAAGAAGGAAAAAGGAGGGAGAAAGAGAAGGAAGGAGAAAGGGGAAGGAAGGAAAGGGAAGGAAGGAGAGAAGAGGAGGAAGGAAAGAGGAAGGAAGAAAGAGCAAAGAAGGAAGGAGAAAGGGAAGAAGGGAGAGGGAAAGGGAAGGAAGGAGGAGAAGAAGGAAGGAGGGATGGAAGGAAGGAAGAAGGAAGGAAGGAGAGAAGAAAAGAGAAGGAAGGAAGGAGAAAAAGAGGATGGAGGGAGAGAAGGGAGAAAGGAAGGAATGAGGGAGGGAGGGAAGAAAGAAAGGAAAGAAGGGAGGGCTCACTTGACGAAATAGTTGGCCCAGGTCTTGTGGTACTTGTCCCCGGGTCTCCCTTTGAGGGTCCCGCGCCCCGTCATGGCCCCGCTGGTCTTCATCCACGTGGGGGACGTCCAGGGGCTGGCGAACAAGGAGAGGGCCCTCGGGGCCACCGCCTGGGCTTGCTGGAGGATCGGGATCTGGCGGACGAGAGTTTTTGTGGTCAGGGTAGTGCCTGGCTTTGTCATCCTGGACCAAGTTCTCCGTCCCCATCCTCACCTTCATGCTGGTGTCCTCCTCGCTCAAGCGGAAGCTCTTCAGCTCAAAGTCCTCCTCGGAGTCCGCGTAAGTGTAGAGTCGGACGGAGAAGTCGCAGCTCGCCATGGGGACGCGGACCAGGCTGTACTCGATGCCTGGAAGGAAGAAAAGACCAGGAAGAGGTTGAGAAAACGGCATTGTGGAAGGCGTCTCTGGAGGTAAGAAAACACACTTACCTTCATCGGAGAAGTAAGACTTGAGAAGGTTGGCCTGCGTCTTTGGGGAGAGCGAAAGGATGTTGATGGCGGCGGAATCGGTGAGGGCCCCTCCAAAACCCTTGATCTTTTGGTGTTTTTGGGAGGGCTTGAGTTGCAAAACAAGTCTTTCTGGTGTGTGTCAATGAGAGAGAGAAAGAGAGAGGACCATTTTTTTCATCACATAATAGTCTCACTTTTAGTTTTTCAAAATCCAAAAGGTAGAATCATCGCTACATACCATATTTCATCACGCAATAGTCGCACTTTTAATTTGTCAAAATCCAAAAGATGGAATAATTGCTACATACCATATATCATCACGTAATAGTCGCACTTTTAATTTGTCAAAATCCAAAAGATGGAATAATTGCTACATACCATATATCATCACGTAATAGTCGCACTTTTAATTTGTCAAAATCCAAATGGTGGAATAATTGCTACATAACATATTTCATCACGTAATAGTCGCACTTTTAATTTGTCAAAATCCAAATGGTGGAATAATTGCTACATAACATATTTCATCACGTAATAGTCACACTTTTAATTTGTCAAAATCTTTATAGGTGGAATAATTGCTACATAACATTTCATCATGTAATAGTTGCAGTTTTGATTTTTTCAAAATCCAGAAGGTGGAACCATTTCATCCCGTAATACTCACAATTTTAGTTTTTCAAAACCCCAAAGGTAGCATCATGGGTACATACCATATTTCATCACGTAATAGCCACACTTCTAATGCTTTTTTAATCCAAAAGGTGGTGCGACTATTATGTGAGGAAATAAAATCTGCCTTTGATTCTCCAGTTTCTGTTTCTTGAAAAAATAAACTGCCTTACCTCCGAAACAGGAGGAGGAGTGATCCAGCCTTAAACAAACAGCCCCCTTTCTGCTTCAGAGAAAGGAGGAAAGAGAAGATTCCCCCTCCCCTTCTTCCTTCTCTATCCAAAAACAAGGCAGTTTACAAAATCTGAAATTTTGTGAGGAAGGGGGAACCAGTTCCAAGCAGCTCTGCGACTATTATGCGAGGAACAAGGAAGGAAGGGGAAAGGAGATAAGGAAGGAAGGCAGGAAGAAGGGAAGGAAGGAGGCAAGGAAAGGAGGAAGGAGACATAGGTGAAGGGAGAGAGAGAAGTACGGAAGGGGGAACCAGTTCCAAGCAGCTCTGAAACTATTATGTGAGGAACAAGGAAGGAAGGGAAAAGGAGATAAAGAGGGAGGGAGGGAAGGAAGGAGGCAAGCAGAGAAGGAAGGAGACATAGGGGAAGGGGGAGAGAGAAGTACGGAAGGGGGAACCAGTTCCAAGCAGCTCTGCGACTATTATGTGAGGAACGTAACAAGGAAGGAAGGGGAAAGGAGATAAGGAAAGAAGAAAGGAAGGATGGGCGAAGGGAAAAGGAGATAAGGAGGGAGGGAGGGAAGGAAGGAAGGAGGCAAGGAGAGAAGGAAGGAGGCATAGGGGAAGGGAGAGAGAGAAAGAAAGGAGGGAAGAAAATGTGACTATTATGCAGTGGCGACTATTATGTGATGAAAGATGATATATTTTAAAAATTGACTCACCGTCCCCAGGGGCCCCTCTCCGTAGGGCCCCTTCACTCCTCCGCAGGCGCTGCCCGGCCTTGTTGCTTTCATATTTGGCGAAGGAGCCCAGGGCCGGGAGGGCCACCGGCCCCAACGTGTCACAGTAGTCAGCACCGCATTCGCACACCACCGACCCCTGGCCAAAGTCCCTGGCTGCGCATGGCTGGCCGCCTGTTAATTCGGGGGAGAGACAGAGAGAGACTGACAGCGTTTACATGAGGCCAGCACTTGCCTGGTTTCCAACAGACCCCCCAGAACCTCTGAAGATGCCAGCAACAGAGGCAGGCGAAATGTCAGGAGAGAATGCTACATGGCCAGACAGCCCAGAAAACTCACAGCACCCCAACTCTAGAAGTCTTTGATTCTAATTGGGGTCCTGAAAAAGTGGAAGGAGCAAAGGCACCTGCTTTGGGATCCCATCTACTCACCTGGCTTTGTAGCTGCAAGCTGGAGAAACAGGGCCCATGCCACGAAGCGGAGGACTCTTAGTGCCATGGCCCTGGCTTCCTCGGGATGGAGAAAACAATATGGCCGGGCTCTATGAAGGAAAGGAAGCAGGGAGGCGTTCCAGAATGGACACTAGGCTTTCTAGGGTTGCGACATTGATTACACCATGTGGCGCATGGATATGCAAGACACCCACCGGAGCGCAGCAGAGAGCAAAGGTGCGTGCGGGCGAGTCACAACTTGGAAGGAGCGTTACCTGTTCGTTAATTCATGCGTGTTACTTGTTTATACGCCACCTTTCTCTCAGGGTGGGGCCCAATTAGGAACACTTCCTCTCTAATGGCAAAGAAGTGGAGGGTGCCGCATATTAAGCATTATAAAACATCACGTCAACAATGAAAGAGTTCAAGGGAAGTGAAGCACCCGGACCCGAAGGCTCGCGCATTGAAAGATTGTTTTGTGTTGCCAAACCAAAAAGGGACATCTCTGGACTGAATGGCCCTTGGAGTCCCTTCAAACTTTAGGATTTTATGACAGATATAGAATATATAGTGTATCCTAATATATCTATGACTGGATGGCCATCTGTCGGGAAGGATCGGATGGTGTCTTTTATGGCAAATGGAAGCTGGATTGGATGGCTCTTTAGGAGCCTTCCAATTTGAGGAATCCATGACAGATATAGAATATAGTGTGTCCTTCTATCATATGTATGCCTGGATGGCCATCTGTCGGGAGGGATCGAATGCTGTCCTTTATGA
This sequence comes from Anolis sagrei ordinatus, assembly GCF_025583915.1. Lineage (NCBI taxonomy): Eukaryota > Metazoa > Chordata > Lepidosauria > Squamata > Anolidae > Anolis > Anolis sagrei. The sequence continues at coordinate 4,586,467 of NW_026844700.1, forward strand.
CAAATGGGGGATGGATTGGATGACTCTTTAGGGTCCCTTCCAACTTGAGGATTCTATGATATATCTACCATTTATATTGTTTTCTCCCTATCTATGTACCTTCTCTTCCTCGCTCAATTATATTGATAGCTGGATGGCCATCTGTCGGGAGGGATTGGATAGTGTCCTTTATGGCAAATGGGAGCTGGATTGGATGGCTTTTTAGGGTCCCTTCCAACTTGAGGAATGCATGACAGATATAGAATATAATGTGTCCTTCTGTCATATTGGTGGCTGGATGGCCATCTGTCGGGAGGGATTGAATGGTGTCCTTTACGGCAAATGGGGGATGGATTGGATGGCTCTTTGGGATCCTTCCAACTTGAAGAATGCATGACAGATATAGAATATAGTGTGTCCTTCTATCATATCTGTGGCTGGATGGCCATCTGTCAGGAAGGATCGGATGGTGTCCTTTACGGCAAATGGCGGCTGGATTGGATGGCTCTTTGGGATCCTTCCAACTTGAGGAATGCATGACAGATATAGAATATAGTGTGTCTTTCTATCATATCTGTGGCTGGATGGCCATCTGTTGGGAGGGATCAATGACAGATATAGAATACAGTGTGTCTTATCATATCTGTGGCCGGATGGCCGTCTGTCGGGAGGGATCGGATATTGTCCTTTACGGCAAATGGGAGATGGATTGGATAGCTCTTTAGGATCCTTCCAACTTGAGGAATGCATGGCAGATATAGAATATAGTGTGCCTTTCTATCATATCTGTGGCTGGATGGCCATCTGTCGGGAGGGATTGGATGGTGTCCTTTTCGGCAAGTTTGGGCTGGATTGGATAGCTCCTTATGGTCCTTTCTAAGTTGAGGATTCCATGACAGATATGTCATTGAATATAGTGTGTCCTTATATCATATCTATGATGGGATGGCCATCTGTCGGGAGGGATCGGATGGTGTTTATGGCAGAAGGGGGTTGGATTGAATGGCCCTTGGGGTTGTCTTCCAACTCTAGGATTCTATTATATATAATTTATATTGTTTTCTCCCTATCTATGTATCTTCTCTTCCTTGCAAAATTATATTGATAGCTGGATGGCCATCTGTCAGGAGGGATTGGAAGGTGTCTTCTATCCATCTACCTCCTTCTCTGGCCATCTGTCAGGAGGGCTTTGATAGTGCTTTTCCTGCCTGGCAGAAGGGGGTGAACTGGATGGCCTTCTTTGGGGCCTATCTATCTATCTTGGAAGAAGGGGGTTGGACTAGATGGCCTTTAGGGATCCCTTCAGACTCAAAGAATTTATGGCTCTCTACTTGGAGATTCAACGTCTTTGGGGTTCGTCTCTGGATCGTTCCAAGAATGTCCTCCTTGCGAAACCTTCCCAGCTTGTCCCAGTTTGGTGGTTGCGACAAGCGGGGTGCGCACCTGTGGGTGGCGGCGCGTGGGAGGGACACACCTTTCCCTGGCACAAGGCGTGCGTGCCGCAAGCAAGCAAGCGTGAGGCCCGGCCGTGGATGGAGCAAGGCCTCATCCGCTAAGGTCTCCTTCTCCAAAGGAAGCCCAGATCAGCTTTGGAGGAGAAGGAGAAAGAGAAGAGCCACCCGGGGAGCCACACAGAACCCATGGGGGTGGAAGGGGCCCCAAAGAAGGCCATCCAGTCCAACCCCCTTCTGCCATAACAGATAGATAGATACTAGATAGATAGATGCATAGATAGATCCATAGATGCATAGATAGATGCATAGAAAGATGCATAATTAGATAGATACATTGATAGATAGATACATTGATAGACAGACAAATAGCATCCTAGAGTTGGAAAGGGACCCAAAGAAGGCCATCCAGTCCAACCCTCTTCTGCCATAACAGATGGATGGATGGATGGATGGAAGGAAGGAAGGAAGGATAGGAGGATAGATAGATGGATGGATGGAACGATAGAAGAATGGATGGAAGGAAGGATGGATGGATGGAAGGAAGGATGGGAGGACGGACGGACGGACGGACGGAAGGATGGATGGATGGATGGAAGGAAGGAAGGAAGGAAGAGAAGGATGGATGGATGGATGGATGGATGGATGGATGGATGGATGGATGGATGGATGGATAGATGGATGGATAGATGGATGGATGGATGGATGGATGGATGGATGGATGGATGGATGGATGGATGGATGGATAGAAGGATAGGAGGATAGATGGATGGAAGGAAGGGTGGAAGGATAGAAGAATGGATGGATGGATGGATGGATGGATGGATGGATGGATGGGTGGGTGGGTGGGAGGATGGATGGATGGATGGATGGATGGATGGATGGATGGGAGGATAGATGGATGGATGGAAGGATAGAAGGATGGATGGATAGAAGGATAGGAGGATAGATGGATGGAAGGAAGGGTGGAAGGATAGAAGAATGGATGGAAGGAAGGATGGATGGATGGAAGGATAGGAGGATAGATGGATGGAGGGATGGATGGGGGGATGGATAGATGGAAGGATGGATGGATGAAGGAAGGATGGAAGATAGGATGGATGGATGGATGGAAGAAGGATGGATAGATAGATAGATAGAAGATAGACATAGATAGATAGATAGATAGATAGATAGATGATAGATAGTAGATAGATAGAATAGATAGATAATATAATACATACATACATACATACATACATACATACACAGGTAAACAAATAGTATCCTAGTGTTGGAAGGGGTCCTCAGAGGCCATCCAGTCCAGCCTCCTTCTACCATAATAGATACATGGATAGACAGACAAATGGTACCCTAGAGTTGGAGGGGGCCCCCAAAGAAGGCCATCCAGTCCCACCCCCTTCTGCTCAGGATGTTTCCTGCCTGTTTCCGCCTGGAAGATGCAATGGGGCGCTCCCTTCCTCCTCCTCCTCGTCCTCCTCCTCCTCCTCCTCCATGGGGCCTCCTTATCTCCGGCATCCCTGGCTGAGACACTCCTTGGCACCCGGTTTGGCAGGATTGGCAATTGGGCACAAACACGAAAGAACGCAGCGGCGGGAAGGGCCTTCAATGCACATCATTTGAAGAGACCCCCAAAGGATATCCAGCCTGCTGGGCAGGGAAGACCCCACCAAAACCCTCCCGACAGATGTCCCGACTGTCTGTACCTCTCAATCCAGAGCCGGGAAACCTGTTTGTGGATTTAACGGGCCGATTGCAACACATGCGTCTGGAATGTGTACATAATTCATCTCTTATAATAATACACAAATATATAATGTCTACATCATCATCATGATCATTATTCCAATAATAATAATTAATTAACCTCTTGGATGACCCCTTTGGCCACCTTCTACCCTCTTTCCATTGTCCAGGATGGATAGTAGGTAGATAGATAGATAGATAGATAGATAGATAGATAGATAGATATTTGCAACTCACCTGCTGTGACCGAGAGGTCTCTCCAGTCGATGTTGATCCCGGAGTGTGTCTTGCTGAATGTGTCTTGCTGAGCGCAATCAAGATCCAGGATCCTGATCAGCAGGAAGATCCACCCGGCTCTCCATGCGTAATGCTCCTGCTCCGGCTAAAGGCTCAAAGGACTCTCCGGGAGCCCCAAAGGACATCCAGCCCAACCCCGACATACAGGAATCCTTTTTCTTAATCATCCCTTTTCACTTTAATTCCAGATTATTATTATTATTATTATTATTATTATTATTATTATTATTATTTTAATAGCTGCTGTTGTTTTTATTTGTAAACAGTCTGCTCTGATACAAAGATTCTATTATTCTATTCAGCTAGCTATTCCTCTGGATGGCCATCTCTCAGGAGGGATTGAATTGTGCGGATGGATGGATAGACTATGATGGCAGAAGGGGTGGACTAGATGGCCTTCTTTGGGGTCCCTTCCAACTAAGAGCCTGCCTAACTATCTCCTTCTGTGGATGGCCATCTATCGGGAGGGATTGAATTGTATCTATCTGTCTTATCTATCTCCTTCTCTGGATGGCTATCTATCGGGAGGGATCGAATTGTGTGTTCTTACCTATCTATCTGTCTATCTCCTCTGTGTGGTCATCTATCGGGAGGGATTGAATTGTATCTATCTGTCTTATCTACTTCTCTAGATGGCTATCTATCAGGAGGGATCAAATTGTGACTATCTATCTATCTACTCTGTGTGGCCATCTATCAGGAGGGATCAAACTGTGTCTTCCAATCTATATATCTCCTTCTCTGGATGGCTATCTATCAGGAAGGATCAAATTGTGACTTCCTATCTATCTATCTATCTATCTATCTATCTATCTCCTTCTCTGGATGGCTATCGGGAGGGAGGGATTGAATTGTGTGTTCTTATCTATCTGTCTGTCTCCTCTGTGTGGCCATCTATCAAGAGGGATCAAATTGTGTCTTCCTATCTATCTATCTATCTATCTATCTATCTATCTATCTATCTATCTATCTATCTCCTTCTCTAGATGGCTATCTATCAGGAGGGATCGAATTGTGTCTTCCTATCTATCCATCTCCTCTGGATGGCCATCGATTGGGAGGGTTTGAATTGTGTCTTCCTATCTATCTATCTATCTATCTATCTATCATCTATCTATCTATCTATCTATCTATCATCTATCTATCTACCTATGTCCTTCTCTGGATGGCTATCTGTTGGGAGGGATTGAATTGTGTCTATCTATTTATCTCCTATGGATGGCCATCTGTTGGGAGAGATTGAATTGTATCTATCTACCTACCTACCTACCTACCTACCTATGTCCATCTCTGGATGGCCATCTGTTGGGAAAGATCGAATTGTGTCTTATCTATTTATCTCCTATGGATGGCCATCTGTCGGGAGGGATTAAATTGTATCTCTCTCTCTACCTATCTCCGTCTCTGGATGGCTATCAATTGGGAAGGATCGAATTGTGTCTATTTATTTCCTATGGATGGCCATCTGTCAGGAGAGATTGAATTGTATCTACCTATGTCCTTCTCTGGATGGTCATCTGTTGGGAGGGATTGAATTGTGTCTATCTATTTATCTCCTATGGATGGCCATCTGTCGGGAGGGATTGAATTGTATCTCTCTATCTCTCTCTCTCTCTATCTACCTGTGCCCTTCTCTGGATGGCTATCTATTGGGAAGGATCAAATTGTGTCTATCTCCTATGGATGGCCATCTATTAGGAGAGACTGAAATCTATCTATCTATCTATCTATCTATCTATCTATCTATCTATCTATCTATCTATCTATCTATCTATCTATCTATCTTATGTATCTATCTATCTATCTATCTATCTATCTATCTATCTTATGTATCTATCTATCTATCTATCTATCTATCTATCTATCTATCTATCTTATGTATCTATCTATCTATCTATCTATCTATCTTATGTATCTATCTATCTATCTATCTCCTTCTGTGGATGGCTATCTATCAGGAGGGATGGAATTGTGTCTTCCTATCTATCTATTTATGTATCTATCTATGTATCCATCCATCTCCTTCTCTGGCCATCTGTCAGGAGGGCTTTGATCCTGCTTTATTTATTTATTTATTTATTTATTTATTTACTCCATTTGTATACCGCATTTATCAGCCTGGAGCGGCGACTCAATGCGGTTTACAGTAAAAATAAACAGTGAACAATAAATAAGACGCACATCGACAAACAATACACATAATCATCAACGCCTACTTAGAATCAGATCCCGTTCTCATAGTCCTTAATTCAATCCTTGTTCAATGCCGTCATTATTGGGTGGTTGTTACCTCATAGCTAACCGAATGCCTGCTCATAGAGCCACGTCTTAACCCTCCTTCGAAACACCAGCAACGAAGGGGCCTGCCTGATGTCCACTGGTAACGCATTCCATAGCCGAGGGGCCACTACCGAGAAGGCCCTGTCTCTCGTGCCCGCCAGCCGCACTTGTGACGCTGGCGGGACCGAGAGCAGGGCCTCCCCGGACGATCTTAACGCTCTTGCCGGTTCATAGGTGGAGATGCGTTCGGAGAGGTAAGTGGGGCCGGAACCGTGTAGGGCTTTATAGGCTAAAGCCAGCACCTTAATTGTGCTCGGTAGCAAATTGGCAGCCAGTGGAGCTGGTTCAACAGGGGGGTGGTATGCTCCCTGAGAGCCGCTCCCGTTAGCAACCTGGCTGCCGAGCGCTGGACCATCTGAAGCTTCCGGGCAGTCTTTAAGGGCAACCCCACGTAGAGCGCGTTGCAGTAATCTATACGGGATGTGACAAGAGCGTGGACTACCGTGGCCAAGTCCGACCTCCCAAGATACGGGCGCAGCTGGCGCACAAGCCGAAGCTGTGCAAATGCTCCTCTGGAAACCGCCTGAAACCTGGGGTTCCAGGCTCAGCGATGAGTCCAGGATCAGACCCAAGCTGCGAACCTCCGTCTTCAGGGGGAGTGCGACCCCGTCCAACACAGGCTGTAACCCTATGCCCTGTTCGGCCTTGCGACTAACCAGGAGTACCTCTGTCTTGTCTGGATTGAGTTTCAATTTGTTTGCTCTCATCCAGACTATCACAGCGGCCAAGCACCGGTTCAGGACCTGGACAGCCTCCTTAGAAGTGGGTGGAAAGGAGTGACAGAGTTGGACGTCATCTGCGTACAGATAACACCGCACCCCGAAACTCCGGATGATCTCTCCCAACGGCTTCATGTAGATGTTAAATAACATGAAGCCTGGCCAAAGATGGTCGGACTGGATGTCCTTCGGGGGTCCCTCTTCCAATCCTTGGGAGTCTTTGATTCCATAGCCTTATTTCTCCACAAACCCGGTCATGCCTATGAGGCTGTCTGGCCATCTGTCGGGAGGGATCTGATGTAAAGTACTGTATTGCTTGAGAGCCACGCTGCAATGCTCGGGAACGGCCATTGGAGGGCGAGAGAGAGCAAGCACGCCTCAGAAAGCTGGGCCTGCCCCTAGATATAGGAAAGGGAAGAGTGCCAAGTCCAGAGGGAGAAGCCATTTCCATTGAGAAATCTTGTACTTTCTCCATCCCCGCCTCCTTGACGCATGCGCAGTGTCACCGTTCCTGTCCCATCCAAGCATGCGTAGAGGAACCATTTGTCACTCAGTCCCTCACTGTCTTAACGCATGCGCAGTGACACCGTTCTGATGTCTCCTATAACGCCGGATCCTTTAACGCATGCGCAGTGGCACCATCCTGTCAGTCCAGTCCTCTCGCTTTCAACGCATGCGTAGTGGCACCGCTTGGTCAGTCGAGCCAGTTTCTTTTAACGCATGCGCAATGGCATCATTCTTATTACTCGGTCCACCTGTCTCCTTTAACGCATGCGCAGTGGCACCGTCTTGTGGTCGTTTCTTTCAACGCATGCGCAATGGCATCATTCTTATTCCTCGGTCCAGCTTAGTCTCCTTTAACGCATGCGCAGTGGCAACGTTTTATCTAGCCGTTTCTTTCAACGCATGCGCAATGGTACTATTCTTATTACTCGGTCCAGCTTAGTCTCTTTCAACGCATGCGCAGTGGCGCCGTTCTGTCAGTCTCGTTTCTTTCAACGCATGCGCAATGAATTCATTTTATTACTCGGTCCATGCGCAATGGCATCATTCTTATTACTCTGTCCAGCTTAGTCTCCTTTAACGCATGCGCAGTAGCACCGTTTTGTCTCGTTTCTTTCGACGCATGCGCAATGGCATCAGTCATACTCGGTCCAGCTTAGTCTCCTTTAACGCATGCGCAGTGGCACCGTTTTGTGTCGTTTCTTTCAACGCATGCGCAATGGCATCAGTCATTTTCGCTCCAGGTTCGTCTCCTTTAACGCATGCGCAGTGGTACCGTTTTGTCTCGTTTCAACACATGCGCAATGGCATCATTATTACTCGGTCCAGATTCGTCTCCTTTAACGCATGCGCAGTGGTACCGTTTTGTCTAGTTTCAACACATGCGCAATGGCGTCATTATTACTCGGTACAGATTCGTCTCTTTTAACGCATGCGCAGTGGCACCGTTTTGTCTAGTTTCTTTCAACGCATGCGCAATGGCATCATTCTTATTACTCGGTCCGGATGAGTCTCCTTTAACGCATGCGCAGTGGCACAGTTTTGTCTTGTTTCTTTCAACGCATGCGCAATGGCATCCTTATTACTCGGTCCAGATGAGTCTCCTTTAACGCATGCGCAGTGGCACCGTTTTGTCTAGTTTCAACACATGCGCAATGGCATCATTATTACTCGGTCCAGATTCGTCTCCTTTAACGCATGCGCACTGGCAGCGTTTCAGTCCTTCAGTTTCTTTTAACGCATGCGCAGCAGCACTATTCTGGTTAATCGGGCCTGTTTCGTCTCCTAGACGCATGCGCGGTGTCACAATGGTGTCCTCGCTTGTCCCGCCCCTCCCCCTTAACGCATGCGCAGTGTCGACGCCGCCTCCGCCATTTTGCCGGGCTTCGTCTGAGGGGAGTGTGGAGAACGAGGCCGGAGCCGAAAGGGAAGAGAGAGCGAGAGAGAGGGGCAAGGGGAGGCGGAGTTCGGACTAGAGGAGGACACGGAGACCGCCACCATCTTTGCGTTCGGGGCGCCCGAGCGGGGAGGGGGCCGGGCCAAGCCTGAGCGGAGCCTCCCGCCGCCGCCGCCGCCTCTCCCCGCAGAGCCCGGCCAGGCCGAAGCCAGCCAGGCCCGAGCCCGACGGTGAGACCCCCGGGGGGGAGGGGAGGGGAGGGGGGCTGAGGGGAGGCAGCCCACGTGACCCGCGCCCAGGCCCCGCCCCCTCCTTCAGGTAGGAAGGCACCATTCGATCCCTCCCGGTAGATGGCCACACAGAGAAAATAGATAAATAAATAGGAAGACACGATTCGATCTCTCCAGATAGATGGCCATCCAGAAAAGATAGATAGGTAGATAGATAACAAGACGCAATTCAATCCCTCCAGATAGATGGCCATACAGAGAAAATAGATAGATAGGAAGACACGATTCGATCTCTCCAGATAGATGAATAAAATGTATCTTAATATATAATAATATAATATATTATATATTTGGTTATATATATAATGGTGAAAATACATTGCTAGAAGTAAAAAGATGATAACGTTTATCAAAATAAATTGAGAATATTAAAATGAATAAAATGTAGCTTAATATTTTTATATATATATATATATATATATAATGGTGAAATTACATTGCTAGAAGTAAAAAGATAACATTTATCACAATAAATTGAGAGCATTAAAATGAATAAAATGTAGATTAATGTATAATAATATTATATATAATAATATATATAATAATAGAATAAAATATAGAGAATATGTTGGTCTTTTATTTTTCATCAATATTGTCTTGTCTAAAAATATTATGCTCATTTTATTGAGGGTTTCCAAATGCTGGCTGAATCTCCTTTTCGTTGGTCTTTTGCAGATTCTGGGGACCTGAGATGGCCGCGCCGTCAGCGCCGAAGGTCGTGCTTAAGAGCACCACCAAGATGTCCCTCAACGAGCGGTGAGGAACCCAACGGCCAACTTCAGCTCATAAGATTTTTATTTTTAATTTTTTAAAACATTTTGGCTTAATTGTCCCTGGGTGCGGCATCCGGCGCCGCCATGGCCGTTGCCCTGCCGTTAATCGGCCCCGACGCCAAGGAGCGGGGGGGCAGAAGCCTTAAACCCCGCGGCCGACGGCAGGGGCCTCGCGAGGTTAAAAAAAAAGGGCCGGCGTGTCTTGTCGGAGGATAAGTGGTGGGATGTGTCTCTTCCACATGTGTTCACCTTTGATATGCATAGATACCTCTAGGCGGCCCCGCAGCGGGGTAGCATGTCACCTCGGCTGCGGGAGGCCGGCGGCCGTGTCCGAGGCGGACGCACGACTTGTGCGGTCCGGCCTGTAAGAGGCAGGCGGCCGGCCGTTCTGATGCGCCCGGAGGCCCATTGGCGCCGCCCTTGGGCCTTGTAAGAGGCAAGTGCTCTGCTGCTCCATCCGTCCTTCCCGCTCCCTCCTTCCTGCTCCCTTCTGCATGCTGCCTTCCCTTGCTTCTCCTCTCCGTTGTGTTCGTACATCTCTGTGTCCGACTAACGGGTGAAGTCTACACTGCATTGTCTTTCTTTGCAACATTATCCTTCAACTGAACTGTCTTCTGTAGCAAATGCTTGAGACCTGGTTCCAAAAGCAGGCCTGGAAAGGGAGGCAGCGAGGATTAGGGTAGTAGGCCTGGTATCGTAGAAGTATAGACCTCACCCCGAAGGGGACTCAGAGCGGCTTACAAGATAGATATACATACAATATATTAAATTAGTAGCATAGTTTTGGAGTTGTAGTTCACCTACATCCAGAGAGTACTGTGGACTCAAACAATGATGGATCTGGGCCAGACTTGGCACAAATACTCAATATGTCGAAATGTGAACACTGGTGGAGATTAGGAGAAACAGACCTTGACATTTGTGAGTTATAGTTGCTGGGATTTGTAGTTCACCTGCAGTCAAATAGCATTCTGAACCCCACCAACATGAGAATTGAGCCAAACTTCCCACACTGAACCCCCATGACTAAGAAAATACTGTGTTTTCTGATGGTCTTTGGCAACCCCCCCCCCCCCCCCCCCCCCCCCCCCCCCGATACCCCCTCATGACCCCTAGGGGTCCCGACCCCCAGGTTGAGAAACACTGCTCTACAGTTTTTATATTCCGCCCTTCTCACCCCGCAGGGGACTCAGGGCGGATTACAATGCACATATACATGGCAAACATTCAATGCCATGGATACACAACATATATAGACAGACAGAGAGGCAATTTAACATTCCAGCTTTCTGGCTTCATGAGGGTATGCTCAATTCCAGCCACAGGGGGAGCTGCTGCTTCACCCTCCTTGATGAAGTACTTCCTCATTCTTACGCACGCTGCTGGAAGGTTTTATGGTGTCGTAAATTAGTTAAATCATCTTTTCCGCATAAAGCGGTACCTAAATTTCCTACTTGACAGATGCAACTGTCTTTTGGGCTGCATAGGTCAACTGCAAGCTAGACTATTAATGGTCGGGAGCTCACTTGAACTCATGGCCTCTCGGTCAGTAGTGATTTAATGCAGCTGGCTACTAACTAGCTGCGCCACACAGTTTTGCCATTCATGCTCCATTAAGAGCAGCATAGTCACAATTTAGAAATATTTGGGTATTGAAAAAAAACAAACGAGTTTTTGTCAAATGTAGTATTAGGATTCTGCAGTTTTAGGCCCAAAATATAGCAATTCCCAGTCTCAGCCCACTTTGCCAGAGCAGAGGATTGTGACTTGTGGGATATTTATTTTATTTATTTACGACATTGATATGCTGCCCTTCTCGCCCCGAAGGGGACTCAGAGCGGCTTACAAGATATATATACATACAATGTATTATATTATTAGCACACTACAATATCAGTATTAAATACTACTATATTGTACTATACCATTTTATTGTAATATTGTAATATTACTAATCATATTGTAATATTATTAGTAATATTACATGTAATCTATATAAATAAAAATGTAATGTTCGTTTGTGGGATTAACAGAACTCAAAAACCACTGGATGAATTGACACCAAATTTGGACACAAGACACCTAACAACCCAATGTATGTCCTTCACTCAAAAAAATTGATTTTGTCATTTGGGAGTTGTAGTTGCTGGGATTTATAGTTCACCTACAATCAAAGAGCATTCTGAACCCCACCAACGATGGAATTGAACCAAACTTGGCACACAGTTCTCCCATGACCAACATAAAATACTGGAAGGGTTTGGTGGGCAGTGTCCTTTGGTTTTGGAGTTGTAGTTCACCTACATCCAGAGATCACTGTGGACTCAAACAATGATGGATCTGGACCAAACTCTACACGAATACTCAATATGCCCAAATGTGAACACTGGTGGAGTTTGGGGAAAATAGAATCTTGACATTTGGGAGTTGTAGTTGCTGGGATTTATAGTTCACCTACAATCACAGAGCATTCTGAACCCACCAACGATAGAATTGGGCCAAACCTCCCACACAGAACCCCCATGTGGGCCACAGCAACGCGTGGCAGGGGATGGCTAGTAAATAATAAATGTAATAATAATAACAACAACAATAACAGAGTAAAATAATAAATAACCTTGACTCGAGTATAAGCCGAGGGGGACATTTTCAGCTTGAAAAAAAGGGCTGGAAAACTAGGCTTATAGTCAAGTATCTACAGTATATACATACAATATATTATATTATTAGCATAGTACAATATCAGTATTAAATATTACTATATTGTACTATACCATTATATTGTAATATTACAATATAATGGTATATTGTAATATTATTAGTAACGTACATATATAATTATAATATCATATCTAGTTTGAATTGGCAAACCTTTCTTCTCCAGCTCCCTATCTTGGCTGCTAAGGTTCTGGTTTAAATCCGCTCTGCTTTCCTTCCTCTCAGTGTTTGTCTTCCTTTGTTGTCACCATTTCCGCTTCCCGCTTTGTGTGTCTCCGTCTCTGCTTTGGTTTCTTTGGACCTCTCTAAAGGTTTTAATACACGGCACTAACCCACACCTCTTGAATGTTCTGTCTTTGCACATTTTCTGGAGAAAGAGAGAAATTGAGCCAATATATATATATCTATATCTACCTTGACCAAACCCTTGTAACGTGCTTAACGTGACCTCTTTTTAAGTGTGTCCCACGTAACGGTTCATGGGATGCGCCCGCCCTGCTCTTAAGAAAGGGCGGTGAGGTGCCGGTTGAGATGCCTTTGTAACGAAACTTTCTTTAAACACCCGTTTTGTTCGACCTTGAAGCTTTACTAATATGCTGAAGAACAAGCAGCCGATCCCTGTGAACATTCGCGCCACCATGCAGCAGCAGCAGCTAGCCAGCGCCCGAAACAGGAGGCTGGCCCAGCAGATGGAGAACAGACCTTCTGTCCAGGCCGCCTTGAAGCTCAAGCAGGTGAGGCCAAGGCCGGAGAGACCCTCGAGGCCCCTCTCCCCAGTGCTCTTTTCCAAGCCTCGGAGTTGCACAGAGGTGTAAAGACAGCGGCATGCTGTTGGGATCTGGACACAATCAGTTGTGTGGCTTGGGTACCTGGCGAGGCCTGGGTTCAGTGTTTTGTAAGGAAAAGTCATGGTTTGCGTTTGGATTTTATGAATGGCCTGATTGGAAGGTGAAAAAGAATCCACACAGCCCTATATCCCAGAATATCAAGGCAGAAAATCCCACATTGTGTGGACTCGGATAACCCAGTTCAAAGCAGATATTGTGGGATTTTCTGCCTTGATATTCTGGGATATAGGGCTGTGTGGAAGGGCCCTGGGTTAACTACAACTCCTGGCATTGTGGGTCAGTTTCCTCCAGACCCCGCCAGTACATACGGTCTCCAAGTTATGAACAAGAGAGGTTCTTTAGTTGAATTTGTATGTAAACTCAACACGAAAGCACATGGGAGCAGATACCGGCTCCAAGCCTCCTGTTCATTCGTTTCTTTCGTTCATTCAGGGACATGGAACGAGAAGGCCCTACCTGGTATAAAAATAAACCTGACACAAAAGCAGGTGGGAGTGCGTACCGGCTCCAAGCTTCCTGTTTCATTCGTTTCTTTAGTTCCTTTGGGGCACAGAACAGGAAGGCCCTTCCTGGTACGCAAATAAACTTGACATGAAAGCAGGTGGGAGCGGGTACTGGCTCTAAGCCTCCTGTTTCTTTCGTTCACCCGGGGGCATGGAATGGGAAGGCCCTTCCTGGTACAAAAATAAACTCGATACCAAAGCAGGTGGGAGCGGGTACCAGCTCCAAGTCTCCTGTTTTATTAGTTTTTCGTTCATTCGGGAGCATGGAACGGGAAGGCCCTTCCTGGTACAAAAATAAACTCGACACAAAAGCAGGTGGGAGTGGGTACCAGCTCCAAGCCTCATGTTTCATTCGTTTCTTTTGTTCATTTGGGAGTATGGAACAGGAAGGCCCTTCCTGGTACAAAAATAAACTCAACACGAAAGCAGGTGGGAGCCGGTACTGGCTCTAAGCCTGCTTTTTGGTATCAAAGTTACAGAGAGAAGAGGGATTTCGCTCAGGGTGAAAACTGGCCAGCTCCCCTGCCATTTCTCACTGCTGTTTTGCCCTTCACTACAAGGAGATTGCGCATGTGTGGTGTGCAGACCCAGAAAGCACCCACACCTGCCAGTGCCTTTCTGGGCCTGCGTGGTTGTGGGGCGGTACTTACTTTGTAAGTAGTTGTTGTTCTCCGGAAACTTCTGTTTTTGTGGCTCCAACAAACTATGTTGAATTGGTTTGAGAATCAGTGAGATAGTCATTAGAAAACTATAGCAAATTGGGTTGCGGTGAGTTTTCTGGGCTGCCTGGCTATGTTCCAGAAGCATTCTCTCCTGACGTTTGGCCCACATCTATGGCAGGCATCCTCAGAGGTTGTGGAGTCTGTTGGAAACTAGGAACATTGGGTTCATATATGTGTGAGAGAAAGGACACTTGTCTACTGGAGGCAAATGTAAATGTTGCCATGGGTCACCTTGATTAGCATTGAATGGCCTTGTAGCTTCAAAGCTTGGCTACTTCCTGCAGGATGTCTCACATAAGAAAAGTTTTGGCAGTTGAGTAAACATCTTCCATGTTTTCATAATGGAACTAATTAGGAAGTGACATCTGGAGGAGGGCCACATAAAAGGACACAGAGGGCTGGATTCGGCCCGCGGGCCATTCTTTGACATCTTTGGACTAATGTAAGAAGTGCGCTTTCACGGCCTTCCAATATTTGGCAGCAACAGTTTTGGCTCAGTCTTTTCTCCACAGCTCTTTATGAACACCTTGGTGCTGAGCTTCTTGTTCTGTCCCTCGGTGGGCTTTCTCCCGGGGGCCCTCTTGCTTGTTGGTGTGCAGCCCTTCCCTCTCTAACACTCCCTTCTTCCAGAAGAGCCTGAAACAGCGCCTGGGGAAGAGCAACATCCAGGCACGCTTGGGACGGCCGGCGGGGCCCCTGATGCGCGGCGCGTTGGGGGGCCGAGGGTTGCCCATGGGCCAGCGTGGTTTGCCTCGAGGAGCCTTGCGCGGCGGTGGGCGCGGAGCCAGAGGCTTGCTGCGCGGAGGGATCCCCCTGAGAGGTGAGTGCCGGCTGTGGCCCCAGGCTGTGGAAGGATACCCATTTGAGGCCATGGCACCCGATAGAGCTAATACTGCATGTAATATAAAATATATAAGTATAATATCGTATTGTTATTAGTAGTATTATACTGTATTACATTATAATATTGTCAATATTATATGTATGCATATACAATATATTATGTCTTCCTGGCCCCCTCTCTTCACTCTGATCCCAGAGCATTATTATTATTATTATTATTATTATTATTATTATTATTATTATTATTATTATATTAGCATTGTGCAGGAGACAAGGTGGAACTCTCTTCCTGGCCCCCTCTCTTCACTCTGATCCCAGAGCAGCAGTTGTAGTAGTAGTAGTAGTAATAATAATAATAATAATAATAATAATAATAATAATAACAACAACAACAAACAACATTATTATATTATATTATATTATATTATATTATATTATATTATATTATTAGCACAGTGCAGGAGACAAGGTGGAACTGTCTTCCTGGCCCCCTCTCTTCACTCTGATCCCAGAGCAAGAGTTGTTGTTGGTGTTATTATTATTATTTTAATAGCACTGTGCAGGAGACAAGGTGGAACTCTCTTCCTGGCCCCCTCTCTTCACTCTGATCCCAGAGCAGCTGCAGTTGTTGTTGTTGTTGTTATTATTATTATTATTATTATTATAAGCACAGTTCAGGAGACAAAGTGGAACTGTCTTCCTGGACCTCTTTCTTCACTCTGATTCCAGTGCCGCAGTTGTTGTTGATGTTGTTGTTGTTGTTATTAACACAGTGCAGGAGACAAAGTGGAACTGTCTTCCTGGCCCCCTCTTCACTCTGATCCCAGAGCAGCAGTTGTAATAATAATAATAATAATAATAATAATAATCAACAACAACAACAACAGCAACAACAACAACATTATATTATATTATATTATATTACATTATATTATTAGCACAGTGCAGGAGACAAGGTGGAACTGTCTTCCTGGCCCCCTCTCTTCACTCTGATCCCAGAGCAGCAGCAGTTGTTGTTGTTGTTGTTGTTGTTATTATTATTATTATTATTATTATTATTATTATTATTATATTAGCACAGTGCAGGAGACAAAGAGGCACACTCTTCCTGGACCCCTCTCTTCACTCTGATCCCAGAGCAGCAGCAGCAGCAGCAGTAGTAGTATTAGTAGTTGCAATTATTATTATTATTATTATTATTATTATTATTATTAGCACAGTGCAGGAGACAAAGCGGAACTGTCTTCCTGGCCCCCTCTCTTCACTCTGATCCTAGATTATATTATATTATATTATATTATATTATATTATTAGCACAGTGCAGGAGACAAAGAGGAACTCTCTTCCTGCCCCCTCTCTTCACTCTGATCCCAGAGCAGCAGTTGTTGTTGTTATTATTATTATTATATTATATTATATTATATTATATTATTAGCACAGTGCAGGAGACAAAGAGGAACACTCTTCCTGGCCCCCTCTCTTCACTCT
>NW_026844700.1:4605583-4653083 GCF_025583915.1 Anolis sagrei ordinatus
GGAGACAAAGAGGAACTCTCTTCCTGCCCCCTCTCTTCACTCTGATCCCAGAGCAGCAGTTGTTGTTGTTATTATTATTATTATTATATTATATTATATTATATTATTAGCACAGTGCAGGAGACAAAGAGGAACACTCTTCCTGGCCCCCTCTCTTCACTCTGATCCCAGAGCAGCAGTTGTTGTTATTATTATTATTATTATATTATATTATATTATATTATTAGCACAGTGCAGGAGACAAAGAGGAACTCTCTTCCTGCCCACTCTCTTCACTCTGATCCCAGAGCAGCAGTTGTTGTTGTTGTTGTTGTTATTATTATATTATATTATATTATATTATATTATTAGCACAGTGCAGGAGACAAAGAGGAACTCTCTTCCTGCCCCCTCTCTTCACTCTGATCCCAGAGCAGCAGTTGTTGTTGTTATTATTATTATATTATATTATATTATATTATATTATTAGCACAGTGCAGGAGACAAAGAGGAACACTCTTCCTGGCCCCCTCTCTTCACTCTGATCCCAGAGCAGCAGTTGTTTTATTATTATATTAGCACAGTGCAGGAGACAAAGAGGCACACTCTTCCTGGACCCCTCTCTTCACTCTGATCCCAGAGCAGCAGTTGTTGTTGTTGTTATTATTATTATTATATTATATTATATTATATTATATTATATTATATTATATTATATTATATTATATTATTAGCACAGTGCAGGAGACAAAGAGGAACTCTCTTCCTGCCCCCTCTCTTCACTCTGATCCCAGAGCAGCAGTTGTTGTTATTATTATTATTATTATATTATATTATATTATATTATTAGCACAGTGCAGGAGACAAAGAGGAACTCTCTTCCTGCCCCCTCTCTTCACTCTGATCCCAGAGCAGCAGTTGTTGTTGTTATTATTATTATATTATATTATATTATATTATATTACATTATTAGCACAGTGCAGGAGACAAAGAGGAACACTCTTCCTGGCCCCCTCTCTTCACTCTGATCCCAGAGCAGCAGTTGTTGTTGTTATTATTATTATTATATTATATTATATTATATTATATTATTAGCACAGTGCAGGAGACAAAGAGGAACTCTCTTCCTGGCCCCCTCTCTTCACTCTGATCCCAGAGCAGCAGTTGTTGTTGTTATTATTATTATTATTATATTATATTATATTATATTATTAGCACAGTGCAGGAGACAAAGAGGAACACTCTTCCTGCCCCCTCTCTTCACTCTGATCCCAGAGCAGCAGTTGTTGTTGTTATTATTATTATTATTATTATATTATATTATATTATATTATATTATATTACATTATTAGCACAGTGCAGGAGACAAAGAGGAACACTCTTCCTGGCCCCCTCTCTTCACTCTGATCCCAGAGCAGCAGTTGTTGTTATTATTATTATTATATTATATTATATTATATTACATTATTAGCACAGTGCAGGAGACAAAGAGGAACTCTCTTCCTGCCCCCTCTCTTCACTCTGATCCCAGAGCAGCAGTTGTTATTATTATTATTATTATATTATATTATATTATATTATATTATATTATATTATATTCATTATTAGCACAGTGCAGGAGACAAAGAGGAACACTCTTCCTGCCCCCTCTCTTCACTCTGATCCCAGAGCAGCAGTTGTTATTATTATTATTATTATTATTATATTATATTATATTATATTATATTATATTATATTACATTATTAGCACAGTGCAGGAGACAAAGAGGAACACTCTTCCTGGCCCCCTCTCTTCACTCTGATCCCAGAGCAGCAGTTGTTATTATTATTATTATTATATTATATTATATTATATTATATTATATTATATTATATTACATTATTAGCACAGTGCAGGAGACAAAGAGGAACACTCTTCCTGCCCCCTCTCTTCACTCTGATCCCAGAGCAGCAGTTGTTATTATTATTATTATTATATTATATTATATTATATTATATTATATTATATTACATTATTAGCACAGTGCAGGAGACAAAGAGGAACACTCTTCCTGGCCCCCTCTCTTCACTCTGATCCCAGAGCAGCAGTTGTTATTATTATTATTATTATATTATATTATATTATATTATATTATATTATATTATATTACATTATTAGCACAGTGCAGGAGACAAAGAGGAACACTCTTCCTGCCCCCTCTCTTCACTCTGATCCCAGAGCAGCAGTTGTTATTATTATTATTATTATATTATATTATATTATATTATATTATATTATATTATATTACATTATTAGCACAGTGCAGGAGACAAAGAGGAACACTCTTCCTGGCCCCCTCTCTTCACTCTGATCCCAGAGCAGCAGTTGTTATTATTATTATTATTATATTATATTATATTATATTATATTATATTATATTATATTATATTACATTATTAGCACAGTGCAGGAGACAAAGAGGAACACTCTTCCTGCCCCCTCTCTTCACTCTGATCCCAGAGCAGCAGTTGTTATTATTATTATTATTATTATATTATATTATATTATATTATATTATATTATATTATATTACATTATTAGCACAGTGCAGGAGACAAAGAGGAACACTCTTCCTGCCCCCTCTCTTCACTCTGATCCCAGAGCAGCAGTTGTTATTATTATTATTATATTATATTATATTATATTATATTATATTATTGTGCAGGAGACAAGATGGAACTCTCTTCCTGCCCCCTCTCTTCACTCTGATCCCAGAGCAGCAGTTGTTGTTGTTATTATTATTATTATATTATATTATATTATATTATATTACATTATTAGCACAGTGCAGGAGACAAAGAGGAACACTCTTCCTGGCCCCCTCTCTTCACTCTGATCCCAGAGCAGCAGTTGTTGTTATTATTATTATTATTATATTATATTATATTATATTATATTATATTATATTATTAGCACAGTGCAGGAGACAAAGAGGAACACTCTTCCTGGCCCCCTCTCTTCACTCTGATCCCAGAGCAGCAGTTGTTATTATTATTATTATTATTATATTATATTATATTATATTATATTATATTATATTATATTATATTACATTATTAGCACAGTGCAGGAGACAAAGAGGAACACTCTTCCTGCCCCCTCTCTTCACTCTGATCCCAGAGCAGCAGTTGTTATTATTATTATTATTATATTATATTATATTATATTATATTATATTACATTATTAGCACAGTGCAGGAGACAAAGAGGAACTCTCTTCCTGCCCCCTCTCTTCACTCTGATCCCAGAGCAGCAGTTGTTATTATTATTATATTATATTATATTATATTATATTATATTATATTATATTATATTACATTATTAGCACAGTGCAGGAGACAAAGAGGAACACTCTTCCTGCCCCCTCTCTTCACTCTGATCCCAGAGCAGCAGTTGTTATTATTATTATTATTATATTATATTATATTATATTATATTATATTATATTATATTACATTATTAGCACAGTGCAGGAGACAAAGAGGAACTCTCTTCCTGCCCCCTCTCTTCACTCTGATCCCAGAGCAGCAGTTGTTGTTGTTATTATTATTATATTATATTATATTATATTACATTATTAGCACAGTGCAGGAGACAAAGAGGAACACTCTTCCTGGCCCCCTCTCTTCACTCTGATCCCAGAGCAGCAGTTGTTGTTGTTATTATTATTATTATATTATATTATATTATATTATATTACATTATTAGCACAGTGCAGGAGACAAAGAGGAACTCTCTTCCTGCCCCCTCTCTTCACTCTGATCCCAGAGCAGCAGTTGTTGTTATTATTATTATTATTATTATTATTATTATATTATATTATATTATATTATTAGCACAGTGCAGGAGACAAAGAGGAACTCTCTTCCTGCCCCCTCTCTTCACTCTGATCCCAGAGCAGCAGTTGTTGTTGTTATTATTATTATTATTATATTATATTATATTATATTATATTATATTATATTATATAGCACAGTGCAGGAGACAAAGAGGAACACTCTTCCTGGCCCCCTCTCTTCACTCTGATCCCAGAGCAGCAGTTGTTTTTATTATTATTATTATATTATATTATATTATATTATATTATATTATATTATATTATTTATCACAGTGCAGGAGACAAGAGGAACTCTCTTCCTGGCCCCTCTCTTCACTCTGATCCCAGAGCAGTAGTTGTTGTTATTATTATTATTTTATATATTATATTATATTATATTATATTATTAGCACAGTGCAGGAGACAAAGAGGAACTCTCTTCCTGCCCCCTCTCTTCACTCTGATCCCAGAGCAGCAGTTGTTGTTGTTATTATTATTATTATTATATTATATTATATTATATTATATTATATTATTAGCACAGTGCAGGAGACAAAGAGGAACACTCTTCCTGGCCCCCTCTCTTCACTCTGATCCCAGAGCAGCAGTTGTTATTATTATTATTATTATATTATATTATATTATATTATATTATATTATTAGCACAGTGCAGGAGACAAGGTGGAACTGTCTTCCTGGCCCCCTCTCTCTTCACTCTGGTCCAGAGCAGCAGTTATTATAATATTATTAGTAGTATTATATTATATTACATTATAATAGTATCAATATTATATGTATATACAATATATTATATTAGCACAGCGCAGGAGACAAGGTGGAACTTTCTTCCTGGCCCCCTCACTCTTCACTCTGGCCCAGAGCAGCAGTAATTATTATTATTATTATTATTATTGATTATTGATTATTGTTGTTGTAGAATGTAGACCTGTTTTGTCACATAGGGATTTGTAATGATCAGCAATCTAAAAATAACCTCCTGTGTGTTTTTGGTATTTTTAAATGAGGTTGCCACTTTATTCACCTTTTTCCCAAACCTTCTCCCCGAAAGGTCAGAACTTGCTCCGGGGAGGCCGAGGCCTGGCCCCTCGGATGGGCCTGAGAAGAGGAGGCCTGAGGGGCCGCGGCGGGCTGGGCAGAGGAGGCCTGAGCCGAGGAGCCATGGGCCGGGGAGGAATCGGTGGAAGAGGTGAGGAAAGGCCTCGCGTTCCTTTGTGTGCGTCATGCCAACTTGGCATGAGTGTGTTTTGCACGTTCTCTGGTTTTTCTCACCTTTTTTACAACATCCCTTGTTTACTATTGCGATGAATACTTTTTGAACCTGAAAAATGTTTTGTCGAAGGCTTTTGTGGCCGGAATCATTAAGTTGCTGTGGGATTATTATTATTATTATTATTATTATTATTATTATTGTTGTTGTTGTTGTTGTTTACTGATGTGTTGTTGGACTTGGCCTCATGTAAGCCGCTCCGAGTCCCTTTGGGGAGATGGTGGTGGGGTATAAATAAAGTATTATTATTGTTGTTGTTGTTGTTTACTGATGTGTTGTTGGGCTTGGCCTCATGTAAGCCGCTCCGAGTCCCCTTGGGGAGATGGTGGCAGGGTATAAAAAAATTATTATTATTATTATTATTATAACTTTATTTGTACCCCGCTAGCATCTCCCAAGGGATTCGATGCGGCTTACAACAGGCTGGAGCCCAGCACAACACAATACAACAATACAATACATAGCAAATAAAACAGTTAAAGCAGAAAACAATAGCAAAACAATACAACAGGACATTATTAAAAACTGAGCCGGCCGGAGTGGGGTACAGGGTTAAAAGTGCTGAAGTGTCGGAGGGATATGGGATTAAAGTATAAGTGCGGTGTGCGTTGAGGGTGATCTTGACTCTGCTAAAGTGCTTCTGGGCTTTGGTAGTGGGGTTCCTAATCTGAGAAGGCACGTTGGAACAGCCAGGTTTTCAGGTTTTTTCTGAAAACCGCCAAGGTGGGGGCCTGTCTGAGATCTTTCGGGAGGGCATTCCAGAGGCGGGGGGCCACCACAGAGAAGGCCCTGTCCCGCGTCCCCACCAAACGCGCCAGCAAGGCGGGTGGGATCACGAGCAGGGCCTCTCCTGATGACCGGAGCGAGCGTGTGGGTTCGTAGACTGTGATGCGGTCTCGCAGATAGGGTGGTCCCAAACCGTTCAGGGCTTTGTAGGTAAGCACCTGCACCTTAAATTGGGCTCGGAAAATAAACGGCAGCCAGTGGAGCTCCTTGAACAGGAGGGTTGACCTCTCTCTGTAGGGGGCCCTGATGTGTTGTTTACTGATGTGTTGTTGGGCTTGGCCTCATGTAAGCCGCTCCGTATCCCTTGGGGAGATGGTGGCGGGGTATAAATAAAGTATTATTATTGTTATTATTATTATTCTGCATTCAGGCCAGCTTGGGAAAAAGGCTGTGGGTGGACAGGCTGTATTCCTCACAATATTGTATGGTTTTGTTGACCTTTCCAGGGTGAATTCTGACCCGACCCATTGGTTTCCTTTCCCGTTTCTCCATCTAGGGCGAGGGCTAGCCGGGCGTGGGAGAGGCGGCTTTGGGGGCCGGGGCCGAGGCCGAGGGCGCGGAAGAGGGGTCGCCCGCCCAGTGCTGACCAAGGAGCAGCTGGACAACCAGCTGGACGCCTACATGTCCAAGACCAAGGGACACCTGGACGCCGAGCTGGACGCTTACATGGCCCAGACAGACCCCGAAGCCAACGACTGACGCCGCCGCCCCTCCGACACTTGACCGCCGCGGTGTCCGCGCCGCACGCCGAGGCCCGCCTGCCCCCCTCCCGTAAGACCCGCAGACCCGGCCGGAGGGGAGCGAGAGGGGCTCACCCCCCCATTCATGTGTTCCTTTGGCATTTTGATACTCTTTTGTGTTGTATGAAACCGGGCGTGTATGTGCGTGCGCGTGTGTGTGTTTTTATATGTATACATTTCTTAAAAGGACTCCGGAAATGAATTTGGACAGGTCTTTATTTACCGTCCCCCTTCTCTTTCCAAATTTCCAAAATGTCGGTTTTCTTTTCTCGGTGCTGATCATGAGCCGTGCGACGCGGCAATTCGGTCGCAAAGTCACGTCGGTTGGCGCTTTGTGATGGTTTTTTGGGGGGCGGGGGCAGCTTTGTTGTGTTGGTTTGAAAGCTGCGCAGCTTTGTGTTGGAAATGCCTCTCGGCGGTGGATTTGACTCAGACTCAGCTTTCTATTTTTTGGTTTGTGACACTCATGCTTTGGTCGCCGGTTGATTTCATTCCCGTGTTCCCAACCCCGGGGGATCGGTCTCTCCCCGCCGACTGACCGGGAGGGTTGTGAGCGCGGCCGTTTCCGTTCTCGTTCCGAAAAAACGACATCTTGTACGTTCTGTTTTGCTGTAAAGAAACCAATGCAGGGAAGAAAAAAAGAGAGAGAAACTTGGCTTTGGTGTGTCTGTGTCCTTTGTGTTGTCGATGGGAAACCTCTGCCTCGAGGAGGAAGAAAACAGGGAAGGGCTCAGGGGAAAGGGCAGAAGAGACCCCCCCCCCCCCCCCGAGGGCATCTAGTCTGACCCCCTTCTGCCAGGCAGGAAGACACAGTGAAGCCCTCCCGACAGATGGCCATCTCACCTCCAGAGAAGGGGATTCCTCTTGAAAGCCCCCCAAGCAGTCTATACTTCACTAGTGTTGGAAGGGACCCACCTCCCAAAGGGCATGATGTCTGACCCCCCTTCTGCCAGGTAGGAAGACACAGTGAAAGCTCTCCTGACAGATGGCCATCCAGCCTCCAGAGAAGGGGATTGCACTAGAATCTCCCAAGCAGTCTATATTTCACTAGTGTTGGAAGGGACCCCCAAAGGACATCTAGTCTGGCCCCCTTCTGGCCAGGCAGGAAGGCACAATCAAAGCCCTCCTGACAGATGGCCACCCAACCTCCAGAGAAGGGGATTCATTTGGAACCACCCCAAGCAGTCTATACTTCACTAGTCTTGGAAGGGACCCCCCCCCCTTCTCTAGAGGTGAGATGGTCATCTGTTGGGAGGGCTTTGACTGTGTCTCCCTGCCTGGCAGAAGGGGGTCAGACTAGAATCCTGACCCCCTTCTGCCAGGCAGGAAGACACAGTCAAAGCCCTCCCGACAGATGGACACCCAACCTCCAGAGAAGGGGATCCCACTGGAACCCCCCAAGGAATGACAAGCTCATTACAATGAGGACATCTTCTTTCATGGAATAACATGGACTGATGGCCATTCAGTCCAACCCCATGACACAATCTAAACCTCCTGACAGATAGCCATCCAGCCTCATAAGCATTCAGGGGGAAATGGGGCTTATAGAATAATCGAATGCTGGAGTTGGAAGAGACCGCCAAAGGCCATCCAGTCCAACCCCATTCCACCATGACACAGTCCGATTCCTCCTGACAGATGGCCATTCAGCATCATAAGCATTCATGGGGACATAGGGCTTATAGAATAATCAAATGTTTGAGTTGGAATAGACACCCAAAGGGCATCCAGTCCGAGCCAATTCCACCATGACACAGTCCGATTCCTCCCAACAGATGTCCATCCAGCCTCATAAGCGTTCATGGGAAAATAGGGCTTATAGGATAATCGAATGCTAGTCAGAAGAGACACTCATAGGCCATCCAGTCTGACACTATTCTACGATTACACAATCCGATCCTTTCCAACAGATGGACTTTTTCTGCCAGGTAAGGAAAGCACCATCAAAGCAGCCCCAACAGATGTCCCTCCAACCTTTGCTTCAAAGTTTCCAGAGAAGGAGACTCCATTATTAATATTACTATAGAATCATGGTTGGAAAAGTGTCCTAAAGGCCATCCAGTCCAACCTCCTACCAGGCAGGAAAAGCACAATCAAAGCACTCCCAACAGTGCCCATCCATCCTATCCTTCAAAGCCTCCAGAGATGGAGACCCCATTTATCAACATCATCATTATTACAGAATTCAAGCTGGAAGAGGCCTCCAAAGACCACCCAGTCCAAACCCCTTTCTTCCAGGCAGAAAAAGCACCATCAAAGCTCTCCCAAGAGATACCCATCCAGGCTTCCAGTCCTATACTAAGGTATGCACCCTTTTAATACTTCTGATGGTTATTAGAAAGCTGAATGGAGGCATTTATGTTGCAAAGTACACAAAGTGTGAGAAGAATAAATCAGGGCCAGCTAATCACCTATTAAAGGGTTCCTTCCCCCGAGCAGGAAAGCAGCCAAGGCCATTCAATGCTAATTTGTAAACTTTGTGTACTTTGCAACATCAGTAAGTACACAAAGTGTGAAGAATCAATCAGGGCCAGTTAATCACCTCCCAAAAAAAGGATTGCCCCAAGCAGGAAGCAGCCAAGCCTTGAAACAGCAAGGCCATTCAATGCTAATTTGTGAACTTTGTGTACTTTGCAATGTAAATAAGTACACAATCAATCAGGGCCAGCTCATCACCTCCCAACAAGCAGGAAGCAGCCAAGCCTTGAAGCTGCAAGGCCATTCCATGCTAATTTGTAAACTTTGTGTACATCAATAAGTACAAAAAATGTGTGAAGAATCAATCAGGGCCAGCTAATCACCTCCCAACAAAGGGTTCCCCCAAGCAGGAAGCAGCCAAGCTTTGAAACTGCAAGACCATTCCATGCTAATTTGTAAACTTGGTGTATCTTGCAACATAAATAAGGACACAAAGTGAGTGAAGAATAATCAGGGCGAGCTCATCATCTCCCAAAAAAAGGATTCCCCCAAGCAGGAAGCAGCCAAGCCTTGAAGCTGCAAGGCCATTCCATGCTAATGTGTAAACTTTGTGTACTTTGCAACATAAATGCTATGAAATAATAATAATGATAAATAACCTATTATTATTATTATCATCATTATTATAATAAATAACCTATTATTATCATTATTATTATTATTATTATAAATAATCTATTATCATTATTATTATTATTATTATAAATAACCTATTATTTTGCAACATAAATGCTATGAAATAATAATAATGATGAATAACCTATTATTATTATTATCATCATCATTATTATAATAAATAACCTATTATTATCATTATTATTATTATTATTATTATTATAAATAACCTATTATCATCATCATCATTATTATAAATAACCTATTATTTTGCAACATAAATGCTATGAAATAATAATTATTATTATTATTATAAATAACATTATTATTATAAGTAACCTAGTATTATCATCATCATCATCATAAATAACCTATTATTATCATTATTATTATTATTATTAAAAACCTATTATTATTATTATAAATAACCTATTATTATTATTATTATAAATAACCTATTATCATTATTATTATTATTATTATTACTATTATTATAATTATTATTATTTTTATAAATAACCTATTATCATCATCATTATCATTATTATTATAAATAACCTATTATTATTATTATTATTATAAATAACTTATCATTATTGTTATTATTATTATTATTATTATTATTATTATTATTATTATAAATAACCTATTATCATTATTATTATTATTATTATTATTATTATTATTATTATTAATCACCCTCAGAAGTATTAAAAGGGAGACATACTTTAGTATAACTCCATTTTGGACTTCAACTCCCAGCATGCCTTGCCATTGAGGAGGCCGGCCGACGCTTCTGGGAGTTGAAGGCGCTTGGCGAAGGGGTGAAGTCTCGCGAGATGTGTGCGGTGCTCGCCGTTCTCTATACAATTCTCGCCATTCCGACGCTTCTGGGAGTTGAAGGCGCTTGGCGGGGGAGTGAAGTCTCGCGAGATGTGTGCGGTGCGCGCCGTTCTCTACAACGGGGGGCGCTCCTTCTCGCGAGATTTGGCGATTCCGGAAGGAAGGGAAGAAGAAGGCGGCCGGCGGCAATGGCGGCCGAAACAACAACAACATCAACATCCGTCCCCTCAGCGATGGCGTCGTCGGTTTCTTCGGCGCCGTGCAGCCCGTCGGCGCGGGACCTGTTCGCGGAGGGGTTGCTGGAGTTCCTCCGCCCGGCGGTGAGGCAGCTCGACTCCCACGTCCACGCCGTCAGGTACAAACAGGACTCGCTTCCCGGCCTAGGCCCAACGTGGGGCCTACCTCCAGGGGGTTTGGACTACAACTCCCACAATTCCTAACAGCCTACCGGCTGTTAGGAATTGTGGGAGTTGTAGTCCAAACCCCCTGGAGGTGCCTGCTTCATCTCAAAGCTCTTTCTCCTCCTTCTCCTCCTCCTTCAGGGAGAGCCAAGTGGAGCTGCGCGAACACATCGACGGCCTGGCCGCAGGTGAGAGTCTCCCAGGACATCTAGCCTGACCCCCTCCTCCCTGGGAACACCATCAAAGCAACCCCGGCAGATGGCCATCCACACTCATAGATTTCAGCAGGTTTATGGAGAAATATAGGGAGATAGCATCAAAGGGTCTTAAAGTTGGAAGGAACTCCTAAAGGACATCTAGTCCAACCCCCTTCTCCTTGGGAACACCATCAAAACACTCCTGGCAGATGGCCATCCAGCCTCATACACTTTGGCAGGTTCATGGAGGAATATAGGGAGATAGTATCTAAGGCTCTTAGATTTGGGACGCTTAAAAGGCATCTAGTCCAACCTCCTTCTCCCAGGGAACACAATCAAAGCATCCCTCACAGATGGCCATCCAGACTCATAGATTTAAGCAGGTTCATGGAGGAATATAGGGAGATAGAGTCAAAGGCTCCTACAGTTGGAAGGGAATATCCCTCTCAAGGACCATCTAGTCCAGGCCCTTTCTACCTGGAAACTCAATCAAAGCAGCCCCGACAGATGGCCATCCACACTCATACACTTTGGCAAGTTCATGGAGAAACAGAGAGAGGTAGAATCAAAGGCTCCTAGAGTTGGGACGCTTAAAGGGCATCTAGTCCAACCTCCTTCTCCCAGGGAGCACCATCAAAGCACCCCTGACAGATGGCCATCCAGCCCCACGCATCTCATCAGGTTCATGGAAGGGAGATAGAATCAATAGTTTCTAGAGTTGGAAGAGACTTCCCTTAAAAAACATCCTGTCCAGCCCCCTTCTCCCTGGGAACACCATCAAAGCACCCCTGACAGATGGCCATCCACACTCATAGACCTGAGCAGGTTCATGGAGGAATATAGGGAGATAGTATCAAAGGCTCTTTGGAAGTTGGAAGTGGAAGTTGGAAGTGACCACGAAAGTGGGTTCATAGGTATAGAATCAAAGGCTCCTAGAGTTGGGACCCTAACCTCCTTTCTGCTAGGGAGCACCATCAAAGCAGCCCCAACAGATGGCCATCCACACTCATAGACCTGAGCAGGTTCATGGAGGAATATAGAGAGATGGGTTCAATGGCTCCTATAGTTGGAAGGGAATTCCCCTAAAGGACATCTAGTCCAACCTCCATCACCGTGGGAGCACAATCAAAGCAACCCTGGCAGATGGCCATCCAGCCTCATAGCAGGTTCATGGACGAATATAGGGTAATAGTATCAAAGTCTCCTAGTGTTGGGACCCCCAAAGGATATCTAGTCCAACCCTCCTTCCAGGGAACATAATCTCCCTCAAGGACATCTGGTCTGACTCCCTTCTTCCAGGGAGCACCATCAAAGCAGCCCTGACAGATGGCCACCCAGCCTAATAGATCTTAGCAGGTTCATAGAGGAATAAAGATATAGAATCAAAGGCCCCTAGAGTTGGGACGCTTAAAGGGCATCTAGTCCAACCTCCTTCTCCCAGGAACACAATCAAAGCACCCCCAACAGATGGCCACCCAGCCTCATAGACCAGAGCAGGTCAACGGGGAGAGGTTCCTGACCCCGTCCTCTCTCCTGCCAGAGCTCTGTCGGATCAAGGAGGACCAGAAGGTGGCCCTGGACCTGGACCCCTACGTTAAGAAGCTGCTCAATGCCCGCCGCCGGGTCGTGCTGGTAAACAACATCCTGCAGAATGCCCAGGTGAGAGCGGGCGGACGTTGGGCCCTCCAGGTGCTTTGGACTCCAACTCCCACCATTCCTAACAGCCTCAGGCCCCTTCCTTGGGGGAAAAGGAAAGGGCCTGAGGCTGTTAGGAATGGTGGGAGTTGGAGTCCAAAGCACCTAGAGGGCCTAGGCCTGAAATAGACCTTCTGTTTTGTATGAGGAGACATTCATTGTGCTTCTGGATGATATTTCTGCAGTTTAGTAAACTTTCCCCATGTTTCGATGATAGAACCAATTAGAAATTGACATTTATAACCCAGGAACAAAATTCATGTAAAGTAGTGTTGTTTTCCGGGTTGCTGTGAGTTTTCCGGGCTGTCTGGCCATGTTCCAGCAGCATTCTCTCCTGACGTTTCTTCCACATCTATGGCAGGCATCAGAGGTTGTGAGGTCTGTTGGAAACTAGGCAAATGGGGCTTATATATCAATGGGTGGGAGAAAGAACTCTGGTCTGTTGGAGGCGAGTGTGAATGCTGCAATTGAGCATCTTGATCAGCATTGAAAAGCCTTGCAGCTACAAGGCTTGGCTGCTTCCTGCTTGGGGGAATCCTTTGTTAGGAGGCGATTAGCTGGCCCTGATTGATTCTTCACACACTTTGTGTACTTATTTACGTTGCAATTGAGCATCTTGATTAGCATTGAAAAGCCCTGCAGCTTCAAGGCTTGGCTGTTTCCTGCTTTGGGAAATCCTTTGTTGGGAGGTGATTAGCTGGCCCAGATTGATTCTTTACACATTTTGTGTACTTATTTACGTTGCAAATGAGCATCTTGATTAGCATTGAGCAGCTTTGCAGCATCAAGGCTTGGCTGCTTCCTGCTTGGGGGAATCCTTTGTTGGGAGGTGATTAGCTGGCCCTGATTGATTCTTCACACACTTTGTGTACTTATTTACTTTGCAAAGTTCAATTTACAAATTAGCATTGAATGGCCTTGCAGCTTCAAGGCTTGGCTGCTTCCTGCTGGGGGAATCCTTTGTTGGGAGGCGATTAGCTGGCCCCGATTGATTCTTCACACACTTTGTGTACTTATATACATTGCAAAGTAGTTTTCAAAGTAGCATTGAATGGCCTTGCATTTTTGCGTTCTCAAATAATATGCCCAGGCTGGTTCAT
The DNA here is from genome assembly GCF_025583915.1 of Anolis sagrei ordinatus. Taxonomy (NCBI): domain Eukaryota; kingdom Metazoa; phylum Chordata; class Lepidosauria; order Squamata; family Anolidae; genus Anolis; species Anolis sagrei. The sequence goes on from NW_026844700.1 coordinate 4,619,566, forward strand.
CAAGTGCTCACCTCCCAACAAAGGATTCCCCCAGGCAGGAAGCAGCCAAGCCTTGAAGCTGCAAGGCCATTCAGTGCTAATCAAGATGATCAATTGCAGCATTCCCACCAAGAGTTCTTTCTGCCACCCTACACATCATTCCACAGATATATATAAATCCCACTAATGTGAAACACAGGCCCGTCGTTGAAATAATCTTTCCTCGTTTGTTCCAGGAGCGGCTGAGGCGGCTCAACCACAACGTGGGGAAGGAAACCGCTCGCAGGAAGGCCATGCTGGAGGCCGGGAGCAGCTACCCACAAGGCTCTCCCTCCAAGTGAGGACGGGGCCAAAGGAGATGGACAGAGCCGCTGGGCTGCAATTGCAGCGTTGCCATTCACAGGGACAAGGGCACACTTGGGTGGGAATCGAGTGGCAAGGAGGACAAGGCCAGTGCTGGAACGCTCCGTGTTTTGCCCGAAGTTGGGACAATGGCCCCGCCAATGCTTCCTTGTTTTGCTCCTGCCACAGAGTTGGTGCAGCTGGGTACAAGGAACGAGAAGACTGCTTCCTCCTCTCCCTCCCGCAATAAAATCCACTGCTAGCCAACGTTTTCACTCCCTTCTTTCAGTTCAGCCCCATTTTATTTTTTCATGTCACTTCTGCAAGTCGCTTCTGGTGTGAGAGAATTGGCCGTCTGCAAGGGCAGATGTTTTCATAGAATCATAGAATCAAAGAGTTGGAAGAGACCTCATGGGCCATCCAGTCCAACCCCATTCTGCCAAGAAGCAGGAATATTGCATTCAAATCACCCCTGACAGATGGCCATCCAGCCTCTGCTTAAAAGCTTCCAAAGAAGGAGCCTCCACCACACTCCGGGGCAGAGAGTTCCACTGCTGAACGGCTCTCACAGTCAGGAAGTTCTTCCTAATGTTCAGATGGAATCTCCTCTCTTGTAGTTTGAAGCCATTGCTCCATTGCGTCCTATTCTCCAGGGAAGCAGAAAACAAGCTTGCTCCCTCTTCCTCCCTGTGCCTTCATCTCACATATTTATACATGGCCCTCATCATATCTCCTCTCAGCCTTCTCTTCTTCAGGCTAAACATGCCCAGCTCTTTAAGGCTTGTTCTCCAGACCCTTGATCATTTTAGTCGCCCTCCTCTGGACACATTCCAGCTTGTCAATATCTCAATATTTTGATGTTTGCCCATTCTTGTGGCAGGCGTCTCTCATGTCCCCGCATGGGGAGCTGGAGCTGACAGATGGGGCTCATCCCCAAATTCGAACCTCCAACCTGTTGGTCTTTGGTTCTGTCGGCACAAGGGTTGAACCCACTGCACTACTAGGAGGTCCTTTCAAGCTCAGGGCAGAAGGAAAGGCGATACAATGCTTGCGAGAATCAAGCAGATCCAGGGAATGCTCCCTTTTTCTTTGGAGTGGGCCACAAGGACTGTTGGGTTGCCATTCCCATTATCCCCAGGCCGCACTGTGATGGGAGCTGGTGTTCAATAATATCCACAATTCAAAAGCCTCGTCCAGTATCCTGGGCGAGGCTTTTCTTGGGGGCTCGTCCGGGATCCTGGACTCAGCCTTTCCTGGGGGCTCGTCCGGGATCTTGAGTCCAAGACACCTGACGAGCCAAAGTTTGCATCAGGCAACCTGATTCGTCCCTTGATGAAAATGAGCCTGTCACCCCGTTTCAAAGGCAAACACCATTTTAATGGGAACTATAAAAACAACAACCATAGAAATAACGAGAGGACACAGGCTTGGTCCTGAACTACGGCTTCCGTCAGCTGGTTCGTCCATCACGTAATGAAGGGAAGGGAGAATCCCACTGGAAGACACAAGCCAAGAGTGTGTACGTTTGCACTCACTTTTAGTAAAAACAGAACAGAGTCAATTCTCAGACACCCCCAGCTCTGAGGAAGAAGCGCGAGGAGCAATCCCACCCTGATGGCTCTGTTTTGGAAGGCATGGTTAGTGGAAAGGAGACAGCTTGCTCCTCGGAAAAGGGAAGCCTTGGCAGCAATCAGCCCTTTGGGGGAAGGAGATGCCCAGTTTCCCTCTGCTGCGCCCACTCCTACCTTGCCGAGCGAGTGGCTGCTACTCCTGGGTCTCCATGCTCTCCTCCTCCTCCCCAGTCGGCGTCTCCTCCTGGTTCTCCTCCTCCTCCTCCCCTTCCTTCTTTTCGGGAGGCTTCTCGTAGGCCTTCTCTGACGGGGTCACAATCACCCCGTCCCAGGTGGACATTTCGGTCGCCAAGTCTGCCCAGAAAGAGGTGCGGTTGACCTTTCGGAGCACTTACTGTATATCTTCGCATAATAGTCACGTTTTAAAAATCCTTTGTGCACAGAAAATTCCTCGTGTAATAGTCGCATTTTAAGAATCATTTTTGTGCAGCAAATTCTTTGCATAATAGTTGCATTTTTAAAATCCCCCTTTTGCCGCAGAAAATTTCTTGCGTAATACTCGCACTTTAAAAATCATTTTTTGTGCAGAAAATTCACGTAATAGTCACATTTTAAAAATCGTTTTTGGGGAGGAAAATTTTGCAATTGATTTTCTGGTTTCTGAAGGAGGAGGAAGGATGATAATTTAGCTTCAAACAAACAGCTCCATTTCTGTCTTAAATCCAGGCGAAGGAGGATGGAAGATTTCCACTTTCTCCCTTCTCCAAAGGCAAGGCAGTGTACAAAATGTGAAATGGAACTCTTTGGAGGAAGGAGGGAAAGGTGGAGCTCCAGAGACCTCCATATCATAAAAGTGCCTTGCCTGGAGAAGGAAGGATGGGCAGAAGGATGGAAGGGATAGAAGGAGAGATGGAAGGACGGATGGATAAAAGAAATGGTGCTGCGACTATTATGTGAAGAACACAAATATACCCATTCTGCTGCAATGGAAAAGGATGGAAGGAAGGAAGGGATAGAAGGAGAGATGGAAGGATGGATGGATAAAAGAAACAGCCCCAAATGGTGCTGCGACTATTATGTGAAGAACACAAATATACCCATTCTGCCGGAATGGAAAAGGAGGATGGAAGGAAGAAGGGATAGAAGGATGGAAGGGATAGAAGGAGAGATGGGAGAACGGATGGATGAAAGGAAGAATCAGCCCCAAATGGTGCTGTGACTATTATGTGAAGAACACAAATATACCCATTCTGCCAGAATGGAAAAGAAGGAAGGGATAGAAGGATGGAAGGGATAGAAGGAGAGATGAAGGATGGATGGATGGATAAAAGGAAGAAACAGCTCCAAATGGTGCTGCGACTATTATGTGAAGAACATAAATATACCCATTCTGCCGCCATGAAAATGGGCGTGCGACCAATATACGATGAAATATGGCAGATCAGGTTGAAAAGGGTATTACTTGCATCACCACACTCTGCTCTTGAGTAGGAGCAGAAGCAATTATGACCTTGCCCTACATAAGGAACACCTCCCCATGCCTTTGGCCACTTCCTGCAGCTCCTACTTACAGTTGGCGTCCCCTTCTTGGCCAAGGATCTTCCGGTATCCGCCGTGAGAGAGGATGCGGACCAGAGTCTGGGCCGTGTAGCAAACCATGTCCTAGCAGACCCGGAAAGAAAGGCAGAGGGGTGACCCACATACAGGCCGTTTCTCAGACCCTCTCCAGCCCCATTGCACTGTCCATCTCACCACGGTCAAAAGCCAGAGGAGGGCCTTACCTGCTGCTCCAGGGTCATGACTGTATGGACCCGGAAGTTGCCGCTCTCGCAGGGGTCGGTGATGCCGACCGATCCGGGGAGGAAGAGCCCTGCGGCCAAGATCTGGAGGCAGCGCCTGAGATTAGGAATATATTTTGAGTGAACATTCCAACTTCCCTTGTTGCGGCATACGTTACCCAGTAGTTCATTCGAGTGCATTAGAAGAAGGAAGAGAATGGAGACAGCATCTCGATTTCCAGGCTTTTACTATTTCTGCAGAAAACAGGGTGAACAGCTTCCAAAGGGCGGTCACACCTTCAAGTCTCAATTTGTCCAGTATATATAGCGCAGAATCAACCTTCCCGCACATGCGCAGATGATATCTGACATTTAGTATATGTTCAAATGTACAAGTCTGGCAAACACTTCGTGAAACTCAACATCTGCTGATTATATAACATGTTTCCCCCATTTATTTTAAGCTATAGTAAGGCAATACTATTCCCACTTCTGTGGCTTTGTCCTACCTGTAGGCCACATTGAGTGCCAAAGGCTGCCGGGTCGGGTTGTTCATCACGGCGTAATGCCCCTGAAACACAACACGAGAGCGTTGGTGACCTCTCGGAAAGCACGCCAAGAGTAGAAGTCTCCAGAGACAGCGTGAGAGAGAGAAGCAACCAAAGAAGAGTTCTCTCCCCGACCCCTGCGCCTTTCACGTACCAGGAGGTCGAGGATCCAAGGCGTGAGGGGCTCGAAGCCCGGGAAGCGCATCCGGAGGTCCTTCAGCAGGCGGATTAAGACCTTCACGCTGAAAGAATAAAGCAGGAGGTTTTACTGGACTCTAAAGCAGAGAGTTCCACTGTTGAACACCTCGCAGTCAGGAGGCTCTTCCTAATATGTTAATATTTAATTCTATTTTAATGACTGGGCTGTGGCACAGCTAGTTAGTAGCAGTTGCATTTAGTCACTACTGACCGAGAGGTCACAAGCTCGAAGCTCACTCCGACTATTAATAGTCTAGCTTGCTGTGGACCTATGCAGCCCGAAAAACAGTTGCATCCGTCAAGTAGGAAATTTAGGTACCGCTTTATGTGGAGAAGTTAATTTAACTAATTTACGACGCCATAAAACCTCGCAGTAGTGTGCGTAAGAATGAGGAAGTACTCCATCAAAGTGTCACACGTGGATGGTGAAGTGGAAGCTCCCCCTGTGGATGGAATCGAGCCTACCCTCATGAAGCTGGAATGCTAAATTGCCTCTGTGTCTGTCTGTATATGTTGCATGTCTAAATGGCATCGAATGTTTGCCATGTTTATGCGCATTGTAATCTGCCTCGTGGGGCGAGAAGGGCAGAATATAAATACTGTAAATAAATAAATCAAGCAGAGAGTTCCACTGTTGAACAGCTCTCAGGAGGCTCGAGAAGGACAGAATATAAATACTACAAATACATAAATAAACAAAGCAGTGAGTTCCACTGTTGAACAGCTCTCAATCAGGAGGTTTGAGAAGGGCAAAATATAAATACTGCAAATGAATAAATAAATAAAGCAGGGAGTTCCACTGTTGAACAGCTCTCAGTCAGGAGGTTCGAGAAGGGCAGAATATACTACAAATACATAAACAAAGCAGAGGGTTCCACTGTTGAACAGCTCTCAGGAGGTTTGAGAAGAGCTGAATATAAATACTGCAAATATATAAATAAAGCAGAGAGTTCCACTGTGGAACAGCTCTCAGGAGGTTCAAGAAGGGCAGAATATACTACAAATACATAAACAAAGCAGAGGGTTCCACTGTTGAATAGCTCTCAGGAGGTTTGAGAAGGGCAGAATATAAATACTGCAAATAAATAAATAAAGCAAGCAGAGAATTCCACTGTTGAACAGCTCTCAGGAGTTTCTTCCCAATGTGTTAATATTTAATTCTATTTTAATTTCTGTACATGTTTACGTTTGCAATTATATTGTTTTGGTTTCACACTGAGACGCTTTCAGTGGGATATGAAGAATAAGAGAAGACAAAGACACGTAACTTTCATGCAGCCTCTATAACAGATTATTGTATCTCCAAATACCAGACACAAGTAAATGGTGGAACCACCTCTGTCATGACAACCATGAGAGCGTCCCCATATGTATGCCCACCGTGGTCTAACTGGAGAGTAAACCCAAGAGAAACGGAGACCTACGTGGACTGAGAGGCGTTCTCCTCGAACCAGCGGGCGTGCCGGATCGCTGCCAAAGCGCTCTGCAGGACTTTAATATCCACTAATCAGGGGAGAGAATAAAAGAGGGACGTCGGGATCCAAATCCAGGCGGGAATGCCCTTACACCCAGCTCTGTAGTTTATGCCCGGGCCTCCACGCCTCCCTGCCCCACCCCAAGAGAAGACCGCCGTGGCTCCGTGGCCTTACAGTGCAGCTCTGGGTCCAGTTTGCGGAGGTTGGGGGGCACCGTGGTGATGAGGATCTTCACGGTCGCGTCGGCAGAGCTGATCTCAAAACCCGTCTCGTTGGTGAGCATGGTCAGCACTGCGGAGGAAGAATAATAACAACAGTGGCAGAGATCTCAATACTTCCCTACACACTTTTGTTTTGGCTTTATTTTAGTCTCAGAGGTATTCAAGGTAGTAAAAAATGGTTCTCTAGGCTTAAACGTTCCATTAATTCTGAGTCAAGCAGACCCAGGGAATGCTCCCTTTTTCTTTGGAGTGGGCCACAAGGACTGTTGGGTTGCCATTCCCATTATCCCCAGGCCGCACTGTGATGGGAGCTGGCGTTCAATAATATCCACAATTCAAAGGCCTCGTCCAGGATCCTGGGCGAGGCTTTTCTTGGGGGCTCATCCAGGATCCTGGGCGAGGCCTTTCCTGTGACTCCTACCAATGAGAGATCTGGACCAAACTTGGCACAAGAAACCCCACTGGAGTTGGAGAATGATGGGAGTTGTAGTTCATCCCATATCTAGAGAGTCCTGCAAACCTCAACGATGATGGATCTGAACCAAACCTGGCACAAAAACTGGAGTTGGAGAATGATGGGAGTTGTAGATCAACCAGAGGCCCTGTGAATCTCAATGATGATAGATTTGGACCAAACTTGGTAGAAAAAAACCCACTGGAGTTGGAGAATGATGGGAGTTGTAGTTCATTCCCTATCCAGAAGGCCCTGTGAACCTCAATGATCGATCTGGGCCAAACTTGGCACAAAAACCCCCAGTTCACCCCACATCTAGAGAGCCGTGTGAACCTCAACGATGATGGATCTGGACCAAACTTGGCACAAAAAACTCACTGCAGTTGGAGAATGTTGAGAGTTGTAGTTCATCTTATATCTAGAGGGCCCTGTGAACCTCAATGATAGATTTGGACCAAACTTGGCACCAAGAAACCCACTGGAGTTGGAGCATGATGGGAGTTGTAGTTCATCCCATATCTAGGGAGCTCTGCGAACCTCAACAATGATGGATCTGGACTAAACTTGGCACACAAACCCACTGGAGTTGGAGAATGATGGGAGTTATAGTTCACCCCACATCTAGAGAGCCCTGTGAACCTCAACTATGATGGATCTGGAGGAAACCTGGCATAAAAAAACCACTGGAGTTGGAGAATGATGGGAGTTGTAGTTCACCCCACATTTAGAGAGCCCTGTGAACCTCAACAATGATGGATCTGGATCAAAATTGGTTCAAAAAACCCACTGGAGCTGGAGAATGATGGGAGTTGTAGTTCATCTCATATCCAGAAGACCCTGTGAACCTCAATGATGATAGATCTGGACCAAACTTGGCACACAATGAGAGAACCCTGTAAACGTGTGGCACTTTGTGCACTAAAAATACATAGCAGAAGAGAGCGGAACCAACCTTCGGCCGGATCCTGCGTCCTCAGGCTCTCCACCACTTTGTTTCCCAAGGCAGCCACGGCTTCCACTGGGGAAGGAAACGGAAGTCAATACCCGTACAAGAATGTTCTCAAGCTCCAGCCTATCTTCTCCCCTTGGGACGGAAAGGGAGGCACTTACGCGTGGGCAAGATTTTCAGGATCACAACCAGGTCTGCCACGTTGTGGCCCGTCATCATGGTGCCTTTCTTGTAGGACCCCACTTGGCGGACCTCCTCGATTTGCTGGGAAGGAGAAGGATTCACGGAGCCGTTAGGAGACTTGGCATTTGGATGCCGGGCTCCCACAAACCAAGAATACAATCCCAACCCCTTCTCTTTGAGATGGAGGACTCACCACTTCAAACGTCCCTGGAGCAACGATCAAGTTATCAATCACGTTGTTAATCTTGGTCACCAGAGAAAGGATAGACGCCTAGCAGGAGCAAAACCGAGAAGTCACTAAATGACTGCGTCCTTGGTAAAAAGGATTTCACCTTTCTGAGCCACCACTCACAAAGAGCTTTCTATACGCTGATGACCTTGTCCTAACAACACAAGCAAAAGACTCCAAAACAGTCGAAAACCAACTTCCGAATGCCTGAAAGATCTCTCCAGCTACTTCAAAGAGAACCACCTGAAACCGAACCCTCCCAAGACAAAAGTGTGTGCTTTCCATCTATGTAACCGTGAAGCCAACAGGAAACTGAAAAAATGTATTGTCGAAGGCTTTCATGGCCGGAATCACTGGGTTCTTGTAGGTTTTTTGGCCGTGTTCTAGAAGCATTCTCTCCTGACATTTCGCCTACATCCATGGCAGGCATCCTCAGAGGTTGTGAGGTCTAGAGCAGGCATTGTCAGAGGTTGTGAGGTCTATGGCATCTATGGCTGGTATCCTCAGAGGTTGGGAGGTCTAGGACAGGCACCTTCAGAGGTTGTGAGGTCTACGGCATCTATGGCAAGTATCCTCAGAGGTTGTGAGGTCTATGGTATCTATCCTCAGAGGTTATGAGGTCTAGGGCAGGCACCTTCAGAGGCTGTAAGATCTATGGCATCTATGGCAGGCATCCTCAGAGGTTGTGAGGTCTAGGGCAGGCATCTTCAGAAGTTGTGAGGTTTATGGCATCTATGGCAGGCATCCTCAGAGGTTGTGAAGACTAGGGCACCTATGGCATGCACCTACAGAGGTTGTGAGGTCTACGGCATCTATGGCAAGTATCCTCAGAGGTTGTGAGGTCTATGGTATCTATCCTCAGAGGTTATGAGGTCTAGGGCAGATATCCTCAGAGGTTGTGAGGTCTAGGGCAGGCACCTTCAGAGGCTGTAAGATCTATGGCATCTATGGCAGGCATCCTCAGAGGTTGTGAGGTCTAGGGCAGGCATCTTCAGAAGTTGTGAGGTTTATGGCACCTATAGCAGGCATCCTCAGAGGTTGTGAGGTCTATGGCATCTGTGGCAGGCATTGTCAGAGATTGTGAGATCTATAGCAGGCATCTTCAGAAGCTGTGAGGTCTATGGCACCTATGGCAGGCATTGTCAGAGGTTGTGAGGTCTATAGCAGGCATCTTCAGAAGTTGTGAGGTCTATGGCATCTATGACAGGTATCGTCAGAGGTTGCGAGGTGTATAGCAGGCATCTTCAGAAGTTGTGAGGTCTATGGCATCTATGGCAGGTATCGTCAGAGGTTGTGAGGTCACACAACCTCACAACCTCTGAGGATGCCTGCCATAGATGCAGATGAAATGTCAGGAGAGAATGCTTCTAAAACATGGCAATTTAGCCTGAAAAACCTACAACAACCAAGGGAATTGAAAGTGACCTGGGAAGGGCAAGAGCTCGAACACTGTTCCCACTCTAAATATTTCAGCATCACTTTAGATCACACACTAACATTTAGGAAACACTGTTATGCCCACCAAGCACAAAGTAGCCTCATGCAATAACATCCTGTGGAAAGATACTGGCAGCGCATGGGGTGCAGACCCAAAATTAGTAAGAACATCAGCCCTGGCCTTGTCTGACTCAACTGCTGAGTACACCTGCCCTGGCTGGCATAATAAAATAAATAGACTCGGAAGCTGAGCGGGCTGATCCAAAGACAACCTGACAAACCCAAAGATGGAAAGATATTTCCAGTCAACATCATTTTGACTCTGAAAGAGGTAAGACTCCTTTTCACCTGTTCGGCAGACGTCGGAGCGAGGTCCTGGTTCCTCTTCAGCAAGGCTTCGCTGAAGGCCGTCTCATCCGGAGCGGGTTTCACACGAGGGAAAGCCATCTCACACTGAAGAAGGGAGAACAACCAGGGGATCAGCATCCTTAGGCTGGTGCAACCTGCTTCTCATGTTTTCCAATCCCACCCCAGTGCATTGAGAGGGACCCCACAGGCCACAGACTCCAGCTGAGGAACCCCAACTGAGCAGGTAGCTCCCCAGGATCCTTTCAAAGGTGTCCAGAGAATGAGACTCGTATCATCTCTTTACGCAATTGGTTCTACTACAAACCACACTCAGTGTCCCAAAAGTTCTTGCTAATGTTCAATTGAAAGCTAACTGCAAACTTGATTATAATATAATGCAATATAAGACATTATAATTATATATTTTATATTACATGAAATATTACTAATAATATTACAGTATACTGTTATAGTACAATATAATAATATATTATATTATATAGATATATAATATAATATTATATATAGTAATATATAATACTAATATTGTTCTATGGTAATATACTATAATTATATATTTTATATTACATGTAATATTACTAATAATATTACAGTATACTGTTATAGTACAATATAATAATATATATTATATAGATATATAATATATTATATATAGTAATATATAATACTAATATTGTTCTATGGTAATATACTATAATTATATATTTTATATTACATGTAATATTACTAATAATATTGCAGTATAATGTTACAGTACAACATAGTAATATATAATATTATATTATATATAGTAATATATAATACTAATATTGTGCTATGGTAATAATACAGTGGTCCCTCGCTACTTCGCAGTTCGCTTTTCACGGACTCGCTTTTCGTGGTTTTTCAATATGGACTTAAGATTAATATTATATAATATATAGTAATGTATAATACTAATATTGTGCTATGGCAATAATACAGTGGTCCCTCGCTACTTCGTGGTTTAAGATTACTATATTATATATAGTATTATATAATACTAATATTGTGCTATGGTAATAATACAGTGGTCCCTCGCTACTTTGTGGTTCGCTTTTCGCGGACTCGCTTTTTCATGGTTTTTCAATATGGACTTAAGATTAATATTATAGTATATATAGTAATATATAATACGAATATTGTGCTATGGTAATAATACAGTGGTCCCTTGCTACTTCATGGTTCGCTTTTCGCGGACTTGCTTTTTCAATATGGACTTAAGAGCGTTTGTCTGTATGGAGAAGCTGGCTCTGCGGATAAAGCCGGAGCTGAGGATTACGTGAACAACACATTCAAGGAGGGTTATGTAGTGTATAAGTGTGTGGGGAAGGTTTATAAAGACTTAAAATAGCTACTAAAATAATGTATAAATATTAAAATAAATATAGTGTCCCTACTTCGCAGATTTTCATTTTTCGCGGGTAGTAACACCAGCGATAAGTGAGGGAACACTGTATATTATATGGTAATAATATACTGTATTTACTTATTACTTGTAAGCTGCTTAGTGTATAACTATTAAAATAATATATAACTACTAAAATAAATATAGCATCCCTATATTTCATGGATTTTCATTTTTCGCGGGTGGTCCTGGAACGTAACACCAGCGATAAGTGAGGGAACACTGTATATTACATTATATGGTAATAATACAATATATTGTATTTACATATTACTTGTATACCGCTCTGAGTCCCCTTCGGGGTGAGAAGAGCGGGATATAAATGTTGCAAATAAATACTATATATACTCGAGTATAAGCCTAGTTTTTCAACCCTTTTTTTAGGCTGAAAAAGCTCCCCTCGGCTTATACTCGAGTCAAGATTATTTATTATTTTACTTATATTATTGGCAACACCAGAGGCACTCCAAGGGGCCAGATACTGGTCAAAGGACATTTAATCAACTACCAAGCTTGCAAATTTTGTGTTTATCTGTTTGTTTGTTTTGTTCTGTTAGAAATGTAATACAATGGTCTAGTTGCCCCTGACACGATAAATAAATAAATAAATACTCTATTATTATTATTATTATTATTACTACATTTATAGGTTAAGTTTATTATTATTACATTTATTATTTTACTCTATTATTATTGGAAGGATACGTAAACACATGTACATTGACGAAAGTTAGAAAAACGGATTAGTCAGAGTTGGACAGTCTTATCTTACAGTTTTATGTAAATATTAATAAACATTCAACCTACTGATGCTTTAATTAATGTAATTTTATTGGTATCTATTTTTATTTTGAAACAGACCCATAGCGGCTGAATTTCCCACCCTCGGCTTATGCTCGAGTCAATAAGTTTCCCCAGTTTTTTGTGGTAAAATCAGGTGCCTCGGCTTATATTTGGGTCGGCTTATACTCGAGTATAATACGGTAAATAAATAAATAAAACAAACCCGGAGGGCACTTTTCAAAGGCGACTTACCACATAGAAGTCAAAAGGGATGTGAGGCACAAAGGGCCGGAACCTGAAACACAAGGCGACAGGGAAAAGAGTGCGTTTCAATTTCATTCCTGCTGAAACCCCAGGGCAAGGCTGGATTTATATTGTCCTATATCCCAGGATATTATCCAAAATTATCTGCTTTGAACTGGATTATATATGTCTACATGGCCAAATAATCTGGGATCATATCCTGGGATGTAGGATAGTGTAGATCCAGCACAAGGCACGTAACAATAACAATAATTCTATTTATTCCTCGCCTCTCCTTTGGGCTCAAAGCAGGGCACAACCAAGTCAAAGACATCTATAAAAGGACATCGCAAAACAACACAACATGCGCAACAGCAGCCGAGCCACAGAAGAAATACCTAAAGCTTGCAGGGTTAAATTCCCACTGTCCCAGATACAGCACACTTTCGAGGTCATGGAAAACTACACTGACAGCACAGATCAAGCTGTCAAGCTTTCAAGGGGTGTGTCCACACTGTATTATTAATGCAGCTCGACACCACTTTCACCGTCGCGGCTCTATGCTACGGAATCCTGGGTCGTAGCTGAAGGGCTTTAGCCTTCTCTGCCAAAGTGCGTGTGCCTCACCAAACTACGACTCCCATAGACACAAACAAAGATGGAGGTGCTACTCGAGGACTGTCTCTCTCTCTCACACAAACACACACACACAATCTCTGGTACTTACCCACTGCCAGGGCCTCCGCGAGAGCCAAAGCGCCCTCCACGACCACGGCCTCTATCGCCCCTGTTAATTAGGAAAAATGCCAGAATGAGATTTCGTTTTTTAGGAATGCTCCCATTAGAAAATGTGGGAGAACTACAGTTCCCAGAATCATGGGTCAATCCTCCCCAAACCAGCTGGCCATGCTGCGTCTGCATGTCAAGTGAGGTCCAGATCCGTCGTCAGCTGGGTTCAGTTCTCTCTGGATAAGGGTCAACTACAAGTCCCATATGCCAAGGGCAGGCACCCCCAAATCCTGCCAGTATTATGTTTGTGGAGGCAGGAGGCCTCTGCCACAATATATATATATATAGATAGATGCGTATAGAAAGATAGATATAGACATTCAATATATTTAATGCTATATATATAGAGAGAGCACAGAATATATAAAGGCATTAAATAAAACACCATATATATGTTAATATTATATTTATGTAATATTTAATATTGCATAATATGTAATATATAGATAATATAGATATATATTACACCCACACAATATATATAGTGTTAAATATTATACAATATCAAATGTTATACAAATATGATGTATGTATGTGTATATATAGTGTTTTAATGCCTTTATATATTCTGTGCATTATATATACACACACACACATAGCATTAAATATATTGAGCATCTATAATATTGCACAGAATATATAAAGGCATTAAATAAAACACCATATATATGTTTATATTATATATTTATAATATTTAATATTGTATAATATTTAATACTGTATATATAAGTGTGTATAATATATTATATCTATATTATCTATGTATTACATAAATACTTAAATATATTGAGCATCTATAATATATTATATATATATGCACAGAATATATAAAGGTATTAAAACGCTATATATTTTATTATAGTTATGTAATATTTAATATTGTATAATATGTAATATATAGATAACATAAATATAACATATTACACACACACACATACACAGTATTAAATATTATACAATATTAAATATTACATACATATAAATATATATGTGGTGTTTTAATGCCTTTATATATTCTGTTCATTATATATATATATATATATATATATATATAGCATTAAATACATATATTGAGTATGTATATTATATACTATATATATATGCAAAGTATAAAGGCATTAAATAAAACAACATATATGTTTATATCATATTTATGTAATATTTAATATTGTATAATATGTAATATATAGATAATATAGGTATATTACACCCACACACACATATATATACAGTATTAAATATTATACAGTATTTAAAATTATATAAGTATAACAATGTATATATATGGTGATGTAATGCTTTTATATATTCTGTGCATATAATATATATATATATAGCATTAAGTATATTGATTATCTATAATATATTAAATAAAATTAAATAAATAATGTAATATTTAATATCATATAATATTTAATATGCGTGTGTAAGATATATTATTATTATTATTATTATTAAACTTTATTTGTACCCCGCTAGCATCTCCCGCAGGACTTGATGCAGCTTACAAAGGCCAAGGCCTCAATACACAAACATAACAATACACCTAAAGTAAAATTAAAACAATTAAAGCAGTATTAAAACAACAAGCCACAAGCAATAAACAGTACATCAACAAGATAAAACTGGGCCGGGCCTGAGTAAAAGGGTACAGAATTAAAAAGTGCTGATGTGACAGGTGCTATTGTAGGACAAGTGCAGTGTGCGTCAGTCTTAATTCTAATAAAGTGCTTCTGGGACTTGATATTGGAGATTTCCTAATATTATAGATATATATATTATATTATGGATATATTATATTATATCTATATTATCAATAATATAAATAATATAGATAATTATGTTATCTATAATATAAATAATCTCTATATTATCTATAATATAGATAATATATAGATAATATAGACCCATTATCTATAATATTTATATTATATTTATATTATCTATATATTACACATTATACAATATTAAATAATATATATAGCATTTTATTTATCTCATATATATTAAATAAATATATAATTTTCATATAATATATATATATTATATTTAATATTGTATAACATTTAGTATTATATTACGTTATAATATATTAATTTTATATATATATAATGTTATATCTATATTATATTAATATAGATATTATATATATTATATATATGTAGATATATTATATATCATATATATATTAAATTAAATATTATTATAATATTATAATATATATATATACATATAATATATAATATTATTAAATATTATATATATAATATTTAATTATATTATAATATATAGATATAATATTATATATATATATATTAAATTAAATATTATTATAATATTATAATATATATATACATATAATATAATATTTATTAAATTATATATTATATTATAATTATAATAATATACATACATATAATATGTATATTTCCATATTTCTATCTCTCTCTGCCTTCTCTAATATTGTATATTTAGTATTATATTCCGTTATAATATATTAATTTAATATATATATATCATATATATTATTAATACAATTTAATATATATAGATATAACATTATATATCTCATATATATATTAAATTAAATATTATAATATAATATTATATATATATAATATTCTATATATTAAATTAATTACATATCATTATAATATAATAATATCATATATATACATATAATAATATATTCATTAAATTAAATATTATAATATAATAATAATATACATATGATAATGTGTATATTTCCCTATTTCTATTATCTCTCTGACTTCTCCCTCTGTTTACCTCATGCTTCCTTCCAGTGAGAACCGTTCCGAGTCCGCAAAGCGCCTCTTCCTCTCCTGAAGACCGTCCCCGAAGAATAACCGCCCGGCCCGCTCTTTCGCCGCCGCCTTTGTCCACCTCGCAAGAAGCGTCGACCCGATTGGTCTTCCCAAGTGAGTAAAACCCGCCGCGGTAGGTTCCTAACCTTCCAACCAATCCCTTTCTCGCGTTCCTCTTCTTTCCCCGCCCCTTCTTTCAGGTTCTGTGATTTTATTGGCTTCTGGGCCTATCAATCAGGCCAATCCCTTTCTCGCGTTCCTCTTCTTTCCCCGCCCCTTCTTTCAGGTTCTGTGATTTTATTGGCTTCTGGGCCTATCAATCAGGCCGCGCGCGTGCCCCATATCCCCACCCCCTTTTCTCTTTTTCTCCTCGTTGGCCAATAGGAGGAAGGAGAGAGGAGGAGAAAGGGGCGCATGCGCAGCGCCTCACTAGGAGGGGAGGGAGAGAAGAGAAAGGGGCGCATGCGCAGTGTCTCACTAGGAGGAGAGGGAGATAAAGCGGCGCATGCGCAGTGCCTCACTAGGAGGAGATGAGAGAGGAGACGAAAGGGACGCATGCGCAGTACCTCACTAGATGATTGCGAGAAGAGGAAAAGGACGCATGCGCAGTACCTCACTAGGAGGAGATTGAGAGGAGAAAGGGACGCATGCGCAGTGGCTGACTAGGAGGAGAGTGAGAGGAGAAAGGGACGCATGCGCAGTGCCTCATTAGGAGATTGAGAGAAGAGAAAGCTGCGCATGCGCAGTGCCTCACTAGGAGGAGATGAGAGAGGAGACGAAAGGGACGCATGCGCAGTACCTCACTAGATGATTGAGAGAAGAGAAAAGGACGCATGCGCAGTACCTCACTAGGAGGAGATTGAGAGGAGAAAGGGACGCATGCGCAGTGGCTGACTAGGAGGAGATTGAAAGGAGAAAGGGACGCATGCGCAGTGCCTCACTAGGAGGAGACGGAGAGAAGAGAAAGGGGCGCATGCGCAGTGCCTGACTAGGAGGAGATTGAGAGAAGAGGCGAAAGGGGCGCATGCGCAGTGCCTCACTAGGAGGAGATTGAGAGGAGGCGAAAGGGGCGCATGCGCAGTGCTTCCCTAGGAGAAGAGACTGTCCAAAGGAAATGACTGCAAGCGACGTGCGCATGCGTAGAACGTGTAACGCTCTTATCTGCTCCCTAAGCCGCCTGCAGTTCCAATGGAGCAGAGTGGCGCAGCGGAAGCGTGCTGGGCCCATAACCCAGAGGTCGATGGATCGAAACCATCCTCTGCTAATTCTTTTTCCCTCCCTTAAAAAAAACCCCAAAACAAAACTGAAATTAATATTAATTACAATAATTCATTTCTAAGTAGGTACAGGCTTCTCCTAAATTAACAAAGCGTGCTTAATGTTGTGTTTAAGGGAGAATTAAATAATCATTGCTAATTGCTAATTATTATGATTAATTATTATTATTAATTAATTATTATTAATAATAGAATACCTATTAATCATTAACTATTAAAATTAATTATTAATATTAATTAAAATTAATTAAATTTTAATATTAATTAATATTAATAATTAATATAAATAATTTTAATAGTTAATGATTAATAGGTATCCTAACTATTAATAATTATTAATATTATATAAATAATTATTAATAGTTAGGATACCTATTAATCATTAACTATTAATAATTATTTATATTAATTATTAATATTACTTAATATTAAAATTTAATTAATTTTAATTAATAGAATGCTTATTAATCATTAACTATTAATAATTAATTATATTAATTAATAGGATGTCTATTAATTGTTAACTATTAATAATTAATTATATTGATTATTAATATTAATTAATGTTAATATTTAATTAATATTAATAGGATGTCTATTAATTAATATTAATTAAATATTAACATTAATTAATATTAATCATCAATCAAAATCAAAATATTAATTATATTAATATTAATTATAATTTAGTTATATTATATTAGCTATATTCGTTATATCAATAATATTAATTATTAATATTCATTATTAACTATTAATAATTGATTACTTGAATTATTAATATTATTAATATTAATATTTAATTAATATTAATTAATAGGATGCCTACTAAGTATTAACTATTAATAATTATTTATATTAATTACTAATATTAATTAATATTAATATTTAATTAATATCAATTAATAGGATGCTTATTAGACTATTAAATATTAATATTAATTATAATGTAGTTATATTAAATTAGCCATATTCGTTATATTAATAATAATATTAATAATTAATATTAATTATTAACTATTAATATAATATAATATAATTAATTATTCACAAGTAATAAAAATTAAGAATATTAATAATTAATTGACTATTTATATGGTGCCCTGGGGAGGCCATAGATGTTTATAGCACTGATGACAGTGATGATGATGAGAATCATGATAATTAATACTAATGAGAGACCTTGTGGAGCAGAAGAGGGCATTCCTAGCACTGACCACCAGGTGGCGATATTGCCCGCCTCACTTTAGGGCTCCAGTGAGTCTGTTAGTATTCTTCTAATTGTAGTAGTGTTTATTATTTATTTATTTATTTAATACACTTGTATACCGCTAATATCTCAGCCTAAGTCGGCGACTCATTGCGGTTTACAACAATTAAAAACAATATACAATTTAAAACAACAACACATAGACAATACAAATTATTGGGCCACCAATAATAATACCATGTATCTCGTCACTAAAATCACAGTCCAGAATTCGTCATCCATAATTAACCAGTCCTTAGTCCATAAAATTCGGTGATAACAAACTAACCGAAGGCTTGTTTACACAACCATGTTTTTAATCTCTTCCGAAACACCATCAGCGAAGAGGCTGATCGTATCTCTATAGGGAGGGTGTTCCAAAGCCGAGGGGCCACCACAGAAAAGGCCCTGTCTCTCGTTCCCACCAGCCGCACTTGGGAAGCCGGTGGGATAGAGAGCAGGGACTCTCCAGAAGATCTAAGTGTTGTTGTTGTTGTTGTTTGCAAGAGCAAATGCCCTGAGATAATAAAAATACTAATACATGCTATTGGTGCAGCCAGTGCCATCTTGAGCAGGCAAGGACAAATATGCAATATTAGTCATCATAATATGAGTTATAATATTAATTGGTGCAGCAGGTTGAGCAGGTAAGGGCAAGTATAGTGCAACAACAACAACAACAATAATAATAATAATAATAATAATAATAATAATAATAATAATAATAGATATTTATAGGTGCAACAGGTTCCCTCCTGAGCAGGTAAGGGCAAGTATAGTGCAATAACAACAACAACAACAACAATAATAATAATAGATATTTATAGGTGCAACAGGTTCCCTCCTGAGCAGGTAAGGGCAAGTACAGTGCAATAACAACAACAACAACAACAATAATAATAATAGATATTTATAGGTGCAACAGGTTCCCTCCTGAGCAGGTAAGGGCAAGTATAGTGCAATAACAACAACAACAACAACAATAATAATAATAGATATTTATAGGTGCAACAGGTTCCCTCCTGAGCAGGTAAGGGCAAGTACAGTGCAATAACAACAACAACAACAACAATAATAATAATAGATATTTATAGGTGCAACAGGTTCCCTCCTGAGCAGGTAAGGGCAAGTATAGTGCAATAACAACAACAACAACAACAACAATAATAATAGATATTTATAGGTGCAACAGGTTCCCTCCTGAGCAGGTAAGGGCAAGTATAGTGCAATAACAACAACAACAACAACAATAATAATAATAGATATTTATAGGTGCAACAGGTTCCCTCCTGAGCAGGTAAGGGCAAGTATAGTGCAATAACAACAACAACAACAACAATAATAATAATAGATATTTATAGGTGCAACAGGTTCCCTCCTGAGCAGGTAAGGGCAAGTATAGTGCAATAACAACAACAACAAAATAATAATAATAATAATAATAATAATAATAATAATAAGAATAGATATTTATAGGTGCAACAGGTTCCCTCCTGAGCAGGTAAGGGCAAGTACAGTGCAATAACAACAACAACAACAACAATAATAATAATAGATATTTATAGGTGCAACAGGTTCCCTCCTGAGCAGGTAAGGGCAAGTATAGTGCAATAACAACAACAACAACAACAATAATAATAATAGATATTTATAGGTGCAACAGGTTCCCTCCTGAGCAGGTAAGGGCAAGTATAGTGCAATAACAACAACAACAACAACAATAATAATAATAATAATAATAATAATAATAATAGATATTTATAGGTGCAACAGGTTCCCTCCTGAGCAGGTAAGGGCAAGTACAGTGCAATAACAACAACAACAACAACAATAATAATAATAGATATTTATAGGTGCAACAGGTTCCCTCCTGAGCAGGTAAGGGCAAGTATAGTGCAATAACAACAACAACAACAACAATAATAATAATAGATATTTATAGGTGCAACAGGTTCCCTCCTGAGCAGGTAAGGGCAAGTATAGTGCAATAACAACAACAACAATAATAATAATAATAATAATAATAATAATAATAATAATAATAGATATTTATAGGTGCAACAGGTTCCCTCCTGAGCAGGTAAGGGCAAGTACAGTGCAATAACAACAACAACAACAACAACAACAACAATAATAATAGATATTTATAGGTGCAACAGGTTCCCTCCTGAGCAGGTAAGGGCAAGTATAGTGCAATAACAACAACAACAACAACAATAATAATAATAGATATTTATAGGTGCAACAGGTTCCCTCCTGAGCAGGTAAGGGCAAGTATAGTGCAATAACAACAACAACAACAATAATAATAATAATAATAATAATAATAGATATTTATAGGTGCAACAGGTTCCCTCCTGAGCAGGTAAGGGCAAGTACAGTGCAATAACAACAACAACAACAACAATAATAATAATAGATATTTATAGGTGCAACAGGTTCCCTCCTGAGCAGGTAAGGGCAAGTATAGTGCAATAACAACAATAATAATAATAATAATAATAATAATAATAATAATAATAGATATTTATAGGTGCAACAGGTTCCCTCCTGAGCAGGTAAGGGCAAGTACAGTGCAATAACAACAACAACAACAACAACAATAATAATAGATATTTATAGGTGCAACAGGTTCCCTCCTGAGCAGGTAAGGGCAAGTATAGTGCAATAACAACAACAACAACAACAATAATAATAATAGATATTTATAGGTGCAACAGGTTCCCTCCTGAGCAGGTAAGGGCAAGTATAGTGCAATAACAACAACAACAACAACAATAATAATAATAATAATAATAATAATAATAATAATAATAATAGATATTTATAGGTGCTACAGGTTCCCTCCTGAGCAGGTAAGGGCAAGTATAGTGCAATAACAACAACAACAACAGCAATAATAATAATAATAATAATAATATATATTTATAGGTGCAACAGGTTCCCTCCGGAGCAGGTAAGGGCAAGTACAGTGCAATAACAACAACAACAGCAATAATAATAATAATAATAATAATAATAATAATAATAATAGATATTTATAGGTGCTACAGGTTCCCTCCTGAGCAGGTAAGGGCAAGTATAGTGCAATAACAACAACAACAACAACAATAATAATAATAATAATAATAATAATAATAGATATTTATAGGTGCAACAGGTTCCCTCCTGAGCAGCTAAGGGCAAGTATAGTGCAATAACAATAATAATAATAATAATAATAATAATAATAATAATAATAATAGATATTTATAGGTGCAACAGGTTCCCTCCTGAGCAGGTAAGGGCAAGTACAGTGCAATAACAACAACAACAGCAATAATAATAATAATAATAATAATAATAATAATAATAATAGATATTTATAGGTGCTACAGGTTCCCTCCGGAGCAGGTAAGGGCAAGTATAGTGCAATAACAACAACAACAGCAATAATAATAATAATAATAATAATAATAATAATAATAATAATAGATATTTATAGGTGCTACAGGTTCCCTCCTGAGCAGGTAAGGGCAAGTATAGTGCAATAACAACAACAACAACAACAATAATAATAATAATAATAATAATAATAGATATTTATAGGTGCAACAGGTTCCCTCCTGAGCAGCTAAGGGCAAGTATAGTGCAATAACAATAATAATAATAATAATAATAATAATAATAATAATAATAGATATTTATAGGTGCAACAGGTTCCCTCCTGAGCAGGTAAGGGCAAGTACAGTGCAATAACAACAACAACAGCAATAATAATAATAATAATAATAATAATAATAATAATAATAGATATTTATAGGTGCTACAGGTTCCCTCCGGAGCAGGTAAGGGCAAGTATAGTGCAATAACAACAACAACAGCAATAATAATAATAATAATAATAATAATAATAATAATAATAATAGATATTTATAGGTGCTACAGGTTCCCTCCTGAGCAGGTAAGGGCAAGTATAGTGCAATAACAACAACAACAACAACAACAATAATAATAATAATAATAATAATATATATTTATAGGTGCTACAGGTTCCCTCCGGAGCAGGTAAGGGCAAGTACAGTGCAATAACAACAACAACAGCAATAATAATAATAATAATAATAATAATAATAATAATAATAGATATTTATAGGTGCTACAGGTTCCCTCCTGAGCAGGTAAGGGCAAGTATAGTGCAATAACAACAACAACAACAACAATAATAATAATAATAATAATAATAATAATAGATATTTATAGGTGCAACAGGTTCCCTCCTGAGCAGCTAAGGGCAAGTATAGTGCAATAACAATAATAATAATAATAATAATAATAATAATAATAATAGATATTTATAGGTGCAACAGGTTCCCTCCTGAGCAGGTAAGGGCAAGTACAGTGCAATAACAACAACAACAGCAATAATAATAATAATAATAATAATAATAATAATAATAATAGATATTTATAGGTGCTACAGGTTCCCTCTGGAGCAGGTAAGGGCAAGTATAGTGCAATAACAACAACAACAGCAATAATAATAATAATAATAATAATAATAATAATAATAATAGATATTTATAGGTGCTACAGGTTCCCTCCTGAGCAGGTAAGGGCAAGTATAGTGCAATAACAACAACAACAACAACAATAATAATAATAATAATAATAATAATAATAGATATTTATAGGTGCAACAGGTTCCCTCCTGAGCAGCTAAGGGCAAGTATAGTGCAATAACAATAATAATAATAATAATAATAATAATAATAATAATAATAGATATTTATAGGTGCAACAGGTTCCCTCCTGAGCAGGTAAGGGCAAGTACAGTGCAATAACAACAACAACAGCAATAATAATAATAATAATAATAATAATAATAATAATAATAGATATTTATAGGTGCTACAGGTTCCCTCTGGAGCAGGTAAGGGCAAGTATAGTGCAATAACAACAACAACAGCAATAATAATAATAATAATAATAATAATAATAATAATAATAATAGATATTTATAGGTGCTACAGGTTCCCTCCTGAGCAGGTAAGGGCAAGTATAGTGCAATAACAACAACAACAACAACAAAATAATAATAATAATAATAATAATAATAATAGATATTTATAGGTGCAACAGGTTCCCTCCTGAGCAGGTAAGGGCAAGTACAGTGCAATAACAACAACAACAGCAATAATAATAATAATAATAATAATAATAATAATAATAATAGATATTTATAGGTGCTACAGGTTCCCTCCGGAGCAGGTAAAGGCAAGTATAGTGCAATAACAACAACAACAGCAATAATAATAATAGTGTGTTGTTGTTGTTGTTGTTGTTGTTTATGGGTGCAACAGGTTCTCCACGCGCAGGTAAGAACAAATATAGTGTGATATTATTATTATTATTATTATTATTATTATTAATTTATAAATGCGACAAGTTTCCTCCCGAGCAGGAAAAGGCAAAAATAGTGTGTTGTTGTTATTGTTTATGGCGCAACAGGTTCTCCATGCGCAGGTAAAGGCAAGTAAAGTGCAATAATAATAATAACAATAATAATAATAGACATTAATGGGTGCAACAGGTTCTCCATGGGCAGGTAAAGGCAAGTATAGTGTAAATAATAATAATAATAATAATAATAATAATAATAATAGGTATGTATGGGTGCAATAGTCTATATTGGCAAGGTGTGTTTTGGGGAGGGGTCCTTTGCTGTCCTCCGGGCAGGACGGGGTTAACCCTCCTCCTCCTCCTCTTCTTCCTCCTCCTCCTCTACTTGGGCGAATAAATCCTCCTCCTTCTCTTCTCTCAGTCACTCCTCCGGTTCCTCCTGATAGGAAGGAAGGCAGAGAGGCAGAGGCAAGTGGGAGCTACCTGGGGGTCTTGGGGGGCAGATTTGGGGGGCAGAGCAGGGACAGATTTGGGGGTACAGTGGGGTCAGTTTGGGGGAGAGATAATAGACAACTTGTGGTCAGCAGGAGAAACTTTTGGGGTTCCCTTGGGTGGGGTACCCTTGGGGGGCCAAGTCACTGGGGGTGGGTTACAACTGGGGGTTCGGACTAGATAATTTTGCGGGACAGTGGGACAAAGTACAGGGCTCTGCGGTGAGTTGACTTTTGGATCTAGTTGGGGGGGATTCGACCCCCCAAGTCCATTGGGGTTAATTCCAGGAGGGGTAGTTAGTCCTTTGATTAGGGGTATTGATCCAGCAGGGAGCGAACCGGCTGGATCAATACCAGCAAAGTTGGATTGATTGGGGCAACTGAGGAACGGTCCATCGGGGAGACTTAGTTTTGGGGTGACTGTTAGCCAACCTTTGGTCACGGTCAAGTAGGATCTCAACTGGGGTTCAGTGGGGTAGTTAGGCAAGGTCAGTACCAGGACGCGGACAAAGAGTAGGGTAGGGGCAACTGAGGAACGGTCGGTTGGGCAGACTTAGTTTTGGGGTGACCGTCAGCCAGCTTTTGGTCACAGTCAAGCAGGAACTCAACTGGGGTTCAGTGGGGTACACTTAGGCAAGATCAGGACCAGGATGGGGACAAAGAGTAGGGTAGGGGCAACTCAAGAACGGTCGGTCGGGCAGACTTAGTTTTGGGGTGACCATCAGCCGGCCTATGGTCACGGTCAAGTAGGATCTCAACTGGGGTTCAGTGGGGTACACTTAGGCAAGGTCAGGACCAGGACGGTGACAAAGAGTAGGGTAGGGGCAACTGAGGAACGGTCGGTCGGGCAGACCTAGTTTTGGGGTGACCGTCAGCCAGCTTTCAGTCACGGTCAAGCAGGATCTCAATCTGGGGTTCAGTGGGGTAGAGTCAGGCAAGGTCAGGACCAGGACGGGGACAAAGAGTAGGGTAGGGCACGACAGGTTCTCCATGACCAGGTAAACCCTGGGTAGGGTTAGATCTAAAGGATAATCTTTTGAGGGGAGGACGTGATAGATTTGGGGCCACAGTGGGATATGGGGTAGGTTCCGGGGCAAAGAGTTAAGCGGGTTAGATTTGGGGAGGGGATTCGATTTGTGGGGCAGTGTGGTTGTATCCGAACGGGTGCAATAGGCGGAATCTTTTGGGGGGGCTTGTGGGGGTCCCAAATGTAGGGGGGTTACCCGGAGAGAAAGAGAAGGCCTTGCCCCTTGCCTTTGCCCCATGGGGTGATACTTTTGAGGGGCAGGAAAGGGGGTCTTTCCCCCTAAAATTGGATTCTACACAAAGCTGAGACATTTGAAAGGCGGGGTATAAATAACAAGAACAACAACAACAATTAGAGGGTCAGAAGGTGACGACCCCCCCCAGCAGAGGTCAAGGGTCAGACAGCTTTTGAGCCTTCCTTGGAGTTGTCCAAGGATCAGCCTTAAGGATGGAGAGACGCAAGGAGGGGAGCAAGGGAATGCATCCCTCTTTAGTGAATCCCTCTGGCCATTTCCCGGTCCTGTGGTGCCTCCTGCTGATGCTTTGCTGCCACCCGGACTCCTGTGCCGGGGCCGACTTGACGATTGCGGTGGTTCTCCCCGAGCGCAACACCAGCTACCCCTGGGCTTGGCCGCGGGTGGGCCCGGCCGTGCGGAGGGCCGTGCGGAGTGTCAACACACGGCGGGACCTGCTGCCCGGCTTCACGGTCCGGCTGCTGTTCGGCTCCAGCGAGGACCAGGAGGGCACCTGCTCGGACTCCATCGCCCCGCTCTCGGCCGTGGACCTCAAGATGGGGGCCAACCCTTCCCTTTTCCTGGGGCCTGGTTGCGTCTACACGACAGCCCCGGTGGCCCGTTTCACCCGCCACTGGGGGCTGCCCTTGTTGACTGCCGCCGCCGAGGCCGTGGGCTTCGGACAGAAGTCCGCCGAGTATGCATTGACCACCCGGACTGGGCCTAGCCATGGAAAGCTGGGCGAGTTCGGGATGCGACTCAGCCAGCACTTCGGCTGGACCCGCCGGGCTCTGCTGCTCTACTGGGTTGGGCACGACGACCGGCCCTGCTACTTTGCCGTGGAGGGGCTCTACCTCCAGCTGCCCAGCCTCAACATCACCGTGGAGGACATCCCTTTCCCAGAGAGCAACTACACCGCCATCGTCAGCCACATCAAGCAGAAGGCCCGCAGTGAGTCATGGTTCCTGTGGGTCTGGGGCAGGGAAAATGCTTTATATGGGTCCAGAGACCCTTCCCCAATTGGGCACACAACTTATCGTTGCTTCCCAGAAGGAGTAGTAGTGAGTAAACACTTTGCACAGACTCAGAGACCCTTCCCCAATTGGGCACACAACTTATAGTTACTTCTCGGAAGGAGTAGTAGCAAGTAAACACTTTGCACAGACTCAGAGACCCTTCCCCAATTGGATGCACAGCTTATAGTTACTTCCCAGAAGGAGTAGTAGTGAGTAAACACTTTGCACAGACTCAGAGACCCTTCCCCAATTGGGCACACAACTTATAGTTGCTTCCTGGAAGGAGTAGTAGTGAGTAAACACTTTGCACAGACTCAGAGACTCTTTCCCAATTGGGGACACAACTTATAGTTGCTTCCCGGAAGGAGTAGGAGTGAGTAATCACTTTTTCACAGACTCAGAGATCCTTCCCCAATTGGGCACACAACTTATAGTTGATTCCTGGAAGTAGTAGTGGTGAGTAAACACTTTGCACAGACTCAGAGACCCTTCCCCAATTGGGGACACAACTTATAGTTACTTCTCGGAAGGAGTAGTAGTGACTAAATACTTTGCACAGACTCAATCCTTCCCCAATTGGACGCACAGCTTATAGTTGCTTCCTGGAAGGAGTAATAGCAAGTAAACACTTTGCACAGGCCCAGAGACCCTTCCCCAATTGGGCACACAGCTTATAGTTGCTTCCCGGAAGGAGTAGTAGTGAGTAAACACTTTGCACAGGCCCACAGACCCTTCCCCAATTGGGCACACAGCTTATAGTTGCTTCCCGGAAGGAGTAGTAGTGAGTAAACACTTTGCACAGGCCCACAGACCCTTCCCCAATTGGGCACACAACTTATAGTTGCTTCCCAGAAGGAGTAGTAGTGAGTAAACACTTTGCACAGACTCAGAGACCCTTCCCCAATTGGGCACACAACTTATAGTTGCTTCCTGGAAGGAGTAGTAGTGAGTAAACACTTTGCACAGACTCAGAGACTCTTTCCCAATTGGACACACAACTTATAGTTACTTCCTGGAAGGAGTAGTAGTGAGTAAACACTTTGCACAGACTCAGAGACCCTTCCCCAATTGGGGACACAACTTATAGTTGCTTCCCGGAAGGAGTAGGAGTGAGTAATCACTTTTTCACAGACTCAGAGACCCTTCCCCAATTGGGCACACAGCTTATAGTTGCTTCCCGGAAGGAGTAGTAGTGAGTAAACACTTTGCACAGACTCAGAGACCCTTCCCCAATTGGGCACACAACTTATAGTTGCTTCCTGGAAGGAGTAGTAGTGAGTAAACACTTTGCACAGACTCAGAGACCCTTCCCCAATTGGGCACACAACTTATAGTTGCTTCCTGGAAGGAGTAGTAGTGAGTAAACATGTTGCACAGACTCAGAGACCCTTCCCCAATTGGTCACACAACTTATAGTTGCTTCCCGTAGAGCGTAGTAGCGAGGAAACACTTGGCACAGGCCCAGAGACCCTTCCCTAATTGGCACATAGCTTATGTTTGCATCCTTCCTTCCCTTCTTCCTTCCTTCCTCTCCTCCCTTTTGCCCTCCTTTTCTTCCTCCTTCCTTTCTCCCTTTTTTCCAGATTTTTTTCCTTCTTTCTTTCTTTCTTTCTTTCTTTCTTTCCTTCCTTCCTTCCCTTCTTCCTTCCTTCCTCTCCTCCCTTTTGCCCTCCTTTTCTTCCTCCTTCCTTTCTCCCTTTTTTCCAGATTTTTTTCCTTCTTTCTTTCTTTCTTTCTTTCTTTCTTTCCTTCCTTCCTTCCCTTCTTCCTTCCTTCCCTTCCTCCTTTCCTCCTTTCTCTCTTCCTTCCTCTTCTCTTCCTCCTTTTTCCTCCTCCTTCTTCCTTCCTTCCTTCCTTCTTCTTTACTTCTCTCCTTCCTTCCTTCCTTCCTTCCTTCCTTCCTTCTTCCTTCCTTCCTTCCTTCTTCCCTCCCTCCCTCCCCCCCTCCCTCCCTCCCTCCCTCCCTCCCTCTATGCCTCCCTTCTTTCCTTCCTTGTCTCCTTCCTTTCTCCCTCTCCTTTCCTCCTCTTTGCCCTTCTTTTCTTCTTCTTTCAATTTCTCTTCCTTCCTTTCACCCTTTTTTCCAACATTCTTTCTTTCCTTCCTTCCTTTTTTCCTTCCTTCCTCCATCCATCCCTCCACCCACCCCTCCTACTCTTCCTCCCTCCCTCCATCTATGTCTGCCTTCTTTCTTCCTTCCCTTCTTCCTTCCTTCCTCTCCTCCCTTTTGCCTTCCTTTTCTTCCTCCTTCCTTTCCTCTTCCTTCCTTCCTTCCCTTTTTCCAGACTTCTTTCTTTCCTTCTTTCATTCCTCCCTCTCTCCTTCTATGCCTCCCTTCTTTCTCTTCTTTCTTTCTCTTCTTTCACTCCTTCCTTCCCTTCTCCCTTCATTCCTTCTTTCCTCCCTCCCTCTTTTTCTTCCTTTCTCATCTTCCTTTCTCTCTTTCCTCCCTCCTTCTCTCTCTTCCTTCCTTCCTTTTCACCCTTCCTTCCTTCCCTTTCATCCTTCCTTCATTCCCTCTTTCCTCCCTCCCTCCTCTCTCTCTTTCTCCTTCCTGTCTTCCTTCCCGCCTTCCTTTCCTTCCTTCTTTCCTTTCTTTCTCCTTCCCTTTCTCTCTCTTCTTCCTCCCTTCCTTCTTTCTTCCTTCCTTCCTTCCCTTTCCTTCCTTCCCTTCTTTCCTTCCTTTCTTCCTCCCTTCTTTTCTTCCTTCCTTCCCTTCCTCTTTGCCTCCCTTCTTTCCTTCCTTGTCTTATTCCTTTCTTCCTTTCTCTCTCTTCTTTCCTCCCTTCTTTTCTTCCTTCCTTCCTTCCCTCCCTTCCTCTATGCCTCCCTTCCTTCCTTCCTTGTCTTCTTCCTTTCTCCTTTCCTCCCTTCTTCCTCCCTCCTTCCTTACACTTCCTCCCCATTGAGCCTCCTTCTGTTCCTTGAAATCCCATTGAATTCCCACTTGGAGCCTACAAACTCCATCCCGGACACCTTTTCGGGCCTTGAGTTGAGTGCTACACTATACCCTGGCAGGGAAGACCTTGGAGAACTACAGCTCCCAGGCCCCATCACCTTGGCCCTTCAAGTGGGGCCAAAGTGCATCAGTTTCCCAGTGTGGATGCTCCCTTGCACGGGCCACGCTCCGGCTGGAATTCCCTGCAACGGAGGAGGAGGAGGAGGAGGAAATGGCGACTCAGCAAAACAGGAAAGCGCTGGCTCAGGGGGCCAAAGGGGCCATGTGACCCCTCCGCCGGACAGAGGAGTGTCCCTTGACCTCGGCCAAGGCAGGAAAATAACAGGAAACCTCTGGGCTGGACGCCCAGGGAGACTCTTTGCACCTTGGCAAGGAAACGCCTCGGCAAGTCCCACTATTTCGGGTATTGGGTTGCCAACTTTTCCTACAGCCATGCTCCTGCACATGTCCCAGGTATAGGGTCGCCAATGCACGTCTCACTATTTCAAGTCTAGGGTTGCCAACTTTTCTCAAGAGCAATACTCCTGTGCATGTCCCACTATTTTCGGCATTGGGTCGCCAACTTTTCCTATAGCCATGCTCCTGCGCATGTCTCGCTATTTCAGGTCTAAGGTTGCTAACGTTCCCTATAGCCATGCTCCTCTTTCAAGTCTAGGGTTGCCAACTTTTTCCAAGAGCAATGCTCCTGCACATGTCCCAGGTCTAGGGTCGCCAACTTTTCCTATAGACATGCTCCTATTTGAAGTCTAGGGTTGCCAACTTTTCCTATATCCATGCTCCTGCACATGTCTCACTATTTCAGGTCTAGGGTTGCCAACTTTTCCTATAGCCACGCTCCTATTTCATGTCTAGGGTTGCCAACTTTTTCCAAGAGCAATGCCCCTGTGCATGTCCCACTACTTTCGCCATTGGGTTGCCAACTTTTCCTAAAGCCATGCTCCTGGTCATGTCCCAGATCTAGGGTCGCCAATGCGCATGTCTCACTATTTCAATTCTAGGGTTGCCAACTTTTTCCAAGAGCAATGCTCCTCTGCATGTCCCACTATTTTCGGCATTGGGTTGCCAACTTTTCCTAAAGCCATGCTCCTGGTCATGTCCCAGGTCTAGGGTCGCCAATGCGCATGTCTCACTATTTCAATTCTAGGGTTGCCAACTTTTTCCAAGAGCAATGCTCCTCTGCATGTCCCACTATTTTCGGCATTGGGTTGCCAACTTTTCCTAAAGCCATGCTCCTGGTCATGTCCCAGGTCTAGGGTCGCCAATGCGCATGTCTCACTATTTCAATTCTAGGGTTGCCAACTTTTTCCAAGAGCAATGCTCCTCTGCATGTCCCACTATTTTCGGCATTGGGTTGCCAACTTTTCCTAAAGCCATGCTCCTGGTCATGTCCCAGGTCTAGGGTCGCCAATGCGCATGTCTCACTATTTCAATTCTAGGGTTGCCAACTTTTTCCAAGAGCAATGCTCCTCTGCATGTCCCACTATTTTCGGCATTGGGTTGCCAACTTTTCCTAAAGCCATGCTCCTGGTCATGTCCCAGGTCTAGGGTCGCCAATGCGCATGTCTCACTATTTCAATTCTAGGGTTGCCAACTTTTTCCAAGAGCAATGCTCCTCTGCATGTCCCACTATTTTCGGCATTGGGTTGCCAACTTTTCCTAAAGCCATGCTCCTGGTCATGTCCCAGGTCTAGGGTCGCCAATGCGCATGTCTCACTATTTCAATTCTAGGGTTGCCAACTTTTTCCAAGAGCAATGCTCCTCTGCATGTCCCACTATTTTTGGCATTGGGTTGCCAACTTTTCCTAAAGCCATGCTCCTGGTCATGTCCCAGGTCTAGGGTCGCCAATGCGCATGTCTCACTATTTCAATTCTAGGGTTGCCAACTTTTTCCAAGAGCAATGCTCCTCTGCATGTCCCACTATTTTCGGCATTGGGTTGCCAACTTTTCCTAAAGCCATGCTCCTGGTCATGTCCCAGGTCTAGGGTCGCCAATGCGCATGTCTCACTATTTCAATTCTAGGGTTGCCAACTTTTTCCAAGAGCAATGCTCCTCTGCATGTCCCACTATTTTTGGCATTGGGTTGCCAACTTTTCCTAAAGCCATGCTCCTGCACATGTCCCAGGTCTAGGGTCGCCAATGCGCATGTCTCACTATTTGTCAATGCGCATGTCTCACAGGTCTGGGATTGCCAACGTTTCCTAACGCCATGCTCTTGTGCATGTCCCACTATTTCAGGTCTAGGGTTGCCAACTTTTTCCAAATGCAACATTTCTGCATTTTGACTTCCAAACGACAACTCCCGCGATGTCAAAGTGGGATCAAACTGGATTAATTTGACAGTGTAGACACACCCCAAAGTGGTGAAAGTTGTTCCCGGTGGAGCATCCCTTATCGAGGGTTGCGAAATGTTCCCCAATCTTGCAAAATATGGAGACATTTGGAAGAGACCTTTCAGATCGGATCGCTGCAAAAGGAAGGAAAGACATTGGAAAAGGAAGGCAGAGGTCGAATATCCTTTCTCAGGAATGCAAAAAATATGGAATGGCTCCATTGCTGCCATTCACTTTCTCCTCCTTTTCCCTTCCTTTCTTTTTGCAGAAAGAAAAGAAAACTTATGTTTTGCAACGCTGGGAGTTCTAGTTTGACAAAAGGTGCATCTATTCCCCACTGCAGAATGAATGCAGCTTAGTAAATAGTAATAGTAATAGTAATAATAATAATAATAATAATAATAATAATAATAATAATACATTTGGCATGACTTGAACTAAACTAGCACAATGTTTTGGATTTCTGGGAGTTGTAGTTTGACTAAGGGTGCCTCTATTCCTCACTACAGAATGGGTGCAGCTTAGTAGTAGTAGTAGTAGTAGTAATAATAATAATAATAATAATAAAAAAAATTTGGCACAACTTGAACTAAACTAGCACAATGTTTTGGATCTCTGGGAGTTGTAGTTTGATTAAGGGCGCCTCTATTCCCCACTGAAGGATGAGTGCAGCTTAGTACTAATAATAATAATAATAATAATAATAATAATAATAATAAAATTGGCACAACTTGAACTAAATTAGCTCAATGTTTTGGAACCCTGGGAGTTGTAGTTTGACTAAGGGTGCATCTATTCCCCACTGCACAATAAGTGCAGCTTAATAATAATAACAATAACAGCAACAACAACAACAACAACACATTTGGCACCACTTGAACTACACTAGCACAATGCTTTGGAACCCTGGGAGTTGTAGTTTGACTAAGGGCACATCTGTTCTCCACTGCAGAATGAATGCAGCTTAGTAGTAGTACCAGTACCAGTAATAATAATATTAATAATAATAATAATAATAATACATTTATGCCGCTTGAACTAAACTAGCTCAATGTTTTGGATTCCTGGGAGTTGTAGTTTGACTAAGGGCGCCTCTATTCCCCACTGCAGAATGAATGCAGCTTAGTAATAATAATAATAATCATCATCATCATCATCCATTTGGCACCACTTGAACTAAACTTACTCAATGTTTTGGAACCCTGGGAATTGTAGTTTGACTAAGGGAGCCTCTATTCTCCACTGCAGAATGAGTGCAGTTTGATAATAATAACAACAACAACAACAACAACAACAACAATACATTTGGCACCACTTGGACTACGCTAGCTCAATGTTTTGGATTCCTGGGAGTTGTAGTTTGACTAAGGGTGCATCTATTCTCCACTGCAGAATGAATGCAGATTAGTAGTAGTAGTAGTAGTAGTAGTAGTAATACATTTGGCACGACTTGAACTAAACTAGCTCAATGCTTTGGAAGCCTGGGAGTTGTAGTTTGACTAAGGGTGTATCTGTTCCCCACTACAGAATATATGCAGCTGAATAAACATAATAATAATCATCATCCTCATCATCATCCTCATCATCATACTTTTGGCACCACTTGAACTACCTTAGCTCAATGCTTTGGAAGCCTGTGAGTTGTAGTTTGACTAAGGGTGCATCTATTCCCCACTGCAGAATATATGCAGCTGAATAAACATAATGATGATGATGATGATGATGATGATGATGATACATTTGGCACCACTTAAC
>NW_026844700.1:4658083-4688811 GCF_025583915.1 Anolis sagrei ordinatus
TGTGGTGGCGGAAACACATACAATCTATGATGGAATTGTCTCTACATCTGTAGGAATAGAGAGAAGGCGGGGTCATGCAAATTCCACACCAATAGAGAGAGTAAGGAACCCTGGGGTGCCTGCAGTGGAGGAAACACATACAGTGTAGGATGTAATTGTCTCCACATATGTAGGGATAGGCAGAAGGCGGGGGTCATGCAAATACCACACCAATGGAGAGTAAGGAACCCTGGGATGCCTGCGGTGGAGGAAACACATACAATCTAGAATGTAATTGTCTCCACATTTGTAGGAATAGGCAGAAGGCGGCGGGGGGGAGGTGTCATGCAAAATCCACACCAATGGAGAGGGTAAGGAACCCTGGGATGCCTGCGGTGGAGGAAACACATACAATGTAGGATGTAATTGTCTCCACAACTGTAGGAATAGGCAGAAGGTGGGGGGGGGAGGTGTCATGCAAATTCCACACCAATGGAGAGAGTAAGGAACCCTGGGATGCCTGTGGTGGAGGAAACACATCCAATCTAGGATGGAATTGTCTCCACATCTGTAGGAATAGGCAGAAGGTGGCGGGTCATGCAAATTCCACACCAATGGAGAGAGTAAGGAACCCTGGGATGCCTGCGGTAGAGGAAACACATACAATGTAGGATGTAATTGTCCTCGCATGAAAGCCTTCACTTGGGTGGTGGGTAGTGTGGTGTTGGTGGACGACATTGGCAGGGAAAGAGAGAGAAAGGAACACTGGGATGCCTGTAGTGGAGGAAACACAATCTAGGATGGAATTGCCCCCGCATGAAAGCCTTCTCTTAGGTGGTGGGCAGTGTGGTGTTGGTGGAGGACTTGGGGCAGGAAAAGAGAGAGAAAGGAACACTGGGATGCCTGTAGTGGAGGAAACACATGAAATCTAAGATGGAATGGTCCCCGCATGAAAGCCTGCACTTGGGGGGGGGGGGGTTTGGGGAGTGTGGTGTTTGTGGAGGACATTGAAAGGGAAAGAGAGAGAAAGGAACACTGGGATGCCTGTGGTGGAGGAAACACATATAATCTAAGATGAAATGGTTCCCGCATGAAAGCCTTCTCTTGGGTGGTGGGCAGTGTGGTGTTGGTGGAGGGCATTGGCAGAGAAAGAGAGAGAAAGGAACACTGGGATGCCTGTGGTGAAGGAAACTGTAACCTGCAATGGTCTGAACAGGCTGCGCTCTGGCACTAAAGACGCAGAGGCTCCCAGGCTGGATTCAAAGGGATTCCTGGGCTCTTACGACAGAGGCGTTTGGGGAAAGTGAAGGAAGGCGTGGATCCTTCCATTGTGCGCCGAAGCTTGGATCTGCTTTTCTCCATCAAGGAAGGAAGCGAGATAATTCCCCGGAACCAGCAGCCGGCTGGTTGCAGCTATTAATAACCCCAGGAGCTGGAAAAACGCTGGCTGGGGGAGGCTTGGAGCTTCCTTGAGATGCCAGCGGCTGGATGTATTTGGGTCTGTAATGGAGGGACCTCCCAAAGTCAATCAGTGAGGGTCTCTGCATAGAGGTGGCCTGGCTGTTGTTGCCTGGAGGCACCCTCTGTGGAATGATGCCCAGGGTGGGAGAACGAACCCCTTGCCTGTTTGAAGCAAGTGTGAATGTTGCAATGAGCAACAATGCTTCAAAGTCAATCAGTGAGGGTCTCTGCATAGAGGTGGCCTGGCTGTTGTTGCCTGGAATCACCCTCTGTGGAATGATGCCCAAGGTGGGAGAAAGAACCCCTTGCCTGTTTGAAGCAAGTGTGAATGCTGCAATGAGCAACGAAGCTGCAAAGTCAATCAGTGAGGGTATTGGCATAGAGGTGGCCTGGCTGTTGTTGCCTGGAGGCACCCTCTGTGGAATAATGCCCAGGGTTCTGGGAAAGAACCCTTGCCTGTTTGAAGGAAGTGTGAATGTTGCAATGAGCAACGAAGCTGCAACGTCAATCAGTGAGGGTCTTTGCATAGTAGTGGCCTGGCTGTTGTTGCCTGGAGGCACCCTCTGTGGAATGATGCCCAGGGTGGGAGAAAGAACCCTTGCCTGTTCATAGCAAAGAACCCTTGCCATGTTGCAATGAGCAACGAAGCTGCAAAGTCAATCAGTGAGGATATTTGCATAGAGGTGGCCTGGCTGTTGTTGCCTGGAGGCACCCTCTGTGGAATGATGCCCAGGGTGGGAGAAAGAACCCCTTGCCTGTTTGAAGCAAGTTTGAATGATGCAACAAGCAACAAAGCTGCAAAGTCAATCAGTGAGGGTCTTTGCATAGAGGTAGCCTGGCTGTGACTTTGCTCCTCACCTTTTGCAGGCGGTGATGATCATCACATATTCGGAGCCGACGAATCCCGAGTACCAGCCCTTTTTGGAGGAAATCAAGCGGGACGCTCGGGCGCAACACAACTTCACCATGGAAGACGGGCTGGTAGTATTATTATTATTATTATTATTATTATTATTATTATTATTATTGCAATTGAGATGCAAAGCAGTAAAGGGCGTGAGTCTGGATCTGGAGTTCCTTCCCTCTTTCTCTCTTCCCTTCTTTCCTTCCTTCCTTTCCTTCCCCTTTGTCCCACCTTCCTTCTCTTTTCCCTTCTTTCCTTCCTTCCTTCCTTCCTTCCCTTCCTTCCCTTTTGTCTTTCCTTCCCTCTCTCGTCCCTTCTTTCCTTCCTTCCTTTCCTTCCCCTTTGTCCCTCCTTCCTTCTCTTTTCCCTTCTTTCCTTCCTTCCCTTCCTTCCGTTTTGTCCTTCCTTCCTTCTCTCTTCCCTTCCTTCCCTTCCAACCCTTTTGTCTTTCCTCTCTTCTCTCTTTCCTTCTTCCTCCCTCCTCTCTCTCCTTTCCCCTTTTTTCCTTCCTTCTCTTTCCTCCCTCCTTCTTTCTTACCTTCCTTCCTTCCTTCTCCTTTCAGTCAGTCATTCCTTCCCTCTTCCCTCCCTCACTTTCTTACTTCCTTCCTTCCCCTTTCAGTCATTCCTTCCTTCTTCCCTCTTCTTCCTTACCTTCCTTCCTTCAACTTTCAGTCAGTCATTCCTTCCTTCTTCCCTCCCTCTTCTTCCTTCCTTCCTTCCTTCTCCTTTCAGTCATTCCTTTCTTCTTCCCTCTCTCCTTCTCTCTTACCTTCCTTCCTTCCCCTTTCAGTCGTTCCTTCCTTATTCCCTCCTTTCTTTCTTTCCTTCCCTTTCTATGTCCTTTCCTCCCTCCCTCCCTCCCTCCTCCTTTCCTTCTTTCCTTTTCCTCCTTCTTCCCCCCCTTCTCCTTTTCTCCTTCCTTCCTTCCTTCCTTCCTTCCTTCCTTCCTTCCTTCCTCCTTCCTTCCTTCCTTCCATCCCTCTCTTCTTCCCTTCCTCCCTCTCTTTCTTCCTTCCCTCTTTCCTCCTTCCCT
The DNA here is from genome assembly GCF_025583915.1 of Anolis sagrei ordinatus. Taxonomy (NCBI): domain Eukaryota; kingdom Metazoa; phylum Chordata; class Lepidosauria; order Squamata; family Anolidae; genus Anolis; species Anolis sagrei. Next base: position 4,661,464 of record NW_026844700.1, read on the forward strand.
TCAACCCTTTTCTCTTTCCATCCTTCCCTCTCTTTTGTCTTCTCTTCCTTCTCTCTTTCTTTTATCCTTTCCTTCCTTCCTTCCCTTTTGTCTTTTCCTTCCTCCTTCCATCTTTCTCCTTCCATTCTACCTGCCCTCCCTTTTGTCCTTCCTCTCTTCCTTCCTTCCTTCCTTCCTTCCATCCATCCATCCATCCATCCATCCATCCATCCCTCTCTTCTTCCCACCCTCCCTCCTTCCTTCCTTCCTTCCTTCCTTCCTTCCTTCCTTCCTTCCTTCCTTCCTTCCTTCCTTCCTTCTCTCTTTCCTTTCATCCCTGGGCAGCATGTGGTCTCCAAGTTTACTTCCATTGTACGACCACGTTACAAACAAACCCGCTGAGCTTGCATTCTCCAAATTGTAGTGTGCAAATATTATTCGCTTCTGTTTGTATTTGGGGAGGAAAACACAAATACCATTTAGGACTACAACTCCCAGAAGTCCCCCCTGCCAGTTTAGGGTGGTTAGCTGCATCCGCACTGCAAAATTATTGCAGTTTCATCTCATTTTCACGGCCTCGATGCTACGGGATCCTGGGACGCAATAACACTCTACAGCAGGGATGGTGTGACGAGGGAGAGAGACCATTTCTTTATTTAAGAGAAACCTCTTTATTCTTATAATGATTCAGTTTCTTCTTTTATCTTGGCTGGGACTTTCTGTGTGCTGTTTAACTTTTGTACAGGCACTGAGACACACTTCTGTATAACAAAGTAACACAGTTTATTTATAACTTCTGGCTCCAACGCTTGTGGTTACATTTGTGTTTTGTTGCAATCCTGAGGCTTACAGTCAGTTTCATATACTTGGTTTACTTTTCTGAAATAGACTTTCAATGTTTCACATTCACAAACATGTTACTTGCTTTACACACTCTTGACTGAAATTATATTTTGACTAAAGCACCACTGGCTTTCTTTATGTTCCTAAAAATTGAGCTCTATTTAACTAACTGCTTCTATATATCAGAAGTCTTTAACACATCTTCATAATTGCTTATTTCTAACAGGAGTTCCTAACTCTTTTCTCTCACAGATGTTCCTAACTGTCTCTCACAAACAGGAATCCCTAACTCATCTCACAAACAGCAATTCCCAACTCACTCTTTTGATTCTCTAACTGCCTATTTTTAAACTTTGGCTCCACCCCTTTGGAATGTTTAGTTCTGCTCTTTCCAACTGTCATTTTGGCCTAGCAGCCTTTTCAAATCCTGGGCCTACGCTAATCTGCATAGGACCAATCGGCTTCCATATGCAAATGAATCCTATCTCTGCTGTTGCTACCCTGTCTGTGCCTATTCTTCCCTATCTGCTATATGTAAACATAGAGCTATACACCAAAAAATTAACATAGAGTAGCAATTTTGCTACAGGAAACTACAACTCCCAGGATTGTGTTGCATTCAGGCATGTCAATTAAAGCAACACCAATCTGCATTGATGTTTCCAGAAAAACTTCATTGCCGCCGCCTTCCATGACGGAGTGCTGCTCTACGCCCATGCCGCGAACGAGACGTTGGCGCTGGAAGGCTCCATTGCCAATGCCACGTCCATCACCCGCCGCATGTGGAACCGCACTTTCTACGGTCAGTGCCTCCCTTTTGCACCACATCTTAATACACTTTCCCCATGTTGTGGTGGTAGAACCAATTAGAAAATGGCATTTGTAACTCGTGTTGCGTAGTGATACGGTATCTCCTCTCCGCAGGGATCACGGGGTACATGAGGATCGACCCAAACGGCGACCGGGAAATGGACTATTCGCTCTGGGATATGGACCCCACATCTGGGGAATTTGAGGTTAGTGGTGGGGGGAAAAGACCTTCAGGAAGTCCAATCATTCCCTCTCTTCACGTGGTCAACCTCGCAGGGTGGTCGTTGGGGAGAAAGGAGGAGAAAGAGAACTCATTTCAGGATGTCCCCCCGGTCCAGCAAGGGCAAAAATGTGGGCACTTCGGTGCAAAAAAAAAGTATACTATTATACATACTATTCTATATGTAGATGACATACCATTTGCCCTCTACACTGTTTTCCAGTCAGTGTAGAGGACAAATAGTATGTCATCTACATATAGAATAGTATCCCTTCTACATATTGAATAGTACATCGTCTAATTGAATAGTATGTCGTCTATTTATCGAATAGTGTCATCTACATAATAAATAGTATGTTGTATATGTATTGAATGGTATATCATCTACATTTTGAATAGTATGTCGTCTAAGTATCAAATAGTATGTCGTCTACGCATTGAATAGTATGTTGACTTATCAATACAGTATGTTGTCTATTTATCGAATAGTGTCATCAACATAACAAATAGTATATTGTGTACGTATTGAATGGTACGTATTGAATCTACATTTTGAATAGTATGTCATCTACGTATTGAATAGTATGTCTATCAAATAGTATGTGGTCTACTTATCAAATAGTATGTTGTCTACATATCGAATAGTATGTCATTTACTTATTGAATAGTATGCCATCTACTTATTGAATAGTATGTCATCTACATATCAAATAGTATGTCATCTACATATCAAATAGTATGTTATCTACTTACCAGATAGTATGTCGTGTATGTATCAAATAGTAGGCCATCTACATATCGAATCGTATGTCATCTATGTATCAAATATTATGTCATATACTTATTGAATAATATGTACGTATGTATCAAATAGTACATTGTCTACATATCAATAGTATGTCATCTACGTATCAAACAGTATGTCATCTACATATCGAATAGTATGTCGTCTATGTATCAAATAGTATGTCATCTACATATCGAATAGTATGTATTCTACGTATCAAATAGTATGTCATCTACTTATCGAATAGTATATCTATGTATCAAAAAGTATGTCGTCTACATATCGAATAGTATGCCGTCTACATATCAGACAGTATGTCGTTTACATATCGAATAGTATGTCGTCTACGTATCAGATAGTATGTCATTTACATATCGAATAGTATGTTGTCAACGTATCAGATAGTATGTCGTCTACATATCAAATAGTATGTCGTCTACATATCAGGTAGTATGTCGTTTCCATATCGAATAGTACGTCCTCTATGTATCAGATAGCATGTTGTTTACATATCAAATAGTATGTCGTCTACATATCAGATAGTATGTCGTTTACATATCAAATAGTATGTCGTCTACTTATCAGATATGTTATCTACATATCGAATAGTATGTCGTCTACGTATCAGATAGTATGTTGTTTACATATCGAATAGTATGTCGTCTACGTATCAAATAGTATGTCGTTTACATATCGAATAGTATGTCATCTATGTATCAGATAGTATGTCGTTTACATATCAAATAGTATGTCGTCTACGTATCAGATAGTATATTGTTTACATATCGAATAGTATGTCGTCTACGTATCAGATAGTATGTCGTCTACATATGGAATAGTATGTCTACGTATCAGATAGTATGTTATCTACATATCGAATAGTATGTCGTCTACGTATCAGATAGTATATTGTTTACATATCAAATAGTATGTCGTCTACGTATCAGATAGTATATTGTTTACATATTGAATAGTATGTCGTCTACGTATCAGATAGTATGTCGTCTACATATGGAATAGTATGTTGTCTACGTATCAGATAGTATGTTGTCTACATATCGAATAGTATGTTCTCTATGTATTGAATCGTATGTCGTCTACTATCCCTCCATCTCTGTTCCTTTCTTTTTCGTAGATTGTTGCCAATTTCAACGGGACCACCAAGGAGATTGAGATGGTTGCCGGAAAGGAGATCCACTGGCCAGGAAACGCCATCCCCAAAGATGTGCCCTTCTGCGGGTTTGAAAACGAAAATCCCGCCTGTCAAAAAGGTACCGGTTATGGAGGGTGGCCACCAGGTGTTCTTACCTGTATGAGCGGGAAGGGCAAACCCAACTCATGGATTGACGTGTAGCCCTCATGCTCTTTTTGGTTGCCGCAGCCTCCTTCTCCTTGCTGGAGATCCTGTCCCTGGCCATGACCCTCCTCCTCGCCATGGCCATCATGGCGGCCTTCTTCGTCTACAGGTGAGTTCGCAGGTCACTTTCACAGGTCTACAGGTGAGTTTGCAGGTAAAGCACAGTGGGGCCAACGACAGCTCTTCTAGGTAGACCATTGGGTCCTCTCTTAATGCATTTGTTGATCGAGATTACCACTATTATTATTATTATTATTATTATTATTATTTACTTTACCTTTCTTCCCATATAGATATAGAGATATATATAGATATAGATATATATAGGCAAAACACACACATATATATTAGCTACGAATATATTTACATATAGGCATGAATATATGTATATACAAACACATATATGTAGGTACGAGTGTGTGTATATGCACACATATAGCAAAATAGTTGCATAAATTATGCATTAATGCTGTGTGTGATATACACACAGAAATGCTTATATATGGCATATATATGTGTGTGTATATATGGTATATATATATGTGTATGTGTAAGCATATATATCACACATACATATACATACATATGTAGGCATGAATACATATGTATCTATATATATATATATATATATATATGCACACACACAGACATACACATATACATACATATGTAGGCATGAATACACACACACACACATATATATATGCACACACACAGAGAGACATTCACATATACATACATATGTAGGCATGAATATATACATATACATGAATATATATACACACATACATATGAATATATATGAATATATACATATAGATGAACATACAAACACACACACACATATATATGTATAGCAGGTATGAATACATACATATACACATTTACAGGCATGACTACATACACACATATATATGTAGGTATGAGTGTGTATATATACACACATATAGGCACAAATATGTATACACATACATATACATTCCTGTGTGTATAGATATGTGTGTGTAGTCAATACACACACACATACATATACATAGATATGTAGGCATGAATATATACATATAGCTGAACACACACACACACACACATAGAACCATTTATATATGTGTGTGTGTATATATATCCAGTATGAATATACACACATAGCATGACTATATACACACATATATATGTAGGTATGAGTGTGTATACACACACATATAGGCACAAATATGTATACATATACATATACATACCTGTGTGTATAGATATGTGTGTGTGAAGTCAAGAGTATATATATATATATACACATACATTACAGATAAACATAGAGAGAGAGAGAGTCATGAGTGTGTGAGTGTATGTGTGTATATATGTGTGTGTGTGTGTGTGTATATATATATATGTATATATATATATATATATACACACACACACACACATACATACACACACACACACACGCAAGGTCAAGAATATATATACACACATACATTACAGATAAACATATATATATAGAGAGAGAGTCGTGTGTATGTGTGTGTGTGTGTGTGTATATATATATATATATATATATATATACGCTTGCCCTGCAGGAGAATGAAGCTGGAGAAGGAGCTGGCGTCGGAGCTGTGGCGCGTCCACTGGGAGGACGTCCAGTCCAGCAACTTGGAGAAGCACCTGCGCAGCATGGGCAGCAAGCTGACCCTCTCCCTGGTGAGCCTCGGGTTCCTTTCCCTCTCCCTTGGCATTGACAGACTGAGATATCTAGGCGTCTATCCTCTTTGCGTTCTGTCTTTCTGCAGAGGGGATCCAACTACGGCTCACTGCTCACCACCGAGGGACAGCTCCAGGTTTACGCCAAGACGGCATATTACAAAGTGAGTCCCTGACATTGGCAGGGAAAGAGAGAGAATGGAACACTGGGATGCCCGTGTTGGAGGAAACACAGGATGGAATCTAGGATGGAATCGTACCAAACTTGAAAGCCTTCTCTTGGGTGATGGGCAGTGTGGTGTTGGTGGAGGACTTGGGGCAGGGAAAGAGAGAGAAAGGAACACTGGGATGCCTGTGGTGGAGGAAACACATGAAATCTACTGTGGAATCGTCTCCGTGGGTGGTGGGTAGTGTGGTGTTGGTGGAGGGAAAGTCAGACAAAGGAACACTGGGATGCCTGTGGTGGGGGAAACATGAAATTTAAGTTGGAATCGTCCCCGTAGGAAAGCCTTCACTTGGGTGGTGGGCAGTGTGGTGTTGGTGGAGGACTTGGGGAAGAGAAAGAGAGAGAAAGGAACACTGGGATGCCTCTGGTGGAGGAAATGCATGGAATCTAGGGTGGAATCGTCCCCGTGCGTGGTGGGCAGTGTGGTGTTTGTGGAGGACATTGGCAGGGAAAGAGAGAAAAAAGAACACTGGGATGCCTGTGGTGGAGGAAACACATGAAATCTAGGGTGGAATCGTCCCCGTGGATGGTGGGCAGTGTGGTGTTTGTGGAGGACATTGGCAGGGAAAGAAGGAGAAGGGAACACTGGGATGCCCATGGTGAAGGAAACACATGAAATTTGGGTGGAATCATCCCTGTGGGTGGTGGGCAGTGTGGAGTTTGTGGAGGACATTGGTAGGGAAAGAGAGAGAAAGGAACACTGGGATGCCCGTGGTGGAGGAAACACATGAAATCTAGGGTGGAATTGTCCCCACATGAAAGCCTTCACTTGGAGAGTGGGCAGTGTAGTGTTGGAGGACATTGGCAGGGAAAGAGAGAGAAAGGAACACTGGGATGCCTGTGGTGGAGGAAACGCATGAAATCTAGGATGGAATCATCCCCGTGAGTGGTGGGCAGTGTGGTGTTTGTGGAGGACATTGGCAGGGAAAGAGAGAGAAAGGAACACTGGGATGCCTGTGGTGGAGGAAACACATGAAATTTAGGATGGAATTGTCTCTGCATGAAAACCTTCACTTGGGTGGTGGGCAGTGTGGTATTGATGGAGGACATTGGCAGAGGAAGAGAGAGAAAGGAACACTGGGATGCCCGTGGTGGAGGAAACGCATGAAATCTAGGGTGGAATCGTCCCCGTGGGTGATGGGCAGTGTGGTGTTTGTGGAGGACATTGGCAGGAAAAAAGAGAGAAAGGAACACTGGGATGCCCGTGGTGGAGAAAACGCATGAAATCTAGGGTAGAATCGTCCCCATATGAAAGCCTTCTCTTGGGTGGTGGGTAGTGTGGTGTTGGTGGAGGGCATAGGCAGGGAAAGAGAGAAAGGAACACTGGGATGCCAGCGGTGGAGGAAGCACATGAAATCTAGGATGGAATCATCCCCGTATGAAAGCCTTCACTTGTGTGGTGGGCTGTGTGATGTTTGTGGAGGACATTGGCAGGGAAAAAGAGAGAAAGTAACACTGGGATGCCAGCGGTGGAGGAAACACATAAAATCTAGGGTGGAATCATCCCCGTATGAAACCATTCCCTTGGGTGGTGGACAGTGTGGTATTGATGGAGGACATTGGCAGGGAAAGAGAGAGAAAGGAACACTGGGATGCCTGTGGTGGAGGAAACACATGAAATCTAGGATGGAATTGTCCCTGTATGAAAGCCTTCACTTGGGTGGTGGGCAGTGTGGTGTTGGTGGAGGACATTGGCAGGGAAAGAGAGAGAAAGGAACACTGGGATGCCCATGGTGGAGGAAACACATGAAATCTAGGGTGGAATCATCCCCATGGGTGGTGGCCAGTGTGATGTTTGTGGAGGACATGGGGCAGGGAAAGAGAGAGAAAGGAACACTGGGATGCCTGTGGTGGAGAAAATGCATGAAATCTAGGATGGAATGGTCCCCGCATGAAAGCCTTCACTTGGGTGGTGGCCAGTGCGGTGTTTGTGGAGGACATTGGCAGGGAAAGAGAGAGAAAGGAATACTGGGATGCCCGTGGTGGAGGAAACGCATGAAATCTAGGATGGAATCGTCCCCATGGGTGGTGGCCAATGTGATGTTGGTGGAGGACATGGGGCAGGGAAAGAGAGAGAAAGGAACACTGGGATGCTCGTGGTGGAGGAAACGCATGAAATCTAGGATGGAATGGTCCCCATGAGTGCTAGGCAGTATGGTGTTTGTGGAGGACATTGGTAGGGAAAGAGAGAGAAAGGAACCCTGGGATGCCTGTTGTGGAGGAAACATGAAATCTAGGGTGGAATCGTCCCCGTATGAAAGCCTTCACTTGGGTGGTGGGCTTTGTGGTGTTTGTGGAGGACATTGGCAGGGAAAAAGAGAGAAAAGAACACTGGGATGCCCGTGGTGGAGAAAACGCATGAAATCTAGGGTAGAATCGTCCCCATATGAAATCCTTCTCTTGGGTGGTGGGTAGTGTGGTGTTGGTGGAGGGCATAGGCAGGGAAAGAGAGAGAAAGGAACACTGGGGTGCCTGTGATGGAGGAAATGCATGAAATCTAGGGTGGAATTGTCCCCATGGGTAGTGGGCAGTGTGGTGTTTGTGGAGGACATTGGTAGGGAAGGAGAGAGAAAGGAATACTGGGATGACCATGGTGGAGGAAACACATGAAATCTAGGGTGGAATCGTCCCCATAGGTGGTGGGCAGTGTGGTGTTTGTGGAGGACATGGGGCAGGGAAAGAGAGAGAAAGGAACACTGGGATGCCTGTGGTGGAGGAAATACATGAAATCTAGGGTGGAATCATCCCCGTGGACGGTGGGCAGTGTGATGTTTGTGGGGGACATGGGGCAGGGAAAGAGAGAGAAAGGAACACTGGGATGCCTTTGGTGGAGGGAAATATAGTTGGTCCTTTGCTTCAGGCGGTGCAATGTCTTGGGTCGGTCGTGCATGTCCATCTTTTTGGCCCCAACTCAACTGACCCCTCTTTTGTCCTGTCTTGTATTGCAGGGCAACCTTGTGGCCATCAAACACGTGAGCCGGAAGCGCATCGATTTGGCACGGAACGTGCTTTTCGAGCTGAAACACGTAAGTGTCCAACCGTGCAACACACCTTCCGAAACAAGGCGAACCAATTAATAATAAGAAGAAGAATAATAGGTTCCTACTTTCTGACCTATCTGGGCACATTTTGGCCCGAAATCCCTGCGCTAGGTTTGGAGGAAGAGAGGGCGAGAAGGGACAGGATTAATGGGGTGCCGGCAGGAGGGCCCTCTCCGCAGAGAGGTTTGATGAGCCTCGGAGAGGAAGGAGAGGAGCAGAGAGAGGCGCAAAGGGGCTACTAATGGCTCATTAGCGAGGACGCGGCAGGGAGGTGGCCATCTGCTCCCCTTTTAATTAGCCGGCTCCCGGTGAGCGCACCTTGCCAGGAAGGAAATCAACATGGGAGAGGCCGCTCACCTGGCGAGGGAAAGGTACTGGCGGGTATTTAACCCCTTGGCGTCGTGGCACAAAAAGGGCCCTCCAAAGGCTATCTAGTCCAACCCCCTCCTGCCATTTAGGTAGCCGCAAGCTGAGATAATACTACACAACATTATTTTTGTGCCTCGGTGATAAATATCATTAGGGTGGAATAGAAATAAAGCATTATTATTATTATTATTATTATTTTGATTATCTATTATATTATATTATTATATATTATATTATGGTATAATTATATATACTTGAGATAATTCTGTATGACATTATTTGTGTTCCTGGGTGAGAAATATAGTTAGGGTGGAATATAAATAAAGCATTATTATTATTATTATTATAGTATTATTCTGATTATATATTATGTTATATTATTATTATTATTATATATTATATTATAGTATGATTATATATAGTTGAGATAATTCTGTACGACATTATTTTTGTTCCTGGGTGAGAAATATAATTAGGGTGGAATATAAATAAAGCATTATAATTTATTATTATTATTATAGTATTATTCTGATTATATATTATATTATTATATATTATATTATGGTATAATTATATAAAGTTGAGATAATTCTGTACGACATTATTTTTGTTCCTAGTTGATAAATATAATTAGGGTGGAATATAAATAAAGCATTACTATTATTATTATTATTATTATATATTATATTATATTATATTATTATTATATATTATATTATAGTATAATTATATATAGTTGAGATCATTTTGTATGACATTATTTGTGTTCCTGGGTGATAAATATAATTAGGGTGGAATATAAATAAAGCATTATTATTATTATTATTATTCTGATTATAGTATTATTCTGATTATTATATTATATTATATTATATTATATTATATTATATTATATTATATTATATTATATTATATTATATTGTGCCTAGGTGATAAATAGCATCAGGGCAAAATATAAATACAGTATATATATATATATATATATATATATATATATATATATATATTCCTAATTGGTTCTCCCCAAGCATCGTGGTGCAAAAGGTCCCCCCAAAGGCCATCCAGTCCAACCCCTTTCCCCATTTTCTTCCCCTTTTTCCAGATGCGAGACGTCCAAAGCAAGCACTTGACCCGCTTCATTGGGGCCTGCATCGACGCCCCAAACATCTGTATCCTGACCGAATATTGCACCCGGGGGAGCCTCCAGGTATCTCTGGCAGGGAGAAAGGGGTGGCTATGGCCATGTTCCAGAAGCATTCTCTCCTGACGTTTCACCTGCATCTATAGCAGGCATCCTCAGAGGTTGCGAGGTCTGTTGGAAACTAGGAAAATGGGGTTTATATATCTGTGGAATGACCAGGGTGGGACAAAGGACTCTTGTCTGTTGGAGGAAAATGGGAATGTTTCCATTGGCCAGCTTGATTAGCATCGAATGGCCTTGCAGCTTTAAAGCCTGGCTGGTTGCTTCTTGGGGGGAATCCTTTGTTGGGAGGCAGAAAGATGTCCATGGTGGGAGAAATAACTTTTTTCTTTTGGAGGAGAGTGGGAATGTTGCAATTGACCAGCTTGATTAGAATCCAGTGGCCTTGCAGCTTCAAAGCCTGGCTGGTTGCTTCCTGGGGGGGGGGGGAATCCTTTGTTGGAAGGTGGAATGATGTCCAGAGTGGGAGAAAGAACACTTGTCTGTTGGAGTCAAGTGGTTGCCGCTTAGGGGGAGTCCTTTGTTGGAAGGTGGAATGATATCCAGAGTGGGGGAAAGAATCCTTGACTGCTGGCGGCAATGTTTTGCCATTGGCCAGCTTGATTAGCATTGAATGGCCTTGCAGCTTCAAAGCCTGGCTGGTTGCTTCCTGGAGAAATCCTTTGTTGGGAGGCGGAATAATGTCCAGAGTGGGAGAAAGAACTCTTGTCTGTTGCCATTGGCCAGCTTGATTGGCATCAAATGGCCTTGCAGCTTTAAAGCCTGGCTGGTTGATGCTTGGGGGGATTGCCACCTGGAGGTAATCCTTTGTTGGGAGGTGGAATGATGTCCAGAGTGGGAGAAAGAACCCTTGTCTATTGCCATTGACCAGCTTGATTAGCATCAAATAGCCTTGTAACTTCAAAGCCTTGCTGGTTTCTTCTTTGGTGGGAATCCTTTGTTGGGAGGTGCAATGATGTCCAGAGTGGGGGAAAAATCCTTGACTGTTGGAGGCAAATGGGAATATTGCCATCGGCCAGCTTGATCAACAGTCCTTGCAGCTTCAAAGCCTGGCTGGTTTCTACCTGGGGGGGAATCCTTTGTTGGGAGGTGTAAGAGATGCAGGCGAAACGTCAGGAGAGAATGCTTCTGGGAGATGGGAAAGGCAGGCTTTGGAGCCAAAGTGCAGCAACGCTTTGCTGTCTTTGTTGAGTGATCTCTGCCTTAAGCCAACCGTGTTTGGCTGTTGGGAATAGTCAACTCTCTCTGTGTTGTGTCGTGTTGTGCCGTGTTCAAGGCCAAGGCGTGGGCGGGCGGGTCTCTTGTGTTGTTGTTGTTGCTTTAATTAAAAGGCAAGGCAATGGCCGCAACGGCCGCCCTTCCTGTCCAAGGAGGGATGATGGATGGGCCGAGGCAGGCCAAGGTGAGATTCCTGGCTGCCTCCCTCCCGGAGAGAAGCATTTCCTCTGGCGGGGAGGGAAAGGGAGAGGGTCAGCAGGGAGGGAAAGGCCACCCGTGGACAAGGGTGGCCTCCCCCACGTTTTGCATTTGGAAGGGTGGAAACGCCCAAGTGTGTACGTTGGTTTGTGCCCCAAAGGCGCCTCTGTGGCTGGATCGATCCGAACCAAACGTGGCACACAAAGCCCTTCCGGGTCCAACTTAAAAGAAGAGGGGTTTGGATGGAAGGAAAGACTTCTTTCGGGAGCAGAGCAGGCGGAAGAGAAGAAATGAAGCAGATGGGCAGTGGCGAGGGTGAAGTGGCCCTCTGCAGAAGAAAGGGAGTGAAGCAGATTGGCTGTTGTTAGGTGACAGGAAGGAAGGAAGGAAGAAGGATGGGAAGGAAGGAAGGAAAGAAAGAAGGGAGAAGGAAGCATGGATAGATAACAGGAAGGAAGGAAGGAAGGAAGGAAGGAAGGAAGGAAGGAAGGAAGGAAGGAAGGAAGGAAAGAAAGAAAGAAAGAAAGAAAGAAAGAAAGAAAGAAAGAAAGAAAGGAGAAGGAAGGATGGATAGATGACACACAGGAAGGAAGGAAGGGAAGAAAGAAAGAAAGAAGGGAGAAGGAAGCATGGATAGATAACAGGAAGGAAGGAAGGAAAGAAAGAAAGAAAGAAAGGAGAAGGAAGGATGGATAGATGACACACAGGAAGGAAGGAAGGAAGGAAGGGAAGAAAGAAAGAAAGAAAGAAAGAAAGAAAGAAAGAAAGAAAGAAAGAAAAAGAAAGAAAGAAAGGAGAAGGAAGGATGGATAGATGACACACAGGAAGGAAGGAAGGAAGGAAAGAAAGAAAGAAGGGAGAAGGAAGGATGGATAGATAACTGGAAGGAAGAATGGAAGAAAGGAAGGAATAAAAGAAGGGAGAAGGAAGGAAGGAAGGAAGGAAGGAAGGAAGGAAGGAAGGAAGGAAGGAAGGAAGGAAGGAAGGAAGGAAGGAAGATGAAAGAAAGTTGGATGGATGGAAGAGGGAAGGAAGGAAGGAAAGAAGAAAGGAAGGAAGGAAGGAAGGAAGGAAGGAAGGAAGGAAGGAAGGAAGGAAGGAAAGAAAGGGGGAGAAGGAGGGAGGGGTGGGTGGATGGAAGGAAGGAAGAGAAAAGTTTGGATGGAAAGAAGGAAGGAAGGAGCAAGAGAGAGAGAAAAGAGGAAGGAAGAGAAGGAAGGAAGGAAGGAAGGAAGGAAGGAAGGAAGGAAGGAAGGAAAGAAACGGGGGAGAAGGAGGGAGGGGTGGGTGGATGGAAGGAAGGAAGAGAAAAGTTTGGATGGAAAGAAGGAAGGAAGGAGCAAGAGAGAGAGAAAAGGGGAAGGAAGGAAGGAAGGAAGGAAGGAAGGAAGGAAGGAAGGAAGAAGGAGAGAAAGGAGGTGGGTGGATGGATGGAAGGAAGGAAGGAACAAAGGAAGGAAGGAAGGGACGAGAAATAGGAAGTTTGGATGGAAGGAGCAAGAGAGAGAGAAAGGGAAAGGAAGGAAAAGGGAGGAAGAAAAAAAAAAGGAAGGAAGGAAGGAAGGAAGGAAGGAAGGGAGGAAGGAAGAAAGATGGATGGAAGGAAATTGGATATAAGGAAGGTAGAGGGAGGGAGGGAAGGAGGGAGGAAGGAAGGAAGGAAGATGGATGGCTGGAGGATGGATGGAAGGAAGAAAAGGGAAAGGATGGATGGAAAGAATGAAAGAGGGAAGGAAGGAAGGAAAACAGGAAGGTAGGACATGACCAAGATTGAGAGAGAAAGAAGGGAAGGGAAGGGAAGGGAAGGGAAGGGAAGGGAAGGGAAGGGAAGGGAAGGGAAGGGAAGGGAAGGGAAGGGAAGGGAAGGGAAGGGAGAGGGAAGGGAGAGGGACGGAAGAGATGAATGGGGAAGAAAGAAAAAGAAGCGAAGGAAGAAAGAGAAATGAAAGAGGGAAATGTATAAGTGGAGGGAAGGAAAGGAAGAGATTAAAGTAGATGGGCAGCGGCCCCTCTGATGCCTAAGCAATATTGTAAATATAGAGTAGTGAAAAAATAAGGACGCCATTGGGTTCCAAGCTGCATTCCATGGAGATGAACGGCTTATGTTTGGATAGCTTTCTCCCTCGTTCCCTACTACCTTCTACCTGTCCGAGCCCTGTATGGCTTTGCATGCTGGGCTATGGATGTTCAGGCAGTTTGGAAGTCCTGGGTTTGAAGCCTCCTCTTCCTTTATTTTTCAGGATATCTTGGAGAACGACAACATCACCTTGGATTGGACCTTCCGCTATTCGCTCACCAGTGATATTGTCAAGGTAATTTGGAAAAAAATAGCGCCAGAAGCAGGAGTTCCCTTTGATCCCAAGTAGAGAGCTTTGGGCTGCTTCTCGTTTTCCCTGAACCGCCTTGCAAGGTCGTTGCGATGGTTAGGTGCCATCGGAGACCCATCAACAAGCTTGAGGAGCATTGAGTAGCCCAAAGGGGATTCGTTTAAATCATGCTCTCAAGAGACCAAAAATGAAGTAGCATTCGTTGAAATAACATAGTGGGTTTACTCAACAACCTTCATGTATCCAGCATACAGGTATATTGACTGTCAATCAAGTATTCATACTAGGTTTCTCAGCTGTTAAACTGATATAATAATAATAAAAAGCTTTATTTAATACCCCACCACCATCTCCCCAATAAGGACTATGTCTAGATATCTCTTTGAACTATCAGGACCAAAGGTATGCCAATGCTAAAACACACACACAGAGCAGAGTTTCAGAAGTGTTCAGTTGCCCAAGAACTATCTCATCTCCCTTAATTCATTCTCTCAAGAGACCAAAAATAAAGTAGTATTCGTTAAAATAACATAGTGGGTTTACTCAACAACCTTCATGTATACAGCATACAGGTATATCGCTTGTCAATCAATTACCGACAGGATTTGACGTAGTTTCTCTGTGCAGATAACACAGAGACACTCATAATCAACAATCCAAAGTTCAAAGCATCTCTCTAATGTCTTCTGCCTTTCTAAAATGGAGTCTGAGTCCTCAACAGTCCCAGTTCTGATCACATGATCTGCAGCCCCTACCACAAAATAGACTTAAGGAAAACTGCATACCAATACACTCATATACAATATAGTAAGCAATCTGAATTATTTACATAAATTGTGGAGGGTTGAAGAAGGTTGCTGTTTCCAACACGGACTCTCTCCTTGGTCCAGGGCATGCTCTTCCTCCACAACAGCGCCATCTCCTCACACGGCAACCTGAAGTCCTCCAACTGCGTGGTGGACAGCCGCTTTGTCCTGAAGATCACTGACTACGGACTGTCCAGCTTCCGCCAGGGCACCGAGACGGAGGACTCCCACGCCCTTTTTGCCAGTGAGAGCGATGGGGAGCGGGGGGGACGGAAAAGTCGCCCGTCCTGACTATGTTGTGTAACAAAATTTGAAAATGTTTTCTGTTCCTGGTTTGAAAGTATCATTTCCTACTTAATGGTGCAGTCATGACTTTGGAAGTAGTTTTATTTATTTACTAGCTTGGGGACCTGGCACTGCCAGGGTTATTTGAGAATGGAATTGTTTATCAAGGTTGGTCTTTATCAGTTATTTATATGGGTCGCAGTGGTCTCAGGAAGTTAGTGAAGGTACTGCGTGTCCCATCATCTGTGGTCCATCCTCCTCCAAACTGCACCAGGATGGAGAGTGGGTCATGGGGGCTCTGTGTGCCAAGTTTGGTCTTTACTGGTCATTGTTGGTTTTGCACAGGCCTAATATATAGGTTTTCGATCTTCCATAGAGAAACTATGGATGGCTCCCGAGCTCCTGCGCATGGCGGCGCCTCCCCCGGCGGGGACCCAGAAAGGTGATGTCTACAGCTTTGGTGTCATCTTGCAAGAAATTGCCTTGCGGAACAGCGTCTTCTATGTGGAAGGCATGGATCTGAGCCCCAAAGGTGAGAAGCAAGCGGAGAGAACAACAACAATCACAACAAAAGTGAAGTAAATGTTTCCCAATTGATTGGCAACTAGACCAGGTCTACATCCTAAAGATGAATAAGAAGGGTTTTGTCCGGATCTGTAGATTTCCGATGAAGAAATTACCTCACGAACAAAGTGGAAAGGCTTTATTTTTCTGAAAGCATACATTACGGTATGAAACAAAGTTCCAACTGACAGTTTATTTCCCTCACACAAGTTCATGACAGGTTTAGCCCAGGCCCTCTAGGTGTTTTGTCTACCGGCTGTGGGAGTTAGACAATCAAAGCACCCCTTCAACTCCCACAGCCAGTAGAAAATCAAAGTTTCATACTTTACGGTATGAAACAAAATTCCAACTGACAGTTTATTTCCCTCACACAAGGTCATGACAGGTTTATCTCAGGACTGGATCAACTTTGGCCCTCTAGGTGTTTTGTCTACCGGCTGTGGGAGTTAGACAATCAAAGCACCCCTTCAACTCCCACAGCCGGTAGACAATCAAAGTTTATACTTTACGGTATGAAACAAAATTCCAACTGACAGTTTATTTCCCTCACACAAGGTCATGACAGGTTTAGCCCAGGCCCTCTAGGTGTTTTGTCTACCGGCTGTGGGAGTTAGACAATCAAAGCACCCCTTCAACTCCCACAGCCTGTAGACAATCAAAGTTTCATACTTTACGGTATGAAACAAAATTCCAACTGACAGTTTATTTCCCTCACACAAGGTTCTGACAGGTTTAGCTCAGGACTGGGTCAACTTTGGCCTTCTAGGTGTTTTGTCTACCGGCTGTGGGAGTTAGACAATCAAAGCACCCCTTAAACTCCCACAGCCGGGAGACAATCAAAGTTTCATACTTTACGGTATGAAACAAAATTCCAACTGACAGTTTATTTCCCTCACACAAGGTGATTCAACATGCATTTCTTCTTGCTTTTTCATGGCTTTCAGAGATTATTGACCGCGTGACGAGAGGCGAGTGCCCGCCTTTCCGCCCCTCGGTCAATTTGCCCCCGAACCTGGAGGAAGTGGTCCTCTTAATGCAGCGCTGTTGGGCCGAAGACCCCCAGGAGCGCCCCGACTTCCACCACATCAAGTCCATGCTGCGGAAGTTCAACAGGTGTGTCTCCAGCTCTTGCTTTGAAATGCGTGGGATATCCCTCTCTTGTGTGGGTGTCTTTAACTGGTTGCATGTCTGCCCGGCAGGGACAACAGCTGCAACCTCCTGGACACCTTGCTCTCGCGCATGGAGCAGTACGCCAACAACCTGGAGGAGCTGGTGGAGGAACGGACGCAGGCCTACCTGGAGGAGAAGCGCAAGGCAGAGGTCCTGCTTTACCAGATTCTGCCCCAGTGAGTAGGCTTCCCGTCTTTGGTGTCCAATAAAATGTGTATGTGTGTATGTTGCAGGTTAGAGCGAGCGCCATGAACATGTAGCCCAACCCCTGCCAATGTCCTCCCCAAACACAAACCACCCAAGGAATGCTTTCATTCGGGGAGAATTTCATCCAGGATTTGACGTGTTTCCTCCACCATAGGCAGGCATCCCAGGGTTCCTTGTGTGGAATTTGCATGACCTCGTCTACTACCTTTCCCTTCACCCTTTCCTACGGCACACAGAGGAAATGATCAGAAACTCAACAGACTGGAAGGGTCCGACAATGGACCAGGACCAAAATTGCAGGCATCCCAGGGTTCCTTGTGTGGAATTTGCATGACTCTGGCCACTGCCTCTCCCTTCACCCTTTGCTACCCTTTCCTATAAAACACAAAGGATATGATCAGCAACTGAACAGACTAGAGGGGTCCAACAATAGACAAGGACCGAAATTTCGGGCATCCCAGGGTTCCTTGTGTGGAATTTGCATGACCCCGCCCACTGCCTCTCCCTTCACCCTTTCCTACAGCACACAGAGGAAATGATCAGCAACTGAACAGACTGGAGGGGTCCAACAATGGACCAGGACCAAAATTGCAGGCATCCCAGGGTTCCTTTTGTGGAATTTGCTTGATTCCGGCCACTGCCTCTCCCTTCACCCTTTGCTACCATTTCCTATAAAACACAAAAGGATATGATCAGCAACTGAACATACTGGAAAGGTCCACCAATGGACCAGGACCAACATTGCAGACATCCCAGGGTTCCTTGTGTAGGATTTTCATGACCCCACCCACTGCCTCTCCCTTCACCCTTCCCTACGGAACACACAGGAAATGATCAGCAACTGAACAGACTGGAGGGGTCCAACAATGGACCCGGACCAAAATTGCAGGCATCCCAGGGTTCCTTGTGTGGAATTTTCATGACCCGGCTCCTGCCTCTCCCTTCACTCTTTCCTACCCTTTCCTATGGCACACAGCAAACACAGAGGAATTGATCAGCCATTGAACAGACTGGAGGGGTCCGACAATGGACCAGGACCAAAATTGCAGGCATCCCAGGGTTCCTTGTGTGGAATTTGCATGGCTCCACCTCCTGTCTCTCCCTTCATCCTTATTTACCTTTTCCTATGGCACACAGCAAACACAGAGGAATTGATCAGCAACTGAACAGACTGGAGGGGTCCAACAATGGACCAGGACCAAAATTGCAGGCATCCCAGGGTTCCTTGTGTGGAATTTGCAGAAGAAAGCCATGCATGGTGTCTCTGAACCCTCCTGGTGGACATATGGCCCAAATACATACCTCTCTTTGCTTGCCTTTCCTTTCAGCTCGGTGGCCGAGCAGTTGAAACGAGGGGAGACGGTGGAAGCGGAAGCCTTTGACAGTGTCACCATTTACTTCAGTGACATCGTGGGGTTCACCGCCTTGTCGGCAGAGAGCACCCCCATGCAGGCAAGTGGGTTGTAGGTGGGTCAGCCTGGATGTCAAAGCCCAGAGGACGCCATACTGTCCTATTCTGCCAGAACTCTGAGGCCTTCAACACTGAACTTCTTGAGATGATCTTTTTTTCAGGTGGTGGCTCTTCTCAATGACCTCTATACCTGCTTTGATGCCATCATAGATAACTTCGATGTCTACAAGGTGAGAAGCCAATGGGGAAATCCTTAGGTTGGGTCATGGATGTCTTCATAGATAATTTCATTGTCTAGAAGACGAGGTCCATGGCTTGGTTGGCAAAGGAAGGTTGAGAGGGAAAATCTGTAGGTTGGGTCATGGATACCATCATAGATAACCTCAATTTTTACAAGGCAAGAAGCTGATGG
The DNA here is from genome assembly GCF_025583915.1 of Anolis sagrei ordinatus. Lineage (NCBI taxonomy): Eukaryota > Metazoa > Chordata > Lepidosauria > Squamata > Anolidae > Anolis > Anolis sagrei. Next base: position 4,680,590 of record NW_026844700.1, read on the forward strand.
TTGACAGGGAAGATCTGTGGGTTGGATCAATGGATGCCTTCATAGATTATTTTGACGTCTACAAGATGAGAAGTTCATGTCTTGGTTGACAGGGAGGATCTGTACATTGGATCATGGATGCCTTCATAGATAATTTCATTTCCTAGAAGATGAGAAGCCTATGGCTTGGTTGGCAAAAGAAGGTTGAGAGAGAAAAATCTATAAATTGGGTTATGGATGCCATCAAAGATAATCTCAGTGTTTACAAGGTGAGAAGTCCATGGCTTGGTCAATGGAGAAGATCTGTAGGTTGGGTCATGGATGCCTTCATAAATAACCTTGATTTTTACAAGGTAAGAAGTCCATGGCATGGTTGGGTCATGGAGCCAGAACATCAACAGAAGGAGGATCTATAAATTGGGTTATAGATGCCATCAAAGATAATCTCAGTGTTTACAAGGTGAGAAGTCCATGGCTTGGTCAATGGAGAAGATCTGTAGGTTGGGTCATGGATGCCTTCATAAATAACCTTGATGTTTACAAGGTGAGAAGTCCATGGCTTGGTTGACAGGGAAGATCCATAGTTTGGGTCATTGATGCCGCCATAGATAACTTCAATGTTTACATGAGAAGTCCTTGGCCTGATCGACAGGGAAGATCTGTAGGTTCGGTCACGGATGCCTTCATAGATTACTTTGACATCTACAAGAGGAGAAATCCATGGCGTGGTTGACAGGGAAGATCTGTAGGTTGGATCATGGATGCCTTCATAGATAATCTCAATGTTTACAGGACGAGAAGTCCATGGCTTAGTTGACTGGGAAGATATGTTGGTTGGGTCATGGATGCCTTCATAGATAATCTCAATGTTTACAAGATGAGAAGTCCATGGCTAAGTTGACAGGGAAGATCTGTAGGTTGGGTCATGGATGCTTTCATGGCATCTACTAGATGAGAAGTCCATGACTTGGTTGACAAGGAAGATCTGTAGGTAGGATAATGGATGCCTTCATAGATAAACTCAATGTTTACAAGATGAGAAGTCCATGGCTAAGTTGACAGGGAAGATCAGTAGGTTGGGTCATGGATGCTTTCATGGCATCTACAAGATGAGAAGTCCATGGCTTGGTTGACATGGAAGATCTGTAGGTTGGATCATGGATGCCTTCATAGATAATCTCAGTGTTTACAAGATGAGAAGTCCATGGCTTAGTTGACAGGTAAGATCTATAGGTTGTGTCAGGGTTAGGGTTAGGGTTAGGGTTCACGACATCTACAAGATGAGAAGTCCATGGCTTGGTTGACAAGGAAGATCTGTAGGTTGGATCATGTATGCCTTCATAGATAATCTCAATGTTTACAAGATGAGAAGTCCATGGCTAAGTTGACAGGGAAGATCTGTAGGTTGGGTCATGGATGCCTTCATGACATCTACAAGATGAGAAGTCCATGGCTTGGTTGACAAGGAAGATCTGTAAGTTGGGCCTTGGATGTCATCATAGATAATGTTGATGTTTCCGAGGTGAGAAATCCATGGCATGGTTGGGTCATGGAGCCAGAACATCAACGGAAGGAGGACGATTGTTCAAGCATGGTGCTAACCCACTCCACAGTATGTCCACCTCTGTGCCATCATCCCTCTCTAGGTAGAAACCATTGGAGATGCCTACATGGTAGTGTCGGGCCTGCCTGTTCGCAATGGCCGGTTGCATGCCCGTGAGGTGTCGCGCATGTCCCTGGCACTCCTGGAGGCCGTCCGCAACTTCAAAATCCACCACCGGCCAGATCAGCAGCTCAAACTCCGGATCGGGATTCACAGTGGTGAGACATTGGAATGACCTTGGATGTGTGGAGATGCGTATGGGAGGAAGGAAAGAAGGTTGATGGGTACAGGGTAGCTTCATTTGTCCAGATTTCACACCATTTGTGATAATACCTGGTCCAACATCTCAGTTGGAGAAGTCATATAGTGAGAGAGTTTCCCAGAGCCTGAAACGACTTGAAGGCACACAACCACAACAATCCTAATTAATTATTGTTGGAAAGTGAGAACCTATCTGTGGCCCAAGAGGCTTAATCTATCTAATTTTGGCCCCTTCCTACTCACAAGTTGTAATGGGTCGTCCATCTTTCCATGTTCTCCTCCCCAAGGTCCAGTCTGCGCAGGGGTTGTGGGCCTGAAGATGCCTCGCTATTGCCTCTTTGGGGATACGGTCAACACAGCCTCACGCATGGAATCCAATGGAGAAGGTCAGTTGGACATTAGTTGGGTGTCTTTGCCATTTGGTGTCCATCAATGGGAGCAAGCTGGGCTTGGACTACCTCCAGTAGCTCAATGCTATGGAGTCCTGGGAATTGTAGTTTGACAAGGTTTTGAGCCTTCTTTGCCAAAGGATGTGGATGCCTCACCAAACTACACATCCCAGGATGGCATAGCATTAAGTCACGACCATTTCGTTAGAGATGAGGTCCCTCAAAGAGGAGCTCCTGAAGCAGCTTCCCCTTCTGCTTTGGTTCAGCACGAATCTAATGCGCACCCCAATTTTGGTAAGGTCATTTAGTCTCAAGAAGGTGAGCATTAGATTCAAGCAAATACGGGAAATCAGCGATCAATTATGCAAAGGCGCTAACGATCATCTGGACCTTCCAGCTCTGAAGATCCATTTGTCGGGCACCACCAAATCCATTCTGGAGGAGTTCGGATGCTTCGAATTGGAGCTCCGGGGCGATGTGGAGATGAAGGTAAGTGTCGAAGTCGCACTTTGCGTTATGCTTAGTTGCGACATCAAAACAAGGGGGAAATTAAACCATGTGCTTATGCTGCATTGTGCTGAACGAGCTGAGAATGTCGAGCGAAGAAGGTGAGCATTAGATACGGGTTTTGGGAATGGGCTGCACTCTTGCAATTTTGCCAGCGCTGTTCGCGGGGGAGAAGTCTCAACTAGAAGCAAGAACAAACTTAGAAATTTGAATACTTGAGTTCCAAGAACCTTGGACCAAAAACTGAGAGCTGTTTACCTGAATGCAACGTTGTTCTCACAAAGGATTGTCCAATTTAAAAAGGCTCAATCCCTCCCATAACATCATTTCGCACACACTTGCTCTTTCTTTCCTTATCTCTAAGCCTTTGGGAAAAGCAAATTTGTCTTTGTTGCATGACCTGTTTCTGCACTTCCAAGCACCTTGACCTAGTCAAACATTCCCACATTTCTCTCAAGGTAGCATGAATCCAAGACAGGCCACACATGAACTAGAAGCAAGAACAAACTTAGAAATTTGAATACTTGAGTTCCAAGAACCTTGGACCAAAACAGCTGTTCACCTGAATACAACGTTGATCTCACAAAGGATTGTCCTAGCAGGAACGAATTTAAAAAGGCTCAATCCCTCCCATAACATCGTTTTACACACACCTGCTTTTCCTCTCCTTATCTCTAAGTCTTTGGGAAAAGCGAGTCTGTCTTTGTTGCACGACCTGTCTCTGCACTTCCAAGCGTGTTGACCTAGTCAAACATTCCCACATTTCTCTCAAGATAGCATGAATCCAAGACAGGCCACGCATGAACTAGAAGCAAGAACAAACTTAGAAATTTGAATACTTGAGTTCCAAAAACCTGAGGGCTGTTCACCTGAATGCATCATTGTTCTCACAAAGGATTGTCCCAGCAGGAACCAATTTAAAAAGGCTCAATCCCTCCCATAACATCATTTCGCACACACCTGCTCTTCCTCTCCTTATCCCAAAGCCTTTGGGAAAAGCAAATTGGTCTTTGTTACATGACCTATCTCTGCACTTCCAAGCACCTTGACCTAGTCAAACATTCCCACATTTCTCTCAAGGTAGCATGAATCCAAGACAGGCCACACATGAACTAGAAGCAAGAACAAACTTAGGAATTTGAATACATGAGTTCCAAGAACCTTGGACCAAAAGAGCTGTTCACCTGAATACAACGTTGTTCTCACAAAGGATTGTCCCAGCAGGAACAAATTTTAAAAGGCTCAATCCCTCCCATAACGTCATTTTGCACACACCTGCTTTTCCTCTCCTTATCTCTAAGTCTTTGGGAAAAGCGAGTCTGTCTTTGTTGCATGCCCTGTCTCTGCACTTCCAAGCGCCTTGACCTAGTCAAACATTCCCACATTTCTCTCAAGATAGCATGAATCCAAGACAGGCCACACATGAACTAGAAGCAAGAACACACTTTGAAATTTGAATACTTGAGTTCCAAGAACCTTGGACCAAAAACTGAGAGCTGTTTACCTGAATGCAACATTGTTCTCACAAAGGATTGTCCCAGCAGGAACCAATTTAAAAAGGCTCAATCCCTCCCATAACGTCGTTTCGCACACACCTGCTTTTCCTCTCCTTATCTCTACATCTTTGAGAAAAGCGAGTCTTTGTTGCATGCCTTGTCTCTGCACTTACAAGTGCCTTGACCTAGTCAAACATTCCCACATTTCTCTCAAGATAGCATGAATCCAAGACAGGCCACATATGAACTAGAAGCAAGAGCAAACTTTGAATACTTGAGTTCCAAGAACCTTGGACCAAAAGAGCTGTTCACCTGAGTACAATGTTGATCTCACAAAGGATTGTCCCAGCAGGAACCAATTTAAAAAGGCTCAATCCCTCCCATAACATCATTTCGCACACACCTGCTTTTCCTCTCCTTATCCCTAAGCCTTTGAGAAAAGTGAGTCTGTCTTTGTTGCATGACCTGTCTCCAAGCACCTTGACCTAGACCAGTGGTTCTCAACCTGTGGGTCCCCAGATGTTTTGGCCTTCAACTCCCAGAAATCCTAACAACTAATAAACTGGCTGGGATTTCTGGGAGTTGTAGGCCAAAACACCTGGGGACTCACAGGTTGAGAACCACTGACCTAGGCAAACATTCCCACATTTCTCTCAGCCTACACTTCTGGCAGGTTTTCATGAGAACTGATATCGCTTTCTCCAGTCTTGTGGGAACGGTCAGATTCCAAAACAACTCCATCCAGGCCATTTCTATCCTCCTCCGGACTCCTTGAATCTTTTCCAGCATCCCCTTCTTCACCTTCTGAGCACTCAGAATCTGACCCAGTTACAACAACACTGATGATCTCCGCAAAGACAAGACCAGATCATGAAGACCATGTTCAAATACGAACATGGTCTTCATGATCTGGTCTTGTCTTTGCGGAGAAAATATCCTCAAATTGGAAAAATATGTGAATCCCAGGAGGACTTGGGAGCCGCAGAAGTGACCACGTCTTCTTTTTCTCCTTGCAGGGCAAAGGGAAACTCCGGACCTATTGGTTGCTGGGCGAACGGGTCAGCAGCACTCGTGGTTGACCATTTGGTGTGACCTGCCTATCCTGGCTGAGCCCCCAAGTTTCCAAATGGAAGGACATCTTCTCAGGTTCTCGGTTTGAGGACCTTGAGGTGCATCCAGGACTGAACTCCCAAGACAATACCATCTTGAGGACCCCGTTTCCACCACGGACATCAGTTGTCCTCCCAAATCTGGTTCAGATGTACTTGCGGGGCTCCAAAGATTGGTCTATTGGTGGACTGTGGTTGCCTTCTAACTCGGGACTGGGCATCCGAAATGGCCATGGCACGGACATTGGTCATCTTCTGGACCCCACGGTTGCCCTCCTGCCCATTCATACCCCATACTTGCTTGCTCTTGGAACAGTTTAGATTTTCTAATAAAATGGAAATATCTCCTTGTGTTTTCACTGAATCTCAAAGACAAAATACAAATACATCGTTTTGGGTGGAAGCCAATCCAAAAGGGAGATGAGTCAATCAGTTGACAAGACCATCTATCTAGCTTTCGATCTTCATTAAAACAAGGCAATTTACCTTTATCTTGATTTATTATTATTATCATCATCATCATCATCATCATCATCATCATCATTATTATCATATTATATTATTATATTATTAATATACCACTTGAATATTTATTTTTAGATAGATTTATTATAATCATCTTCATCATTACTTTATTATAATATATTATTATATTATTATTTTATTATTAATATACCACTTGTATATTTATTTTTAGATAGATTTATTATTATCATCATTATTACTTTATTATTATCATATTATCATATATTATTATTAATATACCACTTGTATATTTATTTTTAGATAGATAGATTTATTATCATCATTATTATTACTTTATTATTATCATATTATATTATTTTATTATTATTAATATACCACATTATTATTTATTATAATATATATATATTTATTTATAATGTTATTTGTTATTTATTATAATATTATATTATTATATTATTAATATACCACTTGTATATTTATTTTTAGATATATAGATTTATTATCATCATTATTATTACTTTATTATTATCATATTATATTATTTTATTATTATTAATATACCACATTATTATTTATTATAATATATATATATTTATTTATAATGTTATTTGTTATTTATTATAATATTATATTATTATATTATTAATATACCACTTGTATATTTATTTTTAGATATATAGATTTATTATCATCATTATTATTACTTTATTATTATCATATTATATTATTTTATTATTATTAATATACCACATTATTATTTATTATAATATATATATATTTATTATAATAGTATAATTATATTTATTATATTTATTATTTTCATATTGATAATTATTATATTTATTATATTATTTCACATTATATTTATAATACTAGTATAATTACATTTATTATATTTGTTATTACAATATAATTATATTTATGATATTTATTATTATTTATTATAATATTATTTATTATTTATTTTTATTATTATAATATTATAATATTATATTATTAATATACCACTTGTATATTTATTTTAGATAGATTTATCATCATCATCATCAACATCATCATTACTTTATTATTATTATTATTATTATTTTATTATTAATATACCACTTGTATATCTATTTTGCATTTTGAATCTAATCAGACCTATTAGACATAGACATGCTTTGCAAAACATATTGACCATTCAAAAAGAAATATATATGTTCAGCTGAGTCCGTCTACACTGTCGAATGGGCACAGTTTGATCCCAGTCGTACTGCTTTGGCTCGATGCTATGGAAGCTTGGGATTTGTAGTTTCTACAGTGCAGGGGAGGCATCCTTTGAGATCTGTAGTTTTGCAAAGTCCTTTCCCTTCTCTTCCTCTGCCCTTCTGAGCTGCTTTGGTTCAAGGCTACGGGAGTTGTCGTTTGACACTCTTGGGATTTGTAGTTTTGGAAATAGGGAAACTACAAATCCCAAGAGCGTCCAACAACAACTCCGTAGCCTTGAGCCAAGGCAGTTCAAAGGGCAGAGAAGGCGAAGGGCTTTGCAAAACTACAAATCCCAAAGGATACCTCCTCTGCACTGTAGAAACTACAAATCCCAGGCTTCCATAGCATCGAGCCAAAGCAGTTCTAGTGGGGTCAAACTGTGTTCCATTCGACAGTGTAGAGAACTCCCAGGGTTCCGTAGCCTTGAGCCAAGGCAGTTCCTGTCGTCTTGAGCCAGGACTTGGGATTTGTAGTTTTGCAAATAGGGAAACTGCAAGTCCCAAACAAAACTACAAATCCCAAGAGCGTCAAATGACAACTCCCCTAGCCTTGAGCCAAGGCAGTTCAAAGGGCAGAGGCAGAGAAGGCGAAGGGCTTTGCAAAACTACAGATCCCAAAGGATACCTCCTCTGCACTATAGAAACTACAAGTCCCAGGCTTCCATTGCATCGAGCCACAGCAGTTCCAATGGGGTCAAACTGTCTTCCATTCGATAGTGTAGAGAACTCCAAGGGCTCCATAGCCTTGAGCCAAGGCAATTCTCATAGCCTTGAGCCGGGGCTTGGGATCTGTAGTTTCCTTCTTTGCAAAACTACACATCCCAGGCTTCTGAAGCCGTGAGCCAAAGCAGCGGGGTCAAACTGTGTTCCATTCGACACCGGAGAACTCCGTAGCCGTGAGCTACGGCAATTCCCATAGTGTTGAGCCAGGGCTTGGGATTTGTAGTTTCCGTCTTTGCAAAACTACACATCCCAGGCTCCCGTAGCCTTGAGCCAAAGCAGTGGGGGTCAAACTGTGTTCCATTCGACAGCGGAGAACTCCGTAGCCTTGAGCTACGGCAATTCCCGTAGTGTTGAGCCAGGGCTTGGGATTTGTAGTTTCCCTCTTTGCAAAACTACACATCCCAGGCTTCCGTAGCCGTGAG
>NW_026844700.1:4689822-4707322 GCF_025583915.1 Anolis sagrei ordinatus
GGCTTGGGATTTGTAGTTTCCCTCTTTGCAAAACTACACATCCCAGGCTTCTGTAGCTGTGAGCCAAAGCAGTTGGATCAAACTGTGTTCCATTTGACAGTGGAGAACTCCGTAGCCTTGAACTAAGGCAATTCCCATAGTCTTGAGACAGGGCTTGGGATCTGTAGTTCCCCTCTTTGCAAAACTACGCATCCCAGGCTTCCGTTGCCTTGAGCCAAAGCAGTGGGGCCAAACTGTGTTCCATTCGACAGTAGAGAACTCCGTAGCCTTGAGCCAAGGCAATTCCTGTAGCCTTGAGCCGGGGCTTGGGATTTGTGGTTTCCCTCTTTGCAAAACTACACATCCCAGGCTTCCGTAGCCGTGAGCCAAAGCAGTGGTCCATTCGACAGTGGTGAACTCCGTAGCCTTGAGCTACGGCAATTCCCGTAGTCTTGAGCCGGGGCTTGGGATTTGTAGTTTCCCTCTTTGCAAAACTACACATCCCAGGCTTCCGTAGCCGTGAGCCAAAGCAGTGAGGTCATTGGAATGGACCGGGTTTTGCAAAACTACATCTTCCAGGGTTTTCCTTGGCCACGAGCCAAGTGGCGTCAAACTGGATTAATTCTGCAGTGCGGATGCAAGCCAAAGCAATGAAGATTGCCTTCCTTTTAATCTCCCAGCCGAAGCCGGACGTAAGAGATGGGAAAAGGGCTCATTAGCCGGACCGGCCTTTCATTTCCTCCGCAATTGTATTACTTAGCGTCGCACATTGAATTTATTTCCCTTCATTCATCGAAGAGGAAGAGAGGAAAAAACCACAACAAACCTAACAACAAGAGCCAGGCACAGACCGTCTCGGAATCAGGAAGCAAAGGCTGCAAAACAGAAAGGAAAATAGCAAAATAATAATAATAATAATAATAATAATAATAATAATAATAATAATAATAACAACATTAGTGATCCATCTATTTCAGGAATGGATGCTGTCCGTCTTTGGGTGCATCTACACTGCAGAATTAATGTGGTTTTGTGCCACTGATGCCTTGCGACAGGGATCCTGGGCATTGTAGTTCCCCAAGGACTCCCCTTCCAAAGAGTGCAAACTACAAATCCCATTTTCCCATCGCATTGAGCCGTGGCGACTGAATGGGTGTCAAACCGCATTAATATACTATCTATTCTATACTGTGTTTTTGCAAGTCCTCCTAATTATTACTTTAAATAAGTATATGATCTGTAACTATTCTTAAAGGTTATATATGACATGTACTATATCTCTCTCTACTATGCACACATACTATATATATAATCTATATATACGATCTATTCTATACTTTATCTATATACTATCTATCTATATACTATATCTATAATACCTATCTATCTATCTATACTATTTATATATACTATCTATCTAGATAGTATATATAGATATTATAGAATGCTATCTATCTACTATATAATATCTATATATACACTATCTCTCTATATAATGTATATATATGATCTGTCTATTCTATTCTATACTATATCAATATCTATATGCTATATAATATGTATATATGATCTGTCTATATACTATAATACTTATATACTATCTATCTAGATAGTATATATAGATACTATAGAATACGATCTATCTACTATATAATATCTATATATACACTATCTCTATATATAATGTATATATATGATCTATCTATTCTATACTATACTATATCAATATCTATATACTATATAATATGTATATATGATCTGTCTATATACTATAATACTTATCTATATATAATAGATAAAGATAGATATTATATAGTAGATAGTAGATAGATATAGATATTACACATACAATATAGAATAGATAGATATTATAAATAGATATTATATCTCTCTATATACACTATCTATATATACCATATCTATCTGTCTATCTATACTATCTATCTATATATACTACATAATAGCTATACTATCTATCTATGCTATCTCTATTTATACTATCTATCCATATATACTACATAATATCTATCTATATTACCTATCTAGACTATATTTATATATACTATCTATGAATACTATCTTTCTATATATAGTTCATAATATCTATTCTATCTATACTATATCTATATATACTATCTATACTATATCTATACTATCTAGTCATATATACTACATAATATATATCTATATTATCTATCTAGACTATATCTATATATACTATCTATTTATCTATACTATCTATATAATACATAATATCTATACTATATATACTTCCTATCTATACTATCTATCCATATACTACAAAATATCTATCCATATTATCTATCTAGACTATATCTATATATACTATATATTTATCTATACTATCTTTCTATATATACTACATAATATCTATCTATACTATCTATATGTACTATATCTATATATACTATCTATATATAATATGTATAGTATCTATATCTATCTATCAAATCATTCTATATATAATACATATCTATCCATATTATCTATCTAGACTATATCTATATTTACTATCTATTTATCTATACTATCTTTCTATATATACTGCATAATATCTATACTATATATATACTATCTATCTATACTATCTATCCATATATACTACAAAATATCTATCTATATTATATATCTAGACTATATCTATATATACTATCTATTTATCATTCTATACTATCTTTCTATATATACTACACAATATCTATCTATACTATCTATCTATATATAATATGTATAGTATCTATACTATATCTATCTATCTATCTATCTATCTATCTATCTATCCAATCATTCTATATATACTACATATCTATCTATATTATCTATCTAGACTATATCTATATGTACTTTCTACACTATCTATCCATATATACTACATAATATCTATGTATATTATCTATCTAGACTATATCTATATATACTATTTATCTATACTATCTTTCTATATATACTACATAATATCTATACTATCTATGTATACTATATCCATATATACTATCTATCCATATATAATATGGATAGTATCTTTACTATATCTATCTATCTATCTATCCAATCATTCTATATATACTACATAATATCTATCTATATCTATCTATCTAGACTACATCTATATATACTATGTATTTCCATATATACTATATACTATATATACTACATAATATCTATCTATATTATCTATCTAGACTCTATCTATCTATCTATCTATCTCTATCTATCTATCTATCTATCTATCTATCTATCTATCTATCTATCTATCTATCTATCTATCTATCTATCTATCTATCTATCTATCTATCTATCTATCTATCCTACATAATATCTCTCTATCCTCTCTATCTATAGATACTATAGGAAAACTATCTCTTTGAAGCATTCCCGGAATAGTTTGCAGGACTGAAAACCTAAAGGGAGGTATCACTCTTGACTTTTTACTAAGTCTACGGCGCATCCCTTCGAAGCCACGCCCCTTCGGCGCCGATTGGCCGGCGCGCGCCGCTCTACGTCCCGCCCCCGCGCTCTGATTGGCGGCGCTTCCCCAGGCGGGCTTTTCCGGTTCCGGCGCCCGCTCTTCCTTCCCCTGGCTCGCACAACTCGCTCGTTTGTTTCCCCCCACAGCGAGCCACTTCCGGTCTTGGGCCTCCCCCCTCCCTCCTTCCCTCAGGGCCCCCCCTCACTGGGCTAGGGACCCCTTTTTGGGCCCTTTTGGGGTTTCCTCAGGAGGAGCCCCGCCCTCTGGGGGCCCAAGCCCCGCCCCTTCCTCTTTAGGCCCCGCCCCTTGAGGCAGCAGAGTGACAAGCCTCCCTCCTCAAGCACAGTCTACCCCCCAAATTGGATTTCAGTCATTTAAAGGCAAAGCACCCCCTTTTACCCCTCCCCCACCTCTTCAGTGTAAGGTTGGGAAGCAGAAGGGGGGATCCCCTCCCCATTGGGCTTGGCCCTTGCCCCATCCAGGTCTGAGGGCCCCCCAGGATCCCCTTGGGGAAAGGAAGAGGGGGAGAAGCCTGGTTTTGGAGGGGGCTCCCCAGGAAGGAAAGGGGGCCCCCAAAACAAGGTGGCCATGGAGGCGCAGAAGGGGAAAGGGGGTGCCACCCCGGCCACAGGAGGCAAGTTGCTGATCTACACCAGTTTGGATGCCAAGGATGAGTTAGAAGAGGTAGGTCCAAGGAGGGAAGGAGCAGAATCATCATCATAATATATAATAATAATAATAATAATAATAATAATAATAATATATAATCAATATAATAGAAAGAAAGGAGATTCCATCTGAACATGAGGAAGAACTTCCTGACTGCGAGAGCCGTTCAGCAGTGGAACTCTCTGCCCCAGAGGGAGTGTGGTGGAGGCTCCTTCTTTGGAAGCTTTGAAACAGAGGCTGGATGGCCATCTGTCAGGGGTGTTTTGAATGCAATATTCCTGCTTCTTGGCAGAATGGGGTTGGACTGGATGATGGCCCAGGAGGTCTCTTCCAACTCTAGGATTCTAGGACTCTCTCTCTCTCTCTCTCTATATATATATAATCAACATAATAATCATAATACCAATATACCGCTATCCTCTCTGTCAATAAGAGTCATATACTCCACTTTTCGCACCAGTTAAGTTGCTGATCTGTACTAGTTAGGATGCCAAGGATGAGTTAGAAGAGGTAGGTCCAAGGAGGGAAGGATCAGAATCATCATCATAATATATAATCAATATAATAATCATAATAACAATATACCGGTTTCCTCTCTGTCCAATAAGAGTCCTATACTTAAGTTGGGGGGACACAAGTTGCTGATGTGCACCAGTTTGGATGCCAAGGATGAGTTAGAAGAGGTAGGTCCAAGGAGGGAATAATAATAATAATAACAATAACAATATACCGCTTTCCTCTCTGTCAAATAAGGGGGGTTAGAAAAGGTAGGTTCAAGGGGGAACAAAATATAATAATAATAACACTAATCATCAACAACATAATAATCATAATAACAATATAAAAGAGGTAGGTCCAAGGAGGGAATTATACACACACACACACACACACATATATATATACACACACACAACACAATAATCATAATAACAGTATACCGCTTTCCTCTCTATCCAAGAAGAGTGATATACTTAAGTTGGGGGGCCACAAGTTGCTGATCTACACCAGTTTGGATGCTAAGGATGAATTAGAAGAGGTAGGTCCAAGGAGGGAAGGATCAGAATCATCATAATATATAATAATAATATCAACATAATAACCATAATAACAGTAAATTGCTTTCCTCTCTGTCCAATAAGAGTCTTATACTTAAGTTGGGGGGCCACAAGTTGCTGATATGGACCAGTTTGGATGCCAAGGAGGAGTTAGAAGAGGTAGGTCCAAGGAGGAAAGAATCATAATCATAATAATATATAATCAAATAAGAGTCTTATACTCCACTTTTCACACAAGTTGGGGGAGATGACAAGTTGCAGATCTGCACTACTTAGGATGCGAAGGATGAGTGAGAAGAGATAGGTCCAAGAGGGAATAATAATAATAATACAATCAACATAAAAATCATAACAATATACTGTGGAGAATAAAATAATAATAATAAATCAACATAATAATCATAATAACAATATACTGCTTTCCTCTCTGTCCAATAAGAGTCTTATACTCCACTTTTCGCACTAGTTAAGTTGCTGATCTATACTAGTTAGGATGCCAAGGATGAGTTAGAAGAGGTAGGTCCAAGGAGGGAAGAATCGTAATAATAATAGTAATAATATATACTCAATGTAATAATCATAATAACAGTATACCGCTTTCCTCTCTGTCAAATAAGAGTCTTATACTTAAGTTGGGGGCACCACCAGTTGCTGATATGGAGCAGTTTGGATGCCAAGGATGAGTTAGAAAAGGTAGGTTCAAGGGGAAACAAAATATAATAATAATAATAATACTTATCATCAACAATATAATAATCATAATAACAATATTGAAGAGATAGGTCCAAGGAGGGAATTACACACACACACACACACACACACACACATACATATACACAACATAATAATCATAATAACAATATAGAAGAGGTAGGTCTAAGGAGGGAATTATATATATACACACACACATACATATACATATATATACACAACATGATAATCATAATAACAATATACTGCTTTCCTCTCTGTCAAATAAGAGTCTTATACTCCACTTTTCACACTACTTAAGTTGGGGTGGATGACAAGTTGCTGATTTGCACTAATTTGGATGCCAAGGATGAGTTAGAAGAGGTAGGTCCAAGGAGGGAATAATAATTAATAATAATAATAATAATAATAATAATAATAATATAATCAACATAATAATCATAATAACAATATACTGCTTTCCTCTCTGTCAAATAAGAGTCTTATACTTAAGTTGGGGGGGCCACAAGTTGCTAATACGGACCAGTTAGGATGCTAAGGATGAGTTAGAAAAGATAGGTTCAAGGGGGAATAATAATAATAATATAATAATAATAATGATAATCAACATAATAGTCATAATAACAATATACTGCTTTCCTCTCTGTTAATAAGATCCATATAGTCAACTTTTCACACTAGTTAAGTTGGGGGAGACGACAAATTGCTAATCTGCACTAATTTGGATGCCAAGGATGAGTTAGAAGAGGTAGGTCCAAGGAGGGAATAATAATAATAATAGTAATAGTAATAATAATAATAATATAATCAATATAATAATCATAATAACCATATATCGCTTTCCTGTCTGTCCAATAAGAATCTTATACTTCACTTTTCACACTAGTTAAATTGGGGGAGATGACAAGTTGCTGATTCGCACTAGTTAGGATGCCAAGGATGAGTTAGAAAAGGTAGGTTCAAGGGGGAATATAATAATAATAATAATAATAATAATATCAACATAATAATCATAATAATCATAATAACAATATATAAGAGGTAGGTCCAAGGAGGGAATTAATCATAATAACAAAATGAAGCGGGACGCAGGCTGATAGAATTCTGCCAGGAAAACTCGCTGTGTATAACGAATACTCTCCTCCAACAACCTAAAAGACGGCTTTATACATGGACCTCACCAGATGGTCAACACCGAAATCAGATTGACTACATCCTTTGCAGCCAAAGGTGGCGGACATCCATCCAGTCGGTGAAAACAAGACCTGGGGCTGACTGTAGCTCAGATCACGAACTTCTTATTGCCAAATTTAGAATAAAACTAAAGAGATCAGGGAAAATACACAGACCAGTGAGATATGATCTCACTAACATTCCTAGCGAATATACAGTGGAAGTGAAGAACAGATTTGAAGGACTAGATTTAGTAAACAGAGTCCCAGAAGAACTATGGACAGAAGTCCGAGACATTGTTCAGGAGGCGGCAACAAAGTAGGTCCCAAAGAAAAAGAAAACCAAGAAGGCAAAATGGTTGTCTGCTGAGACACTGGAAGTAGCCCAAGAAAGGAGGAAAGCAAAAGGAAACAGGGAGAAGGGGAGATATGCCCAGTTAAATGCGCAATTCCAGAGGTTAGCCAGAAGAGATAAGGAACTATTTTTAAACAAGCAATGCATGGAAGTGGAAGAAGACAACAGAATAGGAAGGACAAGAGACCTCTTCCAGAAAATTAGAAACATTGGAGGTAAATTTCAGGCAAAAATTGGTATGATAAGAACAAAGATGGCAGGGACCTAACAGAAGCTGAAGAGATCAAGAGAAGGTGGCGAGACTATACAGAAGATCTGTATAGGAAGGATAATAATATTGAGGATAGTTTTGACGGTGTGGTGAATGAAGTAGAACCAGACATCCTGAGGAGTGAGGTTGAATGGGCCTTAAGAAGCATTGCTAACAACAAGGCAGCAGGAGACGACGGGATCCCAGCTGAACTGTTTAAAATCTTAAAAGATGATGCTGTCAATGTGATGCATGCCATATGCCAGCAAATATGGAAAACACAAGAATGGCCATCAGACTGGAAAAAATCAACTTATATCCCCATACCAAAAAAGGGAAATGCGAAAGACTGCTCAAACTTCCGTACACTGGCCCTTATTTCTCATGCCAGTAAGGTAATGCTCAAGATCCTGCAAGGAAGACTCCAGCAATACATGGAGCGAGAGTTGCCAGATGTTCAAGCTGGGTTTAGAAAAGGCAGAGGAACGAGAGACCAGATTGCCAATATCCGGATGCTGGAGAATGGAGAAAGGCAGGGAGTTTCAGAAAAACATCTACTTCTGCTTCATTGACTATTCTAAAGCCTTTGACTGTGTGGATCATAATAAATGTGGCAAGTTCTTGGTGGGATGGGCATCCCAAGCCCCCTTCCCTCTCTCCTGAGGAATCTGTACAAGGACCAAGTAGCAACAGTCAGAACTGACCACGGAACAGGAGACTGGTTCAAGATTGGGAAAGGCGTACGGCAAGGCTGCATCCTCTCACCCAACCTTTTTAACTTGTATGCAGAACACATCATGCGATGTGCGGGGCTGGATGAATGCAAAGCTGGGGTGAAAATTGCTGGAAGAAACATTAACAACCTCAGATATGCAGATGACACCACTCTGATGGCCGAAAGCGAGGAGGAGCTGAGGAGCCTTCTAATCAAGAAGAAAGCGCAAAAGCCGGGTTGCAGCTAAACGTCAAAAAAACCAAGATTATGGCAACAAGAATGATTGACAACTGGGAAATAGAGGGAGAAAATGTGGAGGCCGTGACAGACTTTGTATTTCTAGGTGCAAAGATTACTGCAGACGCAGACTGTGGCCAGGAAATCAGAAGACGCTTACTTCTTGGGAGAGAGCAATGTCCAGTCTCGATAAAATAGTAAAGAGTAGAGACATCAGACTGGCAACAAAGATCCGCCTAGTCAAAGCCATGGTATTCCGTAGTAACCTACGGATGTGAGAGCTGGACCATAAGGAAGACTGAGCAAAGGAAGATAGATGCTTTTGAATTGTGGTGTTGGAGGAAAATTCGGAGAGTGCCTTGACCTGCAGGAAGATCCAACCAGTCCATACTTCAGAAAATAAAGCCCGATTGCTCATTGGAGGGAAGGATACTAGAGACAAAGTTGAAGTACTTTGGCCACATCATGAGGAGACAGCACAGCCTAGAGAAGACAATTATGCTGGGGAAAGTGGAAGGCAAAAGGAAGAGGGGCCGACCAAGGGCAAGATGGATGGATGGCATCCTTGAAGTGACTGGACTGACCTTGAGGGAGCTGGGGGTGGTAACGGCCGCCAGGGAGCTCTGGCGTGGGCTGGTCCATGAGGTCACGAAGAGTCGGAGACGACTGAACGAATGAACAACAACAACAACAACAACAACAACAAAGCAATATGTCGCTTTCCTCTCTGTCCAATAAGAGTCATATACTTAAGTTGGGGGGGGGGGGAAACCACAAGTTGCTGATACGGACCAGTTTGGATGCTAAGGATGACTTAGAAGACGTAGGTCCAAGGAGGGAAGAATCAGAATAATAATAATATATAATATATAAATAGTTATAATAATCGCACAAGGTGGCCACAGTCATGCTCTGGGCTTCCTCTTTCTTCTCTCCTTCCTCTTCTCTTCTTCTACCTTCACCTTCCCTTCTTTCAGTCATCTATATAAATAAAAATGTCATGTTAGTTTGTGGGATTAACAGAACTCAAAAACCACTGGATGAATTGACACCAAATTTGGACACAAGACACCTAACAACCCAATGTATGTCCTTCACTAAAAAAAATATTGATTTTGTCATTTGGGAGTTGTAGTTGCTGGGATTTATAGTTCGCCTACAATCAAAGAGCATTCTGAATCCCACCAAGGATGGAATTGAACCAAACTTGGCACACAGGGCTCCCATGACTAACAGAAAATACTGGAAGGGTTTGGTGAACATTGACCTTGAGTTTTGGAGTTGTAGTTCACCTACATCCAGAGATCACTATGGACTCAAACAATGATGGATCTGGACCAAACTGGGCACGAATACTCAATATTCCCAAATGTGAACACTGGTGGAGTTTGGGGAAAATAGAATCTTGACATTTGGGAGTTGTAGTTACTGGGATTTATAGTTCTCCTACAATCACAGAATATTCTGAACCCCACCAATGATGGAATTGAACCAAACTAGGCACACAGTTCTCCCATGACCAACTGAAAATACTGGAAGGGTTTGGTGGGCAGTGTCCTTTGGTTTTGGAGTTGTAGTTCACCTACATCCAGAGATCACTATGGACTCAAATAATGATAGATCTGGACCAAACTCTACACGAATACTCAATGTACCCAGATGTGAACACTGGTGGAGTTTGGGGAAAATAGAATCTTGACCTTTGGGAATTGTAGTTACTGGGATTTATAGTTCACTTACAATCAAAGAGCATTCTGAACCCCACCAATGATGCAATTGAACCAAACTTGGCACACAGTTCTCCCATGACCAACCAAAAATACTGGAAGGGTTTGGTGAGCAATGCCCTTTGGTTTTGGAGTTGTAGTTCACCTACATCCAGAGATCACTGTGGACTCAAACAATGCTGGATCTGGACCAAACTCTACACAAATACTCAATATGCCCAGATGTGAACACTGGTGAAGTTTGGGGAAAATATAATCTTGGCATTTGGGAGTTTTGGTTGCTGGGATTTATAGTTTACCTACAATCACAGAGCATTCTGAACCCCACCAACGATAGAATTGATCCAAACCTCCCACACAGAACCCCCATGTGGGCCACAGCAATGCGTGGCAGGGGACGGCTAATAATAATAATAATAATAATAATAATAATAATAGTAATAATAATGGTGTGGACCCAAACAGGAAATGCCCACTTGTTTTTCCTGGCCATAACTGGGTTTCTTTGCTCCTTTTTCAGCGGCTGGAGCGATGCATGGGCACCGTCACGTCGCTCACCAGCGGGGTCTCGGAGAGAGAAGCCAATGACGCCCTCAATGCTCACGTAAGTCTCCCGTATTCGATGCCATTGCTGCGTTCGTCTGTCTCGACATCTCAAAAGAGCATTGGGAATCACAGAAGATCCTTGCAGAAAAGCTTTTGTTGGACTCCAGTCCAAAATGTACCCTTTGGGTCTCCTTCTCTGGAGGTTTTCAAGCAGAGGCTGGATGGCCATCCATTGGGAGGGCTTGGGTTGGCACTTGGAGTGCTTCTGTGAGCCGTCCCACGTTCTGTTGCAGAGACGGTGCCGGGGTACAAATAAAGTATTATTATTATTATTATTATTATTATTATTATGAATGGCCTTTGGGGTCACTCATCTGCAATACAGGCGGATCCGTCTCTGTTGGGGACGGGCAGATTTGGTCTGCGGTTGGGTCACTCCTGTCTCGCCCTCTCCTCTCTTCAGGTTTGCAAAGGAGCCCCCCAGCACGAGGAGGTGTGCCTGGGGCTGTTCACCCTCATCCTCACGGAGCCGGCTCAAGCACAGAAGGTAACGTCCCTTGCTTTGTTGACCTGGAAAGGCTTCGGTTTTGGTGGCTACCTTGCCTTCCTCCTTTGGGGTGTTATCTGCCTTGAAAAGCCTTTTTCTCGTGTAAGGATTTGACTCGGCAGTCAGAAAAGAGAAGGGAAAGGTCTCTGGGAAGATGGTTGGGCAGGTGGGCTTATTAACAAAAGACCCTCCTCGCTAAGGTACAGCAGAGTATTATTTATTTACTTCATTTCTGTCATTATTTTCACCCTTAAGGAGACTCAGAACGGTGTACAACATACCTCTAGGCAAAAATCCAATGTCTCATGATACAATCCATGTAAAACGTAACATTAAATCACTAGAAACAATAGACATATAAATACAATTTAAAACCATTAAACATATTAATAAAATATATTAATGTTTAATGTTCCACCTTGTCTCCTGTGCGTTTAGACTACTGCAACGCTCTCTACGTGGGGTTGCCTTTGAAGACAGCTCGGAAGCTCCAACTAGTCCAACGCTCGGCAGCCATGATTTTAACAGGAGCGGAGCGCAGGGAGCATACAACCCCCCTGTTGCGCCAACTCCACTGGCTACCGATCTGCTACCGGGCTGAATTCAAAGTGCTGGCGTTGGCCTTTAAAGCCCTAAACGGTTCCGGCCCAAGCTACCTATCTGACCGCATCTCTGCCTATGAACCCACCAGGACTTTGAGATCTTCCGGGGAGACCCTGCTCTCGATCCCGCCTGCTTCTCAAGCTCGGCTGGCGAGGACGAGAGATAGGGCCTTCTCGGTGGTGGCTCCTCGGCTGTGGAACGCCCTTCCTACGGACATTAGACTAGCACCATCTCTAATGGTATTCCGCAAAAAAGTGAAGACCTGGCTGTTTGAGCAGGCATTCGAATAATTAGTGCAATGATTGGTAATGGAAGATAGGAATGGAACAAGGGACGACGAACCTGGACTACGCTTGGATGATGAGAAGATTGGGTACGGTTGTTTTTCGTAATAATTGTGCATTGTAACTGCTTATTGGTAATTTATGGATAATGTGTTAAGTCAATTGTTATATGTTGTATGGAACCACTGCTGTTTCTACTGTTTTTACTGTTTGTGAACCGCTGTGAGTCGCCTTCGGGCTTGAGATACAGCCGTATAGAAGCAAAGTAAATAAATAAATAAATAAATATTCTAATAATATATTATATTATATTATATATACATATAATATTTATAATATTATTATGTAATACCATATAATGCTACTAATATTTTTTATTTGTTTATTTGTCATGTCAGGGCAGCCAGTCAATTATATTACATTTCTAACAGAACAAAGCAAACAAACAGACATAATACAAAATTTGCAAGCTTGGTAGTTGATTAAATGTCCTTTGACCAGTATCTGGCCACTTGGAGTGCCTCTGGTGTTGCCGCAAGAAGGTCCTCCTTTGTGCATGTGGCAGGGCTCAGGTTGCATTGCAGCAGGTGGTCAGTGGTTTGCTCTTCTCCACACTCGCATGTCGTGGATTCCACTTTGTGGCCCCATTACTTGAGGTTGGCTCTGCATCGCGTGGTGCCAGAGCGCAGTCTGTTCAGCGCCTTTCAAGTCGCCCCGTCTTCTGTGTGCCCAGGGGGAGTCTCTCAATTGGTATCAGCCATTGGTTGAGGTTCTGGGTTTGAGCCTGCCACTTTTGGACTCTCGCTTGCTGAGGTGTTCCAGCGAGTGTCTCTGTAGATCTAAGAAAACTATGTCTTGATTTAAGTCATTGACGTGCTGGCTGATACCCAAACAGGGGATGAGCTGGAGATGTCTCTGCCTTGGTCCTTTCACTATTGGCTGCTACTTCCCGGCGGATGTCAGGTGTGCAATACCGGCTAAGCAGTGTAATTTCTCCAGTGGTGTAGGGCGTAGGCACCCCGTGATAATGCGGTATGTCTCATTCAGAGCCACATCCACTGAGATGTGTTCCACACTGGGCATGCATACTCAGCAGCAGAGTAGCATAGCGCAAGGGCAGATGTCTTCACTGTGTCTGGTTGTGATCCCCAGGTTGTGCCAGTCAGCCTTCGTATGATATTGTTTCTAGCGCCCACTTTTTGCTTGATGTTCAGGCAGTGCTTCTTGTAGGTCAGAGCACGGTCCAGAGTGACTCCCAGGTATTTGGGTGCGCTGCAATGCTCCAGTGGGATTCCTTCCCAGGTGATAATCCTCAGAGCTCGGGATGCTTGTCTGTTCTTAAGGTGAAAGGCACATGTCTGTGTTTTAGATGGGTTAGGGATCAGCTGGTTTTCCCTGTAATAGGCAGTAAGAGCACCTGCTTCAGAAAGCTTCTGTTCTACCATCTCAAAGCTCCCTGCTTGAGCAGTAATGGCACGATCATCAGCATAGATAAAACTCTCTGTCCCTTCTGGCAGTGGCTGGTCATTTGTGTAGATGTTGAACATGGATGGAGCAAGCACGCTCCCCTGAGGCAGGCCGTTCTTCTGTTTCCGCCATCTGCTTCTCTGGACCTGGAACTCAACAAAAAAGTTCCTGTTTTGTAGCATATCTGATATGCAGTTTGTATTTTCATTCATTGAACCAAATTTGGCAAAAATGCCCGATAGACCTAAATTTGAATACTGGTGGGGTTGGGGGGGGGGGGGAGATTTTGTCATTTGGGAGTTGTAGTTGATGGGATTTATAGTTCACCTACAATCAAAGAGGTAAATAAATAAATTCTGGACTCCACTAATGATGAAATTGAACTAAACTTGGCATACAGAACTAACATTACTAATAGGAAATACTGGAAGGATTTGATGGGCATAGAGTTTTGGAGTTGTAGTTCACCTACATCCAGAGAGCACTGTGGACTCAAACAGTGATCGATCTGGACCAAACTTGGCATGAATGCTCAATATGGCCAAACGTGAACAGTGGTGGAGTTTGGTGGAAATAGACCTTGATATTTGGGAGCTATAGTTGCTGGGATTCACCTGCAATCAAAGAGCATTCTGAACCCTACCAATGGTAGAATTAAGCCAAACATACCACACAGAAGCCCCATAGTCAACACAAAATACTGTGTTTTGAGATGGTCTTTGGTGACCCGTCTGACACCCCCCTTGCGATCCACTCAGCGGTCCCGACGATGGCAATGCCATCATGTTGTGTTTCTAATAATAATAATAATAATAATAATAATAATAATAATAATAAAACATTTGACTCACTGCCACATTGTTGGATCATCAAATGTCTAGATGTCATCGGGATTTGTGAAAATCTTAGAACAAGCCAGTAAAGGTGGTCTAAGTGGTGATCGGCACACTGGGCGTAGTGCCTAAAGACTTTGGCCTGCACTTGCCCAACACAAAAGCCAGCAGAGTTTGTTTGTTGTGGACTAATCTTGTTGTTTTTCGGGCTGTATGTCAGGCATCCTCAGAGGTTGTGAGGTTTATTAAAAACTAGGAAAATGGGGTTAATACTGTATATGTGTGGAATATTGGCCCTGCGAAAACACATCCCGAAGAATAACGGACACGATAGTGGACATTGCCTCCTCCGCAAGCCTGTCCTGCCGTCCCTTTGCTTTTAATTAATATTCCCTAATCTTTCCTCTCCCCGTTCTCGGCCGCTTTTATCTCCTGTCCCGAGTTCAAAGCAACAGCCGCCTTGACATTGTTTTGAGGCCAAGCCATTCTGATTTATGCGCCTCCTCCACCGCCAAACGGCCTGTGTTCGGGTTGAAATATCGAGCCCGGCGGTGGCAGATCGTGACGTGGTTTGATTCCTTGGTCCGTTGTCAAGCTTGGGAGGGAGATAAGAGGCGAAATTAGCACACGAAGGCATTGCTGTCGTGTGCTTTTGGGTGGGAGCAGCTCCGTACTTAGCCACTAGCCGTCCCCTGCCACATGTTACTGTGGACCAGTCTGTGTATATGTGTTTTGTGTGTGTATATATGTGTGTATATTTATTTATTTATGACATTGATATGCCGCCCTTCTCACCCCGAAGGGGACTCGGAGCAGCTTACAAGATATGTATACATACAATATATTATATTATTAGCTGTACCCGCCACGCATTGCTGTGTTTTGTCTGTTTGTTAAAAATGGAATACAATTGTCTGGATGAAACTGACACGATAAAAAAATAAAATAAAATAATAATAATAATAATTATTATTATTATTAGTATTTGTATGACCCGTTTTAATGTGTTTTCATCTTAGGTCAATTGTGACTTTATCTATGTACTTTCACAGTGTGGTAACTTACCTTGAGAACAGGTGGACAAATAATAATAATAATAATAATAATAATAATAATAATAATAACAACAACAACAATGCCAAGGGGATTGGCACATTCTCCTTTGCATCCCAAAGTATTGAGAGAAACTGTCTCTGTATTTTTCTATGTATTTTTCACAGTGTAGTAACCTACCTTGAGGACAGGTAGGCAACAAATAATAATAATAATAATAATAATAATAATAATGATACTGCTAAGGAGATGGGAACATTCTCTCTTGTGTCCCATAATAATGGGAGAAACAGTCCTTATACTTATCTATACTTTCACAGTGTGGTAACCTACCTTCCGGACAGGTAGGCAACAAATAATAATAATAATAATAATAATAATAATAATAATAATAATGGGAGAAATGGTCTCTGTACTTCTCTATGGACTTTACACAATAATATCAACACATTCTCCCTTGCATCCCAAAATAATGGAGGTCACGACAAGGGAGGAAGTCATTGGTGAAGACATTTCCCCGTTAATGTTAATTTGTGCTGCTAAATGTCAAGGGATTGTCTCTGTCCAAGAGGTTAATGAGGCCTCCAAAGAAACCTTTGAATCAGATGACAGGGCAGTGGCCACCTTTCCTCCGTCACGCTCTTTCCAAATGTTAAGTGCCCACCTGACCACTGGATGATGAACAATGTCATATAATTGGGGGCGAAACCTTGGAAGGAAATATGTGGATGGCCCTGCAGAAGTGAAATCACGGCTCTGGGAGTCCACAGTGATCTCTGGAAGCAGGTGAACTACAACTCCCAAACTCAAGGTCAATGCCCACCAAACCCTTCCAGTATTGTCTGCTGGTCTTGGGAGAACTGTGTGCCAGGTTTGGTTCAATTCCCTCGTTGGTGGGGTTCAAAATGTTCTTTGATTGTAGGTGAACTATAAATCCCAGCAACTACAACTCCCAAGTGACAAAATCAATTTTTTTGAGTGAAGGACATACATTGGGTTGTTAGGTGTCTTGTGCCCAAATTTGGTGTCAATTCGTCCAGTGGTTTTTGAGTTTTGTGAATCCCACAAACGAACATTACATTTTTATTTATATAGATATACATATAATGTTTATAACATTATAATGTAGTGCAATATAATACTAATAATAATACGATAGTATAATTATATATTTATATTACATGTAATATTACTAGTAATATTATTATTACTATTGTAATAATATTATTACAATATTAATATAGTAATATTATTAGTATATTAATATTGTAATAATATTACAATATAATGGTATAGTACAATATAGTAGTTTTTAATACTGATATGCTAATAATATAGTGTGTGTGTGTGTGTGTGTTGCCGCAAGAAGGTCCTCCATCATGCATCATGTGGCAGGGCTCAGGTTTCATTGCAGCAGGTGGTCAGTGGTTTGCTCTTCTCCACACTCGTATGTCGTGAATTCCACTTTGTGGCCCCATTACTTGAGGTTGGCTCTGCATCGCGTGGTGCCAGAGCGCAGTCTGTTCAGCGCCTTCCAAGTCGCCCAGTTTTCTGTGTGCCCAGGGGGGAGTCTCTCATTGGGTATCAGCCATTGATTGAGGTTCTGGGTTTGAGCCTGCCACTTTTGGACTCTCGCTTGTTGAGGTGTTCCAGCAAGTGTCTCTGTAGATCTTAGAAAACTATTTCTAGATTTAAGTCGTTGGCGTGCTGGCTGATACCCAAACAGGGGATGAGCTGGAGGTGTCTCTGCCTTGGTCCTTTCACTATTGCCTGCTCCTTCCCGGCGGGTGTCAGGTGGTGCAATACC
>NW_026844700.1:4712322-4720158 GCF_025583915.1 Anolis sagrei ordinatus
TAATATATTATTTAATGTAATATATTATATCATATATTATATTATATTATATTAGGTAAAGGGTAAAGGTTTTCCTCTGATGTTATATTTATATAGATAATATTATATATTATATAATAATAATATTATATATATATATATTATATTATATTATATTATATTAGGTAAAGGGTAAAGGTTTTCCCCTGACGTTATATTTATATAGATAATATTATATATTATATAATAATAATATTATATATTATATTATAATGATATAATATATTATAATACAACATATTATATCATATATATATATATATAATATTATATTAAGTAAAGGGTAAAGGTTTTCCCCTGACGTTATATTTATATAGATAATATTATATATTATATTATAATAATATAATACATTATAATAATATAATATATCATATATATATCTCATTTATATTATATTATATTATATTATATTATATTATAATATTAGGTAAAGGGTAAAGGTTTTCCCCTGATGTTATATTTATAT
This sequence comes from Anolis sagrei ordinatus, assembly GCF_025583915.1. Lineage (NCBI taxonomy): Eukaryota > Metazoa > Chordata > Lepidosauria > Squamata > Anolidae > Anolis > Anolis sagrei. Next base: position 4,712,831 of record NW_026844700.1, read on the forward strand.
AGATAATATTATATATTATATAATAATAATATTATATATTATATTATAATGATATAATATATTATAATACAACATATTATATCATATATATATATATATAATATTATATTAAGTAAAGGGTAAAGGTTTTCCCCTGACGTTATATTTATATAGATAATATTATATATTATATTATAATAATATAATACATTATAATAATATAATATATCATATATATATCTCATTTATATTATATTATATTATATTATATTATATTATATTATATGTTATGTTATATTATATTATATTATATTATATTATATTATATTATTATATTAGGTAAAGGGTAAAGGTTTTCCCCTGACATTAAGTCCAGGTGGGTCCGACTCTGGGACTCAGTGCTCATCTCCATTTGTAAACCGAAGAGCTAGCGTTGTCTGTAGACACCTCCAAGGTCATGTGGACTGCATGGAGCGCCGTTACCTTCCCACCGGAGCTGGGAAGCTAACTATAAAGTTAGAAATGTTTTAATTTTCTGTTGGTGGGGGGGGGGGGGGGGGGTGGGGGGGGGGGGGGGGGGGGGGGGGGGGGGGGGGGGGGGGTGGGGGGGAGGGGGGGGGGGGGGGGGGGGGGGGGGGGGGGGGGGGGGGGGGGGGGGGGGGGGGGGGGGGGGGGGGGTGGGGGGGGGGGGGGGGGGGGGGGGGGGGGGGGGGGGGGGAGGATGCATCTACATTGTAGACTTAACGCAGTTTGATTCTGCTTGATCTGCAAACCACCCTCCCTCCCTTCCTTCCTCCCTTCCTTCCTTCCTTCCTTCCTTCCTTCCTTCCTTCCTTCCTTCCTTCCTTGGGCTCTTCTTCTCCCGCTTCCAAATCAGGTAGAAACAGGGCCGGGAGCTTTTGGCCGTTTCCTTGAGTGATGATGTTCTCCAGTGGAAGGAATGCACCCCTCGAGTCCCCCACTGACATTTCCTCCCCTTCCTCTTGCCAGGGAATGAGCAAGAGGTTATCCGTGGCGCCCGCCCAAGGGATACATTCCTGGGGCCGAGCCCCGGTGAGCCAATCGCCCTCCTTCCTCCCTGGACCCCCTTCTCTGACTTCATTCCTTCGCTCCTTCCTTCCCCAGATTGGTTTTACGACGACTTGCGGATGGCTTTCAGAGCCTCCTCGCTCCTCTTTACGCAACCATATTTACTTATTTAGTCGTGTCAGAAGCAAATTGAGAATGCAGTTGTATTTTTAAAAAAACCCACCAAGTTAAAAACTTTGAGCAGAACATTGACACAAATACTCTATGCTGACGATCCTGCCATCAACGCTCAAACAGAGAGTTTAGGAATGAACTGTAATGCTATTTATTGTGTCAGAAGCTAATTGAGGGCACAGTTGTAATGTGTCTAACTACACAAAGTTAAAAACTTGACAAATGTCCCTTGAGCAGAACATTGACACAAATACTCTATGCTGACGATCCTGCCATCAACGCTCAAACAGAGAGCTTTGGAATGAACTGTTACTCTATTGATCGTGTCAAATGCTAATTGAGGGCACAGTTGTAATGTGTCTAACAACACAAAGAAAGTTAAAAACTTGGCATTATACTAAATGTCCTTTGAGAATAGTGACATAAATTCCTCTATGCTGACGATCGTGCCATCAACGCTCAAACAGAGAGCTTTGGAATGAACTCAATTAGTGTTAGAAGCTAATTGAGGGCACCATTGCAATAAGTCTAACAACACAAAGTTAAAAATGTGGCATGATACTAAATGTCCCCTTGAGCAGAACATTTACACAAATACTCTATGCCAACGATCGTGCCATCAACGCTCAAACAGAGAGCTTTGGAATGAACTGTTATTCTATTTATCATGTCAGAAGCTAATTGAGGGCACAGTTGTAATGCGTCTAACGACACAAACAAAGTTAAAAACTTAGCATTATACTAAATATCCTTTGAGAATAGTGACATAAATTCCTCTATGCTGACGATTGTGCCATCAACGCTCAAACAGAAAGCTTTGGAATGAACTGTAATGCTATTTATCGTGTCAGATGCTAATTGAGGGCACAGTTGTAATGTGACTAACGACACAAACAAAGTTAAAAACTTGGCATTATACTAAATGTCCTTTAAGAATAGTGACAAATTCCTCTATGCTGACGATCGTGCCATCAGCGCTCAAACAGAGAGCTTTGGAATGAACTCAATTAGTGTTAGAAGCTAATTGAGGGCACCATTGCAATGTGTCTAACGACACAAAGTTAAAAACTTAGCATTATACTAAATGTCCTTTGAGAATAGTGACATAAATTCCTCTATGCTGACGATCATGCCATCAACGCTCAAACAGAGCTTTGGAATGAACTGTAATGCTATTGATCATGTCAGAAGGTAATTGAGGGCACAGTTGTAATGTGTCTAACAACACAAACAACATTAAAAACTTGACAAATGTCCCTTGAGCAGAACATTGACACAAATACCCTATGCCGACGATCCTGCCATCAACGCTCAAACAGAGAGCTTTGGAATGAACTCAATTAGTGTCAGAAGCTAATTGAGGGCACCGTTGTAATGAGTCTAACAACACAAAGTTAAAAATGTGGCATGATACTAAATGTCCCCTTGAGCAGAACATTTACACAAATACTCTATGCCAACGATCGTGCGATCAACGCTCAACGCTTTGGAATGAACTGTAATGCTATTTATCGTGTCAGATGCTAATTGAGGGCACAGTTGTAATGTGTTTAACAACACAAACAAAGTTAAAAACTTGGCATTATACTAAATGTCCTTTGAGAATAGTGACATAAATTCCTCTATGCTGACGATTGTGCCATCACCGCTCAAGTAAGGAGCTTTAAAACGATTGGACAGAAGCTCTCCGAAGCTTTAGTTTATATTACTATTATTATTATTATTATTATTATTATTATTATTTTCCTCTATGCTGACGACATTGCCATCACTGCTCAGAGAGCTTTGAAATGATTGAATAGAAGTTCTCTGAAGCTTTAGTTTATATTACTATTATTATTATTATTATTATTATTATTTTCCTCTATGCTGACGACATTGCCATCACCACTCAGAGAGGTTTTAAATGATTGAATAGAAGTTCTCTGAAGTTTTAGGTTATATTACTATTATTATTATTTTCCTCTATGCTGACGACATTGCCATCACCGCTCAGAGAGCTTTGAAATGATTGAATAGAAGTTCTCTGAAGCTTTAGTTTATATTATTATTATTATTATTATTATTATTTTCCTCTATGCTGACGACATTGCCATCACCGCTCAGAGAGCTTTGAAATGATTGAACAGAAGCCCTCTGAAGCTTTACTATTATTATTATTTTCCTCTATGCTGACGACATTGCCATCACCACTCAAGCAGGGAGCTTTGAAATGATTTCAAAGCTCCCTGCTTGGGCGGTGATGACACAATCATCAGCATGGAGGAAAGTCTCTGTCCCTTCTGGCAATGACCCCATTGTTCCTCCCTTTAAATACTCCCTTCTCTTTTTGCTTGTGCAGGCGGAGACGTGACGGCAAAGAACATCTGGCTTGCGGAGAACATCTTAGACATGCTCAGCGAGCAAAGGTACGCGGCAGGGTGGGATGCTGACCCTAGAATTGCATTGGAGAACCTCCCTAGGACATCTCTTGGTCCTTCGTCATGGCCGGGGGAAGTTTTTATTTATTTATTTATTTATTTCGGTTGCTTCTACCCCGCCCTTCTCACCCCGGGGGGGACTCAGGGCGGCTTACAAAAGCAAGGCATAATTCGATGCCCGCATCACATAACAGCAAAGAACAATAACAACAGTTAACAAACAGCAGTTTTAGCAGTAACAATTAACAGGAAACAATGATTATAAACGGCAAAAACAACCATAAAACCAATAAAAGCAATAAAATCAATACAAACCTCATTGATGGTCAGCGTTTCACAGACTCATAGTTTAAGTTCCAATTTCCACAAATTGTCGGTCCTATCCATCTGGTTTCCATATCTAATTGTCAGGGTGCCCAAAGGCCTGGTCCCACAACCACGTCTTTACCTTCCTCCTGAAGGCAAGGAGGGATGTTGATGCCCTGATTTCCCCCGGGAGTGAGTTCCACAGGTGAGGGGCCACCACTGAGAAGGCCCTGCTCCTCGTCCCCACCAGCCTCACTTGTGATAGCGGTGGGGTCGAGAGCAGGGCCTCCCCAGATGATCTCAGATTCTGGGGTGGGACGTAGAGGGAGATACGTTTGGACAGATACGCTGGACCGGAACTGTAAAGGGTTTTGTAGGTCAAAACCAGCACCTTGAATTGTGCTCAGAACTGAATCGGCAGCCAGTGGAGCTGACACAACAGGGGGGTGGTGTGCTCCCTGTATATCGCTCCGGTGAGCAATCTGGCTGCCGTTCGCTGGACCAGTTGAAGTTTCCGAACAGTCTTCAAGGGCAACCCCACGTAGAGTGCGTTGCAGTAGTCTATACAGTGGTTCACCATTGAATTATGTCAAAGGACCTAGAGATTCCTAGAGCAGGCTGCTTCCCAGCTTCCTGCTGCACCACTGAATGGGACCCCAATATATTCCTAGATTTAATCAAACCCATGAGTAATTGGATCTGCAAAAAAGCAAAGCCATAAATGTGGAAGGATGACTGTGTGCATATATATACATATATGTGTTTTAAAAGAATTAGTGCTGCTGTTGCGTGCCCCTATAATCCTGCCTCGAACCTTTGTTTGCAACGTGTCCTTTCCAATTGTGGCTTATAATTTCCTTCTTGAAATGGGCTTTTTATGGCTGTGACACACAATGGAGTTGTGTCAATGTTTTGGTCATGAAGGGACGCAACTCCGCTGCCCCACAGCGCCCCCTAATGCTTTTCCTCAGGAACACTTTGCACCCGTTTTCCGGATTTTCCAGAAGCTTTATGCAATCTATTGTCGAAGGTTTTCATGGCTGGAATCACTGGGTTGCTGTGAGTTTTCCGGGCTGTATAGCCATTTCCCTGAAGCATTCTCTCCTGATGTTTCACCCACACCCTCAGAGTTTGGGAGGTCTCTTGGAAACTAAACTGGGGTTTATATATCTGTGGAATGATGTCCAGGGTGGGAGAAAGAACTCTTGTCTGCTGGAGGCAGCTGTGAATGTGAAGCACTGAATGGCCTTGCAGCTTCAAAGCCTGGCTGCGTCTTGCCTTGGGGGAATCCTTCAGAGCTCGTCCTGATTGTTTCCTGTCTGGAATTCCCCGTTGCGTGAATGTTGCAGTCGGCCACCATGATTAGCACTGAATGGCCTTGCGGCTTCAAAGCCTGGCTGCGCCCTGCCTGGGGGAATCCTTCTTTGGAAGGTGTTAGCTGGCCCTGATTGTTTCCCATCTGGAATTCCCTGTTGCGTGAATGTTGCAGTTGGCCACCGTGATTAGCACTGAATGGCCTTGCAGCTTCAAAGCCTGGCTGTGTCCTGCCTGGGGGGATCCTTCTTTGGGAGGTGTTAGCTGGCCCTGATTGTTTCCCATGTGGAATTCCCTGTTGCGTGAATGTTGCAGTTGGCCACCGTGATGAGCACTGAATGGCCTTGCGGCTTCAAAGCCAGGTGCGTCCAGCCTGGGGGCATCCTTCTTTGGAAGGTGTTAGCCAGCCCTGGTTGTTTCCTGTCTGGAATTCCCCGTTGCGTGAATGTTGCAGTCGGCCACCGTGATTAGCACTGAATGGCCTTGCGGCTTCAAAGCCTGGCTGCGTCCTGCCTGGGGGAATCCTTCTTTGGAAGGTGTTAGCTGGCCCTGAGTGTTTCCTGTCTGGAATTCCCCGTTGCGTGAATGTTGCAGTCGGCCACCGTGATTAGCACTGAATGGCCTTGCGGCTTCAAAGTCTGGCTGCGTGCTGCCTGGGGGAATCCTCCTTTCGAATGTGTTAGCTGGCCCTGATTGTTTCCTGTCTGGAATTCCCCATTGCGTGAATCTTGCAGTCGGCCACCGTGATTAGCACTGAATGGCCTTGCGGCTTCAAAGCCTGGCTGCGTCCTGCCTGGGGGAATCCTTCTTTGGAAGGTGTTAGCTGGCCCTGAGTGTTTCCTGTCTGGAATTCCCCGTTGCGTGAATGTTGCAGTCGGCCACCGTGATTAGCACTGAATGGCCTTGCGGCTTCAAAGTCTGGCTGCGTGCTGCCTGGGGGAATCCTCCTTTCGAATGTGTTAGCTGGCCCTGATTGTTTCCTGTCTGGAATTCCCCATTGCGTGAATCTTGCAGTCGGCCACTGTGATTAGCAATAAATGGCCTTGCAGCTTCAAAGCCTGGCTGTTCTGGAACATGAAACAATCAGGGCCAGCTAACACCTCCCAACCAAGGATACCCCCAGGCAGGAAGCATATCAGTAGATAAAGAACTACAGTTAAAAAAACAAGGGAGCTCCAGACAAGAAACAGTCAGGGCCAGCTAATCACCTCCCTACAAAGGATTCCCCCAGGCACGAAGCAGCCAGTTGACCCCCTTAATTAGCATTTAATGTCCTAGGTGTTTCAAGGTCTGGCTTCTTACTGCTTGGGGGGATCCTTTGTTGGGAGGTGATTCACCACCAATATTAGAAAAAAAAACTCTAAAATCATAACAGTAAATAATGAACAACGCTAAAAAAAAGCAGGGGAGCTCCAGACAAAAAACAGTCAGGGCCAACTAATCACCTCCCAACAAAGGATTCCCCCAGGCACAGTATGAATGGGGGAAAGAGAAGAAGGAAGGAAAGAGAGAGCCACGAAGCAAGTTGTTAAGGGCATTGCTGTGGAGGGAGGCCTTCTCAGAGCTGGAGAAGGGAGAAACTTGGACCGACCTCCACGTTTCAATCTGTACAGCAAGACCCCCAAGTTGAGAGGCCTGTGCTTTTGGGGCGACTGAAACTCTCTCTCGCAGGGAATGGGTGCTGAAGAGCGCCATGCTGATTGCCATGTCGGTGTACACCTACCTGCGGCTCATCGTGGACCACCACGGCTCCCCTCCGCTCCAGGCCCTGCGCCAGAAGGAAGTCGACTTCTGCATCTTCCTGCTCCGGGACCGGGTAAGAACCAGGACTCTGAAGCGTTTTGTGTTCCCAATGGGTCCCAAGTCCTATTTTTCCCCCTCCAGCCCGAGTCCTGCTCTCTCTCCTCTTCCTGATGACATCCCACCCACACAGCTTGAACCTCTTTACATAGCCTATATGTGGGAGGGATGCGGCCTGCTTTCTCCCTTCTCCAGCTCTCACTATGCCTCTTCGTAGCTTTTTTCTTTCCGTCCTCCATTTGCTTCACACACCTTCCCTTTTTCTCCTTTCTTTCTTTCTTTTTTTCTCTCTCTCTTTCTTTCATT
>NW_026844700.1:4720759-4782893 GCF_025583915.1 Anolis sagrei ordinatus
TTCCTTCCTCCCTCCCTCCCTCCCTCCCTCCCTCTTCCCTTCTTTTTCTCTCTTCCCTCCCGTTTTTCTCCCTTTCCTTCCTTCTTCCCTTGCTTTTCCTCATACGCCTTCCCCACTTTTCTTTCTTTTCCTCCCTTCTTCCTTTCTCTTCCCTTCTTTCCTTTTTTTCTGTCCCTTTTTCTTTCTTCTTTCCTTTCTTTGCCTTTCTTTTCTGTTCCTTTATATTCTTTTTCCTTTCTTTTTTCTCTACTTTTCCTTCCTTCCTTTTCCCTTCTTTTTCTCTCTTCCTTCCCTCCACCCCTTCTTCCTTCCTTTCTTTTTTCCCTTCTCTCCCCTCATACCTTGCTTTCCCCTTTCTTTATTCTTCCTTTCCCCCTTCCTTTTTTCTTTCTTTCCCCTTCTTTTCTCTTTTTCCTTCCTTCCTTCCTTCTCTCCTTTTTTCTTTCTTTCTTTCCTCTCTTCCTCCCTTTATCTCTTCTTCCTTCCCTACCTTTTCCTTCTTTTCTTTCCTTTCTTCTCCTCACCTTTCCTTCCCAGAGGGCCACTTCACCTAGCAACAGGCAGACAAACAAACCTGCGTCCTGCGACTTTTAGAACTCTAGATGATGGCAAAAGATTTAAGGGATACAAAAGGCCATTCCGTCCAGCCTTGGCCTCGGAGTTTGCCTCGGGATTTATGGCCCCGGCTTGTTTATTTGTCCTGCTGGGGGGCGGCCATTGAAACCCTCAAATCAATCCTGGCTGAGCTGACCTTGGGGCTTCTTTTGAACCCGCTGCCTTCAAAGGGAGCGGCCTTCTCCTCTCCGGGCTTCCCAGACCTTTGGGCAGTTGGGCAACAAGGGAGAACGTCTTGTGTTGTGCGTCTTGGTCATCTATAAAGGATTGTGAAAGCTTATTTGGGGAAGAATAAAAACCCCAAACACAAAAGCTGAAAGGAAAGCCGGGACTTTCTTCTGAAAGCCCTCCCCGGCACCCACCAACTTAGAAGCGCTGATAAGCCCTTGGCTTACTTGAGGTATCTTAGGCAAGAGTGTGTTGGATCAGCCTTCAGGCTTGTGTTCTGAGGCAACACTAAAAGGTGGTTCTTTAGAATATACGCTGCCACCATTAAGCTCTTGATTACTGCTTCTAAAACTTGACCCACAGAGGCACACGTGAGGCAGTTGTAGTGAACAACAGAACAATGATGTTTATTTAAGAGAACAGGAACAATTCAGGTATAAAGCGTAGCTGTTTCAGAGTATTGTCTTCTGAGGTAACACTAAAATGTGGTTCTTTAGAATATATGCTGCCACCATTAGGCTCTTGATTACTGCAGGAATCTGTTTTTAAAACTTCACCCATAGAGGCACACGTGAGGCAGTTGTTGTGAACAACAGAACAAGGATGTTTATTTAAGAGAACAGGAACAATTCAGGTGTAAAGCATAGCTGTTTCAGAGTATTGTCTTATGAGGTAACACTAAAATGTGGTTCTTTAAAATATACGCTGCCACCATTAAGCTCTTGGTTACTACAGGAATCTGTTTCTAAAACTTCACCCACAGAGGCACACGTGAGGCAGTTGTAGTGAACAACAGAACAATGATGTTTATTTAAGAGAACAGGAACAATTCAGGTATAAAACGTAGCTGTTTCAGAGTATTGTCTTCTGAGGTAACACTAAATGGTGGTTCTTTAGAATATACGCTGCCACCATTAAGCTCTTGGTTACTGCAGGAATGTGCCTCTAAAACTTCACCCACAGAAGCACACGTGAGGCAGTTGTTGTGAACAGCAGAACAATGATGTTTATTTAAGAGAACAGGAACAATTCAGGTATAAAGCGTAGCTGTTTCAGAGTATTGTCTTCTGAGGTAACACTAAAATGTGGTTCTTTAGAATATATGCTGCCACCATTAGGCTCTTGATTACTGCAGGAATCTGTTTTTAAAACTTCACCCATAGAGGCACACGTGAGGCAGTTGTTGTGAACAACAGAACAAGGATGTTTATTTAAGAGAACAGGAACAATTCAGGTGTAAAGCATAGCTGTTTCAGAGTATTGTCTTATGAGGTAACACTAAAATGTGGTTCTTTAAAATATACGCTGCCACCATTAAGCTCTTGGTTACTACAGGAATCTGTTTCTAAAACTTCACCCACAGAGGCACACGTGAGGCAGTTGTAGTGAACAACAGAACAATGATGTTTATTTAAGAGAACAGGAACAATTCAGGTATAAAACGTAGCTGTTTCAGAGTATTGTCTTCTGAGGTAACACTAAATGGTGGTTCTTTAGAATATACGCTGCCACCATTAAGCTCTTGGTTACTGCAGGAATGTGCCTCTAAAACTTCACCCACAGAAGCACACGTGAGGCAGTTGTTGTGAACAGCAGAACAATGATGTTTATTTAAGAGAACAGGAACAATTCGGGTATAAAGCATAGCTGTTTCAGAGTATTGTCTTCTGAGGTAACACTAAAAGGTGGTTCTTTAGAATATATGCTGCCACCATTAAACTTGATTACTGCAGGAATCTGCTTCCAAAACGTCTCCCACAGAGGCACACATGAGGCAGTTGTTGTGAACAACAGAACAAGGATGTTTATTTAAGAGAACAGGAACAATTCAGGTATAAAGCTTAGCTGTTTCAGAGTATTGTCTTCTGAGGCAACACTAAAAGATGGTTCTTTAGAATATACGCTGCCACCATTAAGCTCTTGGTTACTGCAGGAATCTGTTTCTAAAACTTCACCCACAGAGGCACACGTGAGGCAGTTGTTGTGAACAACAGAACAATGATGTTTATTTAAGAGAACAGGAACAGTTCAGGTATAAAGCTTAGTATTGCCTTAAAAGTGTGCAGTTAAATAAAGCAGGTCATACTTAGTTACACTTCTCTCTCTCTCCACAGAAATACTGACAGGATTGCTCTCTGAAAGTAATTCTACCCCAGCACAGATAGTCCTCTCCTGGATCTATCTCTTCCCTCCTCTACCAGATATTTTCCTAATCGCTATAGAATTCTCACTAGCTAACTCCGCTAGCCAACAGACCAATCTCTCACCTTTCTCACTAACCCTCTACACCACACCTTCTCCCTTTGACACCCAGGTTCAATCTTCCCGACAATTTTTTTCTTTTGCCAAGTTAGGCTCCGCCCACTCTCACTCAGCCAATTACAGTCCTCCCTCATTTCCCTCCAAAGCTGCTCTTTCTAAACAGGAAATGAGTAACTAAAAGTGATTTCCAAAATGGCTGCCGAACTTCCTGGGCCTACTTTGCCTAGCCTAACAGGTAGGGAATTCACTACATCATCCCTCTCGTCCTCCTTTTGTCTCCCCCTCCAGTTCATGGACTGCTTCATGATTGGGAGGGACCTGGTACGGCTCCTCCAGAACGTGGCCCGCATCCCCGAGTTCGAGCTGCTCTGGAAGGACCTCGTCCACAACCCGCAGGCCCTCAGCCCACAGTTCACAGGTAGGAACAAATAATATCACCATCTACCAGCTGCAAAAGGCCACCCTACTCAGATCTGTATGCATTATTCGTCGATACATCACACAGTCCTAGACACTTGGGAAGTCTCCGACATGTGATCCAATGCAACAGCGAGCAGAGTGACCTTGTTTGCTGTGGACTAATCTTGTTGTGTTTCTAATAATAATAATAATAATAATAATAATAATAATAATGATAAAGCATTTGACTCACTGCACCATTGTTGGATCATCAAATGTCTAGATGTCATTGGGGTTTGTGAAAATATTAGAACAAGCCGGTAAAGGTGGTCCCAGTGGTGATTGGCACACTGGGCGTAGTGACCTTGTTTGCTGTGGACTAATCTTGTTGTGTTTCAAATAATAATAATAATAATAATAATAATAAAGCATTTGACTCACTGCAACATTGTTGGATCATCAAGTGTCTAGATGTCATTGGGGTTTGTGAAAATATTACAACAAGCCAGTAAAGGTGGTCCAAGTGGTGATCGGCACACTAGGCGTAGTGACCTTGTTTGCTGTGGACTCATCTTGTTGTGTTTATAATAATAATAATAATAATAATAATAATAATAATAATAATAAAGCATTTGACTCACTGCAACATTGTTGGATCATCAAATGTCTAGATGTCATTGGCACACTTGGCCGAAGTGACTTTGTTTGCTGTGGACTCATCTTGTTGTGTTTATAATAATAATAATAATAATAATAATAAAGCATTTGACTCACTGCACCATTGTTGGATCATCAAATGTCTAGATGTCATTGGGGTTTGTGAAAATATTACAACAAGCCAGTAAAGGTGGTCCAAGTGGTGATTGGCACACTGGGCATAGTGACCTTGTTTGCTTTGGACTCACCTTGTTGTGTTTCAAATAATAATAATAATAATAATAATAATAATAATAAAGCATTTGACTCACTGCACCATTGTTGGGTCATCAAATGTCTAGATGTCATTGGGGTTTGTGAAAATATTAGAACAAGCCAATAAAGGTGGTCCAAGTGGTGATTGGCACACTGGGCATAGTGACCTTGTTTGCTTTGGACTCACCTTGTTGTGTTTCAAATAATAATAATAATAATAATAATAATAATAATAAAGCATTTGACTCACTGCAACATTGTTGGATCATCAAATGTCTAGATGTCATTGGGGTTTGTGAAAATATTAGAACAAGCCAATAAAGGTGGTCCCAGTGGTGATTGGCACACTGGGCGCAGTGACCTTGTTTGCTGTGGACTCATCTTGTTGTGTTTCAAATAATAATAATAATAATCATCATCTATATAAATAAAAATGTTCATTTGTGGGATTAACATAACTCAAAAACCACTGGACAAAGTGACACCGAATTTGGACACAAGACACCTCTCAGGCAAATGAGTGTCCATCACCCCTAAAAACACACACAAAAAACCAGCAGAAGAGACTTAAAACCCCCAAATCTACACATACACTCATATACATATACACATGCACACATACATACATACAGACACACTATATATATATATATATATATATATATACACACACACAACCACACACACACACATATATATATATATACACAACCACACACAAATATACACATACATATACACATGCGCACATACACACATATACATATAGACTTATGTATGTGTGCATGTGTATATGTATATAAGTGTATGTGTATATAGTTTATTTTGGGGGGTTTTAAGTCCGTACTGCTGCATTTTTGTGTGTTTTTAGGGTTCCCACGAACAAACATTACATTTTTACTTTTAATAGATATACACACATATACATATAGACATACATGCACACATATGTACACAAGCAGACACATATACACAATATTCATATACACATATAAACACAGAAACACACAATGTATTGTCGAAGGCTTTTCATGGCCGGAATCACTGGGTTGTTGTAGGTTTTTTTGGCCATATAACCCGAAAAAACCTACAACAACACAGAAATACACAAATATATACAAACGTATACACACATATGCACATACACACATATACACCCATCTATCTCTATATTTTTATATCTATATATATATATGCAAACACATATACGCAAATATTTACACACACATAAACACATATATATACACACACAAAACATATACACCGACTGGGCCACAGCAACGTGTGGCAGGGGTCGGCTAGTAATCTATATGTATAAAAATGTAATGTTTGTTTGTGGGATTAACACAACTCAAAAACCACTGGACGAATTGACACCAAATTTGGACACAAGACACCTCTCAGGCCAACGAGTGACCATCACTCATGAAAACAGCAGAAGAGACTTAAAAAGCCAAAAAACAAAAAAATACATTGCAAAACCACATATATACACATATACACACACATATATACGCATAGATACACACGCGCGCAAAACCACATATATACACAAATACACACAAACATACACTCTCTGCTTGAGCGGTGATGTTGGTGTCGTCAGCATAGAGGAAAATTATAATAATAATAATAGCACACATATACACAGACTGGGCCACAGCAACATGTCGCAAGGGACGGCTAGTAATAATAATAATGATGATAATACTAATAATATGCTTTTTCTTTCTCCGCCATGCCCGCAGGGGTGTTGCAGTTGCTGCAGTCGCGGACGTCGCGGAAGTTCCTGGCGTGTCGCCTTACGCCGGATATGGAGACCAAGCTCCTCTTCATGACGTCTCGGGTGAGTTTCCCCTTTGCCGATCTGACTTGAGAGCGTCCCAGCTTAAGAGCAGCCGCTCGGCCTGGGGGTTTGCTTTGACCCCGGACCTCAAGATGGCTTCCCTCCCCGCAGGTGCGCTTTGGGCAGCAGAAGCGCTACCAGGACTGGTTCCAGCGGCAGTACCTCTCCACGCCGGACAGCCAGTCCTTGCGCTGCGACCTCATCCGCTACATCTGCGGCGTGGTCCACCCCTCCAACGAGGTGCTCAGCTCCGACATCCTCCCGCGATGGGCCATCATTGGCTGGCTCCTCACCACCTGCACGGTAAGGCCGTTTTGGGAAGCGCGCCCCTTGCGTCCAAGCAAGACCCCCTCCATTGTGTACGTGGCAGGGCTCGGGTTGCATTGTAATGAGCGGTCTGTTGTTTGCTTTCCGTCACACTCGCATGTCGTGGACTCCACTTTGTATCATTTGGCATCAGCTGGGTTTTGGCCTGCCGCTTTTGGACTCTTGCTTGCTGAGGTGTTTCTGAGAGTATCTCCATAGATCGTAGGAAACTATTTATTGATTTAAGGTGTTGGCGTGCTAGATGATAACCAAAGAAAGGATGGGCCAGAGATATCGCAGCCTTGGTCCTTTCACTATTGGTGAATTTATGATGCCGTAATTGTGTCTGGTTGTGACCCCCAGGTTGTGCCAGTCAGTTTTCATATGATTGTTTTCATGTGATACCACCGGGACTGTGGTGCAGCTGGCTGGGAGTCAGCTGCATTAGATCACTACAGACCGAAAGGTCCGTAGTGATGTCAGGTGGTGCAATACCGGCTAAACAATATAATTTCTCCAGTGATGTGGGGCATAGACATCCTGTGGTAACACGGCACGTCTCGTAAGAGCCATGCCCACTGTTTTAATGTGGTGAGATGTATTCCACACTGGGCGTGCGTATTCAACAGCAGAAAAACCAAGCGTAAGATCAGATGCCGTAATTGTGTCTAGTTGTGACCCCCAGGTTGTGCCAGTCAGTTTTCATATGATTATTTTCATGTGATACCACCGGGACTGTGGTGCAGCTGGCTGGGAGTCAGCTGCATTAGATCACTACGGACCGAAAGGTCCGTAGTGATGTCAGGTGGTGCAATACCGGCTAAACAATATAATTTCTCCAGTGATGTGGGGCATAGACATCCTGTGATAACGCGGCACGTCTTGTAAGAGCCGTGCCCACTTTTTTAATGTGGTGAGATGTATTCCACACTGGGAATGCGTATTCAGCAGCAGAAAAACCAAGCGTAAGATCAGATGCCGTAATTGTGTCTAGTTGTGACCCCCAGGTTGTGCCAGTCAGTTTTCATATGATCGTTTTCATGTGATACCACTGGGACTGTGGTGCAGCTGGCTGGGAGTCAGTGGCATTAGATCACTATCGACCGAAAGGTCATGAGTTCGAAAACAGCCCGGGTCGGAGTGAGCTTCCGACCATTGTGTAGCTTGCTGTCGACCTTTGCAGCCTGAAAGATTGTTGCATCCGTCACATAGGAAATTTAGGTACCACTTATGCGGGGAGGCTAATTTAACCAATTTATGATGCCGTAATTGTGTCTGGTTGTGACCCCCAGGTTGTACCAGTCAGTTTTCATATGATTGTTTTCATGTGATACCACTGGGACTGTGGTGCAGCTGGCTGGGAGCCAGTGGCATTAGATCACTATGGACCTAAAGGTCATGAGTTGGAAGCCAGCCTGGGTCGGAGTGAGCTTCCGACCATTGTGTAGCTTGCTGTCAACCTTTGCATCCTGAAAGACAGTTGCATCTGTCA
Source organism: Anolis sagrei ordinatus (assembly GCF_025583915.1). Classification (NCBI taxonomy): domain Eukaryota; kingdom Metazoa; phylum Chordata; class Lepidosauria; order Squamata; family Anolidae; genus Anolis; species Anolis sagrei. Next base: position 4,728,760 of record NW_026844700.1, read on the forward strand.
CATAGGAAATGTAGGTACCACTTATGCAGGGAGGATAATTTAACCAATTTATGATGCCGTAATTGTGTCTGGTTGTGACCCCCAGGTTGTACCAGTCAGTTTTCATATGATTGTTTTCATGTGATACCACCGGGACTGTGGTGCAGCTGGCTGGGAGTCAGCTGCATTAGATCATTACGGACCGAAAGGTCATGAGTTGGAAGCCAGCCCGGGTCGGAGTGAGCTTCCGACCATTGTGTAGCTTGCTGTCGACCTTTGTAGCCCGAAATACAGTTGCATCTGTCAAGTAGGAAATCTAGGTACCACTTATGCGGGGAGGCTAATTTAACCAATTTATGATGCCATAATTGTGTCTGGTTGTGACCCCCAGGTTGTACCAGTCAGTTTTCATATGATTGTTTTCATGTGATACCACCGGGACTGTGGTGCAGCTGGCTGGGAGTCAGCTGCATAAGGTACCACTTATGTGGGGAGGCTAATTTAACCAATTTGCGATGCCATAAAAATCTCCAGCAAGCACGCAAAGAATGAGGAAGTACCGTCACAAATGGACGGTGAAGCGACAGCAAGCAAGGATTATTCTCAATCTGTTTACCCGAACCTTTTTTTCCCTCTCGTTTCCTGGAAACTCACCAGGAAACTCTGGTTCGGGCCCCGTGCCTTTGAGAAACACGATTTCTTAATACCTGAGATAGGGAAGAAGGAGTCCTAATACCTCCCGCCCTGTGGAACCCGTTCCGTCTTCCTTTCCTATGTTTCCAAAGGCATTCCAGCCATTCCTCAATTCTCAAAACAACAGCCAAAAAAGTGTCTGAAGGTGATACGGTTCCGTAACACCCCATTGCAAAATGCGGTATAGTAATAGATTTCGAGGGAAATGTTGTGATGCCAATTTAACAGAAATGGGTGCCGGTGCCTCCCTGTTGCCTCTCTCTCTCTGCCTTATGGGTCCTACCCGGTGAAACCACAATCCAGGTCTCAAATGTGTGTTTGTGTCTCTCTCTCTCTCTTTCCCCGCCACCCCCTTTTAGTCCAATGTTGCTGCTTCAAATGCCAAGCTTGCCTTGTTTTACGACTGGCTCTTCTTCAACCCGGAGAAGGACAGCATCATGAACATCGGTATGGCGGGCCTTCCCTCCCCTTCCCTCCACCTCTTCTTCTTTCCTTCCTTCCTTCCTTCCTTCCTTCCTTCCTTCCTTCCTTCCTTCCTTTATCTCTTCCCCTCCTCCCTCCACTCCTCCTTCCTGCACTTCTCCTTCCTACTTTCCTTCCTTCCTCCTTCCCCTCCCTCCCTCCTTTCCTCCCCTTTCCTCCTTCTCCCGCTCCTTCTTCCTTTTCTTCATCACTTCCCCTCCCTCCACTTCTTCTTCCATGTCTCCTTCCTACTTTCTTTTCCCCTTCTCCTCCTTCCTTCTTTATTTCCTTCCTTTCTCTCTTTCCATCGCTCCCTCCCTCCACTTCTCCTTCCCTCTTTCCTTTCGTCTTCTCTTCTCCTCCCTCTCTTTGTCCTTCCTTCCTCCTTCCTTCCTTCCTTCCTTCCTGCTTCCCCTCTCTCCCTACGTTTCCTTCCTTCCTTCCTCACCCTCCCTCCACTTCTCCTTCATCCCCTTCTCCTTCCTACTTTCCTTTCTTCTTCCTTTCTCCTCCCTCCCTTTGCTCTTCATCTCCTTCTTTCCTTTTTCATTTCCTTCCTTTCTCCTTCTCCTCCCTCCCTTCTTTCCTCCTTCCCTTTCTCTTTGTTTTCCTCCCTCTGCTTCTCCTCCTTTCCCTTCTTACCCTCCTTTCACTTCTCCTCCCTCTGCCTTTCCTTCCTTCTTTCTTTCTTTCCTTCCTTCCTCCCTCCATTCCTCCCTACCTTTCTTTTTGCTTTCCTCCCTCTCTCTCTTCTTCCTTCATCTCTTCCTCCCTCCACTTCTCCTTCCTTCCTCCCTTCCTATTTCCTTTCTTTTTCCCTTCTCCTCCTTCCTTCCTTCCTTCCTTCCTTCCTTCCTTCCTTATTTCCTTCCTTCCTTTCTCTCTTTCCTTTGCTCCCTCCCTCCACTTCTCCTCCCCTCTTTCCTGCCATTTTCCCTTCTCCTCCCTCTCTTTGCCTTTCCTTCCTTCTTACTTCCCCTCTCACCCTATCTTTCTCTTGGCTTCCCTCCTTCTCTCCCTCCTTCCTTCCTCCACCCCTCCCTCTTTTTCTCTTTCCTTCTCCCTCTTCCTCCTTCCTTCCTCTTTCCTTCCTCCCTTCCATCCTTTCCTCCTTCCTTCCATGTCTCCCTCTTTATCCTTCCTTCCTTCCTTCCTTCTTTCCTTCTCTCTTCCTTCCCTCCCTCCCTTTCTCCTTCCATCCCTCCTTCCCTTCCACCCTTTTTCCTTCCTTTCTTCCTTCTTTCTCTCTTTCCTTCCTCTCTTCTCGTTCCTTTTCCCCCTCCTTTCTCCCTCCCATTCCTCCTTCCTCCTTCCCTCTCTTCCTTCTCTCCATCCTTCTCCTCCTCCTCCTCCTCCTCCTCCTCCTCCTCCTCCTCCTCCTCTTCTTCTTCTTCTTCTTCTTCTTCGTCTTCTCTTCCTCCCTTTCCTCTCCCATTCTTCCCAACTGACCCTGGGACTCTCCAAAGCTCCCTCACTACAGACTATCTCCCCCTTAAATGGATCCCAATCACTCATTCACACCTCCAGTTTGCTCCATCCAACCATGTCTGAGTCCTTGTCTTCCTCCTTTGGCATTGCAGAGCCGGCCATCCTGGTCATGCATCATTCCATGAAACCCCACCCGGCCATCACCGCGACTCTTCTGGACTTCATGTGCCGGGTGAGCATTCCTTGTGGCCAATGGGTATTGTGGTCCCAGTGGATTTTCCATCCCTCGGATTGTAAACAGCTTGGAAGTGGGAAAGACCACCTTCCTTCCCAATACCTAACACCATGAACAGGGGTCCTGACCCATATCCCATCATCCTGGGGTATGGATATGTGCGATGGGGTCTTATTTGTCGTTGGAGTGTGTTATTTCTTTGTTTTGGAAGACAGGATCCTTTCTGGATCTTCCTCACCCCTTTTGTTCCTTGCAGATCATTCCCAATTTCTATCCCACGCTGGAGACTCACGTCAGGCAAGGCGTCTTCAACTCCCTCACCCACATCGTAGAGAAGCGAGTCCTGGCGTAAGTCATTTAATAATAATAATAATAATAATAATAATAGTAATAATAATAATGTAACCTAAAGCTTCGGAAAGCTTCTGTTCAATCATTTCAAAGCTCCCTGTTTGAGTGGTGATGGCAGTGTCGTCAGCATAGAGGAAAATAATAATAGTAGTAATATAACCTAAAGCTTCGGAGGGCTCCGGTTCAATCATTTCAAAGCTCTCTGTTTGAGCGGTGATGGCAATGTCATCAGCATAGAGGAAAATAATAATAATAGCAATATAATCTAAAGCTTCGGAGGGCTTCGGTTCAATCGTTTCAAGGATCCCTGCTTGAGCGGTGATGGCAGTGTCGTCAGCATAGAGGAAAATTATGCCTTTATGTTGAGCTGTTTTGAGCCTCCTGCAGGAGAGATAAAGTGGGATATAAATAAATATAATAATAATAATAATAATAATAATAATAATATAACCTAATTTATAATAATAAATTTAATAATAATAATAATATAACCTAATTTATATATAACCTAATAATATAACCTAATTATTATAAATATAATAATAATAATAATATAATCTAATCCTTATAATAAAATAATAATATAACCTAATTGAGCTTCCGTTCAATATTTTCAAAGCTCCCTGCTTGAGCGGTGATGGCAATGTCATCAACATAGAGGGAAATAATAATAATAATAATAATAATAATAATAATAATAAGCATAGAGGAAAAAGGTTTTTTATGTTGAGCTGTTTTGAGTCCCCTGCAGGAGAGATAAAGTGGGATAATAATAATAATAATAATAATAATAATAATAATAATAATAATAATAATAAAAATAATAATATAGTAATAATAATAATACAGCTAAAGATTCGGAGAGCTTCTGTTCAGTCATTTCAAATCTCCCTGCTTGAGTGGTGATGGCAATGTCGTCAGCATAGAGGGAAATAATAATAATAATAATAATAATAATAATAATAAGCATAGAGGAAAAGGATGTTTTATGTTGAGCAGTTTTGAGTCTCCTGCAAGAGAGATAAAGTGGGATATAAATAAATATAATAATAATAATAATAATAGTAATATAACCTAAAGCTTCGGAGAGCTTCTGTTCAATCATTTCAAAGCTCCCTGCTTGAGCAGTGATGGCAATGTCATCAGCATAGAGGAAAAATAATAATAATATATCCGAAAGCTTCAGAGAGCTTCTGTTCAGTCGTTTCAAAGCTCCCTGCTTGAGCGTTGATGGCAGTGTCATTAGCATAGAGGAAAATTATGCTTTTATGTTGAGCTGTTTTGAGCCTCCTGAAAAATAGATAAATTGGGATATAAATAAATATAATAATAATAATAATAATAATAATATAACCTAAAGCTTCGGAGAGCTTCTGTTCAAGCATTTCAAACCTCCCTGCTTGAGCGGTGATGGCAATGTTGTCAGCATATAGGAAAATTATGCTTTTATGTTGATCTGTTTTGAGCCTCCTGAAAAATAGATAAATTGGGATATAAATAAATATAATAATAATAATACAACCTAAAGCTTCAGAGAGCTTCTTTTCAGTCATTTCAAATCTCCCTGCTTGTGTGGTGATGGCAATGTCGTCAGCACAGAGGAAAATTATGCTTTAATCTTGTGACGTTTTGAGCCTCCTGTAAGAGAGATAAAGTGGGATGTAAATAAATAAAATAATAATAATAATTATTATATGACCTAAAGCTTCGGAGAGCTTCTGTTCAATCATTTCAAACCTCCCTACTTGAGCGGTGATGGCAATGTCGTCAGCATAGAGGAAAATTATGCTTTTATGTTGAGCTGTTTTGAGCCTCCTGAAAAACAGATAAATCGGGATATAAATAATAATAATAATAATAATAATAATAATAATAATATAACCTAAAGCTTCGGAGAGCTTCTTTTCAGTCATTTCAAAGCTCAGTGCTTGAGCGGTGATGGCAGTCTCATCAGCATAGATGAAAATGACGCTTTTATGTTGAGATGTTTTAAGCCTCCTGCAGGAGAAATAAAGTGGGATATAAATAAATATAATAATAATAATATAGCAAAAAGCTTTGGAGAGCTTCTTTTCAGTCATTTCAAAGCTCCCTGCTTGAGTGGTGATGGCAGTGTCGTCAGCATAGAGGAAAATTATGCTTTTATGTTGAGCTGTTTTGAGCCTCCTGAAAAACAGATAAATCGGGATATAAATAATAATAATAATAATAATATAACCTAAAGCTTTGGAGAGCTTCTTTTCAGTCATTTCAAAGCTCCCTGCTTGAGTGGTGATGGCAGTGTCGTCAGCATAGAGGAAAATTATGCTTTTATGTTGAGATGTTTTGAGCCTTCTGAAGGAGAGATACAGTGGGATATAAATAAATGTAATAATAATAATAATATAACCTAAAGCTTCGGAGAGCTTCTGTTCAGTCATTTCAAAGCTCCCTGCTTGAGCGGTGATGGCAGTGTCGTCAGCATAGAGGAAAATTGTGCTTTTATGTTGAGATGTTTTGAGTCTCCTGCAAGAGAGATAGTGGGATATAAATAAATATAATAATAATAATTATTATTATTATTATTATATAACCAAAAGCTTCTGAGAACTTCTGTTCAATCATTTCAAAGCTGCCTGCTTGAGGGGTGATGGCAGTATTATCAGCATAGAGGAAAATGACGTTTTTATGTTGAGCTGTTTTGAGTCTCCTGCAGGAGAGATAAAGTGGGATATAAATAAATATAATAATAATAATAATAATAATAATAATAATAATAATTATATAACCGAAAGCTTCAGAGAACTTCTGTTCAATCACTTATTATTATTATTATTATTATTATTATTATTATTATTATAACTTTATTTGTACCCCGCTAGCATCTCCCGAGGGATTCGATGCGGCTTACAACTTCAAAGCTCCCTGCTTGAGCAGTGATGGCAATGTTGTCAGCATAGAGAAAAAGGACACTTTTATGTTGAGCTGTTTTGAGCCTCCTGAAAAAATGATGAATTGGGATATAAATAAATATAATAATAATAATATAACCTAAAGCTTTGGAGAGCTTCTTTTCAGTCATTTCAAAGCTCCCTTCTTGAGTAGTGATGGCAGTGTCGTCAGCATAGAGGAAAATTATGCTTTTATGTTGAGATGTTTTGAGCCTCCTGCAAGAGAGATAAAGTGGGATATAAATAATAATAATAATAATAATAATATAGTAATAATAATAATACAGCTAAAGATTCGGAGAGCTTCTGTTTAGTCATTTTAAATCTCCCTGCTTGAGTGGTGATGGCAATGTCGTCAGCATAGAGGGAAATAATAATAATAATAATAATAATAATAATAATAAGCATAGAGGAAAAGGATGTTTTATGTTGAGCAGTTTTGAGTCTCCTGCAAGAGAGATAAAGTGGGATATAAATAAATATAATAATAATAATAATAATAATTATTATTATTATATAACCGAAAGCTTCAGAGAACTTCTGTTCAATCCTTTCAAAGCTCCCTGCTTGAGCGGTGATGGCAATCTCGTCAGCATAGAGGAAAATGACGCTTTTATGTTGAGACGTTTTGAGCCTCCTGCAGGAGAGATACAGTGGGATATAAATAAATATAATAATGATAATATAACCTAAAGCTTCAGAGAGCTTCTTTTCAGTCATTTCAAATCTCCCTGCTTGAGTGGTGATGGCAATGTCGTCAGCATAGAGGGAAATAATAATAATAATAATAATAATAATAATAATAAGCATAGAGGAAAAAGGTTTTTTATGTTGAGCTGTTTTGTGCCTCCTGCAGGAGAGATAAAGTGGGATATAAATAAATATAATAATAATATAACCTAAAGCTTCAGAGTGCTTCTTTTCAATCATTTCAGAGCTCCTTGCTTGAGCGGTGATGGCAGTGTCGTCAGCATAGAGGGAAATAATAATAATAATAATAATAATAATAATAATAATATAACCTAAAGCTTTGGAGAGCTTCTGTCCAATCATTTCAAAGCTCCCTGCTTGAATGGTGATGGCAATGTCATCAGCATAGAGGAAAATAATAATACTAATAGTAATATAACCTAAAGCTTCGGAGGGCTTCGGTTCAATTGTTTCAAAGCTCCCTGCTTGAGCGGTGATGGTCATGTTGTCAGCATAGAGGAAAATAATAATAATAATAATAATGTAACCTAAAGCTTCGGAGAGCTTCTGTTCAATCGTTTCAAAGCTCCCTGCTAGAGCAGTGATGGCAATGTCGTCAGCATAGAGGGAAATAATAATAATAATAATAATAATAATAATAATAATAATAATGTAACCTAAAGCTTTGCAGAGCTTCTGTTCAATCGTTTCAAAGCTCCCTGCTAGAGCAGTGATGGCAATGTCATCAGCATAGAGGGAAATAATAATAATAATAATAATAATAATAATAATAATAATAATGTAACCTAAAGCTTTGGAGAGCTTCTGTTCAATCGTTTCAAAGCTCCCTGCTAGAGCAGTGATGGCAATGTCGTCAGCATAGAGGGAAATAATAATAATAATAATAATAATAATAATAATAATAATAATATAGCCTAAAGCTTCGGAGTGCTTCTTTTCAGTCATTTCAAAGCTCCCTGCTTGAGCGGTGATGGCAATATCGTCAGCGTAGAGGAAAATGACGTTTTTATGTAGAGAGGTTTTGAGCCTCCTGCAGGAGAGAGAAAGTGGGATATAAATAAATATAATAATAATAATAATAATAGAGGAGCAGATTTCATAGAGTCATCCCCTGCCATGTTGGAAAAGCACCATCTAATCACTCCCGGCAGATGGCCACCCAGACTCATCCTTTTTTGTGGGCCTCCTTCATCTCCCTTCTTCTCTTGATAGGCACCTGGCGCCTCTCTTTGACAACCCCAAGCTGGACAAGGAGCTGCGGTCCATGCTGCGGGAGAAGTTCCCCGAGTTCTGCAGCTCCCCCTCGCCTCCCGTCGAAGGTATTTACGCCCCAAGGCAGGCCCATCCCGCCTCCGTGCCCTCGAGGAGGTTGTCGGAGAGAGGTCGATTGAGGTCTTGGGGGGCGGTCAGCCTTTGGGGAGCCCTCCTCCCTGATCCCCCCCCCCTTTGTGCCCCTCCTTGCAGTCAAAATTGAGGAGCCGGTCTCAATGGAGATGGACAACCACATGTCGGACAAGGAGGACAGCTGCTACGACAACGCCGAGGCCGCCTTCAGCGACGACGAAGAGGAGCTCAGCAGCAAAGGTGAGGATATGTCGCTCCGTCCGTATTGCTTCCCAGCCGTCTTTGGTCCAGATTTACAACCGAGAGAGACAAGCTATGTTGCTCCTGACGCAGTGTGCCATGCGCCCTTTATGGGTCAGACTCCTTCATGTATTCAGTATACAGGTATATGGCTTGTCAGTCAAGTATTCGTGCAAGGGAATTAGGTTTCTCAGTTGTTAAACTGATATACCTAGGCATTTATTTATTTATTTATTTATTGACTTTGCTTCTATACCGCTGTATCTCAAGCCCAAAGGCGACTCACGGCGGTTCACAAACAGTAAAAACAGTAGAAACAGCAGTGGTTCCATACAACATATAACAATTGACTTAACACATTAACCAATAAATTACCAATAAGCAGTTACAATGCACAATTATTACGAAAAACAACCGTACCCAATCTTCTCCTCATCCAAGCGTAGTCCAGGTTCGTCGTCCCTTGTTCCATTCCTATGTTCCATTACCAGATTGCACTAAATTACTCAAACGCCTGCACAAACATCCAGGTCTTCACCTTTTTGCGGAATACCATTAGAGATGGTGCTAGTCTAATGTCCGTAGGAAGGGCGTTCCACAGCCGAGGAGCCACCACTGAGAAGGCCCTATCTCTCGTCCCCGCCAGCCGAGCTTGAGAAGCAGGCGGGATCGAGAGCAGGGTCTCCCCGGAAGATCTCAAAGTCCTGGTGGGTTCATAGGCAGAGATGCGGTCGGATAGGTAGCTTGGGCCGGAACCGTTTAGGGCTTTAAAGGCCAACGCCAGCACTTTGAATTGAGCCCGGTAGCAAATCGGTAGCCAGTGGAGTTGGCGCAACAGGGGGGTTGTATGCTCCCTGCGCTCCGCTACTGTTAAAATCATGGCTGCCGAGCGTTGGACTAGTTGGAGCTTCCGAGCTGTCTTCAAAGGCAACCCCACGTAGAGAGCGTTGCAGTAGTCTAAACGGGATGTAACCAGAGCGTGGACTACCGTGGCCAAGTCAGACTTCCCAAGGTACGGGCGCAGCTGGCGCACAAGCTTTAGCTGTGCAAATGCTCCCCTGGTCACCGCCGAAACCTGGGACTATCAGGACCAAAGATATGCCAATGCTAAAACACACACACACACACTTAATACTACTACTACTACTACTACTAATAATAATAATAATAATATTTATTTATTTATACCCCGCCACCATCTCCCCAAAGGGGACTCAGGTTACTAACATGTGGCAAAGCCCGAAAGATACAACGCAGCAAAATAAAATACAAAAAAACAGAAAAGTTACATCACAAAATAAATAAAGTAACAAAATAAAATAAACAGTGCAAAATAACATAATGAAAGTAATAATATAATAGTAGTAGTAATATAGTAATAGTATAATAGTAATAATAATAATAATATAGCAATAATATAATAATAGTTGTAGTAGTAATAATAATAATATAGTAATATTAATACAGTATAAATATAATAATAGTTGCAGTAATAATATAGTAATAATATAATAGTAGTAGTACTAATAATATGATAGCAGTAGTAGTAATACTAATATAGTAATATAATAGTAGTAATAATCATAATATAGTAATATAATAATAATAATACAGTATAAATATAATAATTGCAGTAATAATATAGTAACAATATAATATAAGTAGTAATAATATAATAGTAGTAATAATAATATAGTAATATGATAGCAGTAGTAGTAATACTAATATAGTAATATAATAGTAGTAGTAGTAATAATCATAATATAGTAATATAATAATAATAATACAGTATAAATATAATAATTGCAGTAATAATATAGTAACAATATAATATAAGTAGTAATAATATAATAGTAGTAATAATAATATAGTAATATGATAGCAGTAGTAGTAATACTAATATAGTAATATAATAGTAGTAGTAGTAATAATCATAATATAGTAATATAATAATAATAATACAGTATAAATGTAATAATTGCAGTAATAATATAGTAACAATATAATATAAGTAGTAATAATATAATAGTAGTAATAATAATATAGTAATATGATAGCAGTAGTAGTAATACTAATATAGTAATATAATAGTAGTAGTAGTAATAATCATAATATAGTAATATAATAATAATAATACAGTATAAATATAATAATTGCAGTAATAATATAGTAACAATATAATATAAGTAGTAATAATATAATAGTAATAATAATATAGTAATATGATAGCAGTAGTAGTAATACTAATATAGTAATATAATAGTAGTAGTAGTAGTAATAATCATAATAATATAGTAACAATATAATCATAGTAATAACAATATAGCAGTGGTAGTAATAATGCTAATATAGTAATAATATCATAGTGGTAGTAATAATAATATAGTAGTAGTAGTAGTAATAATAATAATATAGTAATAATATAATAGTAATAATAATATAACAATATGATAATAGGTGTAGTAATAATAATATAATAATAGTAATACTAATATAGTAATATAATAGTAGTAGTAGTAATAATCATAATATAGTAATATAATAATAATAATACAGTATAAATGTAATAATTGCAGTAATAATATAGTAACAATATAATATAAGTAGTAATAATATAATAGTAGTAATAATAATATAGTAATATGATAGCAGTAGTAGTAATACTAATATAGTAATATAATAGTAGTAGTAGTAATAATCATAATATAGTAATATAATAATAATACAGTATAAATATAATAATTGCAGTAATAATATAGTAACAATATAATATAAGTAGTAATAATATAATAGTAATAATAATATAGTAATATGATAGCAGTAGTAGTAATACTAATATAGTAATATAATAGTAGTAGTAGTAGTAATAATCATAATAATATAGTAACAATATAATCATAGTAATAACAATATAGCAGTGGTAGTAATAATGCTAATATAGTAATAATATCATAGTGGTAGTAATAATAATATAGTAGTAGTAGTAGTAATAATAATATAGTAATAATATAATAGTAATAATAATATAACAATATGATAATAGGTGTAGTAATAATAATATAATAATAGTAATAATAATTATTTAGTAATAATATAATAGTAGCATTAATAATAATAATAATAATAATAATAATAAGGCTCAAGGCCTTGCAAAACTACAGCCCCTCATAGCATTGAACCAAGGCAATCCAAGTGGATTAATTCTGCAGCAGAGATACCCCCAAGGGTTTCCTTCTTGGCCGTTGCAGGGAAGAAGAGGGAGTTCCGCTTCCACCCCATCAAGGAGGCCGTGGTGGAGGAGCCCGTGGACATCACGCCCTTCCTGGACCAGTTGGACGAGTCGCTGAAGGACAAGGTCCTCCTGCTGCAGAAAGGCAGGTCGGTCCTTGCGATGGCTATCTCTAGATCACCATGTCACCACATTGGGAAAACTTTCTCTTCCTGGTCTGAAAGTATTATTCCCGGGAAACTCACAACAACCCGGATTTCCGGATTAATTTAGATTTCCTCTTTTTTGTTCCCCACCCACCCACTCCAGCGACACCGAAGCTCAGTGTGAGGTCATGCAAGAAATTGTGGACCAAGTCTTGGAGGTAATAATAATAATAATAATAATAATAATAATAATAATAATGGCCCACTTCCCAAAACAAAACAACAATGGCGGACTTGGTGGCGTCATAACAAGGAACGGGGTCCGCCATTGTTGTTTTGTTTTGGGAATTGGAGGTCCTGTAGGTTTGTTCTTAAGTTGAATCTGTTTGTAAGTCGGGACAGGTACCCCACTCTGTCTCCTTTCCTTGTAGGAGGACTTTGACCAGGAGCAGTTGTCCGTCATGGCTTCCTGTTTGCAGGAGCTCTTCAAGGCGCATTTCCGCGGAGAGGTCCTTCCCGAAGAAATCACAGAAGAGTACGTTCCTGCCTTTCTTCAATACGAGGGTTGAATGAAAAGTAATCCCTTCCCCTTTGTAACTCCTCAACCGATGGCGGTACTGGCTTGTTCAGTAGACTCTTCCTCTACAGTTGCGTTTTGGTGGGAAGCCTTAGCATTGAATGGTTGTGTTGCAAAGTAGACAATATGGAACCCTTCACGTACTGGCTTGTTCAGTAGACTTTCCTCTACAGTTCCATTTTGGTGGGAATCCTCAGCATTGAACAATTGTGTTGCTAAAGTACAAAATATGGAACCCTTGCAGACGGTCGGTCAAGGCGCGACTTAAGCAACGTACTGGCTTGTTCAGTAGACTCTCCTCTACAGTTCCATTTTGGTGGGAAGCTTTAGCATTGAATGGTTGTGTTGTTAAAGTACAAAATATGGAACCCTTGCAGATGGTTGGTCAAGGCGATTTAAGCAACGTACTGGCTTGTTCAGTAGACTCTCCTCTACAGTTCTTTTTGGTGGAAATCCTCAGCATTGAACGGTTGTGTTGCTAAAGTACAAAATATGGAACCCTTGGTCAGTCAAGGTGATTTAAGCAACGTACTGGCTTGTTCAGTAGACTCTCCTCTACAGTTGCATTTTGGTGGGAATCCTCAGCATTGAACGGTTGTTTTGCTAAAGTACAAAATATGGAACCCTTGGTCAGTCAAGGTGACTTAAGCAATGTACTGGCTTGTTCAGTAGACTTTCCTCTCTAGTTCCATTTTGGTGGGAAGCCTTAGCATTGAACGGTTGTGTTGCTAAAGTACAAAATATGGAACCCTTGCAGACGGTCAGTCAAGACGACTTAAGCAACGTATGTGGCAAGTACTTGCTCGTTCAACGTACTGGCTTGTTCAGTAGACTCTCCTCTACAGTTGCATTTTGGTGGGAATCCTCAGCATTGAACGGTTGTGTAGTTAAAGTGTGAAGTATGGAATCCTGCGCAGATGGTCGGTCAAGCGACTTAAGCAATGTATGCGGCCGGTACTGGCTTGTTCAGTAGACTCTCCTCTACAGTTGCATTTTCGTGGGAAGCCTTAGCATTGAACGGTTGTGTTGTTAAAGTGCGAAGTATGGAACTCTGCACAGACGGTCAGTCAAGGCGACTTAAGCAACGTACTGGCTTGTTCAGTAGACTCTCCTCTACAGTTGCATTTTGGTGGGAATCCTCAGCATTGAATGGTTGTGTTGCTAAAGTACAAAATATGGAACCCTTCGTCGGTCAAGGCGACTTAAACAATGTACTGGCTTGTTCAGTAGACTCTTCTCTATAGTTCCATTTTGGTGGGAAGCCTTAGCATTGAACGGTTGTGTTGTTAAAGTGCAAAGTATGGAACCCTGCGCAGATGGTCGGTCAAGGCGACTTAAGCAACGTACTGGCTTGTTCAGTAGACTCTCCTCTACAGTTCCATTTCAGTGGGAAGCCATAGCATTGAACGGTTATGTTGTTAAAGTGCGAAGTATGGAACCCTTGCAGACAGTCGGTCAAGGCGATTTAAGCAACGTACTGGCTTGTTCAGTAGACTCTCCTCTCTAGTTCCATTTTGGTGGGAAGCCTTAGCATTGAACAATTGTGTTGTTAAAGTGCAAAGTATGGAACCCTGCGCAGACGGTCGGTCAAGGCGACTTAAGCAACGTATGTGGCAAGTACTGGCTTGTTCAATGTACTGGCTTGTTCAGTAGACTCTCCTCTACAGTTCCATTTTGGTGGGAATCCTCAGGATTGAACGGTTGTGTTGTTAAAGTGCAAAGTATGGAACCCTTGCAGACGGTCAGTCAAGCGACTTAAACAACGTATGTGGCAGGTACTGACTTGTTCAGTAGACTCTCCTCAACATTTCCATTTTGGTGGGAAGCCTTAGCATTGAATGGTTGTGTTGTTAAAGTGCAAAGTATGGAATGCTGCGCAAATGGTCGGTCAAGGTGACATAAGCAATGTATCTGGCAGGTACTGGCTTGTTCAATAGACTCTCCTCTACAGTTGCATTTTCTGTGGTTGGTTTATTAAAATATTCCCATCCAAAACCAAGTAACGAAGGTGGAGGCATTACTTTTCATTCAATCCTTCTACATTGGGCTTGGTGCAATGTTGTCACGTTGTGCTTCCTGGCAGTGAATCACCTCTCTCTTGTGTTCTTCCTTTTGCTCAGGTCTCTTGAGGAATCCGTGGGGAAGCCGCTCTACCTAATATTTAGGTGCGTTCCCTTCTTCTTCCTTTCTCCTCCCCGGCTTGGCCGCCTTGCGCTGGTTCGTTCCGTGGTTCCTCCTGACCTGGTTCTCCTTTGGTCTCCCTCCAGGAATCTCTGCCAGATGCAGGAGGACAACAGCAGCTTCTCGGTCCTCCTGGACCTCTTGTCCGAGCTCTACCAGAAGCAGCCCAAGATCGGGTACCACCTCCTCTACTACCTGAAAGCCAGGTGAGCCTGGACCCAGGCAAAGATCTGAGGGGATGGCTTGGGAGATGGATGGATGGATGGTTAGATGGATAGGAAGAAAGGAAAGGCGGGAGGAAGGGAGGGAGGAAGAAAGGAGGGAGGGGTGGAAGGATGGAAAGGAAGGAAGGAAGGAAGGAAGGAAGGAAGGAAGGAAGGAAGGAAGGAGGGAGGGAGGGAGGGAGGGAGGGAGGGAGGGAGGGAGGGAAGGAAGGAAGGAAGGAAGGAAGGAAGGAAGGAAGGAAAGGAAGGAAGAAAGAAAGAAAGAGAAGGAAGAAAGATGAGATGTGTGGAAAGAAAGAAAGAAAGAAAGACGGAAAGGAAGGAAGGAAGGAGGAAGGATGTATGGAAGGAAGGAAGTATGGAAAGAAAGGAAGGAAAGATGGAAAGGAGAAGGATGTATGTAAAGGAAGGAAGGAGAGAGAAAGATGGATGAATGGAAGGAATGAAGGAAGGACAGAAGGGAGAAGGATGAATGTGTGGAAAGGAAGGAAAGAAGAAGAAGGGAGGGAGGGAGAAGGATGTATGTATGTATGGAAGGATGGAAAAAAGGAAGGATGGAAGGGAGAAGGATGGATGTGTGGTAAGGAAGGGAGGGAGAAGAAAGGAAGGAAGGAAGGAAGGAAGGAAGGAAGGAAGGATTTGATATGTGGAAAGAAAGGAGGGAGGGAAGGAGACAGAAGGATGTATGGATAGTGAGAAAGGAAGGAAGGAAGAATGGAAGGGTGAAGGATGGATGTGTAGAAAGAAAGAAAGAAAGAAAAAGAAAGAAAGAAAGAAGAAAGAAAGAAAGGAAAGAAAGAAAGAAAGGAAGAAGGGAGGGAGGGGGGGGGGAGGGAGGGAGGGAGGGAGGGAGGGAGGGAGGGGGGAGAAGGAAGAGGAGGAGGAGGAAGAAAGAAAGAAAGGAAGGAAGGAAGGAGGGAGAAGGATGGATTGATGGAAAGAGAAAGCAAAGGTGGAAGGGAGAGGATGGATGTAAAGAAAGGAAGGAAGGAGTGAAGGAGAAGGATGGATGAAAGGAAGGAAGAATGGGAAGGAAGGAGTGAGGGCGCAGGATGGATGAATAGATGGATGGAAGGAAGAATGGGAAGGATGGTAGAAGGATGGATGTAAAGGAAGGAAGGAAGGAAGGAAGGAGCAAGGGGGATGGATGGATGGATGAATGGAAGGAAGGAAGGATGGGAAGGAAGGACAAGGAGGAGAGGAGGAGGAGGAAGGAAGGAAGGAAGGAAGGAAGGAAGGAAAGGAGGAAAAGAAGCAGGACCGGAACTGGAAGTGTCAGGGAGAAGGAAGGATGTGTGGAAAGGAAGGAAGGAGCGATGGTGAAGGATGGAAGGAAGGAAGGAAGAATGAGAAGGAAAGAAGGATGGATGTGTGGAAAGGAAGGAAGGGGGGAAAGATCCTTCTGGCCCTCATGGCTTCTCTTGCTGTCTCACGGGCCCTTCCACGTTCTCCTTTGAAGCAAAGCGGCAGCCGGCAAGATGAACCTCTACGAGTCCTTTGCCCAGGCCACCCAGCTGGGCGACCTCCATACTTGCCTGATGATGGACATGAAGGCCTGCCAGGAGGACGACGTCCGCCTCCTCTGTTACCTCACGCCCTCCATATACACCGAGGTGAGAGCCGGGCTTTGGCTTGACATTCAAGCAGGGAAATGTTGGTCTCCCTAGCAGAGAACAGGGAAGCAAGTGCCGTATAGACGAGTTCATGGGAGCGAACGGGAGAGAAGATGCGCAGGTGAGGATTGCATCTTGTAAACAAGGAGGGGAGAGGGAACTCTCCATGCAGGCAGGAAGCAAAACACCATCATTGTTGTGAGTTTTTCGGGCTGCGTAGCCATGTTCCAGTAGCATTCTCTCCTAACGTTTCGCCTGTATCTCTGACCGGCAAAAAAAACCAAACCAAAAAAACCCCCACCAGATTCAAGACAGCAAAGACTCAGAAACGAGGGAACTCCACACAGTAGACAACCAAGTGCCAGGGAACACTTCCTGAACAGAGGGTGCCCCCAGGCAATAGAGGCCAGGCTACCTCTATGGAGACACCCTCAATGGTTGACTTTGCAAACTTCATGACCGCTTGCAATTTGTTTACCCAGTTCCCAGATGAGACCCTGCGGAGCGGGGAGCTGCTGAACATGATTGTGGCCGTCGTCGACTCCGCTCAGGTAAGGTCCCCTCCTTCTTCTTTGTGTTTGGCTTCTGTCTTGGTCCGCTCCACAGGGTTGCCATTTCGGCATCGAGATACATGTTTGAGATATGTGCGGCACCTTGGAGTGCTTTGTTGGTGACCCGAGCCCCTTTGGGGAGATGGTGGGAGGGTACAAATAAATTATTATTATTATTATTATTATTATTATTATTATTTCCACATCAGAGGTGAAATGGCGCAACTACCTCTCCTCTCAGCCATCTTTCCAACTCTACATTTAGCAGTTACCTGGAAATCTTGGTGGGTGCATCTGGAATTTTGCCATTGCTTTCCTTGTGAGGCTGTGAGGATAATAATAATAATAATAATAATAATAATAATAATAATAATAATAATTTATTATTATTATTATTATTATTATTATTATTATTATTATTATGTATTTGGCCAATTCTAAGATGCATTTTCACCCCATAGAAATGCCCCTAAAAATGGGTGCATCTTAAGAAATAAAAGTATTATTATTATTATTATTATTATTATTATTATTATTGTATTGTCGAAGGCTTTTATGGCTGGAATCACTAGGTTCTTGTGGGTTTTTTTCGGGCTATAGGGCCATGTTCTAGAGGCATTTCTCCTGACGTTTTGCCTGCATCTATGGCAAGCATCCACACCAACAACCACCATGTCAGACTACAGAGAGAAGCCAGTGAAATCCACAAGCATGTGGACAATTTCAACAGAAAGGAGGAAGCCATGAAAAGGAACACAATCTGGCTGCCAGTATTAAAAAAGCTCTAAAATCACAACTGCAAAACAGCAGAGAGGAAACAACCAGGCACATCTTAACACTTCTCAACAGAAGATTTTCCCAGGCTCAGCCAGGCCTTCAAATGCTAATTAAGGTGGTCAGTTGAAACATTCACACCCAGCTCCAGCAGAGAAGAGCTCCTTGCCCCACCCCAGCCATTCTACAGATATATAAACCCATTTTCCTACTTCCAACAGACCTCACTACCTCTGAGGATGCTTGCCATAGATGCAGGCGAAACGTCAGGAGAGGATGCCTCTAGAACATGGCCCTATAGCCCGAAAAAACCCACAAGAACCTACTTATTATTATTATTATTATTATTATTATTATTATTATTATTATTATTTGATACACAACAAGAGTGGTACACAGCCGACAAGGTCACTATGCTGGCTTTTGTATTGGGTCCCACGTCGGACCCTTCCCAAGTGTATCGTAGGGTGGCCTTTTGCAGATGATAGGTGGTAATTTTGTCAGCGCCGATTGTTTTTAAGTGCAGGCCAAGGTCTGTAGGCACTGCACCCAGTGTGGCGATCACGACCGGGACCACCTTAGACTGGTTTGTGCCAGTCTTTGCAGTTCAATCCGTGTGTGTGTGTGTATATATATATATATATATATATATATATATGAGACAATGCATGCACATAACCAGATATATATATATGTAAACACACATATATACACATATACACAAATATATATATACACACATATACGCATATATACACACACAAGGAACATATACACAGACTGGGCCATAGCAACCTGTGGCGCAGGGGATGGCTAATAATAATAATAATAATAATAATAATTGCACGTAACCACATATATATATGTAAACACACATATATATACATATACACAAATATATACAAACACAAGGAACATATACACAGACTGGGCCACAGCAACCCGTGGCGCAGGGGATGGCTAATAATAATAATAATAATAATAATAATAATAATAACAATAACAATAATTAGCATTAGCATCACCCAACCAGCTTGCCAGCCAAAATGCCAATGTTGACAGCCATTGGAGGGGATTTCCTTGCGGCCTATTCCTCGTTGAGACGCTGTACGACCGTTCCAAGACTGGGGCCCCATTTTATTATTCTTGGAACAAAACCGGAGTGGATTTGGGATCAAAGCCCTCCCGGGACTATAAGTCCCGTTGCCAATAGGTTGCCATGGCTCTGGCATGGATGGCCCCCAAAATAGCACGACTCAAAGGCAGAGGGGTCTCTTGGCCAGCCCAGCTCTTCCATCTTTAATCTCTGTGCCCGTAAAATTCTTAGTATTTGCCGTAAATACGTTCCTTTTTGGGTGGTTTTCCTTGGCAGGGCGCAGCAACGCCGATGGCTATCGCATCTGGGAAACGGCAGAGAAGCGGCCGAAGGACCCTTATTTGGTCACTCCGCGCTCGCTACGTTCCCCCCAAAATATTTTATTGGCAGGGAAAGGGACATAAGATACGATCGAGAAAAGAAACCAAATCTACAAATAGATTTAAGGGTATAGTACCAGGGTTGAATGAAAAGTAATGCCTCTCAGATGGCAGTACTGGTATGCGGCAGGTACTGGCTTGTTCAGTAGACTCTCCTCCAAAGTTCCATTTTGGTTGGAAGCTTTAGCAGACAAAGTAATGCCTCCCCCTTCGTAACTCCTCAACAGAAGGCAGTACTGGTATGTGGCAGTTACTGGCTTGTTCAGTAGACTCTCCTCTACAGTTCCATGTTGACGGGAAGCCTTAGCATTGAACGGTTGTGTTATTAAAGTGAAAAGTAATGCCTCCACCTTCGTAACTCCTCAACAGATGGCAGTACTGGTATGCGACAGGTACTGGCTTGTTCAGTAGACTCTCCTCTACAGTTCCATGTTGGCGGGAAGCCTTAGCATTGAACGGTTGTGTTGTTAAAGTGAAAAGTAATGCCTCCACCTTCGTAACTCCTCATCAGATGGCAGTACTGGTATGCAGGAAGTACTGGCTTGTTCAGTAGACTCTCCTCTACAGTTCCATGTTGGTGGGAAGCCTTAGCATTGAACGGTTGTGGTGTTAAAGTGAAAGGTAATGCCTCCACCTTCGTAACAGATGGCAGTACTGGTATGTGGCAGGTACTGGCTTGTTCAGTAGACTCTCCTCTACAGTTCCATGTTGGCCGGAAGCCTTAGCATTGAACGGTTGTGGTGTTAAAGTGAAAAGTAATGCCTCCACCTTCGTAACTCCTCATCAGATGGCAGTACTGGTATGCAGGAAGTACTGGCTTGTTCAGTAGACTCTCCTCTACAGTTCCATGTTGGCAGGAAGCCTTAGCATTGAACGGTTGTGTTGTTAAAGTGTGAAGTATGGAACCCTGCGCAGACGGTT
Organism: Anolis sagrei ordinatus; assembly: GCF_025583915.1. Lineage (NCBI taxonomy): Eukaryota > Metazoa > Chordata > Lepidosauria > Squamata > Anolidae > Anolis > Anolis sagrei. Next base: position 4,748,825 of record NW_026844700.1, read on the forward strand.
GGTTAAGCGACTTAAGCAACGTATGTGGCAGGTACTGGCTTGTTCAGTAGACTCTCCTCTACAGTTCCATTTTGGACAGAAGCCTTAGTGCACAAAGTAATTGAACGGTTGCGTTGTTAAAGCGTGAAATATGGAACCCTGCACAGATGGTCAGTCAAGCGACTTAAGCAACTTATTGTGGCAGGTACTGACTTGTTCAGGAGACCCTCCTCTACAGTTCCATTCTGGTCGGAAGCCTTAGCAGTCAAAGTAATGCCTCCACCTTCGTAACTCCTCAACAGATGGCAGTACTGGTATGCGGCAGGTACTGGCTTGCTCAGTAGACTCTACAGTAGGCTCTACAGTTCCATTCTGGTGGGAAGGTGGAGGCATTACTTTTCATTCAACCTTCGTAGATTTAAGGGTATAGTATTTAACCTGGCCTCCAGAGTCCATGTTGAATTCAGGCAAGTGCATCGTACCCATATAAGAGCGTGTCTTTTTGGGTTCCTTGGTCGAGCAGCAGAGCCAATCAAAGTGGCCTTCACTGTGGGGTCCTTTGAGAGAGACCCTTCCCAGCATTTACCAGTTCCTGCTTTCCCTTTTCCAGCTCCAGGAACTGGTCTGCCACGTCATGATGGGCAACTTGGTGATGTTCCGGAAGGACTCGGTCCTGAACATTTTGAGTGAGTTGGGGGTCCGGTGGGTGGCAGGTTGGCAGTTCAAAGCTGTGGGTGGTGATGGCACGATCGTCGGCATAGATGAAACTTTCTGACCCTTCTGGTAGTGGCTGGTCATTTGTGTAAATATTAAACTTGGTTGGAGCAAGCATGGTCCTGAATATTTTGAGTGAGTTGGGGGTCCGGTGGGCGACAGGTTGGTAGTTCGAAGCCATGGGTCACGGTGAGCTCCCGCTGTTAGCCCTAGCTCCTGCCAACCTAGCAATTAAAAAACATGCTTTTATCTATTATTATTATTATATTTACCCTTTCCTCCTTTTCCAGTCCAGAGTTTGGAGTGGGAGACCTTTGAGCAGTACTGCACCTGGCAGCTCTTTCTGGCCCACAACATCCCCCTGGAGACCATCATCCCCATCCTACAGCACCTCAAGTATAAAGGTGAGAACCGACCGGGAAGTGGAAGGAGCCCTAAATGCCCGCCAGGTGTTTCCTCCACCTTTAGATTCAAATCCAATGCAACCCCTGTATCCTTCTTTCTCTTCCAGAGCACCCCGAGGCTCTTTCCTGCTTATTGCTCCAGCTCCGGCGCGAGAAGTACGTATTTCCACTTCGTTCCTGCCATTCCATCAATCTTAAATAGGGGTGCGACTATTACACGAGGAAAACAAAAATACAATTTTACATTTGACTTTGGAGGAAGGAGAAAGGAGAGAAGAGAGGGCCTCAGAGACCCTCATTTTGTAGTTTTTAACTACTTAGGAGAAAGAAGGAAGGAAGGATCAATCTCAAATAGAGGTGCGACTATTATGCAAGGGAAACAAAAATACCATTATATATTTTTGGCTTTGAAAGAAGGAGAAAGGAGAGAAGAGTGGAGCTTCAGAGGTCCTCATTTTGTAGTTTTTAATTACCTTGCCATTGGAGAAAGAAGGAAGGAAGAATCAGTCCCAAATAGAGGTGCGACTATTATGTGAGGGGACTGTGAAGGAAGGAGAAAGGAGAGAAGAGTGGAGCTTCAGAGACCCCCATTTTGTAGTTTTTAACTATCTTGCCTTCGGAGAAAGAAGGAAGGAAAGATCAATCTCAAATAGAGGTGCGACTATTATGCAAGGGAAACAAAAATACCATTATATATTTTTGGCTTTGAAGGAAGGAGAAAGGAGAGAAGAGTGGAGTTTCAGAGCCCCCCATTTTGTAGTTTCTAACTACCTTGCCTTTGGAGAAAGAAGGAAAGAAGAATCAGTCTCAAATAAAGGTGCGACTATTATGTGAGGGAAACAAAAATACCATTGTATATTTTTGGCTGTGAAGGAAGGAGAAAGGAGAGAAGAGAGGAGCTTCAGTGACCCTCATTTTGTAGCTTTTAACTACCTTGCCTTCGGAGAAAGAAGGAAGGAAGAATCGGTCTCAAATAGAAGTGCAACTATTACGTGAGGGAAACAAAAATACAATTCTATATTTTTGACTTTGAAGGAAGGAGAAAGGAGAGAAGTGTGGAGCTTCAGAGACCACAATTTTGTAGTTTTTAACTGTCTTACCTTTGGAAAAAGAAGGAAGTAAGGAAGGGGAAATCAGTCTCAAAAAGGGGTGCGACTATTATGCGAGGAAAACAAAAATGGAATGTAATGGGTTTTTTTTTTTTTTTGCAATGGTGCAACTATTATGTGCCTTTGGAGAAAGAAGGAAGGGAAGGGAAGGAAGGAAGGGGAGATTCAGGCTCAAATAGGGGTGCGACTATTATGTGGAGAAAACAAAAATACCCCCATTGGCACCAAAAATGGTGGTGACTATTATGTGATGGCGACTATTATGCAATGAAACATCGGCAGTTCTAAGTTCGACTATTATGTGGTGTATTATGTGGTGTATTATGTGGTGTATTATGTGGTGTATTATGTGTATGGAGCCCCTGGTGGCACAGTGGGTTAAAGCACTGAGCTGCTGAGCTTGTTGATCGAAAGGTCGCAGGTTCGATTCCAGGGAGCGGCGTGAGCTTCCGCTGTCAGCCCTAGCTTCTGCCAACCTAGCAGTTCGAAAACATGCAAATGTGAGTAGATCAATAGGTACTGCTCCGGCGGGAAGGTAACGGCGCTCCATGCAGTCATGCCAGTGGCCACATGACCTTGGAGGTGTCTACGGACAACGCTGGCTCTTCGGCTTAGAAATGGAGATGAGCACCAACCCCCAGAGTCAGACATGACTGGACTTAATGTCAGGGGACTACCTTTACCTTTACCTATTGTCTTATTTATTTATTTACGGCATTTATATGCCGCCCTTCTCACCCCGAAGGGGACTCAGAGCGGCTTACAAGGTATATATACATGCAGTACACTAATACGATATTGTCTAAGGCTTTCGTGACTGGAATCACTGGGTTGCTGTGAGTTTTCCGGGATTTATGGCCATGTTCCAGAAGCACTCTCTCCTGACCTTTTGCCTGCATCTGTGGCAGGCATCCTCAGAGGTTGTGAGGTCTGTGGTGGCACTATATTGTGCAATGAATTATGGTAATTGCCGCACCGAGACTTACTTTGTACTCGTGCCTCCGCAGGCCGAGCGAGGAGATGGTCAAGATGGTGCTGAGCCGGCCGTGCCACCCAGACGACCAGTTCACCACCAGCATCCTGCGGCACTGGTGCATCAAGCACGACGACCTCCTGGCCGAACACATCAAGTCCCTCCTCATCAAGAACAACAGCCTGCCCAGGAAGCGCCAAAGGTGAGGCGGAAAAGGGGGAAAATAGGGGTGCGACTATTACGCGAGGAAAACAAAATGACTCGTATTTGGTGAAAATAATGCGGTTTAAAGGCAAACAAACGCTCCTTGCTGGAAGAGCTCGAAGAAAGCAATTTCTCTGTGCTCTTAAACGTGGAGGGAGAAGTCAGCCTTCATTTCCAGAACGAGAGGGACATCTAGTGGTCTCTGGACATCTGGACACCTTCAGGGTCCACTTGCCCGCCTTCAGGCTGCCTGTCAACTTATTCCCCCATCCTGCAACTCCATTGGGTCTCCCAAAGCAGAAGACTCCTCCTGATGGCCTCCTCCTTTCTCTCTCTCTTCTTCCTTGATCTTTGCAGCCTTCGAAGCTCCAGCAGCAAACTGGCCCAGCTGACCCTGGAGCAGATCCTGGAGCACTTGGACAACCTCCGCCTCAACCTCACCAACACCAAACAGAACTGTACGCAAGACTTCTGTATTTACTCGCTCTACCCGCCACACTTTGCTGTGGCCAATTTTCCCTCCCTCTTTCTCTCCTTCCTTCCTTTCTCTCCCTCCGTCCTTTCTTCTTTTTCTTTCCTTCTTTCCTTCCTTCCTTCGCTTTTTGCTTCCATTCCCTTTTATTCCTTCCTTCACTCCCTCTTTCCTTCCTTTCTTCTTCCCTCCTTCCTTCCTTCCTTCCTTCCTTCCTTCCTTCCTTCCTTCCTTCCTTCCCCTTTTCTCCCCTCTCTTTCTCCTTCCTTCCTTCCTTCCTTCCCTTTTTTCTCCTTCTCTTCCCTTCTTCTTTCCTTCTCCTTCTCCCTCCCTACTTCCTTCCTTCCTTTCTTCTTTCTTTTCTTCTTTCCTTCCTTCTTTCTCTTCCTTCTCTTCCCCTTTCCTTCCCTCCCCTTCTTTCCTTATCTCCTACTTTCCTTCATTCCTCCTTCTTTTCATTCCTTCTCTTCTTCCTTCCTTCCTTCATTCATTCATTCCCTCCTTCCTTATTTTCATTCCTCCCTTCCCTCCTCCTTTCCTTCTCTCCTCCCTCCCTCCTTCTTTTCATTCCTTTTCTTCTCTCCTTCATTCATTCCCTTCCTTCCATTCTTCCTCCTTCTTTTCATTCCTTCCTTCCTCTCTACCTCTTTCTTCCCTTCCTCCTTTTCTTTTCCTTCCACTTTCTCTCCTTTCTTCCCTCTATCTCTTTCCTTCCTTCACTATTTGCTTTCATCCTTCCTTCTCTCTTTCTTTCTCTCCCGCTTTCTCTCTTTCTATCCCTCCTTCCTTCACTCCCCCTTTCCTTCCTTCCTTCCTTCCTTCCTTCCTTCCTTTCACTCTCCTTTCTTCCTTCTCTACCTCTTTCTTTCCTTCCCCCTTTTCTTTCCCTTCCACTTTCTCGCCTTTCTTCCTTCTCTATCTCTTTCCTTCCTTCGCTCTTTGCTTCTTTGCTGTTAGCTTCTCTCTTTCTCATCCCCCTTCCTTCTCCTCTTTCGTTCCTTCATTCCCTTTTTTTCTTTTTTCTCTTCTTTCCTTTCTTTTTTCTCTTTTTTCCCTTTTCTTTCTTTTCTCTCTACCGCTTTCCTTCCTTTGCTTTTATCCTTCCTTCTCTTTCTTTCTTTCCTTCTCTCCCGCCTTCTCTCCCTCCTTCTTTCCTCCCTCTCTTCTTTCTTCTTTCTTTTCTTTCTTTCTTTCCTTCCTTCCTTCCTTCCTTCCTTCCTTCCTACCTACCTACCTTCTCTACCTCTTTTTTTCCTTCCCCCTTTTCTTTTCCTTCCACTTTTTCTCCTTTCTTCCTTCTCTATCTCTTCCTTTCCTTCTCTCTTTCCTTCTCTCCAGCTTTCTCTCCTTCTTTCCCTCCTTCCTTCACTCCCTCTTTCCTTCCTTTTCTTTCTTTCTTTCTCTCCTTCCTTTCATCTCTACCGCTTTCCTTCCCCCTTTTACTTGACAGATGCAACTGTCTTTCGGGCGGCATAGGTCGACAGCAAGCTAGACTATTAATGGTCGGGAGCTTACCTAAATTTTCTACTTAACAGATGCAACTGTCCTTCGGGCTGCATAGGTAGACAGCAAGCTAGACTATTAATGGTCGGGAGCTTACCTAAATTTTCTACTTAACAGATGCAACTGTCCTTCGGGCTGCATAGGTAGACAGCAAGCTAGACTATTAATGGTCAGGAGCTTGCCTAAATTTCTTACGTGACAGATGCAACTGCCTTTTGGGCTGCATAGGTCGACAGCAAGCTAGACTATTAATGGTCGGGAGCTTACCTAAATTTCCTACTTGACAGATGCAAATGTCTTTCGGGCTGCATAGGTCGACAGCAAACTAGACTATTAATAGTCGGGAGCTTAGCTAAATTTCCTACTTGACAGATGCAACTGTCTTTCGGGCTGCATAGGTCGACAGCAAGCTAGACTATTAATAGTCGGGAGCTTAGCTAAATTTCCTACTTGACAGATGCAACTGTCTTTCGGGCTGCATAGGTCGACAGCAAGCTAGACTATTAATAGTCGGGAGCTTAGCTAAATTTCCTACTTGACAGATGCAACTGTCTTTTGGGCTGCATAGGTCGACAGCAAGCTAGACTATTAATAGTCGGGAGCTTAGCTAAATTTCCTACTTGACAGATGCAACTGTCTTTTGGGCTGCATAGGTCGACAGCAAGCTAGACTAATGGCTGGAAACTCATGTCTTGGTGTACAAAAAAATCAGTTTGTCCCACGGTTTCGGAGACTGTGATGTCTTCTCTCTAACCATGTCCTGGGTTGAGTGTCCAAAAGGCAAGAAGTCCCATCAGCCTTCCTCCTCTTAGCCCTTTGGAGCTCTTTTTCGTGGCTTTGTGGACATCCTCTTGCTTCTCTTTTGCCTCTCCGACAGTCTTCAGCCAAACCCCGATCCTTCAAGCCTTGCAGCACGTCCAGGCCAGCTGCGACGAAGCCCACAAAATGAAGTAAGTGCCCAGTTTTGTCTGTGGATTAGGGTCTTTGTGATATTTCCTGGAGCTGGATAATGGGTCTCACCTTCCTGTACAACACCCCCCTCCCCCGAAAAAAAAGTTGGAATTAGATTGGGAAAAATGGTAATCGTCATCCCCATTTTTTGGGTGGCAAACTTGGTACTTTTGCGTTCTTCACATAATAGTCGCAGAGCCTTTTAGGCCCAATTCCCCTTTCCTTGTTTCTCCAAAAACCTGAAATCGAGGTCTCTGGAGTTCTGATGTTCCCTTTTGTCCTCCAGAGAGGAAGGCAGGCAGGATCAGAATCAAATAGAGGTGCGACTATTACACGAGGAAAACAAAAATACCATTGCCCCCGCTGTTTGCTTGAGGCTGAGCATCTTTCCTTCTCTTCCTGTCTCAGAAGGAAGCTAGTTAAAAAAACAAGGTTGAGGTAAAGTTTTCCCCCTGGCGTTAATTCCAGCCGTCTCCGACTCTGGGGGTTGGTGCTCATCTCAATTTTTAAGCCGAAGAGCTGGCGTTGTCCTTAGACACCTCCAAGGTCATGTGGCTGGCATGACTGCATGGCATGACTGTTACTTCCCGCCGGAGCAGTGCCTATTGATCTACTCACATTTGCATGTTTTCAAACTGCTAGGTTGGCAGAAGCTGGGGCTAACAGTGGGAGCTCACCCCGCTCCCCAGAGTCAAACCTGCGATCAACTGCAAAATCAGATTTTTTTTTCATCACATCCCGCAATTTACATCACACCCCTTTTTTGGATTATTAAAGGGATAAAATAATGAGACTATTATGTGATGAAATATGGCAACGTTCTCCAAAGCTCTGCTCAAAGTACCCCAACTTCCCTAATACTCTGAAGCTTTTGCACTGTCAGATCAGGGAGGTACGGGATTGTTCGTCATCCTGACACTGAAGTTGCATTTGGGAGTCAGTGGTCCTAACCTTCTGGTTTCCTGTGAGGATCCAGCTGCCCCAAATAATGAGACTATTATGTGATGAAATATGGCAACGTTCTCCAAAGCTCTGCTCAAAGTACCTCAACTTCCCTAATACTCTGAAGCTTTTGCGCTGTCAGTTCAGGACGGTACGGGATTGTTCACCAAAATAACGAGACTATTATGTGATGAAATATGGTAACTTTCTCCAAAGCTCTGCTCAAAGTACCCCAACTTCCCTAATACTCTGAAGCTTTTGCACCGTCAGATCAGGGAGGTATGGGATTGTTTGCCATCCTAACATTGAAGTCGCATTTGGGGGTCAGTGGTTCAAACCTTTTAGTGTCTAACGAGACTATTATGTGATGAGATATGGTAACTTTCTCCAAAGCTCTGCTAAAAGTACCCAGATTTCCCTAATACTCTGAAACTTTTGCACCGTCAGATCAGGGAGGTATGGGATTGTTCGCCATCCTTACATTGAAGTCGCATTTGGGGGTCAGTGGTCCAAACCTTCTGGTTTCCTGTGAGGATCTAACTGCCCATTTTGGACTATTTTCTCTTTGTTTTGAGCGACCAAAAACGAAGGAGGAACAAGGGAGTGAGAGCTGTTACCCTTGTATGTTTTCATTTTTTGCAAGGATGGAGGTCCAGAGGAAAAGGCCAAGCGATAGATGTAGGAGACGCATTAAGAGTAGCCATTCTCCGAGAAGGGCCCCAACTTCCCAAATACTGTGAAGATTGAGCTGCCCAAAATAATTAGACTATTATGTGATGAAATATGGTAACTTTCTCAAAAGCCCTGCTAAAGGTACCCCAGCGAGACTGCTAACCCCTCTTGCTGCCCTTTAGGTTCAGCGACCTCTTCTCCCTGGCCGAGGAGTACGAGGACTCCTCCAGCAAGGTCCCCAAGAGCCGGCGGAAAGCCACCATCTCCAGCCCCCGGAGCCGGAAGAACGCGGCCCAGCCAGCCAACAACGAGGAAGAGTCGGCCTCCACCAGCGCCTCGGTGAGTGGTGGCGGGGTTGCCCACAAGGCGGAGCAACTACAAAGCCAATCTGAGGAGTGTAGTATCTAGAGAAGTCATAGTTCCACTCTGCTCCGCTTTGGTCCGACCTTACCTGGAGTAATCCCATGTTTTGTCCTGGGCCCTACAATTCAGGAAGTGTATGGATAAGATGGAAGGAATCCAGAGAAAGAGAAATAACCACTCACAAGCCGGCTTTGCTTTGAAATGGATATATTGCTTGTATCTCTGCAGCAAAGAAAGACACTACGGACTTTTTCCCACCACCACTTCCTTTTGTACATCTTTTCTGCCCATCTCCCCCCATAAGATGGAAGGGATCCAGAGAAAGGCCACAGGCCCTTTATGGAATGGCTCAGGGAGCTGGGGATGTTTAGCTTGGAAAAGAAGAGGTTAAGAAGAGAAAGAACCAAGTAAAAATATTGAGGAAGGGTCACGTTTGGACACAGTGGAGCCATGGATTCAAAGTGCAACAACATTAGGATGAACTCCTTGAGGCAGTGGATTATGGGCTGGTTGGGAACCTGGAGGAGGTTTTGAAGCAGAGGTTGGGTGGCCATCTGCCTGGAAGGCTTGAATTGTGCCTTCCTGCCTGGCTAAAGCTTGCTGACTCCATCAGTTCCGGACAGATGTTGACTTTCCTTCTTGATGTAAGGAGCCACTTACATATATAGACACACAGAGGCCATTTAACATTCCAGCTTCATGAGGGTACTCTGGCCACCGGGGGAGCTATCGCTTCACCGTCCATTTGTGACACTGATGGAGTACTTCCTCATTCTTTGCACACTTCCTGGAGTTTTTTTATGGCGTCATAAATTAGTTACACAACATATATAGACAGACAAACAGAGGCCATTTAACATTCCAGCTTCATGAGGGTACTCTGGCCACCGGGGGAGCTGTTGCTTCATCGCCCGTTTGTGACACTGATGGAGTACTCCCTCATTCTTTGCACGCTTGCTGGAGATTTTTATGGCGTCGTAAATTAGTTACGCAACATAGACACACACACAGAGGCCATTTAACATTCCAGCTTCATGAGGGTACTCTGGCCACCGGGGGAGCTATCGCTTCACCGTCCATTTGTGACACTGATGGAGTACTTCCTCATTCTTTGCACGCTTGCTGGAGTTTTTTTATGGCGTCGTAAATTAGTTACGCAACATATATAGACAGACACACAGAGGCCATTTAACATTCCAGCTTCATGAGGGTACTCTGGCCACCGGGGGAGCTATCGCTTCACCGTCCATTTGTGACACCGATGGAGTACTTCCTCATTCTTTGCACGCTTCCTGGAGATTTTTTTATGGCGTCGTAAATTAGTTACACAACATATATAGACAGACAAACAGAGGCCATTTAACATTCCAGCTTCATGAGGGTACTCTGGCCACCGGGGGAGCTGTTGCTTCATCGCCCGTTTGTGACACTGATGGAGTACTCCCTCATTCTTTGCACGCTTGCTGGAGATTTTTATGGCGTCGTAAATTAGTTACGCAACATAGACACACACACAGAGGCCATTTAACATTCCAGCTTCATGAGGGTACTCTGGCCACCGGGGGAGCTGTCGCTTCACCGTCCATTTGTGACACTGATGGAGTACTTCCTCATTCTTTGCACGCTTGCTGGAGTTTTTTTATGGCGTCGTAAATTAGTTACGCAACATATATAGACAGACACACAGAGGCCATTTAACATTCCAGCTTCATGAGGGTACTCTGGCCACCGGGGGAGCTATCGCTTCACCGTCCATTTGTGACACCGATGGAGTACTTCCTCATTCTTTGCACGCTTCCTGGAGATTTTTTTATGGCGTCGTAAATTAGTTACACAACATATATAGACAGACAAACAGAGGCCATTTAACATTCCAGCTTCATGAGGGTACTCTGGCCACCGGGGGAGCTGTTGCTTCATCGCCCGTTTGTGACACTGATGGAGTACTCCCTCATTCTTTGCACGCTTGCTGGAGATTTTTATGGCGTCGTAAATTAGTTACGCAACATAGACACACACACAGAGGCCATTTAACATTCCAGCTTCATGAGGGTACTCTGGCCACCGGGGGAGCTGTCGCTTCACCGTCCATTCGTGACACTGATGGAGTACTTCCTCATTGTTTGCATGCTTGCTGGAGATTTTTTTAATGGCATCGTAAATTAGTTACGCAACATATATAGACAGATACACAGAGGCCATTTAACATTCCAGCTTCATGAGGGTACTCTGGCCACCGGGGGAGGTCACTTCACCATCAATTTGTGACACTAATGGAGTACTTCCTTATTGTTTGCATGCTTGCTGGAGATTTTTTTACGGTGTCGTAAATTAGTTACACAACATATATAGACAGACACACAGAGGCCATTTAACATTCCAGCTTCATGAGGGTACTCTGACCACCGGGGGAGCTGTCGCTTCACCGTCCATTTGTGACACTGATGGAGTACTTCCTCATTCTTTGTACGCTTGCTGGAGATTTTTTATGGCGTCGTAAATTAGTTACGCAACATATATAAACAGACAAACAGAGGCCATTTGACATTCCAGCTTCATGAGGGTACTCTGGCCACCGAGGGAGCTGTCGCTTCACTGTCCATTTGTGGCACTGATGGAGTACTTCCTCATTCTTTGTACGCTTGCTGGAGATTTTTTTTATGGTGTTGTAAATTAGTTAAATTAGCCTCCCCGCTTAAGCGGTACCTAAATTTCCTACTTGACAGATGCAGCTGTCTGTCAGTCTGTAGGATCTATATAGCAATATTAAATAACTACTCACAAGCCGGCTTGCTTTGAAATGGATATATTACTTGTATCTCTGCAGCAAAGAAAGACACTACTGACTTTTTCCCACCACCACTTCCTTTTCTACACTTTTCCTGCCCATCTTACCCTCTGCTTAGTTTCCTTATTAGTTGCTTCACAAGTTCCATATCATGGAATTCCCTCTGTGACATTCTGCTGGCTTCGGAATGTCACAGAGAGAATCGATGCAGTCAATATAATTCAGTCAGGATGTCACGGAGGGAATTTGTGATGTCAGAAATCGACTCCCGACACTCTCTCGGGCTGCAAAGGTCGACAGCGAGCTAGACAATGGTCGGAAGCTCACCCTGACCTAGACTGGGTTCGAACTCATGACTTTTTGGTCAGTAGTGATCTAATACAGCTGCGCCACAGTCCGGGTGTTTACCCAAGACTTGATTGTTGTCTCTGGTCATGTCCGCAGTTCTCATCCACATCTTCTTTAGTCTTGGTCAGACCCCAATCGTACAATTTAGTCCAATCCACACATCACATTTATGGCCTTTTCCCTTTTGTAGGAGGAGGAAGACACCAAACCGAAGCCCACAAAGCGGAAACGGAAAGGCTCCTCGGCCGTCGGCTCGGACAGTGACTGAACGGGCGCCTCGAGGGGGATCTCTGTGCCCTCCTTCCGCATCGATCCGCCTCCATCGCTGGCGGCGTCCGAGGCGCCCCGCAACCGAGAGAACGGCCGAGTGGACGCTGGACAATGTTCTCCATAGCAAGGCGCCCGCGGGCCTCGGAGGTCTGGGTGGCCCCTTTCCCGAAACGGCGGTCGCAACAACCCCTCCGTCCCGTCCCCCCTCGACTTGCCCTTCCATCTTTCTAAACTTGGAAAAAGAGGTTATTTTTCCAGAAATCGCTCCAGTGACATCGTAGAGCCTGCACTTGGTCTCCTTTCCCTGAAATGTAAATAAACCATGCCCTGAAATTGGCGCTTCTGGTTGAGGGCTGGTGTGGGTGGGGAAAGCGCAGGGAAGGGCCAGATTGCCTTTCTAGATCCCTCTTTTCCGATCTCTTTCCGTCGGGAGGGTATTCGTCACCCGATCCCTCTGAACTTCACCGTTTCGAGGCTTTCTGTACCCCATTTTTCGCCAAACAACGATTACCGTCACCAAAAAGGTCTGCCACTTTATTCCACCTTTTAATAAAAAACCCCCCAACCGTACCACCATTCCTGCCGGGCTCGTCAGGTTCCCTCTCCGGCCACCGTTTTGGCCAAATGGCTCCCCAGGAAAAACAGCCTCCCTTCTTCCTCTCGGAGGAGCGTACTTTCGGGACGTCTTTTAAGAACGACCGACGAGCGAAAAAAGAAGAAAAAAGCGGTAGTTATATTTTTAACCCCCATCGCCCCCGCCGAGAGAAAGTATCATTTCTAAGTGATTTTTTTTAAGAGAGAAAGAGACGATAATAAAACTGTCGACACGGTTTTGTACGAGCCGCTTGGTCGCGTCTTGTCTTTCTGGGCATTGTGGGGGGAACGGGGGGACGGCACACGAGGGATGGAAGCACTTCGGCCGGGGGTAAACTACAACTCCAAAACTCAAGGTCTTTGGGGGGGGGGGGGTAGTTCTGTGTGGGAAGTCTGGCCCAATTCTATTGTTGGTGGGGTTCAGAATGCTCTTTGATTGCAGGTGAACTTTAAATCCCAGCAACTACAACTCTCAAATGTCAAGGTCTACTTCCCCCAAACTCCACCACTGTGTACATTCAGGCATATTGTGTATTCGTGCCATGTTGGGTGCAGATCTATCATTGTTTGTCTCAAATCTGTTGTTGGTGGGGTTCAGAATGCTCTTTGATTGGAGGTAAACGATAAATCCCAGCAACTACAACTCCCAAATGTCAAGGTCTATTTCCCCCAAACTCCACCAGTGTTCACATTCAGGCATATTGTGTATTCATGCCAAGTTGGGTGCAGATCTATCATTTTTTGCCCCAAATCTGTCGTTGGTAGGATTCAGAATGCTCTTTGATTGTAGGTGAACTATAAATCTCAGCAACTACAACTCCCGAGTGTCAAGGTCTATTTTCCCCAAACTCCACCAGTGTTCACTTTCAGGCATATTGTGTATTTGTGCCAAATTTGGTCCAGATCCATCATTGTTTGAGTCCACAGTGCTCTCTGGATGTGGGAGAACTACAACTCCCAAACTCAATGTCAATGCCCATCAAATCCAGTATTTTTTGTTGGTCAGGGGAGTTCTGTGGGCCAAGTTAGTTCAGTTCCATCATTGGTGGAGTTCAGAATGCTCTTTGATTGTAGGCGAACTATAAATCCCAGCAACTACAACTCCCAAATGTCAAGGTCTATTTTCCCCAAACTCCACCAGTGTTCACATTTTGTTGTAGGTGAACTATAAATCCCAGCAACTATAGTTCAGTTCCATCGTTGATGGAGTTCAGAATGCTCTTTGATTGTAGATGAACTATAAATCCCAGCAACTATAACTCCCAAATGTCAAGGTCTGTTTTCCCCCAAACTCCACCAGTGTTCACACTTGGGCATGTTGACTATTTGTGCCAAGTTTGGTCCCAATCCAGCATAGTTTGAGTCCACAGTGGTCTCTGGATGTGGGAGAACTACAACTCCCAAACTCAATGTCAATTCCCATCAAATCCAGTATTTTCTGTTGGTCATGGGAGTTCTGTGTGCCAAGTTAGTTCAGTTCCATCGTTTGTGGCGTTCAGAATGCTCTTTGATTGTAGGTGAACTATAAATCCCAGCAACTTCAACTCCCAAATGTCAAGGTCTATTTTCCCCAAACTCCACCAGTGTTCATACTTGGGCATGTTGAGTATTTGTGCCAAATTTGATCCAAATTCATCATAGTTTGAGTCCACAGTGCTCTCTGGATGTGGAAGAACTACAACTCCCAAACTCAATGTCAATGCCCATCAAATCCAGTATTTTTTGTTGGTCATGGGAGTTCTGTAGACCAAGTTAGTTCAGTTCGATCATTGGTGGAGTTCAGAATGCTCTTTGATTGTAGGTGAACTATAAATCCCAGCAACTACAACTCCCAAATGTCAAGGTCTATTTCCCTCAAACTCCACCAGTGTTCACTTTCAGGCATATTGTGTATTTGTGCCAAGTTTGATCCAGATCCATCATTGTTTGGGTCCACAGTGCTCTCTGAACTTGGGTGAACTACAACTCCCAAACTCAAGATCAGTGTCCACCAAATCCAGGATTTTCTGTTGATCAGGGGAATTCTGTGTGCCAAGTTTGGTTCAGTTCCATTGTTGGTGGAGTTCAGAATGCTCTTTGATTGTAGGTGAACTATAAATCCCAGCAACTACAACTCCCAAACTCAAGGTCAGTGCCCACCAAACCCTTTCAGTATTTTCTGTTGGTCATGGGAGTCCTGTGTGCCAAGTTTGGTTCAGGGTTCCAAATGCTCTTTGATTGTAGGTGAACTATAAATCCCAGCAACTACAACCCCCAAACTCAAGGTCAAGGTCCACCAAACCCTTTCAGTATTTTCTGTTGGTCATGGGAGTCCTGTGTGCCAAGTTTGGTTCAATGCCATCCTTGGTGGGGTTCCAAATGCTCTTTGATTGTAGGTGAACTATAAATCCCTGCAACTACAACTCCCACATGGCAAAATCAATCTCCCCCCATCACCACCACAATTCAAATTTGGGTGTGAGATTCGGTGGCGCATTAGACTCTAATCAATACGGTGTTTCTCCATCGTGGTCATTGTGAAATCGCACGTGTGCAGGAAATACCATATGTGCGGATTTCACAGGTGACCACTCGGAGAAACACGACAACAGGTACGCTGTGGGTCCCGGCAGATCGCACTAGATATCCCACGGCTGGGGTTTCCGAAGACGTCGGCGTTTCCGAAGACATTGGTGGGGATTTTTCGGATGATTCCTTTGGCTCAAACGAGCCGCGTCTTGTCTTGAAAGGCAACCGTTTTTTCGGAGCCTCGAGGAAGGAATGTTCCGATTGGGGGAGGAAAAAAAAGACGAAAACAGAACGAGGAGAAGCCGAGGAGGAGAAAAGGAGATGCGTGGCATTCATGTTTGGCGGTTTCCTGCTTCCATGAATAGGGGGGAAAAGGGAGCCAAACTCAAACCAGATGCAAGAGTAGGGGAAAGGTCAGGGATCCGTTCGGGAATGCCAAACACTCGATATCTCAAGGTTTTCGGAGATTGTCAGAGAAGAGCAAAGGAATCTGATTTGGCCTCATCTACACAGCCACTTAAACTCCAGTGTATCTGCTTTGAACTGGATTATCTGGGTCTACACCAGGCATGGGCAAAGTTCGGTCCTCCAGGTGTTTTGGATTTCAACTCCCACAATTCCTAACAGCCTAAGGACCCTTCCTTCCCCCCCCCCCCCCCCCCCCCCCCCCCCCAAGCTGCTGGAATTGAATGCTTTGGAGGAAGATCCAAGTTCCAGAGACTCCCATTTTCAGATTTTTTTCAAACCGACTTGAGGCTTTGGAGAAAGGAGAAAGGAGAGAAGAATGGAGCTCCAGAGACCCCCATTTTGTAGTTTTTAACTACCTTGCCTTCAGAGAAAAAAGGAAGGAAGAATCATTCTCAAACAGAGGTGCGACTATTATGTGAGGAAAACAATACAATTTTATATTTTTGGTAGGCTGTTAGGAATTGGGGGAGTTGAAGTCCAAAACACCTGGAGGGCCAAAGTTTGCCCATGCCTGGTCTACACTGTATTGTCGAAGGCTTTCATGGCCTGAATCACTGGATTGCTGTGAGTTTTCCAGTAGCATTCTCTCCTGACGTTCCTCCCGCATCTATGGTCAGTATCCTCAGAGGTTGTGAGGTCTGTTGGAAAGGAGGAAAATGGAGTTTATGTATCTGTGGATATATCTTCTTCCATCTGGACATTCCACAGATATATAAACTGCACTTGCCAGTTTCCAACATGGAACCAGCCAGACTTTGAACCTGCAAGGCCATTCGATGTTAATCAAGCTGGCCAGTGGTAATATTCCCACTTGCCTCCAACAGACAAGAGTTCTTTCTCCCACCCTGGACACCATTCCACAGATATACAAATCCCTTTAGAAGGGAAAAATAATCCAACTTGGCTTCCCATCTCTAACTCTATTTACCAAACTATTTCTCTCCAACTAAAGCTTGGTGCGCCTTGGAGCGCAAAGCATCCAAGGTACTTTGGAGAGGAAGTTTGCTTCGTTTCCCATTCGACTACAACTCCCAGAATCCCCTACCTTTCGGAGAAAGGAGGGAAGAGGATACTGGTCCTTAAGAATCCCTTCAGAAGAGGGGAAAATCCCAACTTATCTGCCAAACTATTTCTCTCCAACTTGAGCTGGGTGCGCCTTGGAGCTCAAAACTCCCAAGGAGTAACTTTGGAGAGTTTTTATCCCCCGTTTTCCCCTTGGACTACAACTCCCAGAATCCCCTATCCTTTGGGAAAAGGAGGGAAGTGGATACTGGTCCTTAAAGTGTCCCTTCAGAAGGGGAAAAGGAACCTCAACTTGGCTTCTTATCTCTAACTTTGCCAAACGATTTCTCTCCAACTCGAGCTTGGTGCGCCTTGGAGCGCAAAACATCCCAGAAACTTTGAAGTTTCCTTCGTTTCCCTTTAAACTACAACTCCCAGAATCCCCTCTCCTTTGGAGAAAGGAAGGAAGTGGATACTGGTCCTTAGAGTCCCTTCAGAAGGGGAAAAGAAGCTCCAACTTGGCTTCTTATTTCTAACTTTACTAAACTATTTCTCTCCAATTTGAGCTTGGTGTGCCTTGGAGCGCAAAACATCTGACTAACTTTGAAGTTTCCTTCATTTCCCCTTAGACTACAACTCCCAGAATCCCCTCTCCTTTGGGGAAAGGAGGGAAGTGGATACTGGTCCTTCAGAAGGGGGAAAAGGAACCTCAACCTGGTTTCCTGTCTCTAACTTTACCAAACTATTTATCTCCCAACTCGAGCTGAGTGCGCCTTGGAGCGCAAAACTCCCAACTTTGAAGTTTCCTTCCTTTCCCCTTGGACTACAACTCCCAGAATCCCCTATCCTTTGGGGAAAGGAAGTAAGTGGATACTGGTGCTTAA
The DNA here is from genome assembly GCF_025583915.1 of Anolis sagrei ordinatus. Taxonomy (NCBI): domain Eukaryota; kingdom Metazoa; phylum Chordata; class Lepidosauria; order Squamata; family Anolidae; genus Anolis; species Anolis sagrei. Next base: position 4,765,973 of record NW_026844700.1, read on the forward strand.
AGAGTCCCTTCAGAAGGGGAAAAAGAACCCCCAACTTGGCTCCTTGTCTCTAACTTTACCAAACTTTTTCTCTCCCAATTCGAGCTGGGTGCGCCTTGGAGCGCAAAACTCCCAACTTTGGAGAGTTCCTTTCCTTTGTTTTTCCCTTCGAACTACAACTCCCAGAACCCCCTGCTTTGGCGAAGAGGGGCAGGAGGGTGTGGTGGGTCTCCCCCCATAGAGAAACCCTTCGAAGTTGGCCAACTTCGACTCCCATCAGGCGGCTTTGTTGCCCAACTCCTCCTCCTCCCTCCGTGCGACTTGATGCTTTTACGCCAAACTCCCAACTTTGGAGAGTTCCTTTCCTTTGTTTTTCCCTTCGAACTACAACTCCCAGAACCCCCTGCTTTGGCGAAGAGGGGCAGGAGGGTGTGGTGGGTCTCCCCCCATAGAGAAACCCTTCGAAGTTGGCCAACTTCGACTCCCATCAGGCGGCTTTGTTGCCCAACTCCTCCTCCTCCCTCCGTGCGACTTGATGCTTTTACGCCAAACTCCCAACTTTGGAGAGTTCCTTTCCTTTGTTTTTCCCTTCGAACTACAACTCCCAGAACCCCCTGCTTTGGCGAAGAGGGGCAGGAGGGTGTGGTGGGTCTCCCCCCATAGAGAAACCCTTCGAAGTTGGCCAACTTGGACTCCCATCAGGCGGCTTTGTTGCCCAACTCCTCCTCCTCCTCCTCCCTCCGTGCGCCTGGATGCTTTTACGCACGGCTCTCCTCCGCCCGCCTCTTTCCTTTGGGGGCCAAGGGGCGGCCCCACGGATGGCCAGGCCCCCTTCCTTCCTTCCTTCCTCCCTCCCTCTCCCCTTCCTCCCCTCCTCCTCGCCCCTCTTTCCCCCTCCAAGGAGCAGCAAAGGAGGAGGAAAATGGCTTGGGCGCTGCTGCTCTTCTTCTTGTTGCTCTCCTCCTCCTTCTTCGTTCTCCTTCACCGGAGGAATCCCTTCTTGCTGGCCGACCTGGCCTTCCTCTTCCGGGCCTGGCGCTGCCAGAGGAGCCTCCTCGGCCGAGACCCCCGCAGCCTGGCCCAGCGCTTCGGGACCCTCGCCTCGGCCCGGCCCCCCGGGAAGGTCTTCCTCCGCGCCGGGGAGCAAAGCTTCACCTACGCCCAGGCAGAGGCACACACCAACCGGGCCGCCCAGGCGCTCAGCAAGGCGGCGGCAGAGGGGAAGGGTCTCCTCCCCGGCCAGGCGGAGGCGGAGGCGGTGGTGGTGGCGCTCTGGATGGGCAACGCGCCCGCCTTCCTCTGGGCATGGATCGGGGCCGCCAAGCTGGGCTGGGTGCCCGCCTTCCTCGGCACCGCGCTCCGGAAAGGGGCGCTCCTCCACTGCCTCCGCGCATGCGCCGCCCGCGCCCTCCTGCTCGGAGAGGGTGAGTGACACCGAGACCCCGAGACCCTCCCCCCCCAAAGACCCCTGGCAGGGAGCCCCAAAAGCTCGCCCAGGAGCCCCTCGCCAAAGCTCCCCACAAAGTCCCTTTGCAAAGCTCCCCAAAGGGCACCCCAAAGCTCACCTAGGTGCCTTCTCCAAACTCCCCAAAAGTTCTCCAAAAGGCCCCTTGTATGGCTCCCCAAAAGCTCACCCACCCAGAAGCCCCTCACCAAAATGTCTCCCAAAGTCCCTCTGCAAAGCTCCCCGAAATCTCCTCCAAAACCTCACCTGGAAGCCTTCTCCAAAACCCCCAAAGTTCTCCCAGAAGCCCCCAAATCCTTCCAAAAGCTCACCTGGAAGCCTTCTCCAAAACTCCCCCAAAGTCCCCTTGGCAAAGCTCCCCAAAGTTCACCCAGAACCCCTCCCCAAAAGCCCCTTTGCATGGCTCCCCCAAAGCTCCTCTAGAAGCCCTGGGCCAATGCTCCCCACAAAGTCCCCCTGCAAAGCTTCCCAAAAACCCCCCCCCCCAAAAAAACTCACCTGGACGCCTTCTCCAAAACTCCCACAAAGTTCACCCAGAAGCCCCCAAATCCTTCCAAAAGCTCACCTAGAAGCCTTCTCCAAAACTCCCCAAAAGACCCTTGCCAAAGCTCCCCAAAATCTCCTCCAAAACCTCACCTGTAAGCCTTCTCCAAAACTCCCCCAAAAGTCCCCTTGCATGGCTCCCCAAAATCTCACCCAGGACACCCAAACTCCCTCTGCAAAGCTCCCCAAAATCCCTCCCAAAAACTCACCTGAAAGCCTTCTCCAAAACTCCCCCAAAGCCCCTTGGAAAAGCTCCCCAAAGTTCATCCAGAAGCCCCTCCCCAAAAGCCCCTTTGCATGGCTCCCCCAAAGCTCCTCTAGAAGCCCTGGGCCAATGCTCCCCACAAAGTCCCCCTGCAAAGCTCCCCAAAATCCCCCCCAAAAACTCACCTGGAAGCCTTCTCCAAAACTCTCCCAAAGTCCCCTGGCAGGGATCCCCAAAAGGTCATCCAGAAGTCCCTCTGCAAAGCTCCCCAAAATACCCCCCCCCCAAAAAGCTCACCTGGAAGCCTTCTCTAAAACTCCCCAAAAGTTCCCCTTCCAGGGCTCCCCAAAAGGTCATCCAGAACCCCCTCCCCAAAAGTCCCAAAGCTCATGCAGAAGCCCATCACCAAAGTCCCCTGGCAGGGATCCCCAAAAGCACGTCCAGGAGCCCCTCGCCAAAGTTTCTCTGCAAAGCTCCCCAAAATCCCCCCAAAAGCTCACCTGGAAGCCTTCTCCAAAACTCCCCAAAAGACCCTTGCCAAAGCTCCCCAAAATCTCCTCCAAAACCTCACCTGTAAGCCTTCTCCAACATCACCAAAGTCCCCTGGCAGGGATCCCCAAAAGCACGTCCAGGAGCCCCTCGCCAAAGTTTCTCTGCAAAGCTCCCCAAAATCCCCCCAAAAGCTCACCTGGAAGCCTTCTCCAAAACTCCCGAAAAGACCCTTGGAAAAGCTGCCCAAAGTTCACCCAGAAGCCCCCAAATCTCCCCCAAAACTTCACCTAGAAGCCTTCTCCAAAACTCCCCAAAAGTTCCCCTTGCAGGGCTCCCCAAAAGGTCATCCAGAAGCCCCTCCCCAAAAGCCCCAAAGCTCATGCAGAAGCCCATCACCAAAGTCCCCTGGCAGGGATCCCCAAAAGCACGTCCAGGAGCCCCTCGCCAAAGTTTCTCTGCAAAGCTCCCCAAAATCCCCCCAAAAGCTCACCTGGAAGCCTTCTCCAAAACTCCCCAAAAGACCCTTGGCAAAGCTCCCCAAAGTTCACTCAGAAGCCCCCAAATCCCTCCAAAAGCTCACCTAGAAGCCTTCTCCAAAAGTTCCCCAAAAGTCCCCTTGCGTGACTCCCCAAAAACTCACCTAGAAACCTCTCACCAAAGCTCCCTCCAAAGTCCCTCTGCAAAGCTCCCCCAAATCCCCCCCAAAAGCTCACCTAGAAGCCTTCTCCAAAACTCCCCAAAGTCCCCTTGGCAAAGCTCCCCAAAAGCTCATCCAGAAGCCCCTCCCCAAAAGCCCCTTTGCAAAGCTCCCCAAAGTTCACCTAAAGGCCTTCTCCAAAACTCCCCAAATGTTCCCCAAAAGACCCCTTGCGTGGCTTCCCAAAAGCTCACCCAGAAGCCCCACGTCAAAACTCCCCCAAAACTCCCATCCCAAAGTTTACCCAGAAGCCTCTCTCTAAAGTTCCCCCCAAAACCCCTTTGCAAAGCTCTCCAAAATGCCCCAAAAGCTCACCTAGAAGCCTCCTTCCAAAGCTCCCCAAAAGTTCCACAAAAGTCCCTTTTCAAAGGTCTCTTCCCCCCTTTCCAAAGTTCCCCAAAAGTGTCCAAAAGTCCCTTTCCAAAGCACTCCAAAGCCTCCTTCCAAAGCTCCCCAAAAGTTCCCCAAAAGACCCTTTTCAAAGGTCTCTTCCCCCTTTCCAAGCTCCCCAAAAGTGTCCCCGAAGTGCCCCAAAGTCCCTTTCCAAAGCGCCCTAAAGCCTCCTTCCAGTTCCCCAAAAGTCCATTTTCAAAGGTCTCTTCCCCCTTTCCAAGCTCCCCAAAAGTGTCCCCGAAGTGCCCCAAAGTCCCTTTCCAAAGGCACCCCAAAGCCTCCTTCCAGAGCAGCCCTTTCCTGAAACCCCATCCAAGCTGCTTCCTCCCCATAACTTCTGTCACTTGAGCTCAGATGGTCAGAATCCGAACGTGCCGTGGTGGCCTCCCATCTCTGAAATGTCCCAAACGGCCGACGTTTGCAATTGAGACACTCTTGCCTTTGCTTTCCGAAGGTTCGGCGGCACAAGGTCTTGTTTTGCGTTCACGTTATCCAAACAGATTCCACGTAATCGCAAAGGAAACAATGGTAACATCTCCCATGGCCTGAGAAAGAATAAGAACGTGTGCCAGTGTGCGTTGTCAGAGGCTTTCGTGGCTGGAATCACTGGCTTGCTGAGTTTTTCGGGCTGCGTGGCCATGTTCCAGTAGCATTCTCTCCTGACGTTTTGCCTGCATCTGCGGAAAGCATCTCCAGAGGTTATGCTTGCCACAGAAGGTGCCCCCAGGCAACAACAGCCAGGCTATCTCTAGGCAGACACCCTCACTGATTGACTTTGCAAACTTCATGGCTAGTGGAGTTTATATATGCCCGTGGAATAATGTCCAGGGTGAGAGAAAGAACCTTTTAGCATTGAGTAGCCATGCAGCTGCAAAGTCAATCAGTGAGGGTGTTTGAGGCAAGTGTGAATGTTGCAATCGACAAGCTTGAATAGCATTGAATAGCGTTGCAGATGCAAAGTCAATCAGTGAGGGTGTTTGAGGCAAGTGTCGATGTTGCAATCGACAAGCTTGAATAGTATTGAATAGCATTGCAGATGCAAAGTCAATCAGTGAGGGTGTTTGAGGCAAGTGTCGATGTTGCAATTGGCAAGCTTGAATAGCATTGAGTAGCCTTGCAGATGCAAAGTCAATCAGTGAGGGTGTTTGGAGCGTTGATGTTGCAATTGGCGAGCTTGAATAGCATTGAGTAGCCTTGCAGATGCAAAGTCAATCAGTGAGGGTGTTTGGAGGAAGTGTCGATGTAGCAATTGGCCAGCTTGAATAGCATTGATTAGCCTTGCAGCTGTAAAGTCAATCAGTGAGGGTATTTGCACCCGGGACATCATTCCACAGAGGACGCCTCCAGGCAGCAACAGCCAGGCCACCTCTGTGCAAATACCCTCACTGATGGACTTTGCAAACTTCATGGCTACTCAATCCTAATCAAGCTTGCCGATTGCGATATTCACGCTGGCTTCAAACAGACAAAAGTTCTTTCTCCCACTCTGGGCGCCTCCAGGCAACAGCAGCCAGGCTACTGCTATGCAGAAATCCTCACTGATTGACTTTGCAAACTTCATGGCTACTCCATGCTACTCAAGCTTGCACACTGCAACATTCACGCTTGCATCAAACAGAAAAGGCTTCTTTTTCCCATCCTGGACATCACTCCATAGAAGGTGCTGCCAGGCAACAACAGCCAGGCTACCTCTATGCAGACACCCTCACTGATTGACTTTGCAAACTCCATGACTACACAATGCTATTCAAGTTTGCTCATTGCAACATCCACATTTGCTGTAAACAGACAAAGGTTCTTCTTCCCACCCTGAGCATCATTCCACTGAGGGTGCCTCCAGGCAACAACAGCCAGGCTACTTCTATGCTGACACCCTCACTGATTGACTTTGCAAACTTCATGGCTTTTTAGTGCTACTGGAACATGGCCATACAGCCCGAAAAACTCACAGCAACCCAAAGTATGGTAGTTTTGGAGATCATCATCACCACCATCATCATCCTTCTGCTGGTGGTCAATGGTGACCTCTTTGCTTTTTGGGAATCTGTTCTGAAACGTTGCTGCCTTTGGTGGGAATGCTTTCGGCCCGGCTTTGTTGACATCGCAGGCTTTTTCTCGCCGCTCTTCCCAGCGCTCTCCGCTTTGAAAAGCTTAATTGCCGCCCCGCATCCTGAAGCTGGCTTCCCCGCTCTCTCCAAGATCCCAACGAACCGGAAAGCGCCTTTGTGATGGCCCCGAATGTCGTGCAAACGGGGATCAAACTGGGTCACCGATGACGGAGTCGGAGGCCCAGCTGGGAGCGCCCGAGTGTGACTAATGGCCCCGAGTTTGGGGCCGTCTTTGGTCAGCCGAGACGGGGAAGAAGGCTGGTCTCATGCAAACCAAAGCATCTCTGACCAACATCCAAAAGTCCCACAGCCACGGAAAGTGGCTCCTTCTTGGGTTGCTGTTTTGCAACAGACGGTTTGGTGCCGTGGGCCAAAACATGCAAAGGAAACCCTTGGAGAGGCCCAGCGTTGGCCTCAGGCAAACTGGTTGGTTTCGAAGCACATCCAACTGGTATATCAGAGTCAAGGAAACTGGTTTGTGTGCTCCAAACCAGTTGGTACCGGACGCCAAAGTAATGTCTAAAGGGAGAGCGGTTCCAAACCATCTCAGCTACCTTTTGGTGTCAATCTCAGACCAAACACTGTCCAACTAAAATCCAGAGTTGGGGATTGTTGCATTCCAGGACAGGAAAAAGCCCTCTGACTTTAAACACCACATCGTTGATTGGAAAACAATCCTTTTATTGAAGATACTTAAAAAGCAGCAAAGTAGAAAGCACTTTAAAGGAATAGGTAAATCCAATTAGGTAAGAAGATAAGCAGGAGATAAGCAGCAAAGTAGAAAGCACTTTAAAGGAATAGGTAAATCCAATTAGGTAAGAAGATAAGCAGGAGATAAGCAGCAAAGTAGAAAGCACTTTAAAGAAATAGGTAAATCCAATTAGGTAAGAAGATAAGCAGGAGATAAGCAGCAAAGTAGAAAGCACTTTAAAGGAATAGGTAAATCCAATAAGGTAAGAAGATAAGCAGGAGATAAGCAGCAAAGTAGAAAGCACTTTAAAGAAATAGGTAAATCCAATTAGGTAAGAAGATAAGCAGGAGATAAGCAGCAAAGTAGATAGCACTTTAAAGAAATAGGTAAATCCAATTAGGTAAGAAGATAAGCAAGAGATAAGCAGCAAAGTAGAAAGCACTTTGAAGAAGTAGGTAAATCCAATTAGGTAAGAAGATAAGCAGGAGATAAGCAGCAAAGTGGAAAGCACTTTAAAGAAATAGGTGAATCCAATTAGGTAAGGAGATAAGCAGCAAAGTAGAAAGCACTTTAAAGAAATAGGTAAATCCAATTAGGTAAGAAGATAAGCAGGAGATAAGCAGCAAAGTAGAAAGCACTTTAAAGAAATAGTTAAATCCAATTAGGTAAGAAGATAAGCAGGAGCAAAATAGTCCAGAGTAAAGTTCAGCAAAGTCCATAAAAACAAAAGTTCACACTTCTCTAATATAATCCAGAAAATCAGGAAACATTAATCCAAGACATGAGTATACAATCATAAAATTCAAGAACCAAATCCATGAAACAGGAAGAATATAAGCATAAATCTTCCAACCAAGACTTCTGTGAAACAAGGACGAAAACTTAGTCTGAATCCAAATGATGCTTCATCCTTTTATTGAAGATAATTAAAAAGCAGCCAAGTAGAAAGCACTTTAAAGAAATAGGTAAATCCAATTAGGTAAGAAGATAAGCAGGAGATAAGCAGCCAAGTAGAAAGTGCTTTAAAGGAATAGGCAAATCCAATTAGGTAAGAAGATAAGCAGCAAAGTAGAAAGCACTTTAAAGGAATAGGTAAATCCAATTAGGTAAGAAGATAAGCAGGAGATAAGCAGCCAAGTAGAAAGTGCTTTAAAGGAATAGGCAAATCCAATTAGGTAAGAAGATAAGCAGCAAAGTAGAAAGCACTTTAAAGGAATAGGTAAATCCAATTAGGTAAGAAGATAAGCAGCAAAGCAGCAAAGTAGAAAGCACTTTAAAGAAATAGGTAAATCCAATTAGGTAAGAAGATAAGCAGGAGCAAAATAGTCCAGGGTAAAGTTCAGCAAAGTCCATAAAAACAAAAGTCCACACTTCTCTAATATATTCCAGAAAATCAGGAAACATTAATCCAAGGCCTGAGTATACAATCATAAAATTCAAGAACCAAATCCATGAAACTAGAAGTATATAAGCATGAATCTTCCAAGCAAGACTTCCATGAAACAAGGACGAGAACTTAGCCTGATTCCAAATGATGCTTCATCCTTTTATTGAAGATAATTAAAAAGCAGCAAAGTAGAAAGCACTTTAAAGGAATAGGTAAATCCAATTAGGTAAGAAGATAAGCAGAAGCAAAACAGTCCAGAGTAAAGTTCAGCAAAGTCCATACAAACAAAAGTCCACAGTTCTCTAATATAACCCAGAAAATCAGGAAACATTAATCCAAGGCATGAGTATACAATCATAAAATTCAAGAACTTAGCCTGATTCCAAATGATGCTTCATCTGACTACATATCCCGCATTTCGGACTTTTATCTCCTTGTTAGCTATGTCACTAGCGCTCAGAAATTGGTTTCGCTTTAGCTGAGAATTGGTTATCTTTTTCTCTTGGAGTCCGGCAGACCGCCGAAGCCACTGCTCGGCTCTCCTGTTTGGACTGATCTCCCATCTATCTATTTGTTCATTAATTTCTGCAGCTGGGCCGAGCTGTTTTCAAGTTTTCTCTCATGGGAATTCTCTGGAAACAATTCAGAAAGCACACCATCATCCCCACACCCCTCAGGGACATTCTCATGGGAAACTACAAGGATCTCCTGGTCGTTCTCTGCATCAATATCACTGACCAAACCATTGCCATCTTGAAACTCATCTTGAACCTCATTAACATCGTCCAAAGCACCCTGATCCTGAAACACAAACACAATATTGTCTCGTTCTTGGGCATGCCGAAATAACACGGGAAGGAAGAACCGCTCCAGCAAGTTTCCGCAAACCCCTTACCCGGCCTATTTTTTGGACCAAAAAGGGGCTCCCCAAAGGCCATCTAGTCCAGCCCCCTCCTAAGGTTTCAATGCGGAATTGGGAGAAGGGGCTCCCCAAAGGCCATACATTCCAGCCCTCTGCTAAAGTTTCAATGTGGAATTGGGAGAAGGGGCTCCCCAAAGGCCATCTAGTCCAGCCCCCTCCTAAGGTTTCAATGCGGAATTGGGAGAAGGGTCCCCAAAGGCCATACATTCCAGCCCTCTGCTAAAGTTTCAATGTGGAATTGGGAGAAGGGGCTCCCCAAAGGCCATCAGTCCAGCCCTCTGCTAAGGTTTGAATGCGGAATTGGAGGAAGGGGCTCCCCAAAGGCCATCTAGTCCAGCTCCCTCCTAAGGTTTCAATGTGGAATTGGGAGAAGGGGCTCCCCAAAGGCCATCTAGTCCCGCCCTCTGCTATGGTCTCAATGCGAAATTGGGAGAAGGGCTCCCCAAAGGCCATCTAGTCCAGCCCCCTCCTAAGGTTTCAATGCGGAATTGGAGGAAGGGGCTCCCCAAAGGCCATCTAGTCCAGCCCCCTCCTAAGGTTTCAATGCGGAATTGGGAGAAGGGGCTCCCCAAAGGCCATCTAGTCCAGCCCTCTGCTAAGGTTTCAATGCGGAATTGGAGGAAGGGGCTCCCCAAAGGCCATCTAGTCCAGCCCCCTCCTAAGGTTTCAATGTGGAATTGGGAGAAGGGGCTCCCCAAAGGCCATCTAGTCCAGCCCTCTGCTAAGGTTTGAATGCGGAATTGGAGGAAGGGGCTCCCCAAAGGCCATCTAGTCCAGCCCCCTCCTAAGGTTTCAATGCGGAATTGGGAGAAGGGGCTCCCCAAAGGCCATCTAGTCCAGCCCTCTGCTAAGGTTTGAATGCGGAATTGGAGGAAGGGGCTCCCCAAAGGCCATCTAGTCCAGCCCTCTGCTATGGTCTCAATGCGAATTGGGAGAAGGGGCTCCCCAAAGGCCATCTAGTCCCGCCCTCTGCTAAAGTTTCAATGTGGAATTGGGAGAAGGGGCTCCCCAAAGGCCATCTAGTCCCGCCCTCTGCTATGGTCTCAATGCGAAATTGGGAGAAGGGCTCCCCAAAGGCCATCTAGCCCAGCCCTCCGCTAAGGTTTCAGTGCGGAATTGGGAGAACGAAGCACACCCACCGCAAAGGTGAGGAAGGAGGGACGGGCCGCCTTCCCGCTGAGGGTCGCTCGCCTTCCCCGCCCTCTCCTCCTCCTCCTCCTCCTCCTCCTCCTCCTCTTTCAGGCTCTGACTGGCTAAGGAGAGGAGAGAGAGGAGAGCTCCCAGCAAGCATCTAGCCATCTTACGTATTTCCGAAATGGACGGAAATACAAAACTATTTGGCGCATGCCGTTTCGATATTTAAAAACACTTCCGGGTTTAAAAATAAGTTTTGTAATCGTTTTGTAATTGCTAAAATTAACGAATATTTAACGAATTGCAAAATTAACGAACGAAACCGCCCAGGCCTAATAAATACAGAAATACTGACTTCCTCTTCCTCTGCTGCTTTGCAGACCTCATTGAAGCCGTGGAGCCCATTCTTCCTGATTTGGAGGAGATGGGAGTTGTAGTGTGGGCCTTGGGCAAGGGGCCGTATCCCCCCGGAGTGACCAGCCTCTACCGTCTGTGGCAAGAAGCCTCCGAGGAGCCGGTGCCGGCCGACCTTTCCACCCCCAGAAGCTTGATGGACACGGCGCTCTACATCTTCACCTCCGGGACGACAGGTACTCCTCATGACAGTGATGGGCAACCTCAAAATTCGCCAAAAATTTTGTCAAAATTGAGCATAATTGAGCATAATTGCCAAAAAACTGAGCATAATTCAGGTGGTGTGTCACTTCAAGAAAAAAACCATAATTTCGCAATACAGGGTTAGTCAAAATGAATAGGCCAATAATGAATAATGAATAATGAATATTGGCCTATTCATTTTGACTAACCCTGTATTTAGTTTAAATAACAAAAAATATATAATTGTAATTCCCACTTTCTCTCTTATCATGTTGTTCTACCTCTCTCTCTTGATGTCAATAATAATATCCTTTTTGGAGGGTTTAAAAAATATATAATTTTAAAAACCCAACAAAATATTATCTATTTTTAATTTAATTTAAATGCATTTCTAGCATTTAATATGCTATTTAATGTATTTCTAATAATAATAATAATAATAATAATAATAATAATATGCTATTTAATGTATTTCTAATAATAATAATAATAATAATAATATGCTATTTAATGTATTTCTAATAATAATAATAATAATAATATGCTAAATAATATTTAATAATAATAATAAATATAATATTCCAATTTCAATAATAATAATAATAATATATTAAACAGTATACAATTCCCATTTAAATTCTAAATAATATTTAATAATAAATAAATATAATATTCCAATTTCAATAATAATAATAATATATAATAATAAACAGTATACTATTCCCATTTAAATTCTATATAATATTAAATAATAATAATAATAAATATGCTATTTCCATTTAAATTCTAAATAATATTAAATAATAAATAGTACAATATTCCCATTTCAATAGTATATATACATATATATATATATATAACATTGCCATTGAAATTCTAAATAATATTTATTAATAATAAACAGTATGCTATTTAATGTATTTCTAATAATAATAATAATAATAATAATAATATGCTATTTAATGTATTTCTAATAATAATAATAATAATAATATGCTATTTAATGTATTTCTAATAATAATAATAATAATAATAATATGCTATTTAATGTATTTCTAATAATAATAATAATAATAATAATAATATGCTATTTAATGTATTTCTAATAATAATAATAATAATAATAATAATATGCTATTTAATGTATTTCTAATAATAATAATAATAATAATATGCTATTTAATGTATTTCTAATAATAATAATAATAATAATATGCTATTTAATGTATTTCTAATAATAATAATAATAATAATATGCTATTTAATGTATTTCTAATAATAATAATAATAATAATATGCTATTTAATGTATTTCTAATAATAATAATAATAATAATATGCTATTTAATGTATTTCTAATAATAATAATAATAATAATATGCTATTTAATGTATTTCTAATAATAATAATAATAATAATAATAATATGCTATTTAATGTATTTCTAATAATAATAATAATAATAATATGCTATTTAATGTATTTCTAATAATAATAATAATAATAATAATATGCTATTTAATGTATTTCTAATAATAATAATAATAATATGCTATTTAATGTATTTCTAATAATAATAATAATAATAATATGCTATTTAATGTATTTCTAATAATAATAATAATAATAATAATAATATGCTATTTAATGTATTTCTAATAATAATAATAATAATAATATGCTATTTAATGTATTTCTAATAATAATAATAATATAATAATAATAATAATAATAATAATAATAATATGCTATTTAATGTATTTCTAATAATAATAATAATAATAATATGCTATTTAATGTATTTCTAATAATAATAATAATAATAATAATATGCTATTTAATGTATTTCTAATAATAATAATAATATGCTATTTAATGTATTTCTAATAATAATAATAATATGCTATTTAATGTATTTCTAATAATAATAATAATAATAATATGCTATTTAATGTATTTCTAATAATAATAATAATAATAATAATATGCTATTTAATGTATTTCTAATAATAATAATAATAATAATAATAATATGCTATTTAATGTATTTCTAATAATAATAATAATAATAATATGCTATTTAATGTATTTCTAATAATAATAATAATAATAATATGCTATTTAATGTATTTCTAATAATAATAATAATAATAATATGCTATTTAATGTATTTCTAATAATAATAATAATAATAATAATATGCTATTTAATGTATTTCTAATAATAATAATAATAATATGCTATTTAATGTATTTCTAATAATAATAATAATAATAATAATATGCTATTTAATGTATTTCTAATAATAATAATAATAATAATATGCTATTTAATGTATTTCTAATAATAATAATAATAATAATATGCTATTTAATGTATTTCTAATAATAATAATAATAATAATATGCTATTTAATGTATTTCTAATAATAATAATAATAATAATAATATGCTATTTAATGTATTTCTAATAATAATAATAATAATAATAATATGCTATTTAATGTATTTCTAATAATAATAATAATAATAATAATAATAATATGCTATTTAATGTATTTCTAATATTTAATGTATTTCTAATAATAATAATAATAATAATAATAATAATAATAATGCAATAACAATAAAGTAACATTGCAAAATAATATTTTGATATTTAATTTACCATTTCATTTAAGGCATATATATATATATATAAAGGCATATATTAAAAATATTAAAATGCATTAAATTAAAATGCATTAAATTAAATGTCAAATTAAAATTCAATTTACCATTTCATTTAAGGCATTCTGAAATATTTGAGTAATATAGCAAAGTATTATTTATCATTTAATTTAATTTAAATATGTAACTCCTTAATATTTAGGAAACAATGCAAAATAATATTCGTTTACTTAATAATTAAATAAACCAATATTATTTTGCAATGTTACCTAAATATTAATAATTAAATATTTTTTAAATTTGACATTTAATTTAATGCATTTTAATATTGGAATAATATAGCAAAGTAATGGTATTTATCATTCCGTTTAAATATGAAACTCCTTAATATTTAGGTAACATTGCAAAATAATAATTTCTTTCTTATTTATTTTTTTAAAATGGCATAAAATAAATAAACAAATAATATCCGGCGGGCGCGTGTCAGTAGAAATGGCTACGCGTGTCAGTACAGCTTGTCAATTGCTACATCGACACTTCCTCCAAACACCCTCACTGATTGACTTTGCATCTGCAAGGCTACTCAATGCTATTCAAGCTCACCAATTGCAACATCCATACTTGCTCCAAACACCCTCACTGATTGACTTTGCACCTGCAAGGCTACTCAATGCTATTCAAGCTCACCAATTGCAACATCCATACTTGCTCCAAACACCCTCACTGATTGACTTTGCACCTGCAAGGCTACTCAATGCTATTCAAGCTCACCAATTGCAACATCCATACTTGCTCCAAACACCCTCACTGATTGACTTTGCACCTGCAAGGCTACTCAATGCTATTCAAGCTCACCAATTGCAACATCCATACTTGCTCCAAACACCCTCACTGATTGACTTTGCACCTGCAAGGCTACTCAATGCTATTCAAGCTCACCAATTGCAACATCCATACTTGCTCCAAACACCCTCACTGATTGACTTTGCACCCGCAAGGCTACTCAATGCTATTCAAGCTCACCAATTGCAACATCCATACTTGCTCCAAACACCCTCACTGATTGACTTTGCACCTGCAAGGCTACTCAATGCTATTCAAGCTCACCAATTGCAACATCCATACTTGCTCCAAACACCCTCACTGATTGACTTTGCACCTGCAAGGCTACTCAATGCTATTCAAGCTCACCAATTGCAACATCCATACTTGCTCCAAACACCCTCACTGATTGACTTTGCACCTGCAAGGCTACTCAATGCTATTCAAGCTCACCAATTGCAACATCCATACTTGCTCCAAACACCCTCACTGATTGACTTTGCACCCGCAAGGCTACTCAATGCTATTCAAGCTCACCAATTGCAACATCCATACTTGCTCCAAACACCCTCACTGATTGACTTTGCACCTGCAAGGCTACTCAATGCTATTCAAGCTCACCAATTGCAACATCCATACTTGCTCCAAACACCCTCACTGATTGACTTTGCACCTGCAAGGCTACTCAATGCTATTCAAGCTCACCAATTGCAACATCCATACTTGCTCCAAACACCCTCACTGATTGACTTTGCACCTGCAAGGCTACTCAATGCTATTCAAGCTCACCAATTGCAACATCCATACTTGCTCCAAACACCCTCACTGATTGACTTTGCACCTGCAAGGCTACTCAATGCTATTCAAGCTCACCAATTGCAACATCCATACTTGCTCCAAACACCCTCACTGATTGACTTTGCACCTGCAAGGCTACTCAATGCTATTCAAGCTCACCAATTGCAACATCCATACTTGCTCCAAACACCCTCACTGATTGACTTTGCACCTGCAAGGCTACTCAATGCTATTCAAGCTCACCAATTGCAACATCCATACTTGCTCCAAACACCCTCACTGATTGACTTTGCACCTGCAAGGCTACTCAATGCTATTCAAGCTCACCAATTGCAACATCCATACTTGCTCCAAACACCCTCACTGATTGACTTTGCACCTGCAAGGCTACTCAATGCTATTCAAGCTCACCAATTGCAACATCCATACTTGCTCCAAACACCCTCACTGATTGACTTTGCACCCGCAAGGCTACTCAATGCTATTCAAGCTCACCAATTGCAACATCCATACTTGCTCCAAACACCCTCACTGATTGACTTTGCACCTGCAAGGCTACTCAATGCTATTCAAGCTCACCAATTGCAACATCCATACTTGCTCCAAACACCCTCACTGATTGACTTTGCACCTGCAAGGCTACTCAATGCTATTCAAGCTCACCAATTGCAACATCCATACTTGCTCCAAACACCCTCACTGATTGACTTTGCACCTGCAAGGCTACTCAATGCTATTCAAGCTCACCAATTGCAACATCCATACTTGCTCCAAACACCCTCACTGATTGACTTTGCACCTGCAAGGCTACTCAATGCTATTCAAGCTCACCAATTGCAACATCCATACTTGCTCCAAACACCCTCACTGATTGACTTTGCACCTGCAAGGCTACTCAATGCTATTCAAGCTCACCAATTGCAACATCCATACTTGCTCCAAACACCCTCACTGATTGACTTTGCACCTGCAAGGCTACTCAATGCTATTCAAGCTCACCAATTGCAACATCCATACTTGCTCCAAACACCCTCACTGATTGACTTTGCACCCTGCAAGGCTACTCAATGCTATTCAAGCTCACCAATTGCAACATCCATACTTGCTCCAAACACCCTCACTGATTGACTTTGCATCTGCAAGGCTACTCAATGCTATTCAAGCTCACCAATTGCAACATCCATATTTCCTCCAAACACCCTCACTGATTGATTTTGCATCTGCAAGGCTACTCAATGCTATTCAAGCTCACCAATTGCAACATCCATACTTGCTCCAAACACCCTCACTGATTGACTTTGCACCTGCATGGCTACTCAATGCTAAAAGGTTCTTTCTCTCACCCTGGACATTATTCCAGGGGCATATACACTCCACTAGCCATGAAGTTTGCAAAGTCAATCAGTCATAGGTTCGCCATCACGGCCTTATTATGTAACCAAATTTGACAGGTACTCCTTATTATGTAACCAAATGCTGGGATGTCTGTGGTGGAGGAAACACATACAATCTAGGATGGTATTGCCCGCGTGTGAAAGCCAACGTTTGTCGTAATGGCCAATATGATCTCTTTCTCCCTTCCCAGGACTTCCCAAAGCGGCTCGCGTCAGCCACCTGAAGACCATCCTCTGCTTGGGCTTCTACAGTTTGGTGGGGGCCTCCAGCTCGGACGTGATCTACGTCTCTCTGCCCCTCTATCACATGTCCGGGAGCCTCTTGGGGATCCTCGGCACTTTCGGCATCGGTAGGGTGCCGTCTTGCAAGGGCGTTGGGGTTTGGGGACTCGGAAGGGAGGCCGAAATGGAAACGTTGGTCTGAATATTCCCCTTCTCCGACCAGGCGCCACTTGCGTGCTGAAGCCGAAGTTCTCCGCCAGCCAGTTTTGGCCGGACTGCCGACGCTACGGAGTGACCGTCTTCCAATACATCGGGGAACTGTGCCGATACCTGGTCAACCAGCCCCAGGTCAGTGGCCAGAAAAAAGGGGAGATATCTTGCCGGTGAGAGATAATAATAATAATA
>NW_026844700.1:4783086-4798086 GCF_025583915.1 Anolis sagrei ordinatus
AGTAATAATAATAATAGTAATAATAATAATAATGATAATAATAGTAATAATAATAATAATAATAATAGTAATGATAATAATAATGGTAATAATAGTAATAATAATAATAATAGTAATAATAATAATAATAGTAATAATAATAATGATAATAATAATAGTAATAATAATAATAGTAATAGTAATAATAATAATGATAATAATAGTAATAATAATAATAGTAGTAGTAATAATAATAATAGTAATAGTAATAATAATAATAATAGTAATAATGATAATGATAATAATAATAATAATATAAATAACAATAACAACAGGCAGCAATATGTCTGCTGTGGACTCATCTTGTGTTTCAAATAACAACAACAACAACTCTTGTCCAATTCTGTTGATGGTGGGGTTCAGAATGCTCTTTCATTGTAGGTGAACTATAAATCCCAGCAACTACAACTCCCAAATGTCAAGGTCTATCTTCCCCAAACTCCACCAGTGTCCACATTTGGGCCTATTGATCGTTCATGCCAAGTTTGGTCTAGATCCATAATTATTCGAGTCCACAGTGCTCTCGGGATATAGGTGAACTATAACTCCCAAACTCAATGTAAATGCACACCAAACCCTTCCAGTGTTTTCTGTTGGTCGTGGGAGTTCTGTGTGTCCAATTTGGTTCAATTCCATCCTTGGTGGAGTTCAGAATGCTCTTTGATTGGAGGTGAACTATAAATCCCAGCAACAACAACTCCCAAATATCAAGGTCTATTTTACCCCAAACTTCACCAGTGTACACATTTGGACATATGGAGTATTTGTGCCAAATTTGGTCCAGATTCATCATTGTTCGAGTCCACAGTGCTCTCAGGATGTAGGTGAACTACAACTCCCAAACTCAATGTCAATGCCCACCAAACCCTTCCAGCATTTTCTGTTGGTCGTGAGAATTCCGTGTGATGGTGTTCCCCTTTCTGTTGGTCGTGGGAGTTCTGTGTGTCAAGTTTGGTTCAATTCCATCCTTGGTGGAGTTCAGAATGCTCTTTGATTGGAGGTGAACTATAAATCCCAGCAACGACAACTTCCAAATATCAAGGTCTATTTCCCCCAAACCCCACCGGTGTCCACATTTGGGCATATTGAGTGTTCGTGCCAAGTTTGGTCCAGATCCATCATTGTTCGAGTCCACAGTGCTCTCGGGATGTAGGTGAACTACAACTCCCAAACTCAATGTCAATGCACACCAAACCCTACCAGTGTTTTCTATCAGTCATGAGAGTTCTGTGTGTCAAGTTTCTCTTGGTTGTAGGAGTTTTGGGTGCCAAGATTGGTTCAATTCCATCCTTGGTGGAGTTCAGAATGCTCTTGGATTGGAGGCGAACTATAAATCCCAGCAACTACAACTCCATGTATCTTTCCACGTTTTCCTCTTGGTTCTGGTTCCCAACTTCTCTCCTACGTAGAGTCCCAGTGACCGGGAGCACCGCTTGCGCATGGCTGTGGGGAGTGGGCTGCGGCCGGACGTCTGGCGCCAGTTCCTACGCCGTTTCGGACCCGTGCACGTTGTGGAGACGTACGGCATGACGGAGGGCAGTGTCACCTTCTTCAACTACACCGGTACCGTGGGCGCCGTGGGTCGCGCGTCTCCGCTCTACAAGGTGAATATTCCTGATTAGGAAAAAGATGCAATATGTTTTCATTTTTTAATCAATGCTCCCATTAGAAAATACATAATGATGTGAGTGAACTACAACTCCCAGAATCGTGGGTCAATCCTACCCAAACAAGGCCTGTATGCACAGCTGGGCATGTTGCATCTGTGTGTCAAATATGGTCCAGATCTGTCGTCTTTCAGTGCTCTCTGGATAAGGGTGAACTACAATTCCCATATTCCAAGGGTAGTCATTTCCAAATCCTATCAGGTGAACTATAACTCCCATATGCCAAGGGCAGTCACTCCCAAATCCTGTCAGTATTCACAGCTGGTCATGTTGGCTCTGTGTGTCAAGTGTGGTCCAGATCTGTCGTCGTCTGGGTTCAGTGCTCTCTGGATAAGGGTAAACTACAATTCCCATAGTCCAAGGGCAGTCATTCCCAAATCCTGTCAGGTGAACTACAACTCCCATATGCAAAGGGTAGTCACTCCCAAATCCTGTTAGTATTCACAGTTGGTCATATTGGGTCTGTGTGTCAGGTGTGGTTCAGATCTGTCGTCATCTGGGTTCAGTGCTCTCTGGATAAGGGTGAACTACAATTCCCATATTCCAAGGGCAGTCATTCCCAAATCCTGTCAGGTGAACTACAACTGCCATATGCCAAGGGCAGTCACTCCCAAATCCTGTCAGTATTCACAGTTGGTCATGTTGGGTCTGTGTGTCAAGTGTGGTCCAGATCTGTCATCGTCTGGGTTCAGTGCTCTCTGGATAAGGGTGAACTACAATTCCCATATTCCAAGGGCAGTCATTCCCAAATCCTGTCAGGTGAACTACAACTCCCGTATGCCAAGGGCAGTCACTCCCAAATCCTGTCAGTATTCACAGCTGGTCATATTGGGTTTGTGTGTCAAGTGTGGTCCAGATCTGTCATCGTCTGGGTTCAGTGCTCTCTGGATAAGGGTGAACTACAATTCCCATATGCCAAGGGCAGTCACTCCCAAATCCTGTCAGTATTCACAGTTGGTTATGTTGGATCTGTGTGTCAAGTGTGGTCAAGATCTGTCGTCCGCTGGGTTCAGTGCTCTCTGGATAAGGGTGAACTACAACTCCTATATTCCAAGGGCAGTCATTCCCAAATCCTGTCAGGTGAACTACAACTCCCATATGCCAAGGGCAGTCAGCCCAAATCCTGTCAGTATTCACAGTTGGTCATGTTGGGTCTGCGTGTCAAGTGTGGTCCTGGTCTGTTGTTGGCTGGGTTAAGTGCTCTCTGGATAAGGGTAAACTACAATTCCCATATTCCAAGGTCAGTCACTCCGAAATCCTGTTAGTATTCACAGTTGGTCATTTTGGGTCTGTGTGTCGTGTGGTCCACATCTGTTGTCGGCTGGGTTCAGTGCTCTCTGGATAAGGGTGAACTACAACTCCCATATGCCAAGGACAATCACCCCCGAATCCTGTCAATATTTACAATTGGTCATGTTGGATCTGTGTGTCGTGTGGTCCACATCTGTTGTCGGCTGGGTTCAGTGCTCTCTGGATAAGGGTGAACTACAACTCCCATATGCCAAGGACAGTCACTCCCAAAT
Source organism: Anolis sagrei ordinatus (assembly GCF_025583915.1). NCBI lineage: Eukaryota > Metazoa > Chordata > Lepidosauria > Squamata > Anolidae > Anolis > Anolis sagrei. Next base: position 4,786,316 of record NW_026844700.1, read on the forward strand.
CCTGTCAGTATTCACAGTTGGTCATGTTGGGTCTGTGTACCAAGTGTGGTCCAGATCTGTTGGGGCTCAGTGAACTACAACTCCTATAAATCAAGGTAAATTTCCCCCCAAACCTCGTCATAGGGGTTCTGTTTGTCAAATGCGGTCCGGGTCCATTATCAAAGGGGGTCACAGTGCTCTGCTTTAATGCAGGGTGAACTACAACTTCCAACTACAAACCCCTCCAGATTGTTCAGTTGCTGATCAATTTATTGTGTGCTGAAAGAAAGGGTTAAGGGAGAGGCAGTGAGTGGGACAATGCAAATTCCACACCAATGGAGAGAGAAAGGAACCCTGGGATGCCTGCCTGCGGTGGAGGAGGAAACACCTAAAATCTAGTCCCTGAATGAAAGCACTCCTTGGGTGGTGGGGAGGACATTGGCAGAGTTTGGATTACATGTTTCCTGCAATGTCAGTGGAGAGAGTGCCTTTGGAGCCTTCCCAGCACTTTAGGCACTATAGAGGCCCAAGGCTGTTTGTGTAAGTGGACACCTCCGCCACATACACATATATTTTTGCATATAGAAGCTAGATAGATGTTCCAGAGCATGTTCCAGATACGTGAAACTGTGGGTGAGTCTTTAAAAATGTCGTATTAGAGGAACGTTACCCACAATCCCAAATATTTTACCCGTTCTCCCATATTGCCTCTGAATTATATATTTCTTTTCAAACAGATTTTCAGTGCTTTTGAGCTGATCCGTTACGACGTGGTCGAGGGGGCTCCCGTTCGGAACCAGGACGGACGCTGCCTTCGAGTGAAACCGGGTGAGTTTGACGAGTTTCCTTCCCTTTCCCTCTGCCTCGTTCCCGTTCCGTGATCTCAACCACCGCCCCGTTTTCCGGCCACTTGTGACAGGAGAGCTGGGGCTCCTGATTTCGCCGGTGACGTCCGAAAAGCCGTTCCTGGGGTACGCCGGAGCTCGAGAGCTCTCCGAGTCCAAGCTTTTGCGAGGGGTCTTTGCCGACGGTGACGTTTACTTCAACACTGGCGATTTGATGGTGCAAGACGACCACGGCTTCATCAGCTTCCGGGACCGGATCGGAGACACTTTCCGGTGGGTTGTGTACGGTATTGTACGGCTTTGAGACGATTCTGTGTTATGGCAGAATCATAGCATAGGATCACTCAGAGGATTTAGAAAGTTCCTTGGCGGGTTTAAATTCTAGGCTAAGTTATTTATTTATTTATTTACAGCTTTTCTATTCCGCCCTTCTCCTCACCCCGCAGGGGACTCAGGGCGGATTACAGTGTACACAATGCCAATTTTTGACATACAAACATATACAGACATACACAGAGGCTATTTAACTTTTTCTGGCCGCCAGGGGAGCTGTCGCTTTCATCGTCCATCTGCGACGCTGATGAAGCACTTCCGGATTCCCTGCATGCTTCCCCGCTGGAATGCTTTGCTGGAGTCTTCTTTATGGCCTCATAAATCAGTTAATTTAGCCTCCCCATACTTTAAGGTGGTACCTTATTTTCCTACTTGACAGATGCAACTGTCTTTCGGGTTGCAAACATCAACAACAGGCTGCACACAATTGGTTGGGAACCCACTCCAACCTGGGCTGGCTTCGAACTCATGACCTTTTGGTCAGAGTGATCTTAATGCAGCTGACACTCAGCCAGCTGCGCCACAATCTTGGCCCATTTCTCGCAAGCAGCGATCTGAGTTCAGAACCTCCTACCTGGTGGAGAGTTCTCATTGTAATGGCTTTCCATTTGTGATTCCATTTAGCCACCTGTGTGTCCATGGCTCCATTTGTTTATTGCTCAGATCAGCTGTTTTGGAATTTCTTATACAGTGATTCCTTGACTTACGAAAGACCCAATATATGTATTTTTTGCAATACAAGCAGTCACTCGATCCATTTCTCGCAAGTAGCGATCTGAGTTCCGAGCCTCCCACCTAGTGGAGAGTTCTATTGTAATTGCTTTCCATTTGTGATTCCATTTAGCCACCTGTGTATCCATGGCTCCATTTGTTTATTGCTCAGATCAGCTGTTTTGGAATTTCTTATACAGTGATTCCTTGACTTACGAAAGACCCAATATATGTATTTTTTGCAATACAAGCTGTCACTCGGCCCATTTCTCGCAAGTAGCGATCTGAGTTCCGAGCCTCCCACCTAGTGGAGAGTTCTCATTGTAATTGCTTTCCATTTGTGATTCCATTTAGCCACCTGTGTGTCCATGGCTCCATTTGTTTAGTGCTCAGATCAGCTGTTTTGGAATTTATTATACAGTGTTCCTTGACTTACACGAGATCCAACATATGAGGACAGGATCAACGCTGAAGCGTGTCCAGCGCCCTCTGCTTTTCTTTAGAGCCTTTGAGTCGCCGATAAGGCTGAGAAAGGCGGTATACAAGTACAATAAACAAACAAACAAACAAATAAAATGTCGGCCAACTATCTATGGATCCTGTTTGCCCTTTTAAGAAGGATGGGTATGAGGTGGCGGGAATTTTGGGGTGTTTTTGTGTGCCCAAATTTCAACTTTGGCAGGCTTTCCAGGCTTTGTTTGCGACTTCCAAACAGGGTTCAGGATAGACCACTACACTCCAGATTTCGCTTTGCTTGTCCCTCTGTGAATCAAGTAAATGGTAATATAGGACTGGCCACAAGAGGGCTCTGCTGGTCAAAGCAAGAACTTTTACGGACTTTTTCCGAGGTTATAGATGGAATTTCTTTTCCGTAAGCCTGACAGGAGAAGAAGAAAGGCCTCTGAAGGAAGCACGGGAACCCATAAACTGTTGTACACCAGAGCAGGAACACCTCTGATCTTAAACACCATGCTAGGTTGGTAAAATCAGCAAGCAGTTTATGGAAGAAAATAGGTAGGCAAAGCAGTAAAATTAGCAAAAACAGTAAAGTTTCCAAAACAAAGGATAGTCCATGAGCTTCAAGGCAAAATAAGATCAATTGGAACAACAATCCATGAAACAAGGCATCATGTATAATCCAATACACAAATCAGGAGCTTGGCAAAAACTTGGTACATGAAACTAAGAGCACTTGAAAACAAGACCGTGATGAACTTCCAACGTTGACCCGACTGAGGCAACTCTTTCCCATGTATCAATATAAGGCTTTTCCTGATCCCAGAACTGAAAGGAAAGCATTTCTCTTGACTTTTCTTATCTTCCCTTTAAACGAATGGATCTTCTTCGTACCTGTGCACTCTGTCTCTGTTTACAAAAGCTTTTTCTTCCATCTACACTCTCGTTAACTTGACACTCGTTAACTTCTGCAACTGGCAAATCATAGAATCATAGAACCAAAGAGTTGGAAGAGACCTCATGGGCCATCTAGTCCAACCCCATTCTGCCAAGAAGCAGGAATATTGCATTCAAATCACCCCTGACAGATGGCCATCCAGCCTCTGTTTAAAAGCTTCCAAAGAAGGAGCCTCCTCCACACTCCGGGGCAGAGAGTTCCACTGCTGAACAGCTCTCACAGTCAGGAAGTTCTTCCTCATGTTCAGATGGAACCTCCTCTTTTGTAGTTTGAAGCCATTGTTCCATTGTGTCCTAGTCTCCAGGGAAGCAGAAAGGAAGCTTGCTCCCTCCACCCTGTGGCTTCCTCTCACATATTTATACATCTTCAGATAGTTGCTCTGAGAAAAGACTGAAGAGCCTCTCCCAGGAATGTGGCCTTATGAATCTTCCTGAGATAGCTCGGACTTCTCGTCTGAGTTTAACTTAGGCCCAGGTAAACCCTCATCCCCATTTCCAACAGACCCAGGCCCACCATCAGGAACATCATCCCCATTCCCATCATGAACGTCAGATACAATCACAGGCTGGACGGGCTGACACACAACATAAACACTCTTCTCATTTTTGCCAAATAGGTGGAAAGGCGAGAACGTGGCCACCACCGAAGTGGCAGAGATCATGGCCGCCTTGGAGAGCCTTCAGGATGTCACCGTGTACGGAGTGTCCCTCCCAGGTGACCTACCATGGCAAGAAGGAACTGGGGGAGGCGGGTCCTATGCTGATTGACAAATACAGTGCCCCCCATTGTGGAGGGTTTTTTTTGCATAGCATCATGCTCATAGGCTTATGACACCTCCACTTTGTCTTCCTCCAGATTGCGAAGGTCGAGCAGGAATGGCCGCCATAGTGCTAAAGACCGGGCGGGAGTTTGACGGAGAAGAAGTCTATGCACACGCGGTGGAGCTCCTCCCACCGTATGCCCGACCCCGCTTCCTGCGTATCCAGGTATGTGACACACTTTTCCTTCCGGAGCCTTAACTCCTGGTTTGGGGGACTGCTTGCAAAACCTTCTCGAAACAGACAGAAATGTGGTCGTGTCACTCGTTGGAGTAGGGGTCCACGGACACCTTCTTGAAATGGATGGAAATGTGGTTGTGCCACTCGTTGGAGAAGGGGTCTGCGGACACCTTCTCGAAATGGACAGAAATGTGGTCGTACCACTCGCTGGAGAGGGGATCTGCGAAGACGGTCTCGAAACATGGAAATGTGGTCGTGTCACTCGTTGGAGAAGGGGTCTGCAGACACTTTCTTGAAACGGATGGAAATGTGGTCGTGCCACTCGTTGGAGAAGGGGTCTGCGGACATCTTCTTGAAACGGACAGAAATGTGGTCATGCCACTTGTTGGAGAGGGGGTCTGCGAAGTCCGTCTTGAAACATATGGATATGTTCTCGTTGGAGAAGGGGTCTGCGGACACCTTCTTGAAACGGACGGAAATGTGGTCGTGCCACTTGTTGGAGTAGAGGACTGTGGACTCCGTCTCAAAATGGACGGAAAGGTGGTCATGCCACTCGTTGGAGAAGGGGTCTGTGGACACCTTCTCAAAACGGATGGAAATGTGGTCGTGCCACTTGTTGGAGTAGAGGACTGTGGACTCCGTCTCAAAATGGACGGAAATGTGGTCATGCCACTCGTTGGAGTAGAGGACTGTGGACACCTTCTCAAAATGGATGGAAATGTGGTCGAGCCACGTGTTGGAGAAGGGGTCTGCGAAGTCCGTCTCAAAACATATGGAAATGTGGTCGTGTCACTCATTGGAGAAGGAGTCTGTGGACACTTTCTCGAAACATATGGAAATGTGGTCGTGCCACTCGTTGGAGAGGGGGGTCTCTGAACACCTTGAAACAGACAGAAATGTGGTCGTGCCACTTGTTAGAGAGGGAGTCTGCGAAGTCCATCTCGAAACATATGGAAATGTGGTCATGCCACATTTGGAGAAGGAGTTGGCGGACAATCGCAATGTTCAGAGATTTGTGTAATATTTGGGGATCTTTGTGGCGATGAGTCAGATGGAGGAAGTCAATCCAGAGAGTTATCTCTTGGTAAATTTAATGGATGAAATGCCTGGAAGTCGAGCCAGTTGAGAAGTCGGGGAGGAAGGCTTTGGGGGCCACGAAAATGGGACCTGTTTTTTTCAATTCCATTTTGTACAATTCTACGAAATAACAATGGTTCTAACGTTAGTGGTTGTGCATGTGTTGTGTGATACAGTCCACTTCCATTTATGTATACAACAGCGGGATCCGAGGCCAAAGGTAACATTTGCCTGATGCAGTCCGGAAGGCGACGTTCTGCCACCCTTTCAATATGTCAGTGTTACAGACCCAAAAGGGATAATGGGACGTGTAGTCTGATGTTCCAGGAGATGCCAGGGAAGTCTGGCTGGATAAGGAGACCATGGCTTTACGGAGACTGAATTGTAAGCCTTCGAAAATGGCTCAGGGTTAGGGGGTTGTGAGAGTTGTCATTGTGCGGGGCCCTTTGTCCTTCTCTGCACTCTAAGGTCCTATAGAGGCTCAAACGGAGTCAATGATGTGGTCGCCACTCATACTGCTTTGCTTTCTTCCTTGTCTCCAGGACCGTTTGGAGCTGACGGAGACCTTCAAGCAGAAGAAGGTCCGCTTGGCGGCCGAGGGCTTTGACCCGAACCGGATCGCGGACCCCCTTTACGTCCTGGATGAGGCAGCGAAGACCTACATGCCCCTGACCCCCAACCTCTGGGAGCGCATCATGGCCGGAGACATCCGTTTGTAATGCACCCGATGGAGCAGGGCATGCTGGGGAACCCAGTACATATCCACCCCAGATCCCAGTATGCCATGCTCTAGAACGAGTGTGGTGAGAGACCATCCCAGTATCCCAGTGCACAGTCCCATTACATCCCAGTATACCATGCTCTGGAGTGAAAAAAGCCTGCTTCTTCATATCCCAGTGTGCCGTGCTCTGGGATGAAACGAGCAGTGCATGCTGGGAGATCCAGTATGTTTCCCCCCATGTCCCAGTATATGCCATGCTCTGGAATGACCATACTGGGAGACCACTGTTTACAGCCTGATATCCCAAGTGCATACTGGGAGATCCAGTATATTCTCCCCATATCCCAGTATGCAATAACCTGGAACAGCAATGCTGGGAGGTCCAGTCTCCTTCCCTACATCCCAGTATGCCATGACTTGCCATGACCATACTGGGAGACCACTGTATCCCAGTATGGCATCCTTTAGGATGGAAAGATTAGTGCCTCCGGGGAAGTCCAGCAAATGCTCCCTATATCCCAGTATATGCTATGCTTTGGAACGGGCATACTGGGAGACCCACTGTTTGTGGTCATATATATCCCAGTATGCACTCTTCTGGGATGGAGGGAGCAGTGTGTGCTGGGAAATCCACTACATCCCAATATACTTTGGGAACAGTGCATGTTGGGAAGTCCAGTCTCCTTCCCTACATCCCAGTATGCCATGGCCTGGCATGACCATACTGGGAAACCACTGTTTACAGCCCTATATCCCAGTATGCACTTCCCACTGCATACTGGGAAACCAATATATCCCCCCAGTATCCCAGTATACTTTAACGATGGAGGGAATGGCATGTGCTGGGAGATCCAGGATACTTCCACTACATCCCAGTATACTTTGGGAGCAATGCATACTGGGAGGTCCAGTCTCCTTCCCTACATCCCAGTATGCCATGACTAGGCATGACCATACTGGGAGACCACTGTTTACAGCCCTATATCCCAGTATGCACTTCCCAGTGGGAAATCAATATTGCGCCCCAATATCCCAGTATACGTTTGGGATGGGGGTCATACTGCATGCTGAGAGATCCAGTATATTCTCCCCACATATCCCAGTATGTCATACTCCAGAACGAGCACACTGGGAGACCACTGTTTACAGCCCTATATCCCAGTATGCACTTCCCAACACATACTGGGAAATCAATATAGTCCCCCCAGGATCCCAGTATACTTTTGGAATGGAGGGGCTAGCATATGCTGGGAGATCCAGTATATATTTTTCTGATATCCCAGTATGTCAAACTCATATTCTGGCATTACCATACTGGGAGACAATCCCAGTATAGCATGCATTAAGATGGAAAAAGCGGGGCATCAAATACTCCCCACATCCCAGTATACGCCATGCTTTGGACCGCGGATATTGGGTGACCCACTGTTTACAATAGCATATATCCCAGTATGCACTATTCTGAGATGGAAACAAAAAGTGCATGCTGGGAGATCACATTATATCATTCCCAGCCCCCAGTATGCCATGCTCTTGAATAGTTAAGAGCCATGGATATTGGGAGATCCAATACATTCCTTATCTCTCAGCATTCCGAATCCGTGGATATCGAAGTCCCGTTCTATACAACGGCATCGCGAAATTAATTTTTTGTATACAATTTTGCAAAATCAAAGTTTTGTATTTAGAGGGGTTTTGCAATATTTCCAAGCCGTGGACGATGGGACCAAAAACGATGCTTTTGCAAGGATTTCCAATGCAAAAAAAGTTCAGGATTCTGAATCCGCGGATATCGAAGTCCTGTTATATACAACGGCGCCGCAAAATGAATTTTTTTGTATACAATTTTGCAAAATCAAGGTTTTGTATTTGGAGGGGTTTTGCAATATTTCCAAGCTGTGGACGATGGGACCAAAAACGATGCTTTTGCAAGGATTTCCAATGCAAAAAAGGTTCAGGATTCCGAATACGCGGATATCGAAGTCCCGTTATATAACTGTTTACTGGAACTGATCACAGGATTTTCGACATCTCCCATTATTGGATCGCTGTTGGACTCGAGACTTTTTCCGGACAGAAAAAATTGCAAAAAACTGTTGTCTTTTTCTTGCCTTACTCAATGTCTAGAACTTCATAAACTTTGGGGGAGGGATTTATAGTTTTCTATAAGCATACGATCAAAATGCATTGAAAAAATGTTTCCCGATTTCTGCGAGGAAAGCAGAATGTCAATCAAACCTATCAATCGATTGGTTCTTGAATTCTATTTCCAATAAAAAGCCCTCTTTTTATACCGTTATCAAGTTGTTCTTATTGCTCTCTGTTGTTGTTACTGCCGTCGTTGTCGTCTTTGGATCTCAATCCAGAAAGAAAAGTGAGGTCATCAGGATAACTTCAATTAGCCAATCAATCAATGCAAAGAAATACAAACATAATTGAATTGGGTTGCTGTGAGTTTCTTGGCCTGTGTGGCCCTGTCCCGGTAGCATTCTCTCCTGACGTTTCGCCTGCATCTGTAGCTAATGGCATTTTCAGAGCTCTATTGGGGGTGAGGTAATAATACATTAATAATCAATAATGATAATTAATAATCGCTGAAATGTACAAAATATAAACATGTTTATATACATGGAAAAACCATTTATCTGTTATGGCAGAAGGGGGTTGGACTAGATGGCCTTTGGGGTCCCATCTGACTAGGATTCCATCTATTGGACTAGATGGCCTTTGGGGTCCCATCTGACTAGGATTCCATCTATTGGACTAGATTGACTTTGGGGTCCCATCTGACTAGGATTCCATCTATTATGGCAGAAGGGGGTTGGACTAGAGGGCCTTCGGGTCCCATCTGACTAGGATCTATCTATTATCTATCTATTATGGCCGAAGGGATGGACTAGATGGCCTCCTTTGGGTCCCATCCAACTCTAGGATTCTTTCTTGATTATGGTAGAAGAGGGTTGGACTAGATGGCCTTCTTTGGGGGCCCTCAAACTCTTAAGATTCTCCTCTCTATTAGGGCAGAAGGGGGTTGGTCTAGATGGCCTTTGGGGTCCCATCCAACTAGAACCCCTTCTATTGTGGCAGAAGGGGGTTGGACTAGATGGCCCTGGGATCCCATCTGACTAGGATTCCATCTATTATGGCAGAAGAAGGTTGGACTAGATGGCCTTCTTTGGGGGCCCCTCAAACTCTTAAGATTCTCCCTTCTATTAGGGCAGAAGGGGGTTGGACTAGATGGCCTTTGGGGTCCCATCCAACTAGAACCCCTTCTATTGTGGCAGAAGGGGGTTGGACTAGATGGCCCTGGGATCCCATCTGACTAGGATTCCATCTATTATGGCAGAAGAAGGTTGGACTAGATGGCCTTCTTTGGGGGCCCCTCAAACTTTTAAGATTCTCCCTTCTATTAGGGCAAAAGGGGGTTGGACTAGATGGCCTTTGGGGTCCCATCTGACTAGGATTCCATCTATTGGACTAGATGGCCTTTGGGGTCCCATCTGACTAGGATTTCATCTATTATGGCGGAAGGGGGTTGGACTAGATGGCCTTTGGGATCCCACCCAACTAGGATTCCATCCATCATGGCAGATGGGGATTGGACTAGATGGCCTTTCGCGTTCCATCCAACTAGGATTCCATCTATTATGGCAGAAGGAGGTTGGACTAGATGACCTTTGGGGTCCCATCCAACTAGAATTCCATCTATCTATCTATTATGGCAGAAAGGATGGACTAGATGGCCTCCTTTGGGTCCCATCCAACTCTAGGATTCTTTCTCTCGATTATGGCAGAAGGGGATTGGACTAGATGGCCTTTGGGGTCCTGTCCAACTAGAACATCATCTATCTTTCTATCTATTGTGGCAGAAGGGGGTTGGACTACATGACCTTCTTTGGGGCTACATGACCTTCTTTGGGGCCCTCCAACTCTAGGATTCTATTAGGACAGAATGATGTCAGACTAGATGACCTTTGAGGCCCCATCCAACTAGGATTCCATCTATCTATTATGGCAGAAAGGGGTGGACTAGATGGCCTTTGTTGGGGCCCATCCAACTCTAGGATTCTATCTATTTTCTTCTATGGATTCTTTTTAAAAGAGGGGGCTGGAGGGCTATCTGTTGGGATGGTTTAGATGGTGTCTTCATGATTGGACTGGATGGTCCTTGGAGTCTTCCAACTTGAGGATTGTATTCATCTATTATGGCCGAAGGGATGGACTAGATGGCCTCCTTTGGGTCCCATCCAACTCTAGGATTCTTTCTCGATTATGGCAGAAGGTTGGACTAGATGGCCTTCTTTGGGGCCCCTCAAACACTTAAGATTCTCCTCTCTATTAGGGCAGAAGGGGGTTGGTCTAGATGGCCTTTGGGGTCCCATCCAACTAGAACCCCATCTATCTTTCTATCTATCTATTGTAGCAGAAGGGGGTTGGACTAGATGGCCTTCTTTGGGGTCCCATCCAACTAGAACCCCATCTATCTTTCTATCTATTGTGGCAGAAGGGGGTTGGACTAGATGGCCTTCTTTGGGGTCCCATCCAACTAGAACCCCATCTATCTTACTATCTATCTATTGTGGCAGAAGGGGGTTGGACTAGATGGCTTTTGAGGTCCCATCCAACTAAAACTCTATCTTTCTATCTATCTAGTGTATCATAAGGGGGTTGGACTAGATGGCCTTCTTTGGGACCCATCCAATGTAGGATTCTATTATGGCAGGAGGGGGTGAGACTAGATGGCCTTCTCTGGGTCCCCTCCAACTCTAGGATTCTATCTATTAGGGCAGAAGGATGTTGGACTAGATGACCTTTGAGGTCCCATCCAACTAGGATTCCATCTATCTATTTATTATGGCAGAAGGGGGTGGACTTGATGGCCTTCGTTGGGTCCCATCCAACTCTAGGGTGGACTAGATGGCCTTTGTTGGGTCCCATCCAACTCTAGGGTGGACTAGATGGCCTTTGTTGGGTCCCATCCAACTCTAGGGTGGACTAGATGGCCTTTGTTGGGTCCCATCCAACTCTAGGGTGGACTAGATGGCCTTTGTTGGGTCCCATCCAACTCTAGGGTGGACTAGATGGCCTTCGTTGGGTCCCATCCAACTCTAGGGTGGACTAGATGGCCTTCGTTGGGTCCCATCCAACTCTAGGATTCTTCTATGGGTTTTTTAAAAATGGCTGGAGGGCCATCTGTTGGGAAGGTTTAGATGGTGTCTTCATGGTTGGACTAGATGGCCCTTGGTTTCTCTTCTATTATCTATTTATCTATTATTATTATTATTATTATTATTATTATTATTATCGCTCTATTATGGCAGAAGGGGGTTGGACTAGATGTCCTTCTTTGGGGTCTCTTCCATATGTATATTGTTGGGAAGGGGGTGGTCCTGGCCTCCTTTCTCTCCAAGCTGGGCTGTGACAAGATGCGTATCCCAAACTCCATAGACAACCCTTTTTTGGGGGGGGGGGTTTCCTTCTCCCTTCCTTTTGTTCTCCCCAGACTCCCCCCCCCCCCCCCCTGCTCCGGCCATCCATAAAAGGCTCTAAAAGGCCCTCTCGATGGGGCGCCCCACAGAGAGGGGACAAAGGGGGAAAGTGACACCATGAATGGGGAGCCAGGGAAGGGGGGGGGTGGGGGGGCGGGCCCGTGGTCGCCTTGGTAACCGCAGGGCTGCTTCTCAGGGCTCTGA
>NW_026844700.1:4800586-5046889 GCF_025583915.1 Anolis sagrei ordinatus
CGTGCACCTAGTCCGAACTGCTCCAAAAAGGGCCAAAATTGCAAATCATAGGGTCCAGATGCAGTTGGGCTTTGCAAACGAATGGGCCAATTGAGGGAAAAGGCGGATGCGTCCGCGCACCTAGTCCGAACTGCTCCCAAAAGGCTGAGAATTGCAAATCAGAGAGTCCAGATGCAGTTGGGCTTTGCAAACGAATGGGCCAATTGGGGGAAAAGGCGGATGCGTCCGTCACCTAGTCCGAACTGCTCCCAAAAGGCCCAGAATTGCAAATCAGAGAGTCCAGATGCAGTTGGGCTTTGCAAATGAGTGAGCCAATTGGTGGAAAAGGCAGATGCATCCGGACACCTAGTCCGAACTGCTCCAAAAAGGCCCAGAATGGCAAGCTGGAGGGTTTTCCTTCCCTTCTAACCCCCCCCCCCCTATTTGCATTGCTCCCAAGGGGGACAGATGTGGGGAGGAGGAGGAGGAGGAGAGGGCATCCATCTATTCATCCCTCCTTTGTGTGATCCCTCCTTTGGTCCGCCTTCCCTCCAGCTGCCTTTCGCCCCCCTCCCTCCTTCTTCCCTGGGACCCCCAACCCAATTGTCTCCATGACGGTGGCCACCACGGGCCGGCCGGGGAGGGGAGAGGAGGAGGGGGGAAAGACCCTTCCCAAGGCATTGAGGCCAAAGGGCCAGGAGAGGTGCGCAAGCAGGAGCCGGACAGGGAAGGAGAGCCGGGCAATGACCGCAAAGGCTCCTCCGCTGGAAACTTCTCAGAATAATAGGATTTGGCCCATCTGTATTTCTAGTTTTTCCTGGCGGAAATAATCCGGCTGCGGGTTTTTGGATGCTTTTCCCCACCGTTTGGGGGCATGTCCTGGTGGAAGCTCTGGCTGCTCCTTGGCCTTTCCTGGCAAGGTTGGGGTAAGTGGAGCGCCTTCGGGAAACAGCCTTTGGACGCGCTCTGGGACACTCTCCTCTCCTTCCTTTTGACTATTTTCACCATCCTTCTCTTCCTGGGACAGTCTTTTATCCCTTCTTTCCTTCCCTGCTTCTTTCCTTCCTTCCTTCCCTCCTGTTCCTAGGATGCCCTTCTGTCCTTCTTTCTTCTTTTCCTTTCTTCTTTCCTTCCTTGTGTTCCTGGGATGTCCTTCTTTCTTGCTTTCCTTCTTTCCTTTACACTTTTCCTCTCCTCCCTTCTTCCCTCTCTTCCTTCCTTGCTTGTGTCCCTGGGACATTTTCCCTTTCTTCCTTCTTTCCTTTTCCTGGACCACTTTTTTCCTTCATCCATCCTTCCATCCTTCCTTGTGTTCCTGGAACTAACTGCTTTCCTTCCTGCCTGCCTTCTTTTTTTACTTTTCCTGGACCACTTTTCTTTCCTTCCTTCCTTCCTTCCTTCCTTCCTTCCTTCCTTCCTTCCTTCCTTCTTTCCTTCCCTCCCTCCCTCCCTCCCTCTCACCCTCCTTCCTTACACCTCCTTCCTTCCTTTCTACTGTTCCTGGGTCATTTTTCTCTCCTTCCTTCCTTCCTTCCTTTTTCTTTCCTTCTTTTTCTCTCCTTCCTTCCTTCTTTTCCTTCTTCCTTCCTTCCTTCCTCCCTTCTCCCTCCCTCCCTCCCTCCCTCCCTCCCTCCCTCCCTCCCTCCCTTCCTTCCTTCCTTCCTTCCTTCCTTCCATTTTTACTTTTTCCTCCACTTTTTCCTTCCTTCCTTCCTTCCTTCCTCCTTCTTTCCTTCCTTCCCTTCCTTCCTTCCTTCCTTCCTTCCCTCCTTCTTCCTCCTTCCTTCCTTCCTTCTTTCCTTTCTTTTCCTCCCTCCCTCCCTCCCTTCATTCTTTTTTTACTTTTCCTGGACCGTTTTGTTCTTTCCTTCATCTCTCCTTCCACCTTCCTTCCCTCTCTCTCTCCTTCCTTACCTCTTTTCCTTCGTTTTTTACTATTCCTTGGCCATTTTTCCTTCCTTCCTTCCTTCCTTCCTTCCTTCCTTCCTTCCTTCCTTCCTTCCTTCCTTCCTTCCTTCCTTCCTTCCTCTCCCCCTCCCTCCCTTCTTACTTTTCCTGGACCACTTTTTCTTCCTTCCTTCCTTTTCTTTTCTTCCTTCTTTCATTCTTTTTTTTTACTTTTCATGGACCACTTTGTTTATCCCTTCATCTTTCCTTCCTCCTGCCCTCTCTTCCTCCTTCCTTACCTCTCCTTCCTTCTTTTTTCTTTCCTCCTTTCCCCTCCCTCCCTCCCTTCCTTCTCCTCTCCCCTCCCTCTCTTCTTCTTTTTTCCTGGACCACTTTTTCTTCCTTCCTTCCTTCTTCTTCTCCCTCCTTCCTTTTCTTTTCCTTCCTTCCTTCTTCCCTCCTCCCTCCTCCCCTTCCTTCCTTCCTTCCTTCCTTCCTTCCTTCCTTCCTTCCTTCCTTCTTTTTTACTTTTCCTGGACTGCTTTATGCATTTCTTCTTCCTTCCTCCCTTCTTCCTTCCTCCCTTCTCTCTTTCCTTTCTTTTCCCTCCCTTCCCTTTTTACTGTTCCTGGAACACTTTTTCCCCTTCCTTCCTTTTTTCCTTCCTTCTCTCCATCTCTGGGACGTCTACTCTTCTATAGTAAGAACTTTGGCGCAGTCGGCAACTGGGAGAGAAGCGAGAAAAATCTGGACGGAATCAGTATCCGGGGATGTTTCTCTCAGGGGGGGGGAGATTTGGGGGGAGATGAGGGACCTCTCCCCGAAATGAATGAAACCCTTTGGGGCCTTCCTCCGTTCCTCTGATTCTCCTTATTGGAAGAGTCCCTTTGTGTCCAAATCCATCCATCAACCTGAATTATTTCCACATTGCCTTCGAATCGGGCCATCCTCGAAGGGAAAGGGCTTCCAAAACAACAGATACGGGGATGATGGGTTCTGTGATCTCAGTGGCCTGGCAAAGGTGGCCAATGCTTCCATATTGTCCAGTTGTGTCTTCCCGACCAAACCTTATCTCCACGCATTCAGACTCGAAAGGATGGAGATGGGAAGGAGATTCCACTTCCAAATAGTCTTATTATATTTCCTGGGATTTCTTGTTCTTGGGTGCCATGGTGTCCCTCGATGCCGGAGAAAGTAGTGCGCCTGAACTGGGGTTTCGTGCTCCTTTTCCATCTTGTTTTGCTATATTTCAGTGCAATGTGGGAAAGTGCGTGCAAACACCACCGACTTTTGCAATTCTGGGTTTGTTTCTTTGCACCGAGTGTCTATTGCGGACCTTTTTATCAGAGTGAAAGAGAGGCATCACAGGGCTCTTATTAATCCAAAATGCTAGGGACCTGATATTTTTTAATTTTGAAATATGTGCATATTTATTATTATTATTATTATTATTATTATTAATAATAATAATAATAATATCATATTATTTATATTGTGTTACCATTATTATTAGAATATATTATATTATAATTTGATAATAAAATTTTAGATTATAATTTTAGATTAACATTAGAATATATTATTACTATTATTAGAATATATTATTACTATTAGAATATATTTTATTATAATTTGAGATTATAGTATATTATTAATATTAGAATATATTATATTATTTTAGATTATCGTATATATTCTAATTTTATGTTAGAATATATTATTACTATTATTAGAATATATTTTAAATGTTATTCTATATTATTAGAATATGTTATTACTATTATTAGAATATATTATATTATAATTATTACTATTACTACAATAAATTTTATATGTTATATTATATATTATTAGAATATATTATTACTATTAGAATATATTCTATTATAATTTGAGATTATAGTATATTATTACTATTAGAATATATTGTTATTTTAGATTATCGTATATATTCTAATTTTATGTTAGAATATATTATTACTATTATTAGAATATATTTTAATTATTTTATTTGACATTATTGTTTGAATATATTATTATTTAAATATATTAACTAATAATTTTAGATTATTAGAATATTCTATTACTATCATTAGAATATATTATATTATAATTTTATTTTATTAGAATTTATTATTACTATTATTAGAACATATTATTATATATTATATATTTAGATTATTATTAGAATATATTATTATTTTAGATTATCTATCTATCTATCTAGCCACCCATCCTCCATCCATGTATCTATCTATCTATCTATCTATCTATCTATCTATCTATCTATCTATCCATCCATCCATCCATCCATCTAACCATGTATTTATCTCTCTCTCTATCCATCTATCTATCATCTATCATTGCCAAGAGTTATTGAACTAGTCATCTCCCTCTCTCTCCCTACCTACCTATGCAAGCATTAAATATGCTATCATGTATTTATCTATCCGTCTGTCTCTCTCTCTCTCTCTCTCTCATCTATCTATCTATCTATCTATCTATCTATCTATCCATCCATCCATCCATCTCTCTCCCCTCCCTCCCTCCCTCCCTCCCTCCCTCCCTCCCTCCATCCATCCATCCATGTATTCCTCTCTCCATCCTTCTATCCATCCTTCTATCCATCTATCCATCCCTCCCTCTCCCTATCTACCTACCTATCTATCATGGTAGAAGAGGGTTGGACTAGATGGCCTTCTTTGGAGCTCCTTCCAACTAGGATTTTATCTATATCTATCTATCTATCTATCTATCTATCTATCTATCTATCTATCTATCTATCTATGATTGCCAAGATTTATTGAACTCTTCATCTCTACCTACCTACCTATGCAAGCATTACAAATGCTATCGATCATCTATCCATCCTTCTATCCATCCTTCTATCCATCCTTCTATCCATCCATCCATCCCCCCCTCTCTCTCTCCCTCCCTACCTCCCTCCCTCTATCTACCTACCTACCTATCCTGGTAGAAGAGGGTTGGACTAGATGGCCTTCTTTGGAGCTCCTTCCAACTCTAGGGTTCTATCTATCTATCTATCTATCTATCTATCTATCTATCTATCTATCTATCATCTATCTATCATTGCCAAGAGTTACTGAACTATTCATCTCTACCTACCTATGCAAGCATTACAAATGCTATCTATCATCCATCCATCATCAATCTGTCCATCTATCTATCTATATATCCATCCATCCATCTATCAATATGCAAGCAATACAAATGCTATCATCTATCTATCTATCTATCTATCTATCTATCTATCTGTAAGCAAGCATTACAAAACCCCCAAATCCTTTGATTTTGGATGGTCCAATGCACACCAAAAATATTGCATAAAACGATAGATAGATAGATAGATAGATAGATAGATAGATAGATAGATAGTAATAATATATGCTGAATATCAAACTGATTTTGTGTGATTCCCAAGAAAACTCAGGATGCATGGGCAAATATTCCGAAATGCTTTTATTCCCAAGTATTTTGGGTGAGGGATGCTGAGCTTCCTCCAGATTTGGATTCCAACGTACCATTTCCAACTCTACTCAGAACTTACAATTGGAGAAGGGTTTAAACAAAATCCTCCTCTCACCTGAATCTGGTTTGGAGTGAGTTTATGGGTCGTTGAACAAGGAAGAGATATCGTCTACATAGAGGATGAAATGGACCGTGACCAATTAGGCGGGGACCCTAAATTCCAGCGAAACCAGACTGTCTGGTTGACACCTCAGAGCAAAATGGGACCCACAACAATGAGGGGAAGGCTTTGCATACCCAAGGAGTCCCCCAATATGTTCCTTCCGTAGTCGCTTCTGTTTGTATATCGATGTTTTGGACGAAGGTGGTTCAAAAACAGGATGCATAAAAGGTGTCATTCTCCATCAAGTTTGTTCTTGAATCCGGTCGTTTCAACTATTTGGAAAGATTTGGAAATGGTGGATTTTTTTGCAGAATATTCACTCTTCGGGGTTCATTCTGCGCAAAATTCACACTGGAAAAATATGCAGAAAATACGGCAGATTTGCCACGGAATAAGTCCCAGACTGCAAAGGGTTCTCATAGCAGGATTTCCACAACGTTTCAGACCATTTTCCAAATATTTTCATCCCGGTTGGCTCTCGTTCCAAAGCTCAAAATGTGGCAACTCGTAGCAACTCACAAAAGCTTTGCGACAACACATTGTGGTGGTCCAATTGCGACTTTCCCAACCTCACAAGTACCAATTCTGCTCCGGATCTGGCAATCGTTAGTTAGATTACGAGGTGGATTTAGGTTAAGGATAAGGCTCGTTTTGGACTGTAGTGTTCCCCATTCGGGTCTTGTAGTATTCGTTAAATTAAGAGTCTTATTCAGGCTAAGGATGGGGTCTATTTTTGGACATGGGTGTCACCGATCTGTGTCTAGTAATATTAATTAAATAGGAGATTGATTCAATTTGGGATCCTAATATCCACATCTTTGCTCTGACCATTTAGGGCACCAAAAATAAGTGGACTTCTTCAAAAGTAACATATTGGGTTTACTCATAAACTTCATGTACACAGCGTAGAGGTACTTAGCTTATCGATCTAGTTACAGATAGGATTTGGAATAGTTTCTGAGGGTTCTGTGGTTGGGAGTTTGGCCCAATTCTATTGTTAGTGAGGTTCAGAATGCCCTTTGATTGAACTATAAATCCCAACAACTTCAACTCCCAAATGCCAAGGTCTATTTTCCCCAAATTCCACCAGTGTACACATTTTGGCCTATCGAGTATCCGTGCCAAGTTTGGTCCAGATCCATCACTGTTTTGAGTCCACAGTGCTCTCTGGATGTAGGTGAACTACAACTCCCAAACTCAAGGTTAATGCCCACCAAACTCTTCCAGTATTTTCTGTTAGTCATGGGAGTTCTGAGTGCCAAATCTGATTCACTTCCATCATTGCTGGAGTTCAGAATGCTCTTTGATTGTAGGTGAACTATAAATCCCAGCAACTACAACTCCCAAATATCAAGGTCTATTTTCCCCTAATTCCACCAGTGTTTACATTTAGGCATATCAAGTATCTGTGCCAAATTTGGTCCAAATCCATCATTGTTTGAGTCCACAGTGCTCTCTGGATGTAGGTGAACTATAACTCCCAAACTCATGGTCAATGCCCAGCAAACTATTGTAGTATTTTCTGTTAGTCATTGGAGTTCTGTGTGTCAAGTTTGGTTCCATTCCATCCTTGGTGGAGTTCATAATGCTCTTGGATTGGAAATGAACTATAAATCCCAGCAACTACAACTCTCAAATGTCAAGGTCTATTTCCCCCTAATTCCACCAGTGTTCACATTTAGGCATATCAAGTATCTGTGCCAAGTTTGGTCCAAAACCATCATTGTTTGAGTCCACAGTGCTCTCTGGATGTAGGTAAACCACAACTCCCAAACTCAAGGTTAATGCCCACCAAACTCAATTGACCTTGAGTTTTGGAGTTGTAGTTCACTTACATCCAGATCCATCATTGTTTGAGTCCACAGTGTTCTCTGGATGTAGGTGAACTACAACTCCCACCAAACCCTTCCAGTATTTTCTGTTGGTCGTGGGAGTTCTGTGTGTCAAGTTTGGTTCCATTCCATCCTTGGTGGAGTTCATAATGCTCTTGGATTGGAAGTGAACTATAAATCCCAGCAACGACAACGCCCAAATGTCAAGATCTATTTTCCCCAAACTCCAACAGTGTTCACATTTGGGCATATTGGGTATCTGTGCCCAGTTTGGCCCAGATCCATCATTGTTCGAGTCCACAGTGCTCTCTGGATGTAGGTGAACTACAACTCCCAAACTCATGGTCAATGCTCAGCAAACTCTTCTAGTATTTTCTGTTGGTCATGGGAGAATTGTGTGCCAAGTTTGGTTCAATTCCATCGTTGGTGGAGTCCAGAATGCTCTTTGATTGTAGGTGAACTATACATCCCAGCAACTACAACTCCCATATGACAAAATCCATCTCCCTGTAACCCCACCAGCATTCAAATTTGGCCGTATTACGGGCAAATTATGGACTTTGTGGAGTCTCTAAGGCTCTCTTCATTGCCTTTGGATTATTCAAATTATCTCTCCCCCTATATAGGGAAACATATACCACTCTCAACAGTCGTAATTTTTTGGAGGGGGGGATATTTGGCTGCTCGTTCGCCCCACAAGAGAACCTAGGCATCAAGGGATTGGTCCAACAACTGAAGGAAACATCTCGAGTTTTATAATGGGGACGTTTGCTTTGGCCGTTGGCCCAATCCCTTGATGGTCAATCTGAGGTCCCCCTCGAAGCCACGGCTTCGTCATGACGGGTCTTGGGTCCACTTAATGACCAAAGCATCAAGGGAGTGACCGAAGGAAATGTCCCCTTCTCCATCCTCTTGAACTTTGTAATGGGGACGTTCCCTTTGGCCGATGGACGGATCCCGTGATGGTCGATCTGAGGTCCCCCCTCGAGGTCCAGGCTTCATGGTGGGCCTTATTATTTATTTATTTATTTATTTATTAATACGCTTGTATACCGCTAATATCTCAGCCTAAAACGGCGACTCATTGCGGTTTACAACACTTAAAACAACAATATTCAATTTAAAAACATAAAATACATATACAGTACACAGTATCGGGCCACCAATACAGACCAATGCATCTCTTAGTTAAAATCATAATCCAATTTCGTCTATAATTACCAGTCCTTGATCATCAACTTCATCGCACCGGATTAACCCGAATGCTTGTTCAAACATCCATGTCTTAAGTTTTTTTCGAAATACCAACAGCGAGGGAGCTGATCTTATCTCTATAGGGAGGGCATTCCAAAGCCGAGGGGCCACCACAGAGAAGGCCCTGTCTCTCGTTCCCGCCAGCCGCACTTCTGAAGCCGGAGGGATAGAGAGCAGGGACTCTCCAGAAGATCTTAGGGTCCTGGTGGGCTGATAGGCTGAGATACGTTCGGATAGATATGTTGGGCCAGAACCGTTTAGGGCTTTAAAGGCCAACGCCAGCACTTTGAATTGGGCCCGGTAGCAAATCGGCAGCCAGTGGAGCTGGTACAGCAGAGGAGTTGTATGCTCCCTGCGCCCCGCTCCTGTTAGTACCATGGCTGCCGCCCGTTGGACTAATTGGAGCTTCCGACCGTCTTCAAAGGCAACCCCACGTAGAGAGCGTTGCAGTAGTCTAAACGGGATGTAACCAGAGCGTGGACTACTGTGGCCAAGTCAGACTTCCCAAGGTACAGGCGCAGCTGGCGCACAAGTTTTAACTGTGCAAATGCTCCCCTGGTCACCGCCGAGACCTGGGGTTCCAGGCTCAGCGATGAGTCCAGGATCACACCCAAGCTGCGAACCTGTGTCTTCAGGGGGAGTGCGACCCCCTCCAACACAGGCTGTAACCCTATGCCCTGTTCAGCCTTGCGACTGACCAGGAGTACCTCTGTCTTGTCTGGATTCAATTTCAATTTGTTCGCCCCCATCCAGACCGTCACAGCGGCCAAGCACCGGTTCAGGACCTCGACAGCCTCCTTAGTAGCAGGTGGGAAGGAGTGACAGAGTTGGACATCATCTGCGTACAGATGACATCGCACTCCGAAACTCCGGATGATCTCACCCAGCGGCTTCATGTAGATGTTAAACAACATGGGAGACAGTATTGAGCCCTGAGGAACCCCACAAAACAAAGGTTGTGGGGTTGAACAGGAGTCCCCCAGTAACACCTTCTGAGACCGATCCTCGAGGAATGACCGGAGCCACTGCAAAACAGTACCTCCGAGACCCATCCCTGCGAGGCGTCCCAGAAGGATACCGTGGTCGACGGTATCGAAGGCCGCTGAGAGGTCGAGCAGCACCAACAGGGACACACTCCCCCTGTCGAGCTCCCGGCGCAGATCATCCACTAAGGCGACCAAGGCTGTCTCGGTACCATGCCCCGGCCTAAAGCCAGACTGTGCCGGGTCCAGATAATCCGTGTCTACCAAGAATGCCTGGAGTTGTGAGGCCACCACACCTTCCAGGACTTTGCCCAAGAAGGGGAGATTGGAAACAGGCCGATAGTTGACGAATTGAGTGGGGTCCAGTGATGGTTTTTTCAACAGCGGTTTTATTACAGCTTGTTTTAAGCTGGCTGGAATTTGCCTTCCCGAAGGGAGGCATTAACCACCACCTTCACCCACTCGGCCAATCCCCCTCTGGCCCCCTTTAGAAGCCAGGATGGGCAGGGGTCTAGGATGCATGTGGTAGCTCTCATTCCTCCAAGCACCTTGTCCACATCCTCGGATTGAACCAATTGAAATGAATCCATCAAAACCGGACAAGCAGATGCTCGTGTTACATCCTCAGAGACTGCCGTTAATATGGTGTCCAGACCAGAGCGGATCAAAGCGACTTTGTCTGCAAAGAACTGAGCAAAGGCTTCACAGCGAACTGCCGAGTCATCAGGGCACCCATCCTGGATGGTGGGTTTTAAAAGGCCTCTGACAACTCGGAACAGTTCAGCCGGACGGTTCTTTGCAGACGCAATAGTGGCCGCAAAGAAAGTCTTCTTTGCGGCTTTTATTGCCGCGGCATATGCCCTTAGAAAGGACACAAACCGTGTTTGATTTGGCTCGCTCGGATCCGAACGCCACACGCTCTCTAGTTCCCTCTTCTTTCGCTTCAACGCTGCCAGCTCCTCAGTGAACCAAGGGGCTGGTTTAGCTCGGCTACTTGAGAGGGGACGTTCTGGAGCGATCGTGTCTATTGCCCTAGTCATCTCCCCATTCCAGAGAGCGACCAGGGCATCAACAGGATCACCAACCGAGGTGGCGGGAAATTCCCCAAGAGCCGTCAGGAATCCTTCCGGATCCATAAGCCTCCTGGGGCGGACCAGTTTAATAGGTCCTCCACCTCTGCGGAGGCTAGAGGTTGCAGTGAGTCTAAAGCTGACCAGGTGGTGGTCGGTCCATGGCAACGGAGAGATGGCTAACTCCTCAATACCGCCACCTTCCTCCCATCCCTGACAGAAAACCAGGTCCAATGTATGTCCAGCACTGTGGGTGGGGCCAGATACCTGTTGGGACAGCCCCATGGTTGCCATGGTGGACATGAAGTCCTGAGCCTTGGCTCAATTTCATGACCAAAGCATCATGGGAGTGACCGAAGGAAATGTCCCCTCGTCCATCCTCTTGAACTTTGTAACGGGGACACTTCCTTGGGCCGTTGGACTGATCCCATGATGCTCGATCCGAGGTCCCCCCCTCGAGGCCGAGGCTTCATGGTGGGCATTGAGGTCCCCCCTCGAAGCCACGGCTTTGTCATGACGGGTCTTGGCTCCACTTAATGACCAAAGCATCAAGGGAGTGACCGAAGGAAATGTCCCCTTGTCCATCCTCTTGAACTTTGTAATGGGGACGTTCCATTTGGCCGATGGACGGATCCCGTGATGGTCAATTTGAGGTCCCCCCTCGAGGCGGTGGCTTCGTCATGGCGGGCCTTGGCTCCACTTAATGATCAAAGCATCAAGGGAGTGACCGAAGGAAATGTCCTCCTCGTCCATCCTCTTGAATTTTGTAATGGGGACATTTCCTTCGGCTGTTGGACCGATCCCGTGGTGGTCAATCTGAGGTCCCCCCTCGAGGTCGAGGCTTCATGGTGGGTCTTGGCTCCATTTCATGACCAAAGCATCAAGGGAGTGACGGAATGAAATGTCCCCTCATCCATCCTCTTGAACGTTGTAACGGGGACGTTTCCTTCAGCCGTTGGACTGATCCCATGATGCCCGATCTGGGGGTCCCCCCTCGAGGCCGTGGCTTCGTCATGGTAGCCTTGGTTCAATTTCATGACCAAAGCATCAAGGGAGTGACCGAAGGAAATGTCCCTTCGTCCATCTCCTTGAATTTTGTAACGGGGACGTTTCTTTCGGCTGTTGGACCGATCCCGTGATGCTCGATCTGAGGTCCCCCCTCGAGGCCGTGGCTTCGTCATGACGGGCCTTGGGTCCACTTAAGGACCAAAGCATCAAGGGAGTGACCAAAGGAAATGTCCTTTTGTCCATCCCCTTGAATTTTGTAACGGGGACGTTTCCTTCGGCCGTTGGACTGATCCCGTGATGCTCGATATGAGGTCCCCCCTCGAGGCTACGGCGAGGCACTGGTTCCATTTCACGACCGCCCGAGCCTCGACGCCAAGTGCAAAGGCAATCTGAATATGTGTGAGTGTGAACAAAAGTCCGAGGGTCATGGCAGCCCCCTTGGCCTGACCCCGGTCGGTGATGGATCCATAGGCCATGGGTCCACCCCATCCTCATCCTTGAGTGATGGAGCAAGTCATGGGAACCTCACCCCGAGAGTGTCACGTGGCTTCGGCAGATGGGCCCGGCAAAGGCAAGGGCCATTGTTTCGTAGGCGGGACAATAGACCCGGCCTGGCCCCCCTTGTGACCCGGGGCATTGTTCCCCTCTCTTTGCCGTGGGGCCCCCTTTTCGCTCCGCCATGCCATGCGTTGCTAAGGCCCGGCTTGAATGGCAGCATCCATCAGATTGTGACGGGGGGGACCGTCCCGTACCCCCCTTCCTCTGTGTTTCCCCCATTGTCACCGACAGAGTTTAACTTTGTGGCTTTGGAAAGACCCCCGCCGACTCCCAGAGGGGATTAGGGTCTCTCTTTTTCCAGCCCCCTGCAGCCCTTTCCATCTGTTGGCTTTGTGAGACGAGGGGAAGGAAGGCCACGTGGAGAACCCTAATTTGGGGAGCACGGCTCCTTGATAATCCTATCCAAAAGCAAGTCAGGTACTTTGGACACATTCCAAGGCCAAGAGGTTTCGATGCCCAAGGTCGAAGAGGGCTTGGTTGTACCGCCATTTCAGTACCAACAACAACATGCATAACAATAGTAATTTATTGATTGTGTCACAAGCAAATTGTAAGGTATTTAAAAACAGAAACAAAGTACTAAATTGATACTAAATGTCCTTTGACCACTTTGGAGTGCTTCTGATGTCACTGTAAGAAGGTCCTCCATTGTGCACCTGATTCCGGATCTTAGCCCGCCACTTTTGGACTCTCGCTTGCTGAGGAGTTCCTGCAAGTATGCTTGTAGATGTTAGGAAGCTGTGTCTTGATTGAAGGTGTTGGCATGCTGGTTGGCATCCAAACAGAGGATAGGCCGGAGATGTCAATGCATTGGTCCTTTCATGATTGGTTGCTACTTCCTGGCGGAATATGAGTGGTGCAATACCTGCTAAACAGTGTAATTTTTCCAGCAATGTTGGGCGTAGACATCCTGTGATAATGCGGCATGTCTCACTAAGAGCCACATCTACTGTTTTAACGTGGTGAGATGTGTTCTACACTGGGCCTGTGTATTCAGCAGCCTGTGCTGTTCCACCATTTCAAAGCTCCCTGCTTGGGCGGTGATGGCATGATCGTCGGCATAGATGGAGCTCTCTCTCTCTCTCTATAGGACTCCATTATCAAAGAAAGAGAAGATTAGGAATCAGCTGGTTTTCCCTGTAATAGGCAGTAAGAGCACCTAAACCTTCTGAGAACTTCTGTTGAACCATCCCAAAGCTCCCTTCTTGGGTAGTGATGGCACGATTGTCAGCATAGATGGAACTCTCTCTCTATATATATAGGACTCCATTATCAGAGAAAGGGAATATTAGGAATCAGCTGGTTTTCCCTGTAATAGGCAGTAAGAGCACCTAAAGCTTCAGAGAGCTTGAGTTCAACTGCTTCAAAGCTCCCTGCTTGAGTGGTGATGGCACGATCGTCAGCATAGATGAAACTCTGTCCCTTCTGGCAGTGGCTGGTCATTTCTGTGAATGATAAACATTGATGGTGAAAAGCATGTGTGTGTTTTAGATGGATTAGGAATCAGCTGGGTTTCCCTGTAATTGGCAGTAAAAGCACCTAAAGCTTCATACACAATGATGCAGGATATTATTATTATTATTATTATTATTATTATTATTATTATTATTAATAATAATGGAAACAGGGAGGTTGGAGTTGGAAAGAGCTGGGAGCAAGGCCCAAATCAAAGATGAGATTCGATTCCCTGTGATAGGCAATAAGAGCACCTAAAGCTTCATCCACAATGACGCAGGGTAATAATAATAATAATAATAATAATAATAATAATAATAATAAAACATATATAATAATAATAATAATAATAATAATAAGGGAAACAGGGAGGATTATTATTTCCCTATAATAGGTAATAAGAGCACTTAAAGCTTCATCCGCAAGGACGCAGGGTATTAATAATAATAATAATAATGATAATGATAATAATAATAATAATAATAATAATGGAAACAGGGTGGATTATTATTTCCCTGTAATATTTCTCTGTAATAGGCAATAAGAGTACCTAAAGCTTCATCCACAATTCAAAGATGAGATTTGGATTATTATTTCCTTGTAATAGGCAATAAGAGCATCTAAAGCTTCATCCACATGACGTAGGGTATTAATAATAATAATAATAATAATAATAATGGAAACAGGGAGGATTATTATTTCCCTGTAATAGGCAATAAGAGCACCTAAAGCTTCATCCGCAATGACGCAGGGTAATAATAATAATAATAATAATAATAATAATAATAATATATATAATAATATTTTATATAATAATAATAATAATAATAATAATAATAATAATAATAATAGAAACAGGGAGGTTGGAGCTGGAAGGAGCTGGGACCAAGGTCCAATTCAAGGATGAGATTCAGATTATTATTTCCCCGTAATAGGCAATAAGAGCARCTAAAGCTTCATCCACATGACGTAGGGTATTAATAATAATAATAATAATAATAATAATGGAAACAGGGAGGATTATTATTTCCCTGTAATAGGCAATAAGAGCACCTAAAGCTTCATCCGCAATGACGCAGGGTAWTAATAWTAATAATAATAATAATTATTATTATTATTATTATTATAATATAACATATATAATAATAATAATAATAWTAWTAWTAATAATAATAATAATAATAATAATAATGGAGCTGGAAAGAGCTAGGACCAAGGTCTAATTCAAAGATGAGATTCGGATTATTATTTCCCTGTAATGAGGCAATAAGAGCACCTAAAGCTTCATCCACAATGACGCAGGGTAATAATAATAATAATAATAATAATAATGGAAACAGGGAGCTGGAAAGAGCTGGGACCAAGTTCTAATTCAAAGATGAGATTTGGAATATGATGTCACATTTTGGTTAGAGAACCGATTGTCGTAAAAGCTGGGAAAACGGAACGAGGAGCGTGCCACAAGCCAACGAAAATACGCACGCATCAACATTCGAACATCTAGTTTCCATAAAAGGTGTTAACTAGATGTATCAAAACCTTTAATTGGATAGTTTGCTATACTGTCTTTTCGGTTTCGAGAGACAGGTGAGGCCCATCCGCGACCAAAGGAAATGTTACGAGGTCTTGTTACGAGGAAATGTTACGAGGTCTTGGGTCGCGCATGGGCTCCGAGCCAGAAACGGAGGCACGTGGCAGCGTGGGGTCCCGGTGGGGTCCCGGTCGTCACTGTGGTGGCATTTGTGTGCCAAGCCCCCCCCCACTCCTCCTTTTTGCCTTTTT
This sequence comes from Anolis sagrei ordinatus, assembly GCF_025583915.1. Classification (NCBI taxonomy): domain Eukaryota; kingdom Metazoa; phylum Chordata; class Lepidosauria; order Squamata; family Anolidae; genus Anolis; species Anolis sagrei. The sequence goes on from NW_026844700.1 coordinate 4,816,047, forward strand.
TGGGATGTGCTCCAATTTTGGCACAAAGAGGCACGGGACGGTCGAGGGGAGGGGTTGGGGGCTTGGGTTTCGGCCAAGAGCGGTTTGTGAATGAAAGGGGTCCGAGGATAAAAGAGTGGGGGGGATGGAAGGGACGGGGGGGGGGGAAAGATTAGCCCCTTTGAAGCCCTAAAGGGACCCCCACTCGGAGCCCGAGAGGTTTTTAATTGCCTCGCTTTTTCCAATTGTGTGCCTCCGTCGGGCCCTTCGGTGGACAAGGACTTGCGGTGGGGTGATATTGATGGATTGATCGAAATGGGGTCGGAGGTTGCGACCGAGAAACAAAGAAGGATCCCCGCCACACCTTTTTTTTCCCCGTTTCGGTCTTGCAACAACTTATATATCTAAACTCTGGAATGGGTGCGTTTGAACTTCGAAAGCCGTAGTCAAGACCTTCCAAGCATCTCACTTTGGCAAGCAAAATCCCAATTCATGCTCTGCCTTCCCACTTTTCCCGCTGCTTTCCTGGAAGCCGCCCCGAGTTGGGAGATGGTGGCGGGGTATAAATAAAGTTGTTATTGTGGTAGTGGTGGTGGCAGGATATAAATATAGTTGTTGTTGTGGTGGTGGCTGCGGCAGGATATAAATAAAGTCGTTGTTGTGGTGGTGGAGGCAGGATATACATAAAGTTGTGGTGGTGGTGGCAGGATATAAATAAAGTTGTTGTGGTGATGGTGGTTGTTTGATATAAATAAAGTTGTGATGGTGGTAGTGGCAGGATATAAATAAAGATGTTGTGGTGGTGGTGGTGGTGGCAAGATATAAATAAAGTTGTGGTGGTGGTGGTGGTGGCAGGATATAAATAAAGTTGTGGTTGTGGTGATGGTGGGATAAAAAATAAAGTTGTTGTGGTAGTGGTGGTGGTGGGATATAAAGTTGTGGTGGTGGCGGGATATAAATAAAGTTGTTGTTGCAGTGGGATAAAAAATAAAGTTGTTGTTGTGGTGGTGGTCGCAGGATATAAATAAAGTTGTTGTGGTGGTGATGGTGGCAGGATATAAATAAAGATGTTGTGGTGGTGGTAGAGACAGGATATAAATAAAGTTGTGGTTGTGGTGATGGTGGGATAAAAATAAAGTTGTTGTGGTAGTGGTGGTGGTGGGATATAAAGTTGTGATGGTGGAGTCAGGATATAAATAAAGTTGTTGTAGTGGTGGCGGTGGCAGGATATAAATAAAGATGTTGTGGTGGTGGTGGGGGATATAAATACAGTTGTTGTAGTGGTGGTGATGGCAGGATAAAAATAAAGTTGTTGTGGTGGTGGCGGGATATACATAAAAGTTGTTGCTGTGGTGGTGGAGGCAGGATGTAAATAAAGTTGTACTGGTGGTGGAGGGATATAAATAAAGCTGTTGCTGTGGTGGTGGAGGAGGAGGCAGGATATAAATAAAGTTGTGGTGGTGGTGGAGGCAAGATATAAAGTTGTGGTGGTGGTGGCGGCAGGATATAAATAAAGTTGTGGTGGTGGTGGTGGTGGGATATAAATAAAGTTTTTGTTGTTGTAGTGGTGGTGGATGTAAGATATAAATAAAGTTGTTGTGGTGGTGGAAGCAAGATATAAATCAAGTTGTTGTGGTGGTGACGGAGGCAGGAAATAAATAAAGTTGTGGTGGTGGTGACGGGATATAAATAAAGTTGTTGTGATGATGGAGGTGGGATATAAATAAAGTTGTTGTGGTAGTGGTGGAGGCAGGATATAAAGTTGTGGTGGTGGTGGCAGCAGGATATAAATAAAGTTGTGCTGGTGGCTGGATATAAATAAAGTTTTTGTTGTTGTGGTGGTGGAGGCAGGATATAAATAAAGTTGTTGTGGTAGTGGTGGTGGTCGTGGGATATAAATAAAGTTGCTGTGGTGGGACTGCCTATAGTATGGAATATACGTTCTACACCTTCTCTGATATGTTTTCTTCTCCGCAGGGCTGGCCGACTCCTCAGAGCTGGCGTTCGTCCTGGAGCCGAGTGATGTGATCGCCGTCCGGGAGCGGCCCCTCCTGCTCCACTGCCAAGTGGAAGGCGAGGCGCCCATCACTCGCACGTGGTACCGGAACGGAGTCCCCCTCTCCAATGACAGCCAGGTGGCCATCTTGTCCAACGGATCCCTCCTCCTGGAGAGTGTCCACCGGAGACCCCGCGGAGGAGGAGGAGGAGGAGGAGGAGGAGGAGGAGGAGGAGGCTCCGATGCCAGTACAACCAATGCCACCGAGTCCAGCACTGGAGAGTACAGCTGTGCCGCCCAGAACCGCTATGGCCTGCTGGTCAGTCGCAAGGCCCGTGTCCAGATTGCCAGTAAGTCAACCAGGAGGGACTATTTAGTCCTGTTCCGTGGACTAAATAGTTCCCTCACTTTTGGGGTTCACACTAATGGTAATTAACAACACAATATGATTTTTGTTTTAGCCGTTTTCCTTCAGCCAATCCGTGTTGATTGGCACCTGGTCCAAATGTCACACCATCCCGTGGTGGCGCAATGTGCTCCTGAACTGCTGACCTGAAGGTTGACAGTTCGAATCCGTGGGATGCGGTGAGCTCCCACTGTGAGCCCCAGAGATGAGCACTGCCTCCAAAGCCGGAAATGAAAGGAGAAGCCTTTGCCTTTGTTTGTGTTGTATCTACTAGGCTTGTGTGTGGATCCATTTTAGTTGATTTCCTTCAGCCAATCCATTCTGATTGGCACCTGGTCCAAATGTCACACCATCCCGTGGTGGCGCAATGGGTTGAACCCCTGTGCTGCTGAACTGCTGACCTGAAGGTTGACAGTTCGAATCCGTGGGATGAGGTGAGCTCTCAATGTGAGCCCCAGAGATGAGCACTGCCTCCAAAGCCGGAAATGAAAGGAGAAGCCTTTGCCTTTGGCAAGCATCCTCACAACCTCTGAGGATGCTTGCCATAGATGCAGGCGAAACGTCAGGAGAAATGCCTCTAGAACATGGCCCGATAGCCTGAAAAAACCCACAAGAACCTAGTGATTCCAGCCATGAAAACCTTCGACAATACAGCCTTTGCCTTTGTTTGTGTTGTATCTACTAGGCTTGTGTGTGGATCCATTTTAGCTGTTTTCCTTCGGCCAATCCATGCTGATTGGCACCTGGTCCAAATTTCACGCCATCCCGTGGTGGCGCAATGGGTTGTGTCAGGAGCGACTTGAGAAACTGCAAGTCGCTTCTGGTGTGAGAGAATTGGCCGTCTGCAAGGACGTTGCCCAGGGGACACCTGGATGATTTTGATGTTTTATCATCCTTGTGGGAGGCTTCTCTCATTTCCCCGCATGAGGAGCTGGAGCTGATAGAGGGAGCTCATCTGCCTCTCCCCGGATTCGAACCTGCGACCTGTCGGTCTTCAGTCCTGCCGGCACAGGGGTTTAACCCACTGCACCACCGGGGGCTCAAACTGCTGACCTGAAGGTTGACAGTTCGAATCCGTGGGATGAGGTGAGCTCCCACTGTTAGCCTTAGTTCCTGCCAACCTAGCAGTTCAAAAACATGCAAATGTGAGTAGATAAATAGGTACTACTTTGGCAGTAAAGGCATAAGAAATGAAAGGAGAAGCCTTTGCCTTTGTTTGTGTTGTGTGTCTCGCTGTATTGCAACAAGGCATTGAATGTTTGCCAGTATCTGTTTATATTGTAATCCACTCTGAGTCTCCATGGGAAGAAGGGCAAGATATAAAAAGTTGTCACTAAAGCTGGAAATGAAAGGAGAAGCCTTTGCCTTTGTTTGTGTTTGTGTGTCTCACTGCATTGTAACAAGGCATTCAATGTTTGCCGGTATCTGTTTATATTGTAATCCACTCTGAGTCTCCGCGGGAAAAAGAATGTCCTCCCCAGAGCCAGAGATGAGCATTGCCTCCAAAGCCGGAAATGAAAGGAGAAGCCTTTGCCTTTGTTTGTGTTGTATCTACTTGGCTTGTGTGCGGATCCATTTTAGCTGTTTTCCTTCAGCCAATCCATGCTGATTGGCACCTGGTTCAAATGTCACACCATCCCGTGGTGGCGCAATGGGTTAAACCTTGTGCTGCTGAACTGCTGACCTGAAGGTTGACAGTTCGAATCTGTGGGACGGGGTGAGCCCCCACTGTTAGCCTTAGCTCCCACCAACATAGTTTAAACACATGCAAATGTGAGTAGATAAATAGATACTACTTTGGCAGTAAAGGCATAAGAAATGAAAGGAGAAGCCTTTGCCTTCGTTTGTGTTGTATCTACTTGGCTTGTGTGCAGATCCATTTTAGCTGATTTCCTTCAGCCAATCCATGCTGATTGGCACCTGGTCCAAACGTCACACCATCCTGTGGTGGCGCAATGGGTTAAACCCAATGGGTTGTGCTGCTGAACTGAAGGTTGACAGTCCGAATCCGTGGGATGGGGTGAGCTCCCACTGTTAGCCTTAGTTCCCGCCAACCTAGCAGTTCAAAAACATGCAAATGTGAGTAGATAAATAGGTACTACTTTGGCAGTAAAGGCATAAGAAATGAAAGGAGAAGCCTTTGCCTTTGTTTGTGTTGTGTGTCTCGCTGTATTGAAACAAGGCATTGAATGTTTTGGTATCTGTTTATATTGTAATCCACTCTGAGTCTCCGTGGGAAAAAGGAGGTGACAACGCAGGCTCCTCGGCTTGGAAATGGAGAACAGAGCCTCCCCAGAGCCAGAGATGAGCACTGCCTCCAAAGCCGGAAATGAAAGGAGAAGCCTTTGCCTTTGTTTGTGTTGTGTGTCTCGCTGTATTGCAACAAGGCATTGAYTGTTCGCCAGTATCTGTTTATATTGTAATCCACTCTGAGTCTCCATGGGAAGAAGGGCAAGATATAAAAAGTTGTCACTAAASCTGGAAATGAAAGGAGAAGCCTTTGCCTTTGTTTGTGTTTGTGTGTCTCACTGCATTGTAACAAGGCATTCAATGTTTGCCGGTATCTGTTTATATTGTAATCCACTCTGAGTCTCCGCGGGAAAAAGAATGTCCTCCCCAGAGCCGGAGATGAGCATTGCCTCCAAAGCCAGAAATGAAAGGAGAAGCCTTTGCCTTTGTTTGTGTTGTGTGTCTCACTGTATTGTAACAAGGCATTGAATGTTTGCCGGTATCTGTTTATATTGTAATCCACTCTGAGTCTCCGCGGGAAAAAGAATGTCCTCCCCAGAGCCAGAGATGAGCACTGCCTCTAAGGCTGGAAATGAAAGGAGAAGCCTTTGCCTTTGTTTGTGTTGTGTGTCTCACTGTATTGCAACAGGGCATTGAATGTTTGCCGGTATCTGTTTACATTGTAATCCACTCTAAGTCTCCACGGGAAGAAGGGCAAGATATAATAAAGTTGTCACCAAAGCTGGAAATGAAAGGAGAAGCCTTTGCCTTTGTTTGTTTTTGTGTGTCTCACTGCATTGTAACAATGCATTCAATGTTTGCCGGTATCTGTTTATATTGTAATCCACTCTGAGTCTCCATGGGAAGAATATAAATAAAGATGATGATGATGATGATGATGATGATTATCATCATCATCATCACCCCACGCTTCTCTCCCCACAGCCCTGTCCAGGTTCCATATGCACCCGGAGTCCATGTCGGTCGAGGAAGGAGGAGTGGCCCGCTTCCAGTGCTTGATCCAGGGTGTCCCCGAAGCGACGATCACCTGGGAACGCAACCGCACCGCTCTCCAAACGGATGACTACCGGTGAGGGTTTCATAGCGGAAGGTGGAGATATATCAGCACAGAAATGGTTCGGAATCGGGTTTCCAGACATCGGATTAAGTCTAAAGAAGGATGTCAAGTATTTGGTGTTATTTATATGCCACTTTTCTCCCAGTGTGGGCCCCTGGTAGAGATATATTAGCTAGAGCAGGCTTTCCAAATTACAATGTCATGACACAACATCTGCAATGCGTGTGTCCCGATTCTGCTCCTTTCAACCCTTCTTTGCCATTTCTGCCAGGTTCACGTTGCTCCCCACCGGCATCCTGCAAATCACGGGGGTCCGCCGTTCCGACGTGGGGACCTACCGCTGCGTGGCCAGCAATATCGCCAACACCCGTTACAGTCAAGAGGCGGTGTTAAGCATAAGTGGTGAGCATTGGGGGGGGGGGGGGGGGGCACGAACATGGGATGGTATCCCCAGTTTGCCAAAATGGAAACAAGGGATGGTAGAAATTTATGATGTGTGTATATTGCACTGTACCCAGATATCAGGAGTGTGATTGCGGTTTGCTTAGCTCACATTTCAAAAAGATGGTTGCAAAGATGGACCAGAGTCTACGGGTAACATTTGCCCAGTATTTGGGCAGAATTAAGATCCCTATACATCCCGTATAGATTACTGCAACACTCTCTACGTGGGGTTGCCTTTGAAGACTGCCCGGAAGCTGTAATTAGTCCAGCGCTCGGCAGCCAGGTTACTAATGGGAGCGGGGTACAGGGTGTGTACAACTCCCTTATTGCGCCAGCTCCACTGGCTGCCAATTAGCTTCCGAGCACAATTCAAAGTGCTGGTTTTAACCTACAAAACCCTATACGGTTCCAGCCCAGCTTACCTGTCCGAACATATTCTCCCCTATGAATCACCAAGAGTATTAAGGTCGTCTGGAGAGGCCTTTTGGTTCTCTTATATTGAATTAATGGCATTGCTAAATCCAAAGCCCATGTCTAATTCTTGAATTAAGATTTTTTTTAAAGTCCCAATTTAGGTTGGGACTTTAAGCTTTTTCTGCATTGATGGCCAAGAGGGCTACTTCTTTTTGATGATTTAGATCAGTGGTTCTCAACCTGGGGTCCCCAGATGTTTTTGGCCTACAACTCCCAGAAATCCCAGCCAGTTTACTAGCTGTTAGGATATCTGGGAGTTGAAGGCCAAAAACATCTGGGGACCCCAGGTTGAGAACCATTGATTTAGATCATAGTACTTATTAAAGTCCAATCTTGTTCGAATATTGTCCTTCATGTTTCTGTTAGGAAGAAATCCCGTTTGTTCTTCCCCTATCCATTCTTTTAAAAATTCCTTTAGACGAGAGGCCTTTGCAGGTGCGTCTGGTGGGAACGAGAGACAGGGCCTTTTCTGTGGTGGATCCTCGGCTATGGAATTCCCTCCCGAATGAAATTAGATCTGCCCCATCCCTCCTGACCTTTAGGAAACTAGTGAAAACTGTGGAACGAAGCTTTTGCGGAATGATATCTGAGACCGGCAATCGACCATATATGGACTGAGTTGGACATGATTTTATCTTGGCGAACGGCTGTTATGTAATTTATTCTATATGTATTGGTTAATTTTAATGTTGATGTATGATCTTTTAGATTTTAGTGTTAGCATTGAATTTTTGCTGTCAGCCAGTCTGAGTCCCTCTACGGACTCAGAAAAGATCGGGATAGAAAAGTTTTAAATAAATAAATAAATCGAGGCCAGGGTGGGTCAAGGTCACATGATCAGTAACTGACGGGTCTATGGAACGTAATAAATGTTGTTGTTGTTGTTGTTGTTAACAGAGAATACATTCTGCAAATTTCATTCCACGCATAGAATCCTGCCCTTTTCTTGGCACAAAATTTCAGTTGCATTGATGCGCCAATGATGTTTCCAATATGGGCATTGATTGGCGCAAATTTTGTAATTGTGCACAATGCAGAATGAATTCTGAAAATTTTGCACCAAGCGCAGATTGGCGAATCCTGCCCGAATCTCAATGCAAACATTGACTTTCTTCTCCCTTCTCCCCAGTGTTTGCCCCCAAACTCTACAAAGAGCCGGTCATTCTGTCCGGCCCACAGAACCTGACCATCAACGTGCACCAGACGGCCATCTTGGAGTGCATCGCCACCGGCAATCCTCGGCCGATTGTGTCTTGGAGTCGTCTTGGTGAGTGGAATGGAGTTTAATGGATGGAAAGTTGGGTTGTGACAGGAGGAAGAGAAATGGATGCAGAGGAAAGATCTACGATGATGGATGTGAAGGGAGCAATTCTCTGAATGAAAGACGGGAAGTTGTTCAGAAGGAAGGAAGAAAGGAGAAGTTGTACTGAGATGAAAAGAGGGAGGAAGGAGACGTTATAATGGAGGGAGGAGAACATGATGGAAGGAGGAGATGGAATGTGATGAGAAGAGGAGGAGTTGCATTGTGATGGAGGAGGAAAAGCTATGTTCTGATGGAAGGAGGAGAACATGATGGAAGGAGGAGATGGGTTATGTGATGAGAAGAGGAGGAGTTGCATTGTGATGGGAGGAGGAAAAGCTATGTTCTGATGGAAAAAGGAGAATATGATGGAAGGAGGAGATGGAAGTTATGTGATGAGAAGAGGAGGAGTTGCATTGTGATGGGAGGAGGAAAAGCTATGTTCTGATGGAAGAGGAGAATATGATGGAAGGAGGAGATGGAAATTATGTGATGAGAAGAGGAGTTGCATTGTGATGGGAGGAGTAAGAGCTATGATCTGATGGAGAGAGGAGAACATGATGGAAGGAGGAGATGGAACTTGAGAAGAGGAGGAGTTGCTTTGTGATGAGAGGAGGAAAAGCTATGTTCTGATGGAAGGAGGAGAACATGATGGAAGGAGGAGATGGAAGTTATGTGATGAGAAGAGGAGTTGCATTGTGATAGAGGAGGAAGAGCTATGTTCTGATAGAGGGAGGAGAACATGATGGAAGGAGGAGATGGAAGTTATGTGATGAGAAGAGGAAGAGTTGAATTGTGATGGGAGGAGGGAGAGCTATGTTCTGATGGAAGGAGGAGAACATGATGGAAGGAGGAGATGGAAGTTATGTGATGAGAAGAGGAGGAGATGCATTATGGGAGGAGGAAAAGCTATGTTCTGATGGAAGAGGAGAACATGATGGAAGGAGGAGATGGAAGTTATGTGATGAGAAGAGGAGGAGTTGCATTGTGATGGGAGGAGGAAGCACTATGTCAGCGGTTCTCAACCTGGGGGTTGCGACCTCCCAAGGGGTCACCTGGCCATTTCAGAGGGGTCGCGAGGTTGTCTCCTTTGGCTCTATAAAGCAAAGGAGGAAGCGGTCTGACGTTTTTTCTTCCCCGCAGATGGACGTTCCATTGGTGTCGAAGGCATCCAAGTTTTGGGAACTGGCAACCTCATGATCTCCGATGTCTCGGTGAAACACGCCGGCGTTTACGTTTGTGCTGCCAATCGCCCGGGAACCCGCGTTCGCCGTACCGCGCAGGGCATCCTCATGGTCCAAGGTGAGACTGGGTTTGGGTGAGAGAAGGTAGATCTATGGAGTCCTAGGACTGGTTGTTTAGAGACTAGGAACTTTATGTTGTTGCCGTTGGGTACCTTCAAGCTTCATACAGTAGCTTTTTACACAGCTTTACACATGAGGCCTTCAACCTGGAGCTTTTCACACTAGGCCTTCTCGCACTCGGAAGCCTTCTCACAGACTAAGGCCTACCTCACATTGTAAGACCCTCTCTCACAGACTGAGGTCCACCTCACACTGTGAGGCCTTCTCACAGACTAAGGCCTACCTCACATTGTGAGACCCTCTCACAGACTGAGGTCCACCTCACACTGTGAGGCCTTCTCACAGACTAAGGCCTACCTCACATTGTGAGGCCTTCTCTCACAGACTAAGGTCCACCTCACATTGTGAGGCCTTCTCTCGCAGACTAAGGCCTACCTCACATTGTGAGGCCTTCTCACAGACTAAGGTCCACTTCACACTGTGAGGCCTTCTCACAGACTAAGGACTACCTCACATTGTGAGGCCTTCTCTCACAGACTAAGGTCCACCTCACACTGTGAGGCCTTCTCATAGACTAAGGTCCACCTCACACTGAGGTCTTCTCTCACAGACAGAGGTCTACCTCATATCGTGAGGCCTTCTCACAGACTAAGGTCCACCTCACACTGTGAGGCCTTCTCACAGACTAAGGTCCACCTCACACTGTGAGGTCTTCTCACAGACTAAGGCCTACCTCACATTGTGAGGCCTTCTCTCACAGACTAAGGCCCATCTCACACTGTGAGGCCTTCTCAGACTGAGACTTTTCTCCCACTGAGGTTTACCTCAGACTGACAGCTACTAAGCTACAAGCAGACCTGCTTATGTTGAACTGCAGCTTTTGCTGAGTCGTTGCATCCATTTAACCCTTTCAGTGCTTGACTCACATTGTTGTAATGAAAAATACTTAGTTAATTTTTAATATTTCTGACTGTGAGGCCTTCTCAGACTGAGACTTTTCTCCCACTGAGGTTTGCCTCAGACTGACAGACTGCAGCTTCAGCTGAATCATTGCATCAATTTAACCCTTTCAGTGCTTGACTCACATTTTTGTAATGAAAAATACTTAGTTAATTTTTAATATTTCCGACTGTGAGGCCTTCTCACAGACTGAGACTTTTCTCCCACTGAGGTTTACCTCACACTGCAGCTTCTGCTGAGTCATTGCATCCATTTAACCCTTTCAGTGCTTGACTCACATTTTTGTAATGAAAAATACTTAGTTAATTTTTAATATTTCTGACTGTGAGGCCTTATCACAGACTGAGACTTTTCTCCCACTGAGGTTTACCTCAGATGGCAGCTTCTGCTGAGTCGTTGCATACTTTTAACCCTTTCAGTGCTTGACTCACATTTTTGTAACGAAAAATACTTGATTAATTTTTAATATTTCTCACTGTGAGGCCTTATCACAGTCTGAGACCTTTCTCCCACTGAGGTTTGCCTCAGACTGACAGACTGCAGCTTCTGCTGAGTCATTGCATCCATTTAACCTTTTCAGTGCTTCACTCACATTTTTGTTATGAGAAATACTTAGTTGATTTTTAATATTTCTGACTGTGAGGCCTTTTCACAGACTGAGAATTTTCTCCCACTGAGGTTTACCTCAGACTGACCGTTTTCCATTTGGGGTGGAACGAGTTATTCCAGCGGACGTTGCGAGTGCGAAAGGCCTCCCCCGCTTGCTCCCCTCCTGCCTTTGACTTCTGACCCTTGCCCACCTCGGCTCTCCATATCCATCATCTCTCTCTCTCTCTCTCGTCTTCATTTTCTGGCAGATATGGGGACATTTCCATGCCCTCCTCCACGACTCGCATCTGTCTCCCGCTGCCCCCCTTTTCTGTCCTCGAGGGGTTTCGCCACCGTCCACGCTTATCGGTTTCATTTCAGCAGGCACAACATCCCCCCCCCCCCAATCTTTGCAATCCCTCCCGGCTTTGCATCGTCCATTTTTTTTCCATCTCGAGGGCTGACGAGGAGACGCAGGATCGAACCTGGCCCTGGAGCGGCCATCGATTCTGGGCCGGGGATAAAGAGATGGGGGTCGATGCCGTGACTCGTGTGCCAGGGACAAAGGACCGCGGGGTGATTGATGGACGGACGGAAGGAGACCCGCCTCCCCGTCATCATCAGGGACCCCTTCGTGGCTTTGGATATTGGCACAAATATTCAATATGCTTGGGAGGGTTTGGTGGGAACTGACCTTGAGTTTTGGAGTTGTAGTTCACCTACATCCAGAGAGRCCTGTGGACCAAACTTGGCACAAATATTCAATATGCTTGGGAGGGTTTGGTGGGAACTGATCTTGAGTTTTGGAGTTGTAGTTCACCTACATCCAGAGAGCCCCGTGGACCAAACTTGGCACAAATATTCAATATGCTTGGGAGGGTTTGGTGGGAACTGACCTTGAGTTTTGGAGTTGTAGTTCACCTACACCCAGAGAGCCCTGTGCAGGGTTTGGTGGGAATTGACCTTGAGTTTTGGAGTTGTAGTTTGCCTACATCCAGAATGCCCTGTGGACTCAACTTGGCATTAACACTCAATAAGCTTGGGAGGGTTTGGTGGGAATTGATCTTGAGTTTTGGAGTTGTAGTTCAACTACATCCAGAGAGCACTGTAGACTCAAACAATGATGGATCTGGACCAAACTTGGCACGAATACTCAATATGCTTGAAAGGGTTTGGTGGGAACTGACCTTGAGTTTTGGAGTTGTAGTTCACCTACATCCAGAGACCACTGTGGACTCAAACAATGATGGATCTGGACCAAACGTGGCACGAATACTCAATATGCTTGAAAGGGTTTGGTGGGAATTGACCTTGAGTTTTGGAGTTGTAGTTTACCAACACCCAGAATGCCCTGTGAACTCAAACAATGATGGATCTGGACCAAACTTGGCATGAATACTCCATATGCCCAAATGTGAACACTGGTAGGGTTTGGCGGGGTTCAGAATGCTCTTTGAGTGTAGGTGAACTACAAATCCCAGCAACTACAACTCCCAAATGTCAAGGTCGATTTCCCCCCAAACTCCACCAGTGTCCACATTTGGGAATATCGAGTATTCATGCCAAATTTGATCCAGATTCATCATTGTTTGAGTCCACAGTGCTCTCAGGATGTAGGTGAACTACAACTCCAAAACTCAAGATCAATTCCCACCAAACCCTTCTGGTATTTTATGTTGGTCATGGGAGTTCTGTGTGCCACGTTTGAGTCACTTCCATAATTGGTGGAGTTCAGAATGCTCTTTGATTGTAGGTGAACTATACATCCCAGAAACTACAACTCCCAAATGTCAAGGTCTATTTCCCCCCAACTCCACCAGTGTTTACATTTGGGCATATTTAGTATTTGTGAAGGAAAAGGCATCTTGCATATCATGATGATTCATAACAGAAGCAAAATTCCAGTTGTGAAGTAGCAATGGAAATAATGTTATGGTGGGGGGTCACCACAACATGAGGAACTGTATTACGAGGTCGCGGCATTAGGAACGGTCCTAAGGATATGTTCCAACTCTAGGATTGTATGAGTCTATGATATTTACATGATGATTCATTACAGGAGCAAAGTTACAGTTGTGAAGTAGCAATGGAAATAATGTTATGGTGGTGGGTCACCACAACATGAGGAACTGTATTACGAGGTCGCGGCATGAGGAACGGTCCTAAGGATATGTCCCAACTCTAGGATTGTACGAGTCTATAATATTTACATGATGATTCATTACAGGAGCAAAATTACAGTTGTGAAGTAGCAATGGAAATAATGTTATGGTGGTGGGTCACCACAACATGAGGAACTGTATTACGAGGTCGCGGCATGAGGAACGGTCCTAAGGGTATGTCCCAACTCTAGGATTGTACGAGTCTATTATATTGGGAATGGGTTTAACCCAGCCAACTCGTAAATTTCCCAAGTTGAAGGTTGGTTCCCCGGAGGTGTTGGAGGGCCGCCCGAAATCGAAGCCAATTTGATGCCGGATCATATCAGGCACAAAGGATTCTGCACACAATGCGCTCCGGTGGAAGCAAAATATTCCAATCTGGCTTCTGTTTGGAAGACAATGGGGACGACACGCTCTTGCTCCTTCTCGGACGGACGGAGGGGCCTCAATGGGGCATATGCTTTGGGGTCAGGGCGGGGTGTGGAAACGGTCGAAGGGGGGTCTCAGGCCCGCCGTTCTCCGGCCCGAGTTCCCTCTCCCAGACCCTCATTTCCATGCCTCAATCCCATGGCCGAGGCGACAACAAAGCCCTTCTCGGGCGAGGGGCCCGCCGCCGTCCCCCTGCCTTTGTTTGGGGTCCGCTGCTCTTTTCCCAGCCCTAATGAGATGCGTCCCGTCTCGGAGGCTTAAACCTCCTTTTCTGCAAAGTGTCAGGGCTCTGAATGCAACATCTGCCTCCACGGCCGGCTCCCACGATGGGGGCTTCGGGCCCGATCCGGGAACCCAGGGGCCCGATCCCTCTCCGAAAGCAAAAACGCGTGCAAAGCGTCCGTTTGGGCCTTCCGAAGCAACTCAAATATAATATAATATAATATAATATAATATAATATAATATAATATATTTCTTGTCGCGTCAAGAGGGACTTGAGAAACTGCAAGTCGCTTCTGGTGTGAGAGAATTGGGCCTTCCAAAGCAACTCAAATGCCAAACGTTTCGTGTCTGAAATCCAGATTGCATACTTCTTGCTACGCTTATAATAATAATATAATATAATTTTTTTTTTTTTGTCGTGTCAGGAGGGACTTGAGAAACTGCAAGTCGCTTCTGGTGTGAGAGAATTGGGCCTTCCGACGCAACTCAAGTGCCAAACGTTTCGTGTCCGAAATCCTATAAAAACACACAGATTGCATATTTCTTGCTACGCTTATAATAATAATATAACATAACATAATATAATATAATTTTTTTTTTTTGTCGTGTCAGGAGGGACTTGAGAAACTGCAAGTCGCTTCTGGTGTGAGAGAATTGGGCCTTCCGAAGCAACTCAAAGGCCAAACGTTTCGTGTCCGAAATCCTATAAAAACACACAGATTGCATAGTTCTTGCTACGCTTATAATATAATATAATATAATATAATATAATATAATATAATATAATATAATATAATATTTTTCTTATCGTGTCAGGAGGGACTTGAGAAACTGCAAGTCGCTTCTGGTGTGAGAGAATTGGGCCTCCCGAAGCAACTCAAATGCCAAACGTTTTGTGTCCGAAATCCTATAAAAACACACAGATTGCATATTTCTTGCTACACATATAATATAATATAATATAATATAATATAATATAATATAATATAATATTTTTCTTGTCGTGTCAGGAGGGACTTGAGAAACTGCAAGTCGCTTCTGGTGTGAGAGAATTGGCCGTCTGCAAGGACGTTGCCCAGGGACGCCCGGATGATTTGATGGTTTATCATCCTTGTGGGTTATAATATTATATTATATGATACTATAATTATATATTTTATATTACATGTAATCTTACTAAACTTGGCACACAGTTCTTCCAAATACTGGAAGGTGGGCAGTGTCCTTTGGTTTTGGAGTTGTAGTTCACCTACATCCAGAGAGCAAAGCATGATGGATCTGGACCAAACTTGGCACGAATACTCAATATGTCCAAATGTGAACACTGGTGGAGTTTGGGGAAAATAAAATCTTGACATTTAGGAGTTGTAGTTGCTGGGATTTATAGTTCATCTACAATCAAAGAGCATTCTGAATCCCACCAGCGATAAAATTGGGCCAAACTTCCCACACAGAACCCCCATGTGGGCCACAGCAAAGCGCGGCAGGGGACGGCTAGATTAATATAATATAATGTAATATAATATAATATTTATAATATTATAATGTAATACAATATACTACTAATAATAACATGATATTATAACTATATATTTTATATTACATGTAATATTACTAATAATATTAAAATATAATGGTATAGTACAATATAGTAGTATTAATACTGATATTGTACTATGCTAATAATATTGTAATAATATAGTAATAATAATCTATCTATCTATAAACAGTGTCATTTATCCAGCAGTGTTGGGCGTAGACATCCTGTGATACTGCGGCATGTCTCACTAAGAGCCACGTCCACTGTTTTAATGTGTTGTGATGTGTTCTACATTTTGGCCTGCGTATTCAGCAGCAGAGTAGCAAAGTGCAAGGGCAGATGCCGTCGCTGTGTCTGGTTGTGATCCCCAGGTTGTAAAGGTCAGCTTTCGTACAATGTTATTTCTAGCGCCCACTTTTTGTTGATAGTCAAGCAGTGCTTCTTGTAGGTCAGAGCATGGCCCCGAGTGACTCCCAGGTCTTTGGGTGTGCTGCAATGCTCCAGTGGGATTCCTTCCCAGGTCATCCTCAGAGCTTGAGATGAAAAGCACACGTCTGCATTTTATATGGATTAGGAATCAACTGGTTTCCCCTGGAATAGGCAGTAAGATCACCTAAAGCTTCAGAGAGCTTGAGTTCAACCGCTTCAAAGCTCCCTGCTTGGGTGGTGATGGCACAATCGTCAGCATAGATGGAACTCTCTCTCTATATATATATATAGGAGACCATTGTTAGAGAAAGAGAAGATTAGGAATCAGCTGGTTTTCCCTGAAGAGGCAGTAAGAGCAACTAAAGCTTTGGAGAGCTTCTGTTCAACCGTTTCAAAGCTCCCTGCTTGGGCGGTGATGGCATGATTGTCGGCATAGATGAAGCTCTCTCTCTATATGTAGGACTCCATTATCAGAGAATGGGAAGATTAGGAATCAGCTGATTTTCCCTGTAATAGGCAGTAAGAGCACCTCAAGCTTCAGAGAGCTTCTGTTCAACCATTTCAAAGCTCCCTGCTTGGGTGGTGATGGCCCGATCGTCAGCATAGATTAAATTATCTGTCCCTTCTGGAAGTGGCTGGTTATTTGTGTGAATGTTAAACATTAGGAATCAGCTGGTTTCCCCTGTAATAGGCAGTAAGAGCACCTCAAGCTTCAGAGAGCTTCTGTTCAACCATTTCAAAGCTCCAAGCTTGGGTGGTGATGGCACAATCATCAGCATAGAGGAATACCCTTCGAAACGTCCACTTCTGTCCTACACTTTGATGAAATGCCAATCTTCTTCTTCCCCCTCTTCTGTAGCACCACCCGAATTCGTGCAGTGGCCCCAGTCCATCTCCAAGCCGCCCGGTGGGAGCGCCATCTTCACCTGCGTGGCCCAAGGTGTGCCCGAACCTCACCTGATTTGGCTGAAGAACGGCAAAGTCCTGGCACCGGGAGAGAACGTCAAGCTCACCCACAACAACAGGTGAGAGCGGGGAGCAACTTTAGGTTGAGTCTAACTGTAGACTGGGTGACGTTTGACCCCACTTAAGGCACCAGAACAAGGCAGAGAAGGCTAAAGACTGGAGGTTGGACTAGATGGCCTTTGGGGGTCCCTTCCAACGCTAGGATTCGATGATGTCTATCATGGATGCATTGATCAGAGGGTTGGACTAGATGTCCCTTGAGAGTCCTTTCCACTCTCCACTTGATGATTTCTACCATGATATTGAACAGAGGGGCCAAAGGAGGCAGCCTCGCGACCCCTCTGAAATGGCCAAACGACCCCCTTGGGGGTCGCGACCTCCAGGTTGAGAACCACTGTTATATTTATTTATTTACTTTGCTTATATACCGCTGTTCTCAGCCCGGGGGCAACTCACAGCGGTGTACAAAATTCAAGACACAATCTAAAATATCAATCTTGCAGTAACCAAAAACATCATTATCAAAAACATCAACAATATCAATAATACAAACAGCCATTCACGTCGTCTCATCGTTTGAACCACAATCCAGTATCAATTTCCGTTGTTCCATTCCTGTCGTCATTACCAATTATTGCACTTCTTGTTCGAACGCCTTCTTGAACAGCCAGGTCTTTAATTTCCTGCGGAATATCATCAGGGAGGGAGCCAGTCTGATGTCCACGGGAAGGGTGTTCCACAGCCGAGGAGCCACCACCGAGAAGGCCCTGTCTCTCATCCCCTCGTTACATCAATGATAGACAGTTGATGTAAATCAAAGAATGGTTCTCTTAGTCCTTCTGGAGATAGTCAACACAGGTGGCTGGTCAGAAGAGTTGGTCAGCACCAACGGTCCACGCACAGCTTGGTCCGCAGTCGGTCGACACAAGGATCGGTCAGCACAGATGGTTAGTTAGCGCAGTTGGTCAGCACAGTTGGTCTACACATAGCCTAGTCCGCACAATCAGACAACACAGGGGTCGGTCTGCACAGGTGGTTGGCTAGCGCAGTTGGTCAGCACAGTTGGTTCACGTAAGAGCTAGCTACACAGCCGGTGGTGGGCTGATCAGGTCAGAGAGGCCCATGAGATGGAGAAAAAGTTGGCCAGACGTAAGGCCACCTGCTGGTTGGTCATCAGTAAGGACCACTCTTTGCAGCAACCCTCACATGGTTATGACTCAGTTTATCGGACCCCAACCACTGAGATCCAGCAAATAAAGCCTTCTTTGTCTCGTTTCTCGCAGCACCCTGATGATCCAGCGGATTACCTCGGCCGACGAGGCCATCTATCAGTGCATCGCGGAGAACAGCGCCGGTACCAACCAGGCCAGTGCCCGGCTAGCAGTGGCCCTGTCCAAAGAGCTGCCTCGCTCCCCTGAAGGCGTCCAGGCCACGGCTTTGTCCACTACCTCCATCCAGGTCTCCTGGATGGAGCCCCCCATGGAGGTGACCGAGGCCATCATCGGATACGTCCTCCACATCCGAAAAGCAGGAGGTGAGTGGTTTCGGTGATCGAACCCAATCTTGGAAAGAAGTGACTACCAATGTGCCGCAGGATTCGGTTCTGGGCCCAGTGGTTTTGGTGACCAAACCCAATCCTGAAGGAAGTGACTACCAATGTGCCGCAGGATTCGGTTCTGGGCCCAGTAATGACTTGGATGAAGGTTTAGAGAGCCTGCGTCTTATCATGTTTGCAGATGACACCAAATTAGGGGTGGCTAATACCCCAGGGGACAGGATCAGGATGCAAAATGACCTCAACAGATTAGATTGGACAAAACCCACAAAATGAATTTCGACCAGGACAATTTGCAATAAACAAACAGGATATGCAGATCCACTTTCCTTGTGCTTGCAAACAATAATCATATTGTCATAAACATAGGTAGATACTCGCACTGAGTCACACAGGAAAGAGAAAGATGGATTCTTTCATCCTCCTTGTATAGCCACCTGCTGGTAGGTCATCAGTAAGTAACTATCAATGGATATGATTCAGCCATTACTACACCGCCTTAGGTATTGCATCATGACATACACAGTCATTACCACGGTCCCATTTCTGTCTAACACACAAACACACACAAACATACAAGATAGGACTGTGCTGTCACATGCTGGGCCTATAGCATTTGGCTTTTGAACAGGACGAGCTCTTTGTGCCCAGCGGGAAGCCGGGGTGCCTCGAGTGAGAGGCCCTAAGGATTTTCCTATACAGAGTCTTTAAAGGTTTAACAAAGTCCTTTATTATTTCTTAAGTCTTCAACAAACAATCAAATACTTCTTAGATCTTCAACGAGTTAAACAAATGCTTCAAGGCTTTGAATCAACTGGTGGCTTTCTTAATCTTGTCCACAAGGGACAGGCAACTGGCTTCGTGAACTGTTCCTTCTCTTTAAGAGGAAAACCCTTTTTAACCCCTCCTTGGGCAATCTACTTTCTAAACTTTGCTGGTGTGGGCTCTACTCCCGGCTCCAAACTGCTTCTTGGGTCCCGAGTAGACCTACCAGTCAAGGTTTTGTAGATTCTCCAGCTGGAGTTTTTTGGAACTGTTTTCCCCTGGAATCTGTGAGAAACGAAGCTTCTCTACAGGTGGAGTTAATCCATGTCCTGTAGCTAAGTTTTCCAATGCAAGACTGACCTAAAATGGCCCCCTCTCCTCCCAGAGCCCTGGGGAAAGGGGCGGAACCAAAACTTAACAATGACTGATGGGTCTTTGGCCCTATAATTGCAAACCAAGGGAAACCACCTTATTGCAAAATGCATGGAACTTTAGAATACATGCAAACACTCAAAGAAAGAAAAGGAAGTTGGAGCTTTTGGTACAGCCGTACCAGCGCAAGGACACTTGAATATATGAATCTGCTTTAGCGCTGCAATTTTGTGTCTCACTACCGTGAGCCTTTGGTGTGACACTGAGTTCCGAAATAATCTCTTTACATTTTGGTGTCAGCTGGGGTTCTGTTTGGGGAACCAACACCCATTGGATGCCCCACGGTGCCTAGTATACCAAATGGCAAATTCAACGGTTGCTTTGGAGAATTTTCATAGAATCATAGAATCAAAGAGTTGGAAGAGACCTCGTGGGCCATCCAGTCCAACCCCATTCTGCCAAGAAGCAGGAATATTGCATTCAAATCACCCCTGACAGATGGCCATCCAGCCTCTGTTAAAAGCTTCCAAAGAAGGAGCCTCCACCACACTCCAGGGCAGAGAGTTCCACTGCTGAAAGGCTCTCACAGTCAGGAAGTTCTTCCTCATGTTCAGATGGAATCTCCTCTCTTGTAGTTTGAAGCCATTGTTCCGTGTCCTAGTCTCCAGGGAAGCAGAAAACAAGCTTGCCCCCTCCTCCTCCCTGTGGCTTCCTCTCACATATTTATACATGGCTATCATATCTCCTCTCAGCCTTCTCTTCTTCAGGCTAAACATGCCCATCTCCTTAAGCCGCTCCTCATAGGGCTTGTTCTCCAGACCATTGATCATTTTAGTCGCCCTCCTCTGGACACATTCCAGCTTGTCAATATCTCTCTTGAATTGTGGTGCCCAGAATTGGACACAATATTCCAGGTGTGGTCTAACCAAAGCAGAATAGAGCATGGGGAGCATGACTTCCCTAGATCTAGACACTAGGCTCCTCTTGGTGCAGGCCAAAATCCCATTGGCTTTTTTTGCCGCCACATCACATTGTTGGCTCATGTTTAACTTGTTGTCCACGAGGACTCCAAGATCTTTTTCACACGTACTGCTCTCGAGCCAGGCATCACCCATTCTATATCTTTGCATTTCGTTTTTCCTGCCAAAGTGGAGTATCTTGCATTTGTCACTGTTGAACTTCATTTTGTTAGTTTTGGCCCTTCATCTCTCTAATCTGTCAAGATCGTTTTGAGTCCTGCTCCTGTCCTCTGGAGTCTTGGCTCTCCCTCCCAATTTGGTGTCGTCTGCAAACTTGATGATCCTGCCTTCTCGCCCTTCATCTAAGTCATTAATAAAGATCTTGAACAGGACCGGGCCCAGGGGGGAACCCTGCTTGTGGCACTCCACTCGTCACTTCTTTCCAGGATGAAGAGGAAGGATTGGTGAGCACCCTCTGGGTTCGTCCAAATATTTAGAAAGATATTTCCGAGCTATGAATTAGGGGGATCTGTGGATAAGGAGGGTCCGACTACCTTTGCAAGTTTGCTTTTTCGGAATATGTGCAAAGGGATTCGGCACTCCCTTCTGAACCGTCCGGCCAATGTTGTTATTGACCTTGCTTCCTTCTCATCCCTTTCTCAGAATCGGACAGCCGCGAACTGCAAGAGGCGGTCAGCAAGACGACCTTCCAGCACGTCTTCACCAACCTGGAGCCGTCCACCACCTACTCCATCTACCTGAAGGCCTACTCTCCTTTGGGGGCCAGCCAGGACTCCCAGCCCATCTTGGCCACGACCCTGGGCAGCAGTGAGTCCATCACAGAATGGGAGGGCCCCCCAAAGACTAAGGATATTCCGCTGTCAAACGGATCCGAAAGCGGGAATTGAACCCTGGTCTTGAGACTTGTAGAGATACATTCTGAAATGGAAGATCTAGTTGAGATGCATTTCAAGTGTTTCTACCATTTCCCAAAATCTGTCCGATTTGGTTGAGATATCAAGAAATTGATCCTTGTGTTTCATGGCCAGATTCACTGGGTTGCTGTGAGTGTTTCAGGCTGTATGGCCATGTCCCAATAGCATTCCCTCCTGATGTTTCACCTGCATCTGTGGCTGGGTATCTTTGGAGGTTCTGTTGCCAGTGAGGTAAGTGGAGTGCATATATATAAAATCATAGAATCATAGAGTTGGAAGAGACCTCATGGGCCATCCAGTCCAACCCCCTGCCAAGAAGCAGGAATATCTGTGGAATGTCCAGGATGGGGGAATGAACCTTTGTCCGTTTGAAACCCCCACCCTGGACATTTCGCAGATATATATAGACTCCACTTGCCTCACTAACAACAGAACCTCTGAACATGCCAGCCACAGATGCAGGTGAAACATCAGGAGAACATGGAATGTGGCCATACAGTCCAGAAAACTCACAACAACCCAAACTGATCCTTCATGATGTTGAGAAACGCTGTCTGGAGGTTCAATTATTGAAGGCTATGTACAACTGTTGTTGTGTTGAGGCTGTTTGGGGCTTACGGTCATCCTAAGTGGACTTATTGTAAGGTCTCCTCGAGCTGAGACAATTTGACTATGGTCTCAAGGCTCAAAGCAGTACCCTTGCGAGGGGTTCAAATGTGGGTCTCTCAGAAGAGATCTGAGCTTGGAAAGGTTCCTTTTGGGGGGAGGAAGGTTGAAACTCTTAGAAATTGCCCAATGGTTGGATGGGGATCTCTAGTTTTTTGTTCAAAGGGAGGGGGCTTGGTTTCTGGCCAGGTAAGAGGGAAAAGAAGCCCTTCAGATGCTCTCCGTCCCTGCTTCCCAAGCTAAAATAAATATCTCCTCTTCAGTCCCTGCAGCGTTGGGTTTCTTCACCAAGGTCTTGAATGCCAGCGCCATCCAGGCCTTCTGGGAACTGCCTGCTTCTGGCCGCATCGAGGGCTTCAAGCTTTACCTCCGAAAACTGCCCGGCGCCCATTTCGAGGGGCCCCAGCTCTTGCCCGGCACCTCCAACTCCTTCATCTATGGAGACTTAGGTGAGTTTCTTGCACTTCCAGAAGGAAACGAACTTGAAGGTCCAAGGTCCATCCTTAAGACCTTCCATTAACATCTTCTGAAGAACCCCAAGGGCCCCAGCTCTTGCATGGCACCTCCAACCCCTTCATCTATGGAGACTTAGGTGAGTCTCTTGCACTTCCAGAAGGAAAGGTCCTTGAAGGTCTAAGGTCCATCCCTAAGGCCTTCCATTAACATCTTCTGAGGAACCCCAAGGGCCCCAGCTCTTGCCTGGCACCTCCTACTCCTTAGTCTATGGAGACTTGGGTGAGCTTCTTGTATTTCCAGAAGGAAAGGTACTTGAAGGTCCAAGGTCCATCCCTAAGGCCTTCAGTTAACCTTTTCTGAGGAACCCCAAGCTCTTGCCCAGCACCTCCAACTCCTTCATCTATGGAGTCTTGAGTGAGCCTCTTGTACTTCCAGACGGAAAGATCCTTGAAGGTCCAAGGTCCATCCCTAAGACCTTCCATTAACATCTTCTGGTGAACCCCAAGGGGCCCCAGCTCTTGTCTGGCACCTCCAACTCCTTTGTTTATGGAGACGGGTGAGCCTCTTGCACTTCCAGAAATCCAAGGTCCATCTCTAAGGCCTTCCGTTAACATTTTCTGAGGAACCCCAAGGGGTTCCAGCTCTTGCCAAGGTCCATCTCTAAAGTATTGTTAACATCTTCTGAGGAACCCCAAGGGGTCCCAGCTCTTGTCCAGCACCTCTATGGAGTCTTGGGTGAGCCTCTTGTACTTCCAGAAGGAAAGGTCCTTGAAGGTCCAAGGTCCATCCCTAACATCTTCTGAGGAACCCCAAGGAGGTTGCCTTTATCACAAATGGCTTCCCTCATGTGCTACATTATCCATCCTGAGCAACCACCCTATTCAATGGGATGAGGAATCCAACACTTAGATGAGAAATGAGAGCATAAGGAAAAGGATCAGAAGAACATGATTGCTTGCTGGACTCTTCTTCTCTGGACTCTCAACATGAGTGCTTTCAAGTCATCCATTGACGTGTGGTAACTCATTGGGTTTTCATAGGTGAGGAAGAAGCAGAGATGATTTTGCTAGTTCCCTCCTCCAGTAGAGAGCCTATAGCATTTTTGGTGCATTTGTAGTTCCCCTAAAGCCGAAAGTTGGAACTTCTAGTGTCTCCGGTGTCTTTCCTTTGCACTTTTTTCTTGAAGTGCATTGCTGCCCTCTAGTGGCAGCTTTGTGTTCGACATTTTCACTAATTTTTCTCTCCTTTGGTTGCAAATCGTCCCTTGTTTGCGGGCTAGAGAATGTATCTCTTCCAAGGCTACCCGGTGTCCCTTACTCCTTGAGGACTGGATGGCTTTTCCATTTATACGGAATGTTATTTTGATCCAGAAATGGGTGTATCATGATATTTGCAAACACAGACGGTACACAGTGATAGCAATTAGGCTTGTGCACGGTTCTGTTTTCCTTCGGTACCTTCGGGAGCACGTAACGGTAAGGCCCGTCCCGGTACGAAAACCCGCCCGCAACGAAAACAAGCGGGAGCCCATCTCAGCTCCTCTGTTTTTCGGTATCACAGTTCAATCTTTTTTAAAAATTAATTCCATCAAACAAAAAGAAAATCCCAATTCCTTGAAAACTACTACCTTATTTACTTAGGCAATCCCTCGTTGTCCGAGTAAGATTGTCCTCCAAGTTTGGTGTCCTGGCGGTGCGTCCGTAGGTGACTGTGGAGCCCTATCCTTGACCTGCACATTCTCCCACAGTGAGAACAACGGTTTCCAGGTTTTCAGGGTTGGCTTGATGTGTCTTCCTCTTGGCACGATTCTCTCTTTCGCCCTTCATTCGTGCCTCTTCAAATTCTACAGCACTGCTGGTCACAGCTGACCTCCAGCTAGAGTGAAATGTGGCCGGTCCAACACAGTTGATGTTGTAAGAGCATCACTTCAATGCTGGTAGTCTTTGCTTCCTCCAGGACGCTGACATTTGTCCGCCTGTCTTTCCCAGACATTTGTAGGATTTTTCAGAGGCAACGCTGCTGGAATCGTTCCAGGAGTTGCATGATAGTCCACGTTTCGCAGACATACGGCAGCGTTGGGAGGACAACAGATTTATAAACAAGCAACTTGGTATCCCTACGGATGTCCCGGTCCTCAAACACTCTGTGTTTCATTCGGAAAAATGCAGCACTTGCAGAGCCCAAAAAACTACCAGTTACCTCTCCTCTAGAGTAGAGAGTAGAAACCGCTGCAAGGAAACATTAATCCGAAAGCAAAAGGAGGAGATTGAAATGCGCCAGGAAAAAAGATGGTTTTTTTAAGGAAGCCCAGGGAGGATAACTCCAGGATGTCATTGCTCTTCATGTGCTCGCCTGCCTGTAGCGCCTCTCCTCTAGAGTAGAAACAACTGCAAGGAAGCATTAAACCCAAAGCAAAAGGAGGAGATTGAAATGTGCCAGGAAAAAAGATGGTTTTCTTAAGGAAGCCCAGGGAGGATAGCTCCAGGATGTCATTGCTCTTCCTTACCTGGAAGTAGGGAAGCCTCCTTAAAATGCCTTGGAAAGAGTGTGTGGTGTGTTGTGGTGCAGACCCGGGAGAGCAAGTGTGCTCGCCTGCCTGTAGCGCCTCTCCTCTAGAGTAGAAACAGCTGCAAGGAAGCATTAAACCCAAAGCAAAAGGAGGAGATTGAAATGTGCAAGGAAAAAAGATGGTTTTTTTAAGGAAGCCCAGGGGGATAACTCCAGGATGTCATTACCTGGAAGTGGGGAAGCCTCCTTAAAATGCCTTGGAAAGAGTGCGTGGTGTGGTGTGGTGCAGGCCCAGGAGAGCAAGTGCGCTCGCCTGCCTGTAGCGCCTCTCCTCTAGAGTAGAAACAGCTGCAAGGAAGCATTAAASCSAAAGCAAAAGGAGGAGATTGAAATGTGCCAGGAAAAAAGATGTTTTTTTTTTAAGGAAGCCCAGGTAGGATAGCTCCAGGATGTCATTGCTCTTCCTTACCTGGAAGTGGGGAAGCCTCCTTAAAATGCCTTGGAACGAGCACGTGGTGTGGTGTGGTGCAGGCCTAGGAGAGCAAGTGTGCTCGCCTGCCTGTAGCGCCTCTCCTCTAGAGTAGAAACAGCTGCAAGGAAGCATTAAAGCCAAAGCAAAAAGAGGATATTGAAATGTGCCAGGAAAAAGGATGGTTTTTTTAAGGAAGCCCGGGGAAGATAGCTCCAGGATGTCATTGCTCTTCCTTACCTGGAAGTGGGGAAGCCTCCTTAAAAGGCCTTGGAAAGAGTGCGTGGTGTGGTGTGGTGCAGGTCTGGGAGAGCAAGTGTGCTCGCCTGCCTGTAGCGCCTCTCCTCTAGAGTAGAAACAGCTGCAAGGAAGCATGAAACCCAAAGCAAAAGGAGGAGATTGAAATGTGCAAGGAAAAAAGATGGTTTTTTTAAGGAAGCCCAGGGAGGATAACTCCAGGATGTCATTACCTGGAAGTGGGGAAGCCTCCTTAAAATGCCTTGGAAAGAGTGCGTGGTGTGGTGTGGTGCAGGCCCAGGAGAGCAAGTGTGCTCGCCTGCCTGTAGCGCCTCTCCTCTACAGTAGAAACAGCTGCAAGGAAGCATTAAACCAAAAGCAAAAGGAGGAGATTGAAATGTGCCAGGAAAAAAGATGGCTTTTTAAAGGAAGCCCTTAAACCCAAAGCAAAAGGAGAATATTGAAATGTGCAAGGAAAAAAGATGGTTTTTTTAAGGAAGCCCAGGGAGGATAACTCCAGGATGTCATTGCTCTTCCTCACCTGGAAGTGGGGAAGCCTCTTTAAAATGCCTTGGAAAGAGTGCGTGGTGTGGTGTGGTGTGAAGCCTGCAGGTCATGGGTTGTGATGGACTCTTACTGCATTTTTTTTGCAAGTGTGGTAATCTTATTTTGTGTCCCAACAGAGCCGTCCGCGACTTACGAGATCAAACTCCAGGCCTTCAATGGGAACGGGGATGGGAACAGCAGCATCCGGTTCGTCTCGCTTAAGGAGAATTCGGAGAGGCTGGGTAAGGGTTTGAAACGTATTTTCTGGTCCAAAAGGATCAGGCAGTAGATGCACACCTTAGTCTGCTTGAAAAACTGTATTCTACTGAAAAATGATAAGACCTTTGCATTTGGATGGCATAGTTATTTGTGGCATGGTAAAATGATTCGAAATCGTGGATTCGAAATCAACTCCTTAAATGGCTTTGCAGGAAAGAGAGGTTTTAGGAACAGCTGCTGGATTTGTCGACTGTGTTGAACCTCCTGATTAAAAGCAGTTTAGGGAAGTTGGGGTACTTTTAGCAGAGCTTTTGAGAAAGTTACCATATTTCATCACATAATAGTCTCATTATCTTATCCCTTTAATAAACCAAAAGAGGGGTGTGATGTAAATTGTGATGAAAAAAAATCTGATTTTTCAGTTGGTCGCAGGTCCAAATCTGGGGAGCGGGACGAGCTACCGCTGTTAGCCCCAGCTTCTGCCAACCTAGCAGTTCAAAAACATGCAAATGTCAGTAGATCAATAGGTACCACTCAGGTGGGAAGATTTGTTGACTGTGTTGAACCTCTTGGTTAAAGATAATTTAGGGAAGTTGGGGTACTTTAGCAGAGCTTTTGAAAAAGTTACCGTATTTCATCACGTAATAGTCGCACTATTTTATCCCTTTAATAAACAAAAAAGGGGTGTGATGTAAATTGTATGATGTGATTTTTAAAAAATCTGATTTTTCAGTTGGTCACAGGTTCAAATCTGGGAAGCGGGGCGAGCTCCCATTTCCTGGATTTGAACCTGCGACCATCACACAATATATATCACACCCCGCTGTTAGCCCCAGCTTCTGTCAACCTAGCAGTTCAAAAACATGCAAATGTGAGTAGATAAATAGGTACCACTCCAGCGGGAAGGGACCAGCGCTCCATACAGTCATGCCAATGACCACATGACTTTGGAGGTGTCTATGGACAACGCCGGCTCTTCGGTTTAGAAATGGAGATGAGAACCTGAGTCCCCGGAGTCAGACACAACTGGACTTCATGTCAGGGGAAAACCTTTACTTTTAGATTTTTTTTCATCACATCACACCATATACATCACACCCATTTTTTGGTTTATTAAAGGGATAAAATAATGAGATTATTATGTGATGAAGTATGGTAACTTTCTCAAAAGTTCCCACTGCTCCCCAGATTCAAACCTGCGACCTTTCAGTCAACGGGTTCAGCAACTCGTCTGAAACTGCATTATATGATCAATGTAGACTCGTTCATTGCAGTTGCATGGCATTATTAAAGGAATAAAATAATGAGACTATTATGTGATGAAATATGGTAATTTTCTCCAAAGTTCACGCTGCTCCCCAGATTCAAACCTGCGACCTTTCAGTGAACGAGTTCAGCAACTCGTTTGAAACTGCATTATATGATCAATGTGGACTTGTTCATTGCAGTTGCATGGCATTATTATTTATTTATTTATTATTTATTTACAGTTCTTATATTCCGCCCTTCTCACCCCGCAGGGGACTCAGGGCGGATTACAGTAAACACATATATGGCAAACATTCAATGCCAGTTTGACAAACAACATTTAACAGACAAAGGCTATTTAACTTTTTTTTCTGGCCGCCAGGGGAGCTGCTGCTTTTCATCGTCCATCAACGACACCGATGAAGTTCTTCCGCATTCCACATTCCCCGGAGTCTTCTTTCTTTATGGCCTCATAAATTAGTTAAATTTAGCCTCCCACACAAGGTGGTCCCTTATTTTCCTACTTGACAGATGCAACTGTCTTTCGGGTTGCAAAGGTCGACAACGGGCTACACAATGGCTGGACACCCACTCCAGCCCGGGCTGGCTTCGAACTCATGACCTTTTGGTCAGAGTGATCTTAATGCAGCTGACACTCAGCCAGCTGCGCCACAATCCCGGTGCATTATTAAAGGGATAAAATAATGAGACTATTATGTGATGAAATATGGTAACTTTCTCAAAAGTTCATGCTGCTCCCCAGATTCAAACCTGCGACTTTTCAGTCAATGAGTTCAGCAACTCGTCTGAAACTGCATTATATGATCAATGTAGACTCATTCATTGCAGTTGCATGGCATTAATAAAGGGATAAAATAATGAGACTATTATGTGATGAAGTATGGTAACGTTCTCAAAAGTTCACGCTGCTCCCCAGATTCAAACCTGCGACCTTTCAGTCAATGAGTTCAGCAACTCGTTTGAAATTGCATTATATGATCAATGTAGACTTGTTCATTGCAGTTGCATGGCATTAATAAAGGGATAAAATAATGAGACTATTATGTGATGAAATAAGGTAACTTTCTCCAAAGTTCACACTGCTTCCCAGATTCAAGATAAGACAACAAAATTAAAAAATGGACAAGAAATAGAGATCCTCCAGGGTTTGCAAAGGGTCAACATAAATTCGAAATCTTAGTGGATTAGTTGACTTGTGTTGTGTTGTGTTAAAGGAAATTTATCTTTGACTACCAAGCACTCATCGCTTGTACTATTGTGCATTTATCCTTGCAGACGGCAACTCGGTGTGCCAATGTGGGCAGGAGGGGGACAGCTCTCTCGCGGGGATCGTGGTCGGGGTCCATATCGGCATGGCCTGCATCATATTCTGCGTTCTCTTTCTGATGTTTGGTTATCGCAAGAGGTAAGAAGGAATACAGCTCAAAATTGCATACTTTCCCCAAAGCTGATGGATCTAGGGCAAGAGTGGGCATAGTAGGGGGCGCATGGAAGACCCTGGACCTCAGGAGCTTGGCCCCAAAGTCCCCGAACGTGATTCTAATTATAAATTTCAGCACAATTTGGAGCTGGCCCTTCCATGTCAAAATATCGTATTGCGCCATATGGAGAGAGGGGAATACACTTGTTGTTGTTATTATTGATGTTGTTGTTATTATCTCACAAATCTATCACACCATAGGGAGAGGAGGGGAATACATTTGTTGTTGTTATCCCACAAATCAATCTCATCATAGGGAGAGGAGGGCAATACATTTGTTGTTGTTGTTGTTGAGGATGTTGTTATTATGCCACAAATCAATCACGCCATAGGGAGAGGAGGTTAATACATTTGTTGTTGTTGTTATTATCCCACAAATCACGTCATAGGGAGAGGAGGGGAATACATTTGTTGTTGTTGTTGAGGATGTTGTTGTTATTATTCCACAAATCAATCACGCCATAGGGAGAGGAGGGGAATGCATTTGTTGTTGTTGTTGATGATGATGTTGTTATTCTCCCACAAATCAATCACGTCATAGGGAGACGAGGGGAATACATTTGTTGTTGTTATTGTTGTTATTCCACAAATCAATCATGCCATACGGAGAGAAGAGGAATACATTTGTTGTTGTTGTTGTTGTTGTTGATATTACCCACAAAACAATTACACCATAGGGAGAGGAGAGGAATACATCTGTTGTTGATGATGTTGTTGTTGTTCTTGTTATCCCACAAATCAATCACACCATAGGGAGAGGACGGGAATATATTTGTTGTTGTTGTTGAAGATGATGTTTTTGTTGTTATTATCTCACAAATCAATCACGCCATAGGGAGAGGAGGGGAATACATTTGTTGCTGTTGTTGTTGTTGATGTTGTTGTTATTATCCCACAAATCAATCATGTCATAGGGAGAGGAGGGGAATATATTTGTTGTTGTTGTTAATGATGATGATGTTATTATCCCACAAGTCAATCACGCCATAGGGAGAGGAGGGTTGTTGTTGTTTTTGTTGTTGATGATGATTATGATGTTATTATCCCAAATAAATCACGCCATAGGGATAGGAGGGGAATACATTTGTTGTTGTTGTTGTTGTTGTTGTTATCCCACAAACCAACCTGGAACACCTCTGCGTATGATGGTTGGAAGGTAAATTCACGCAAGGCTTGGGCAACTTTGCGAGGAACTCTCCAAGGTAGTGAAGGCAAGCTCCAGAATAGATTCAGCACCTTGGATAGCTCCGCTGAAGCTGTCCAGAACATGGAGCAGACCCACCACCTTTCCAGGAGAGTCCCTTTTCTCTGTGGGGTATTTCATGACCATGATGATCAAATCCAGTGGGGGACATATGGCTCTTTACGGAGTCTGACATGACCTTTGCCCTCCTCCACACCCTCGAATTTTGGCTCTAGGAGACACTGTTTGGCCAGTAAAGGCTGTTTGGGGGAGCACCTCGAACACCTCACTCCCAAATGTTTATGAGGGATGTTTCATGTTTTGGAATCACCACGGTGCCCCAAATGGTTCTGTCCCTGCCACAACTTCGTTCCCTGCTTTCCTTACAGTCTCTTCTGCAAGAAGGGAACCCAAGAGAGCTGGACTGTCCCTCAAGGAACCGAACTAGTCCAGACCACGGCCCGGGAACCCCACCGTAACCAGCGGAAGCCCGAAACTGGGGCAAAACCTTCCGAGATGGTGGAACTGGTCACTCAGGTGAGTCAAAGGGATGATGCGGAAGATAAGGTGGCATGCTGGGAGAACCTGCAAAATAAAAATTAGGGGCGTGTGAAATGGCACAGAATCCATTGTTTTCGTGTGTCCCTGTTTTCGGGAAAATTCTTCCTGAAACGGAAATGGAACTCAGGGTCCCAAATTACGAATCCGAATGCTTCCTCCTAATCTCGTTTTCGGAAACTTCCCAAAAACAGTATCCGTTCTGTTTTCGTGTGCCTCTGTTTTCAGGAAGATTCTTCCTGAAACAAAAACAGAACTCAGGGTTCCAAATTACGAATGCGAATGCTTCCTCCTAATCTCATTTTCAGAAACTCTGTTTTCGTGTGCCCCTGTTTTTGGGAAGATTCTTCCGAAAACAGAACTCAGGGTCCCAAATTATGAATCAGAATGCTTCCTCCCAATCTCGTTTTCGGAAACTTCCCGAAAACAGAATCCGTTCTGTTTTAGTGTGACCCTGTTTTTGGGAATATTCTTCCCGAAACCGAAACAGAACTCAGGGTCCCAAATTACGAATCCGAATGCTTCCTCGTAATCTCGTTTTCGGAAACTTCCCGAAAACAGAATCCGTTCTGTTTTCGTGTGCCCCTGTTTTCGGGAAGATTCTTCCCAAAACGGAAATGGAACTCAGGGTTCCAGATTACGAATCCGAATGCTTCCTCCTAATCTCGTTTTCGGAAACGTCCCAAAAACAGAAACGGAACACAGAGTCCCAAATTACGAATCCGAATGCTTCCTCCTAATCTCATTTTCAGAAACTCCCCGAAAACAGAATCTGTTCTATTTTCGTGTGCCCCTGTTTTCTGGAAGATTCTTCCTGAAACGAAAACAGAACTCAGGGTCCCAAATTATGAATCCGAATGCTTCCTCCTAAGCTCGTTTTCGGAAACTTCCCAAAAACAGTATCCGCTCTGTTTTCGTGTGCCCACTTTCAGGAAGATACTTCCCAAAACGGAAACTGAACTCAGGGTTCCAAATTACGAATCCGAATGCTTCCTCCTAATCTTGTTTTCGGAAACTTCCCAAAAACAGAATCCGTTCTGTTTTGGTGTGCCCCTGTTTACGGGAAGATTCTTCCCGAAACGGAACTCACGGTTCCAAATTACAAATCCAAATGCTTCCTGCTAATCTTGTTTTCAGAAACTTCTCAAAAACAGAATCAGTTCTGTTTTGGTGTGCCCCTGTTTTTGGGAAGATTCTTTCTGAAATGGAAACGGAACTCTGGGTTCCAAATTACGAATCCAAATACTTCCTCCTAATCTCGTTTTCGGAAACTTCCCAAAAACAGAAACGGAACTCAGGGTTCCAAATTACGAATCCGAATGCTTCCTCTTAATCTCGTTTTCAGAAACTTCCCAAAAACAGAACGGAGGCACCTGAAATTCTAAACTAAAATGGAATAAAAACAAAATAGATTCGCACACCCATAAAATGACGATTTTTTTTTGGGGGGGGGATTTTAGGTATGGTTAAGTTTGTTTATGTTTTGGTTTCCCTCCCACAGAACGCCCCGTCCTCCGAGGGATGCAACAACCACGACACCCCCCATTTCGAAGTGACGATTGAGCGCTGCCCTCCGTCCCAGCCCAGCGGTTAAGCCAATGCCTGGTGGGATGGGGTCAGGCAAGGCCTCGTACGGATCGAGGTGGCCGTTCCGTAGAGGTCCGGCCTCTCCTTGCCCCACCGCCCATCTGGAAGTTCAACCGTAAACCTCCAAAGAATCTACCTCACCTTCGCCGGATGCTCAGCTTCCAGTCCGGCCGTCATCTTGCTTGTCCACTCCCTCCAACCTCTCCCTGTTTCCCCCCATCCCGATGATCCCGGATTATCTATTTTTGATACAAATACCAAAACTACCTCAACCTAGCCAGCCCCTCTGGCCTGCCAAATAACTTCCGCCAGAGAGGGGGAAATGGGGATCCATCCTCCATGGCAATGGGAAGACTCCAGAGCCCGGGGTAGCCATTTAGAGAGGAAGCCAAAAAAAATGGAGGAAGTTGACCTCCTACCTCTTGTTATATGGCTGCCTCGGAGTGGACGAGGAAGCTGACCCCACTCCTCCCTGTCCCTCCAAACTGGAGCCAAACCCAACAAGGTTTGGGGCTTTGGGACAGGGCGGTGGGGAAGGTTGAGGATTCAAAATTTAGTCCCCAACCAAGTCACATTATCCACTCCAGGGGTGGTTGACGCCATTTCCAAGACCGCCCCCCACCCACCCACGGTGCCTGGGCGCTCGGCACCAGCATGCCAAATAACGCCAAACCAAAAGCGGGAGCAGCAGCATACCCCCTTTCCCTCAACCCCCCCCCCCCCCCCCATGAATGTCCACACCCCAGTGACCTTCCTCTGTAACAAGAGGTCAGGGGGACACTTCATGCACCACCTCCTCTTTTCTATAGCTTCTCTCGCTGCTTCCGACAGAGTCTTTTTTTGATATATATACATATATATTATATATATGACGTCTCTATCCAAATATTTTTTAAGATGATACACAAAAAGTTTGCTGAACTGTTTCCAAAGATGTAGAGCTTTAACCATGTGTGGATGGAGACGTAGCCTTCAAAGTTTTGGGGAGTGGGAGGGTTGGGGAGGGACCCACATGGAAGGAGACCATGCCTGGCCTTGGAGAACATCCATGGCTGGTGGAGCCTTCAACCCTACTACCTTGGCTCTTCAGTTGTAAGGGGCGCCATATTTGTTGATGGGCCAAATATGGTTCACCTGGATTCTGGCTCCAGGCACTCCTTCAACCCTCAAAGGAGGATGCCTGAGCATTCAGATGACATCTAGAGAACCTAAGTCCCAACGATGACCAATTCTGAACCATAATTACCTCCAAGACCTCCCTTAAAACTAAAGAGCCTCCACTTTGGGGCAATGACCCCATGTTTTCTATACCAGCATCCTTCTTTTCTTTCCCTACTTCATTCTTCTCCCCTCTATCTAACTTCCTTCTTGTCTTCTCTTCTTTCTTCGATACCCAAACGGGCAAGGACCTTTCTAAAGAGGGTCCTCAAATATGGAGAGGAATTCTCCTCCTTATCTCCCCCCCCTTTCCCCTTCCACCCTTTCGCCCTTCCTTTCTTCCCTCTCTCCTTTCTCCTTCCTTCCTTCCCTTTTCTTTCCTTCCTTATCTTTCCTCCCTCCCTCCCCTCTCTTTCTTCCTCCCTCCATTCCCTTCCACCCTTTCGTCCTTGCTTTCCTCTCTCCTTCTCCTTCCTTTTGTCTTTCCTTCTCTTTCCTTCCTCCTTACCTCTTTCCCTTGCCTTCCTTTTTCTCCTTCCATCCTTCCCTTCCACTGTTTTGCCATTCCTTCCTTCCTGCTCTCCCTCCTTCTCCTTCCCTTTTGTCTTTCCTTCCTTCCCTTCCGTTCCTTCCATCCTTCTCTTCCTCGCTTCCTTCCTTCTCTTTTTCCCTCCCTTACTCCTTCCCTTGTTCTTTTTCCTTCCACCCTTCCCTTCAAACCATTTGTCCTTCCTTTCTTCTCCTTCCTTCCTTTTATATTTCCTTCCTTCTCTTTCCTTTAACATTCTCTCCCTCCCTTCATTTTTGTCTTACCTTCCTTCCCTCTTTCCTCCCTCTTTCTCCTTCCCTTCCTGCCTTTCGTCCTTCCTTCTCTTTTTCCTTCCTTCTTCCTTCCCTCCCTTTCCTTGTCTTTCCTTCTCTATTTCCTCCCTCCTTCTTTCTCCTTCCCTTCCTTCCATTCATCCTTCCTTCTTTCTCTTTCCCCCTCCTTCCCTCCTTCCCTCCCTCCCTCCTTCCTTCCCTTCCATCACTGGACAACCAGTCCTCCTAGCAGGGAGTGTTGGCACGTGGCCTCCAAGTTAGAAAGTTTGCCCAGGCTTGGTCTAGATCCACCAGGGTATCCATACTTGGTATCCCGGTTCCACTCTTTCTTCAACATCCCAAACCTTCTTCCCATCAAAAGAAGGTGACCACAACAACCATCATCACAAGAAAGGTGGAGATCCAAGACTTTTTGTCACAAAAATACCTTTGAATTATGCTCGCATGAATGTGGTCACTCCATTTCTTGCCAGTTTAGGGTATCCTTCTTTCCACCTTTCCCTCTACTTTTGTCTTTATGTTTCCTTCCATGGGAGGAAAGGCAACAAACGGAGGCAACAAACATGTGTTGCCCATATTTTGTGGAAACACAAGGAACCTCAACGTCAACCCAAAGTTTTGGATACGAAGAAGAAAAAAACAAAACATGGGATTAGCTAGAGCTTTCCTAAAGCTGTGCTTTCTGTCTCCTCGCCCATAGCTTCTTCTCTAGGAAATGTAACCAAAATATCTCCTTCTCTTTCCTTCTTTCTCCTGCCAAAAAAATATGAACCCCCTTCCTCTCCCTTTTCTTTTGGGTTATTTTAGTGTGATAGGCAAAATAATGCTTTTTTCATAGTTGAGTTCTTCTTCTGTCTTCCTTTGATAGAGAGCAGTGGTTCGACAGAGCAAGGCCGATGGCCAAAGGTGGTTGGTTTCCAAAGCTGACCACTCAAAAGAGCTCAACCAGTCTCAGTTCCTCCATGTTTTGGTATTCAATATCCACCATTATCTATCCCAACTCAAGAATAACCAAAGGTATGTTGGAAACCTACAAAGGAAGCTAATGATCAAAGAGACCTGATGGTCGAGAGCGTTTGGTCCTCACGTGTTT
Source organism: Anolis sagrei ordinatus (assembly GCF_025583915.1). Taxonomy (NCBI): domain Eukaryota; kingdom Metazoa; phylum Chordata; class Lepidosauria; order Squamata; family Anolidae; genus Anolis; species Anolis sagrei. The sequence goes on from NW_026844700.1 coordinate 4,851,391, forward strand.
GACCCTCAAATACAAATTTAATGCATAGCTTTACTTAACCACACAAACAGGAGAAATTGCGTTCTCCTGTTGTGATGGTTACTCATTCTCCTTGGAAGTTAAGGCCTCCTTACGTCAGGTTGACTAGATAACCTCGTTTGAGCAAATCAAGGAACCAGAAGCATTGTTGAAGGAAGACTCGTTCCTCAACCAGCGTTGTATCATCTTGCCAAAGATTCTAACTGTTTTTATTGTGTTGTATCACCTCTTCCAGATGTTTCTGGAAACACCCAAGAAGGTCTTGGGGGCTCTTCTGCTCTTCAGACCAAAGTAAGGATACTCAAAAACAAACACCTTTACCAAAGGATATTCCCACCATATCCCATTTCATCTCCAACTCATGAGTTCTTGCATTGTCTCGTTGACCAACCAAACAACTCTTCTATCTTAGATGAGACATTGCTTCAAAGAAGATGGGATTTCTCTTCTAGGACTGTTTTGGAAGAGGCATCCCTCCTCCTTTCTCTTAAGGACTCTCTCCTCTAGTTCCGTCTTAGAAGATGCCTTCCTCCATACAGAGGGAATCCATATTCAAAGACAAAGTTAGAGGAGATATTCTTCGAAATGAGAGGAAATCCATAATCTAGAATCATCTTGAAGAAAACATTCTTCCTCCTTTCTCCCAAGGACTCCCTTCTCTAGTTCAGTCTTAGAAGAGGCATTCCTCCATACTGAGGGAATTCCTATTTTAGGAAAATCCTACAAGAGATATTCTTCCAAATGAGATGAAATCCAATCTAGAACCATATTAGAGGAGGAATTGCTCCTTTCTTCTAAGGACTTCCTCCTCTAAGTCCATTTTAGAAGAGGTATTCCTCCGTACAGAGGGAATTCCTATTCTAGGAAGATCCTAGAATAGATTTTATTCCAAATGAGAGGAAATCCATATTCTAGGACCATCTTAGAGGAGACATTCCTCCTTCTTTCTCCTAAGGACTCCATCCTTCAGTTCCGTCTTAGAAGAGGAATTCTTCCATACAGAGGGAATCCATATTCGAAGACAATGTTAGAGGAGATATTCTTCCAAATGAGTAAATCCATTATCTAGAATCATCTTGAAGGAAACATTCCTCCTTTCTCCCAATTACTGCCTTCTCTAATTCCGTCTTAGAAGAGACATTCCTCCATACAGAAGGAATTCCTATTTTAGGAAAATCCTAGCAGAGATATTCTTCCATATGAGAGGAAATCCAATCTAGAACCATCTTAAAGGAGGAATTTCTCCTTCTTTCTTCTAAGGACTTCCTCCTCTAGTTCCGTCTTAGAAGAGGCATTCCTCCATACAGAGGGAATTCCTATTTTAGGAAAATCCTAGAAGAGATATTCTTCCAAATGAGAGGAAATCCAATCTAGAACCATCTTAGAGGAGGCATTCCTTTCTTTCTCCTAAGGACTTCCTCCCCTAATTCCGTCTTAGAAGAGGCATTCCTTTGTAAAAGAGGGAATCCATATTCAAAGACACTGTTAGAAGAGATAAGTCTTCCAAATGAGAGGAAATCTAATCTAGAACCATCTTAGAGGAGACATTCCTCTTTCTTTCTCCTAAGGACTCCCTCCTCTAGTTCCATCATAGAAGAGGGATTCCTCCATTCAGAGGGAATCCATATTCTAAGACAATGTTAGAGGAGATATTCCTTTGAACAAGAGAAATCCATATTCTAGAACCATCTTGGAGGAAACAGTTGTCCTCTTTTCTCCTAAGGATTTCCTCCTCTAGTTCTGTGTTAGAAGAGGCATTCCTCCATAGAAGAAGAAATCGAGGCCATCATAGAAGCGCATTCCTCTTTTTTCTCCTCCATAAAGAGCTATTCTTTATAAGTTACTTGTTCTCTGTCTTGAAGTATTGGAGACAGAATCGAGCTCCATCATCCACTTTCCCATGTTGACCACAATACGTACCAATGTGATGGTTGGAGTTGGTAATGGTGGGAATCCATTCCATTTCTTTTCTGGAAGCTCGGCCTCTGCTCCTGTCGAACCACTGTGAATAGAGCTATCTATTAAGAAAAAAGAAAAAAATAAGGCTAGTACCAATGAGAAGAAGAAATGCTTTTGAACCTAAAACATGTGGTTTTTTTGTGGAATGAAGAAATGAGCTTTAAGAGTCCATGGCCAGAGTCCTCCCAGAAGATTTAATTATTGGAGAAGGGAGAGCTCTTGTGGTGGAAAAGCTTAACGTCCTGTGCAAGAGAGAGAATACGGCTCAAGGGGCAATGGAAAAGTAGAAAATGGAGATGATTTTTGGGGAGAGAAGACTTGAAGGAGGGGATGAAGGACCTCCCTCCCCCAAACTCTTTTCCATTTCTCTTTCCTGTAATTGTAGGTTGAACATCTCCCAGGGTTTTGAAATTCTATGGTGACCACTCTGATCTAGAACAACCAAATTGGTGAGTGATATTATAAGGACCAATCCAAACACCATCGAGATGTTAGATCCATCTTTTAAAAGAAGTTGAGATATTCTATTCTTATTGACGGACCATTCCTGGTCGTGGAAGATCTGCCTTCAAAGTGGGCCTTCAATCTTGACTTTTGAAAGCTAACCTCCCAAATTGACTTAAAATTGAGGAGATGTCCACATTCATTCAAGAGTTTGCGCTCACTACAACGAATAGAAATAGCTTATCGTACCTACTGTCTCATTTTATATTTGAGGAGGTTCATTTCCTCACCCCAAAGTGGTCACCAAGAGTTTCAAGAGGCCCAAGGGTTGCAACATCGATGTCCGGAAATCTTTCTTGTCTATGTCGAAAATTAAAAACAAAGTGGAAAACGTTTGTGGGCTGTGTCCATTTCTTTAAGGTGGGGAAGATGTGAGAAATGGAATTGTTTGCGATGAGTAGGATTGTCCACTTGAGTCTGTCAACTGATCTTTCATCCAAACCATGGACACAGATGGAGAGGAAGACGTTCACAAGTACTTCTCTTACACCTCAAGGCTTTTGAGCTACCTACTTGACCACCACAGATGATCTGGTGACCCATAGCTTCTCACCCATTCATGCAGTTGAAGAAGTCCTTTGAGTGCTCTAACCTGGAATGGTCCACTACTTCCAGAGTGGTCCATTCCAGATTGGGCCAATCTGAAAGCATAAGAATCCAAGAAATGTTGGAAGAATCCAGTGTCCCAACTGCTGGACCTGGGTGAAGGATGAATATCTCAAATCCCATCTCATATATGAAGATGGTCCTCAGACTTGAGTATTTGTCTCATCCATCTCGAATATGAGGATAGTCTGGATTTTGGGTTGCCTCATCCTATTAGCTGACCTAGTAGAAGGTGGTCAAGATGGTCACCAGCGGTCAGATGGAAATGGGAGGACAGATGAACTCATGGAGCCCCTTGGGCTTCCTCAAAATGCTAATTCCTTTGACTTGGGTGATTTTCGAAATTAGTTCTGGATAGATCCCTCTTGAAGCCATATGTACATACAGTAAACGCTTTCGACAACGATGCCCCCCAATCTCTTAACGAAACAGCAAATCCAATACGTCAACTACGTCCAAATGTATAAACCATTCCTTTCTTTATTAAACATAGCTTGCAAGTGATAAATATTACAAAGTTTTTTTAATCCTTTCTCCAAAAATTAGCTTATTATTATTATTATTATTATTATTATTTTTAATCGGGTCACTGCATAATCAATTGGCAATATTTAAACAGCTTTATTTATTTTTTTATCCTCCTCCTCCTCTTCCTCCTTTGAAACCAGATTCAAAAACACAATGCAAAAAATAAAAATAAAAAGCCCTCTTAAAATTGTGCAAAAGGTCCAGTTTCCCACTTGGGCCTCTCCTTCCTCCCAGAATTGTCGGTTGCATCCTCCTGTATTTGAAGCCACGCCACAAGTCGGGAAAAAATACAATTTTTTTTCGAGATCCGTTCTTTTTCTTTTTTTCTTAATACATATTTGACTTCCAGTAGGGAGTGAACTTTTGCAAACTGCCCCCAAAGCGCCCCAATATACATTTAAATACTCTGCAAAAGACAGACCATGACCCTATAAGGAGAAAAAAGAAATTTAGAGACTGGTGAAGAAGGCTGTATCAAGTGTTGATTTTGGAGAGATACAGGCTTTAAGACAATGGCATATCCCATTGATGCATCCTTGCTCCAGTTGATGCGTTTCACTGGACAAGACCAATCTAGACCTCAAGGAGATGTTAAAGTCCAAACATTCCCTTCTCCTCCTCCTCCAAGATCCTATGGATGCATAGGATAGGGTCAAAATAAGAGCCCAATTGTTCTTGCTCTTCTGACAACACCATATGGTGTCCACCATGAAACCACATTCTATCAAACAGTGAGGGAGACAGGGTCGGTGATAGGGACTCAAGAGAAGATGGAAACATGGATGGACAGTGACCCACAGAGATAGTAGTGGGTTGTTGATTTGGGATGAGGGAAACTTCTTTGTCCAAAAGCTGGTTTCATTGGACAAGACCAATCTAGACCTCAAGGAGATGTTAAGGTCCAAACATTCCCTCCTCCTCCTCCTCCAAGATCCTACGGATGCATAGGATGGGGTCAAAAAAAGAGCCCAATTGTTCTTGCTCTTCTGACAACACCGTATGGTGTCCACCATGAAACCATGTTCTATCAAACAGTGAGGGAGACAGGGTCGGTGATAGGGACTCAAGAGAAGATGGTAACATGGTTGGACAGTGGTCCACAGAGATAGTAGTGGGTTGTTGATTTGGGATGAAGCTTCTTTGTTCAAAAGCTGGTTTCATTGGACAAGACCAATCTAGACCTCAAGGAGATGTTGAGGTCCAAACATTTCCACTCCCCCTCCAAGACTCCACGGATGCATAAGATGTGGTCAAGAAGAGCCCAATTGTTCTTGCTCTTCTGAGACCGTATGGTGTCCACCATAAAACCATGTTCTATCACAAAGTGAGGGAATCAGGGTCTGTGATAGGAAGGGACTCAATAGAAGATGGAAAGATGGACAATGGCTCACAGAGATAGCAGTGGCTCATGCATTGGGTCTGAGGGAGGCTTCCTTGTTCAATGGCTGGTTTTATTGGACAAGACCAATCTAGAACTCGAGGAGAAGCTGAGGCCCAAACATTTCCTCCTCCTCCAAGATCCTATGGATGCATAGGATGGGGTAAAAGAAAGAGCCCAATTGTTTTTGCTCTTCAGACAACTCCGTATGGTGTCCACCATAAAACCATGTTTCATCACACAGTGAGGGAGACAGGGTCTGTGATAGGAAGGGACTCAAGAGAAGATGGAAAGACGGATGGACAATGGCTCACAGAGATCTAGATTGGACAAGACCAATCTAGAGCTCAAGGAGAAGCTGAGGCCCAAACATTTCCTCCTCCTCCAAGACCCTATGGATGGATAGGATGGGGTAAAAGAAAGAGCCCAATTGTTTTTGCTCTTCAGACAACTCCGTATGGTGTCCATCATAAAACCATGTTTCATCACACAGTGAGGGTGACAGGGTCTGTGATAGGAAGGGACCTAAAAGAAGATGGAAAGGATGGACAATGGCTCACAGAGATCTAGATTGGACAAAACCAATCTAGACCTCAAGGAGAAACTGAGGTCCAAACATTTCCTCCTCCTCCTCCTCCTTCTCCAAGATCCTATGGATGCCTAGGATGGTGCAAAAGAAAGAGCTCAATTGTTCTTGCTCTTCAGACAACTGTGTATGGTGTCCACCATAAAACCATGTTTCATCACACAGTGAGGGAAACAGGGTCTGTGATAGGAAGGGACTTGAGAAGATGGAATGATGGATGGACAACGGCCCAGAGATAGCAGTGGCCTGTTCATCTGGGCTGAAGAAAGCTTCTTTGTCCAATGGCTGGTTTCATTGGACAAGAGCAATCTAAACCTTGAAAAGCTGAGGTCCAAATGTTTCCTTCCTTGTGAGCAATGTCCATGTGGGAGTAAAATCCTATTCAGGAGCAAGGAAGTCATAACTGAAAAGGGATGGAAGCAGGAAGCCAAAGATGGAGAAGATCTCAGGTCAAGGTGAGTTAGAATGGTGGGAATGAGTAGAGGTCACCTTTTATCCATCCTCTGGATGAACCCATGCATGGGGGCAAATATTGTCTTGTCTTCCTACAAAAGCAGAAGAACACCCCACAGGCAGTGAAAGAGACTTGGGGTTAAGAAGGAAGAAAATAATTGATGGGGCATCATGCACCAGGCTCAACACAGGGTATCATTGCTGTATTTAAGAAGTAAGGAGGGTACAAGGATGGAAACACATATGGTTCAGGTTCATGGTGAGGAAGTATGGATGGGAAAACATGCATCTTGGGGTGACCTTCAAAGCTTGATGGCTTTGGTTGGGTGAAGTTCAGGTCGGGTTGTCAACTATTATGTCCGTTACTAAAGATGGCATGCAGGCCAATTAAAAACAACACAATTCTTCCACTGAAATACAATTTTGTCCCATCCTTCTACTACATACAAAAGCAATATGCTCAACAGGGAATTGAATCTGGTTTGATTCCAGCAATAGGTAGATTTCAAGCAAAATTCAAAGGACGTGGAGATGGGAGAGGTGGGGTGTCAGAATGGCCAATTCCACATCATATAACTCTAGCACTATGGTTCATATCAACAGCTTCTGTTCTATGGGGTTTGTAGCCTGGGAGGGACATTTTGAATACTTAGTCAGGGAGCTCTAGTGCCTCAAGGACCACAATGAGATGGGACAGTACTGGACAAACTGGGTCATCTACAGTTGTCAAATATTCATCTTGGAAAACATTACTTGAGGGGTGCAAGGACCTCCCATGGATGAAAACGAAGAGTCCTCTTATTGGGGGTGTTCCAAAATGTCTACGACTCATATAGATGAGTTGGAGAGCATGAAGAACAGAGATGTCCTAAACTGAAGCTAGAAATAGGAAGCTTTTCCCCTGGTGGTAACATCGGATGAACCAGAATGCATGGCAAGGATACAGGCTACACAAAGCATGAAGGACATGACCATGGCCCATAAAAGAAGGATGGAAGTTGTGCCAAAGGTGGGCTCTATTGGCTCTCAAGAAGGTCAGGCAACACGTGATGTTTGACAAGGGAAGCGTACAAATCCTCGAAACCCGGGTGCCATTTTGAAATGTGATGGTGGCCCAGTCCTCTACGGACAAGACCTCAAAATCGTTCTCTTCAATGGCCAACGGAGAGTAAACATTTGAGTTCGAACCATCCTAAGAGAACCGCTAGGCTTTCCGGGAACATCAGCTGTCTTCCTTCTTTTAGATGACATCTCTATACTAATGGGTTATGAAGTTGGTTGGCATCTATGTACTGCTTCAAAATAACATGTGTTCCATGTTCTCCGCCATGCTCCAATGTAGGAGATGTGGCCTGAAGGACAGATACATGGTTTATTAAGTAACAATAATAATAATAGTACTGATTAAAAGTAGAGGAACAAATAGCCTTGGATATATTTGAAATACAGTAGTCTCACTTATCCGACATAAATGGGCCGTCGAAACGTCGGATAAAGAAAAATGTCGGATAAAATGGAGTCTCCTACTGTTACTTGTCTGATGTGGCGCTACACACCTAGAATACTAACAACAGGGACTCAAAGAGTTAAGGCAAGGCAACGCCTCAGGGCTAGAGAGGCCCAGCAGGAAGTGCCTGGATGAAGAAGAGGAGCGTGGAAATCACAGAGGGAAGGAGGGAGGACGCTTCCGCTTCCGGTCCTGCCTCTTTTCCCTCTTCATCCTTCTCCTTGTGTTGCCTTTTTCACTTACTGAGAATGGAGACAGAGTTAGGGAGCGCTCCTTTAATTGAAGGGAAAATGCTGGAAAAAAAGGGCGTCGGATAAGACAGAATGTCGGATAAGCAAAGGTTGGATAAGCGAGACTCTACTGTAGATAGATAAATAGACAGATGAGAAGGGGGAGGAGAGCCTGGCTTAATAATGATGGAGTAGAAGGAAGGAAGGAAAATGATAGGATGGAAGAGCGTCGGATAAGACGGAATGTCGAATAAGTGAAGGTCGGATAAGCGAGACTCTATTGTAGATAGCCGGACAGACAGACAGATGAGGAGAGCCTGGCTTAGTCATGATAGAGTAGGAGGAAGGAAAATGATAGGATGGAAGAGTGTCGGATAAGACGGAATATCGGATAAGTGAAGGTCGGAGAAGTGAGATTCTACTGTAGATAGATAAACAGATGAGGAGGAGGAGGAGAGCCTGGCTTAGTCATGATAGAGTAGAAGAAAGGAAGGAAAATAATAGGATGGAAGAGCGTCGGATAAGACGGAATATCGGATAAGTGAAGGTTGGAGAAATGAGATTCTACTGTAGATAGATAAACAGATGAGGAGGAGGGGGAGAGCCTGGCTTAGTCATGATAAAGTAGAAGGAAGGAAGGAAAACGATAGGATGGAAGAGTGTCGGATAAGCGAAGGTCGGATAAGCAAGTCTCTACTATAGGTTTATTTGGCCATTCTGGGGAGTCTTAGTTTAATTCTAGCCAAAGAAAAGGGAGATGGAGATATACCAAGAGAGGAGGAAAGAATGGGAGAAAAAGTTGAATGCAACTGAAAAGGGAAGTGAAGGAGGAGAAGACTGAAGCCAGATTGGTCAAGCTGTGGATGCAATGGGGAACGGGATCTAGGTAACCCTTCCTAAAAAAAATCCTGCAAGGAAGAGAGGACCCAGCTTTCTGCCAAACACATCCGACCCTTTGCAAGAAATGCAAAAACGAGTCAATATTGTCCCAAACCGAGAAACAGTGCAAATACTATTTACAGTTGAACGGGGAGGCTCAAAATGTCGCTCCCTCCCTACTTGTGAAAACGGAAAGAGGAAAGAACGGATCCCCGGAGTTCTTGGTTGTCGCCAAAGTTGCGTCTGGCTGGTGGACTTTACTTCCAATCCGAGAGGAAGACAAGGCACCTTTTTGGGGGTGTGAGACGGGGAAATGATGGCTAAACCCATTTTCGTTTTTTTTTGTTTTTCCGGGAGGGGACGAAGGGTGTGACACGAGCGCCCCTCCCTTTCCCGCGCCTCCCCAAATTTCCAGGAAAACCACCCTTTTGCACATTTTAAATGTCATACACAAAAAAGTTCACACTACAAAAGGACGTTAACAACTTTTTCACAATATTCATGGCTAAGCTGTCTGTTTTCTTTTTTTGTCGTTTTGTTTTTCTCTACACAATATACAATTTCCATTTTTTTTTGTCAGGAGGGAAGGTTAGGTGCCTTTCCTCCCTTCCCGGAGTTGTTGTTTATTTTTTTTTCAGTTTTATTTCTGTTTTTTCTCCCCCCACTTTTTTCTTTAAATGTGTCAAGAAATAGCTTATATACAACAAAGGAGTCCTTGTTATAACGTTTTTTTTCTTTTTTTCCGGCAGCAAGTTATTTGTTAAGCAAAGAAAGTCTTCACGGGAGCGGAGAGGCAAGAGGGAAGGAGCAGAAAAACACGGGAGAGGGGAAAAAAAGAGACCAGGAACGGAGCGGGAACGGAGGCCGGAGGGAGCGAGCCGAGTTACGCTTAAAAAAAGAAATTCCTGCAGAAAACGCAAAAGGTTTGAAAGGAAGGAAATAAAACGGCATCAACCACAAAGCATCTAAAGCCCCCCCAAAATAGCCAGGAAAGGAAAACCCTTAGTTCTGTAAGAACTGTTATATCCCAAAAATGCAGAAGAGAGAGAAAATGGAGAGAAGGGAGGTGAGTAGGAAAGACGACTTACTCGCCGATTTGGGTAAAATCAGGGGAAGAGGAGTCGACTGGGGAGAACGGTCAAAATAACGAGTTTTTTGGGGGGACCACCAAAGCCAAAGAGGGAAACACTGATGGCGAAACCTAGCTTTCTCCTGTTACTGCCCGATAGCCCCAACTCAGCAGACAAAGCCCAAAGGTCCCAGGATCCCCATTAAATGACGAAAAAGTAATACATTACATGAAAATGTCGTAATAAATGGAGTTGGAAAAAGACCCTCCTGGAACAATTCCCTCCCATCTTAATGGGAAACCAGAACATCAGCAAGCCAACGAGATGGGAAAACCCTTACAGTGGCAACTTGGGTAACTAACAAAACATGGTTGCAACTTCGGTAACTTACAAAACACAGCCAATTTTGGGGGGGGGGGGGTCTGTGCTAAACCTCAGGTAATGGGTTAGGGTAGGCATGGGCACATTTTCTAACTTGGGGGCCGCATGCTAGCACTCTCTGCTAGGAGGACTGGCTTCCCGGAGACTTAAAGAAGGGAGGGAAGGAGGAAGGAAAGAGAGAAGGAAGGATGAAAGGGAAGGATGGGAGGAGAAAGAGGGAGGAAAGGAAGGGAGGGAGGGAGGAAGGAAAGAGAGAAGAAAGGAAAGAAAGAAAGAGAGAAGAGTGGAATGAAGGGGAAGAGGAAGGAAAGAAAAGGAAGGATGAAAGGGTGGAAGGAAATGGAGGGAAGGAGGAGAGAGAGAAGGAAGGAAAGAGAAAAGGGAAGAATGGAAGGAAGGGTAAGAGGAAGGAAAGAGAAAAGGAAGGAAGTAAGTGTGAAAGGGTAGAAGGGAAGGGAGGGAGGAAGGGAGGAAAGAGAGAAAAGAAAGAAGGAGAGTGGGAAGGAGGGAGGAAAGAGGGAAGGGAAGACAAAAAAAGGAAGGCAGGAGGGAAAAAGAGGGAGGTAAGGAAGGGAGAGAGGGAGGAAAGACAAAAGGAAATGATGGAAGGAAGGAGGGGAAAGAGGAAGGAGAAAGCAAAGAGAGAAGTCAGGAAGGATGAAAGGGTGGAAGGGAATGGAGGGAGGAAAGAGAGAAGGGAGGAAAGAGAAAAGATGGATGGAAGGAAGAGAAAGAGGAAGGAAAAATGAGAAAGGAAAGAGAGAAGGCAGGATGAAAGGGTAGAAGAGAATGAAGGGGAGGAAAGAGAGAAGGAAAGAAAGATAAAAGGAAAGGGGAAAGAGGGAGAGAGGGAAGAGGGAAGGAAGGACATAAGGGTGGAAGGAAAGGAAGGAGGTAAGAAAGGAAAGGATGGCGAGAGGGAGGAAGGCCCGAGAAAAGGGCCCAAGGGGCCGCATCCAGACCCCAAGTCTAGGTTTGTCCATACCTGGGTTAGGGGGACAGGTTTGGGTAACGACAACTTGGAGAGAGGGAAGCAAGGCGAGAGGAAGCAGGGAAAAAATCAGACACTGATCCAATGACTGACCTCTCATGGATTTCCTATGGGAGGGGGTCAAAGAGATAAGGGGGGGCACATAATTTTTGCCTATAATTCTCAATTCCAGATGGGTGTACTGTGTGGCCAACCCTTGCCCCCCTCTCCAATGTATCAAGGGGCAAAAATATATTGCACATTTCTTTACATCACCACCATCACCATTGTATCAAAAGGAAGGGGGGGTGCAATACAGCTCCCCCCGCCCCAAACACTAATCTTAACCAATACAGGGACTTGATTTTTAAAGGGGATGGGGAGAAATACAAAGGGTGGACAATGGCACTTGGATATTTTTTTTTTTGGTGGTGAGGTTTAATAAAAATTCAATAAAAGGTGGCAGGGAAAACGGGGATCAATTGAGAAGATGCTCTTAAATCGAGTTCAAATACGAAGTACAGTGTTCCCTCACTTTTCGCGGGTGTTGCGTTCCAGGATCACCCGCGAAAAGTGAAAATCCGTGGAGTACGGACGTTATATAAAACCCCCTTCCACACTCCATCGTTTCCAGGAGGCGGGATTCGAATGCCGCTCCGTGCAATGGCAACTATTCAAAACCCCGCGAAACAGCGAGTCCACGAAAAGCGAACCGCGACGTAGCGAGGGAACACTATATTTGAGAAAGGAAACCACATTTGGACCCCCAAGGGAGCTGGAGTGAACCCACCCCACAAAATCTTTTTATTTAAGAGTACGACATGTTCAGGTTGATGATGACTAATGCAAATATGTGGATGATATATTTATCAATTTATCCACAGACACGCAGAAGTGCCGCTAACCTGTCCCTCGCTTTTCGAGGCCCCCACGACCTCTCCAAATGGGGTGCCTCTACCACCCCAATGCACACAACAACACACTCGTCCACTGGTTTATTCATAAGTGCTCAGTGATTGGAGGAGTGGAAGAGAGTGTGAATGCGAATTGGGGGGCGGGTGGAACCCACAACGGAAACGGTGACTGAAGGGATTACCGCGGGGAGAACGACAACACAACGGAAAACGGGGTCAAAAGGATTAGAGAAGGATATGGGGTTTTCAGGGAGCTTCCGAGGCCACAACGGTGTCTGAAGGGAAAATGGGGGGGCGGGGGCTAACAGAGGGGTGGGGGTGGTGGTAAAAATTATTATAAGTTGATGAGAGAAAGGGACCTCAAAAGAGATCCACCCTATCCCAAGGAGGGATGAAAAATAAAAACATGTTAAGATGAAAACGTAGTGGGATAGGGATACACTTTGACGAGTCCTCAGAGAGTCCTGGGTTGCAACAGAGCCTTTCTCTCCCCGCTAACAAGCATTCAATGTTTGGAGAAGGGTTTCCAGGTCTGACCGCAGAAATACTTTCCCCCCTTACGAGTGACAGGAGTGGCGGATCTGATGGCACTGACTTAGCCTCCCGTCAATTGGTCCAATGCCTATCGAGAGATCTGATGGCACTGACTTAGCCTCCCGTCAATTGGTCCAATGCCTATCGAGAGTTGTTCCGTGATTCGGAAAGACGGGATGATACAACGAGCAGGTGGCACCCTCTGCTGGAAGTCAGACGTAGGAGGTTTCCAGGTCTGACCGCAGAAATACTTTCCCTCCTTACAAGTGCAGATCCGATGGCAATGACTTGGTCTCCCGTTGATTGCTCCGCCGCCTATCAAGAATCACCCGACGATCGTGGTCGTTCCATGATTCGGAAAGATGGGATGATACAAGGAGCAGGTGGTGCCATCTGCTGGAAGTCAGATGAAGAAGGCTTCCAGGTCTGACCGCAGAAATACTTTCCTTCCTTACGAGTGACAGATCTGATGCCACTCCTGTTGATTGGACCGGCGCATATCATCCTACAATCGGGGTCAGACAGTCATCCTACAATCGGGGTCGTTCCATTTTTCGGAAAGATGGGATGATACAACGAGCAGGTGGTGCCCCTTGCTGGAAGTCAGACGTAGAAGGCGTCCGGGTCTGACCGCAGAAATACTTTCCTTCCTTACGAGTGGCAGATCTGATGACACTCCTGTTGATTGGACCGGTGCCTATCGACAGTCATCCGATGATCATGGTCGTTCCGTGTTTCGGAAAGATGGGATGATACAACGAGCAGGTGGCGCCATCTGCTGGAAGTCAGGCGGAGAAGGCTTCCAGGTCTGAAAGCAGAAATACTTTCCCCCCTTATGAGTGGCACATCTGATGGCAATCACTTGGCCTTCCGTTGATTGTTCCAGCGCCTACTGACAGTCACCTGACGATTGTGGTCGTTCTGTGTTTTTCGGAAAGACAGGTTGATACAATGAGCAGGTGGCACCATCTGCTGGAAGTCAAACAGAGAAGGCTTCCAGGTCTGACCGTCACTACGAGTGATGGTAGTGACAAATCTGATGGCACTGACATGGCCACCTGTTGATTGACAAGATGCCTATCGACAGTCATCTGATGGTCGGTCGTTCCGTATTTCGGAAAGACGGGATGATACAACGAGCAGGTGGCGCCAACTGCTGGAAGTCAGATAGAGAAGGCTTCCAGGTCTTTCCCTCTTACGAGTGGCAGATCTTATGGCAATGACTTGGCCTCTTGTTGATTGCTCTGGCGCCTATCGAGAGTCACCCGACGGTCGTGGTCATTCCGTTTTTCGGAAAGATGGGATGATACAACGAGCAGGTGGCGCCATCTGCTGGAAGTCAGACGGAGAAGGCTTCCAGGTCTTTACCTCCTTACGAGTGGCAGATCTGATGGCAATGACTTGGCCTCCCGTTGAATGCTCTGGCACCTATCGAGAATCACCCGACGGTCGTGGTCGTTCTGTTTTTCGGAAAGATGGGATGATACAACGAGCAGGTGGCACCATCTGCTGGACGCCAGACAGAGAAGACTTCCAGGTCTTTCCCTCTTGACGAGTGGCAGATCTGATGGCAATGACTTGGCCTCCTGTTGATTGCTCTGATGCCTATCGAGAGTCACCCAACGGTCGTGGTCGTTCCGTTTTTCGGAAAGACGGGATGATACAACGAGCAGGTAGTGCCATCTACTGGACGTCAGATGGAGAAAACTTCCAGGTCTTTCTCTCCTTACGGGTGGCAGATCTGATGGCAATGACTTGGTCTCTTGTTGATTGCTCCGGCGCCTATCGAGAGTCACATGACGGTCGTGGTCGTTCCGTGTTTCGGAAAGACGGGATGATACAACGAGCAGGTGGCGCCAACTGCTGGAAACCAGACAGAGAAGACTTCCAGGTCTTTCCGTCCAGATCTGATGGCAATGACTTGGCCTCCCGTTGATTGCTCTGGCGCCGATCGAGAGTCACCCGACGGTCGTGGTCGTTCCGTTTTTTGGAAAGATGGGATGACACAACGTGCAGGTGGCGCCCTCTGCTGGAAGTCAGATGCATCAGTGAGATGATTTTTTTTTCTGGATCTGGAACTTTTTTTCTCGATCTGGTTGCCATTACGATGCTTGGCATTTCGGTGAACGGGGTTTAATGACACAGAGGCGAGACAGGATTGTTGATGGCGACGCAAAAGCATCGGAAAACCCATGTCCTTTGCCATCTAATACGCATCTCTAATGGGGGTCTTAAAACTGCGGTAGATCCAGGTTGTAGCCCATCCCAAAAAGGCATTGTCGCACCCTTCACTGACTCTGGTGCGTTATAGGGTGGATGCCGTGTCAAGTCTGGACACGGCTCGTGCTTTTTCCATAGTCACTTTCCGTGTCGGTGGCTTCCCCGTCCCCCGCACCGCTCCTCTATTGTGCTGAAGCCCCCCGTTCCCCAAACAACAGAACCTTTGGAAGGAGTTGAGAGCCTACAAAACAGTTTTTAAAGAGGATTCTTGCAAAAAAAAAAAAAGAATAATTGTTTTTAAACCATTGTTTTTTAAGCCCACGGAGGAAAATGAAACATGAATAAAAGAACACGACAATTAAAAATTCTACGCGTCGCCGTTACAAATTCAAAATCTTCCAAAAAATAATAATAATAATAGAGGAGCGTAAAACAAGCGTTAAACATGTGTATAGTGCAGGGTCCAAGCAGACAGGTTCTGACCTCGGGCAGAATCGAGGTGAGTGGGGGGTTAAAGGGGGGAGGGAGAGGGGAAAACTCTCGCTGCCAACAAAATCCAGAGATGAGGAAAAGGACAGAGAGAGAGAGAGAGAGAGAGAAAAGTCTTTCAGAAGAGAGCAGGTTGCTGAAGATTTTCGAAATTTTGAAATGTTCTCGTCTCTTTTTTTTTTGTGTGTTTTGTTTTCATCTTTTTTCTTCTTTTTTCGTTTTTTTTGTCTTTTCCTCCACATATGGTAGGCACCAGAACAGGCACTGCATGCGACGGACAAAGGGGGGGGGGCGAGGGGGGGTCAGAGGTCACAGGGAGGGGAAAAGGGGAGGGCACAGCTGGCGTTATTTTTGCCCACTGATGGACTGCGATATAGAGCGTGGCGGGATCATATCTAAAAGGTACTCCCGCTGCCGGTCTGCCAGGCTCGATGCTTTGTGGCCCCCGATCCCCGCGTTCAGGTAGGCGATGTTGACACCTGGGGAAAACAGAGAGGAGACAAATAAGAGGCCAAGGTAGTTGCGTTATAAGAAAAAGAGCAGGACACCTGCAGGCTTCTAACTTCCGCTAGATTTTTTTCTATGTTGCATTAAGATTGTCATAGCTGGTGGTGGTAGACCTGGCAATTGGTGATGGAAGGGTTAATGTGAGTATTAGTTCTAGAGGGTTTGGTGAAAGCAATCAGGGGTGGAGGTGTGCAGGAGATGGGTTGCAGCTGGGCATTACTGGATTTAAGGAGCTAACCTTCAGACTGATCTTTGGGAGAAAAGTATCTGTTGCATTTTGGTGGTGGATGCTGCTGGTTTTTTCCCCAGGTCTGTTGGATTCTCGGTATCCTGACCTGTCTTCTATGATCTTGGAACCCTGGAACCTTGAACCGGCTTTTGACTACGGCATAGACTCTGGATCCCTGGACTTTGTTTACTGAACTCTTAACGTTTGACCACTTGACTGGACCCTTTGACTACGGTCTAGCTTTTATCAGTTTTTGTTGATTCTGTGGCTGAGTGCTATCTTTATGTTTTATATTTTGGACTATAAAAACAGCCAGCAAGCAAGTGCTGTTTTAATTAAACTGTTTGATAAAACTGGGAGTTTGTTTCATCTCTACCTAAATAAGGCAGAGTCCTGGCAACGTGACAAAGATGGCTTTGGGTTGCTGTGAATTTTCCGGGCTGTATCGCCACGTTCCTTTCAGCCTTTCAGAACTGGGGAAGAGAGACAGTGGGCTAGCAGCGGTCCCAATGACACCCAGGTAACGTCGGGGTATGTACTAGTCATGGGCCGGTGTTTGTCTCATTTGTTTCTTTCGTGTTTTCGTTTTGTACCGTTCATTCGGATGGCACAAAACAATACACCCCTTTCTGGTACGGAAGAAACAGTGAAATGAAAAGGAAAGTAGGAACAGAAACCATTTGGTCTCCTGCTTTTTGACCACTGAGCCCTGCCTGTTGGGCCAATTGGCAGAGCAGAAGAACGCCATCCTCCTCGCATGATGCATGTCTTGCCCACCACCGCTCTGCACACTGAGGGGAAAGCATCACATGCGGTATCTTAAGCCCTGTCTTTACACTCACTTCTCTTCTGCAGATGGAGGATAAAACTTCTCAGAATTAGTGGAATCCTAAGTAACCCTGGTGCTTTTAATCCAGGCTGTAATGAAGGATATAAGTACAAACCATGGCATGTTTTTAAGGGGATTTTATTTATAGAAAGAAAAAAAATCCCTAAAAATGGGGGATGACCCTAACATAATAAAACTTGGCGGGCAAAGAGTAGTAAGTGTGCCCTCCATGTGTGGCAATTTTCACCCCTAAAACTGAAGGGAAGGGGAACTTGGGAAGGAAACGCATTTTGGGCAATGGTCCGAAAAATTTCATTCTTTCAGATGTGCAACAAAACTCCCCTTCGGGTAGGTGCAAACGAAAACGGGACCAAACGAATGAAACAAAATGAAATGGATAGTAATTCCATACAAATGCACGAGACTAGTATGCACCCTAGCTATTAATAAGAGAAAAGTTTATTTCCTATCCATGTGTTTATACTGTTTTGTCTCCATTTACCTTCCCTGTTTCTAAATCTCTCCTGTTCTTTTAGGAAACCGAGCCACCCATTGTACGTATCCCATATGCCTGCCACCCCTCTGATTCTTCGCCATTTGTACCTGGCATGCCGAGAAGGCCGCCTGCGACGGAAAGTTGTGGGGCCTGCGCAAAGTTGGACAGCATCGAGCGGGCAGAGGTGGGGATGCCACGCTGCAGGGTGCTCTGGGGTTGTTGCGCCTGGAGAAGGTGGAGGGAGAGAACACAGGTTGTAATGGTGGAGGAGTAAAAAAAAAACCAACCGCGCCACATTTGGAGACCCGCAAAGCCCAGAGACCTTTTTGACTGACATGAGACAGATTTCTTAGGGATACAATTGGCCGTGTTGAAAATCAGGGTGAGAGACTTCCGTTCCAGGACCACCCATGATAACTGAAAATCTGTGAAGTAGGGATGCACCACCCACTCGAGTGGGTGGAATGTCTCTATTTCGCAGCGGCCTTCTCTTTGCCGCCTCCGCTGCTCCCCACCTCCGAGGCCTCTTCCGTGCCAGGCCGGGTGCCCAAGGGACCTCCAAGCCAGGGAGCGGCAGAGGTGGTGAGGGGGAGGAGACTGCTGCCAAAGAGGACCTTAGTGGCGGCCTCCTCCTCCTCGCCGCCTCCGCCGCTCCCTGCCTCCGAGGCCCCTTGGGCACCCAGCCTGGTGAGGAAAGAGCGGGGGCGGCAAGGGGGAGGAGGCTGCTGCCAAGGCTCTCTTTGGCGGCGGCCTCCTCCTCCTCACCGCCTCTGCCGCTCCCTGCTTTGGAGGACCCTTGGGCACCCAGCCTGGTGAGAAAGGCGCAGAGGCGGTGAGGGGGAGGAGGCTGCTGCCGAGGCTCTCTTTGGTGGCGGCCTCCTCCTCACCGCCTCTGCTGCTCCCTGCCTTGGAGGACACCCTTGGACACCCAGCCCGGCGAGGAAGGAGTGGGGAAGCAGCAGAGGGGGCGCAGGGGAGGAGGCCGCTGCCGAGGCTCTCTCTGGCGGCAGCTCCTTCTCTTCGCCACCTCCGCTGCTCCCTGCCTCGGACGCCCCTTGGGCACCCAGCCGGGCAAGGAAGGAGCGGGGAAGGAGCAGAGGTGGGGAGGGGGAGGAGGCCGCTGCCGAGGCTCTTTGGTGGCAGCTCCTTCTCCTCGCCACCTCCGCGGGTCCCTGCCTCGGACGTCCCTTGGGCACCCAGCCTGGCGAGGAAGGAGTGGAGGCGGCAAGGAGGAGGAGGCCGCTAAGAATCTCTTTGGTGGCAGCCTCCTCCTCCTCACCGCCTCTGCTGCTCCCTGCCTTGGAAGACACCCCTGGGCACCCAGCCTGGTGAGGAAGGAGTGGAGGCGGAGAGGGGGAGGAGGCCGCTGCTAAGAATCTCTTTGGTGGCAGCCTCCTCCTCCTCACCATCTCTGCTGCTCCCTGCCTTGGAGTACACCCTTGGGCACCCAGCCTGGTGAGGAAGGAGCGTGGAAGCAGCAGAGGCGGCGAGGGGGAGGAGGTCGCTGCCAAGAATCTCTTTGGCGGTGGCCTCCTCCTCCTCGCCACCTCCGCTGCTACCTGTCTTGGAGGCCCCTTGGGCACCCAGAGTGGCGAGGAAGGAGCGGAGGCGGCGAGGGGGAGGAGGCCACTGCCGAGGCTCTCTTTGACGGAAGCCTCCTCCTCCTCACCGCCTGTGCTGCTTCCCGCCTTGGATGACCCCTGATGCCTCTCCCACCTTTCTTTCCCTGCACCAGGTTGGTCTCATGATGTCACGCGGGTCGCCCCTCCTCTTCCGACCCACCTGCCTATTGCCCCTCTAGACCTGTCCATCATCCTTCCCTTCCTTCTCCTGCTTTCAACCCAGAAGGGCTCCCGTCTGCAAGGGAGAGTTAGGAAGGAGAGGAGGAAGCAAGTGAGGAGGAGGAGCTGGGCGAGTGGGGTGCCTCTAGGAGGCAGCTTCCCAGGCTGGCATCTCCCACGATGCGCATGGCAAGGAGAGGCGCAGCTCCAGTGTAAATATATACATTACTGTATTTATTAAAAAACCGTGAAACGACGAGTCCACCTAAAGTGAACTGCAAGATAATGAGGGAACACTGTACTGCAAATAAATAAACGAGCAGACTTTTGGTTGCTAGGGTTGTCTAAGAGTACTCTATTTAAGGTGGAAAATCTGGCGGAGGAAAGGCAAGCGTTCATGGGAACTAAAAGTGAGGGCAAGAGAAAGCTTCAGGAGTGCCTCACCTGGCGGAGTGTGTGGTGCCGCATGATGCTCTCCTGTTTGCTGACGCTGGACACGCTGGCGGGAGCGGCGGTCGGAGACAACGCCGCTTGTTGCTGCAGCCGCTGTTCAATTTCCTGGAGGGAGGGAGAAGAGGAAGGCCACCCTTGTTAACACCGGACGGTTTCGTCTTCGCGACAATCCCTATAAGTTGCGCCTCCAGGTCTCACCTGCTCCTGCTGCAGCGCTTTGACGAAGGCGTTCTTCAGCCGGTTGGTGTGCTCCGCCTTGAGGGCCTTCTTCTGGTTGGAGGTCATGCACTGCTCGCACAAGATCTTCCCGCTCTTCTCCTGCTTCCAGTGCGGGGTGAAGTCTGTGCGGCACTGGGCGCAGCTGAAAGGCTCCACTCGCAAAAGGGAAGAGCAAGCTTTTCCTGCAAGGGTCGGGGGGAGGACAACACCAGGAGGAGTCAACCAAGACCATCCTTGCCTGAAAGCGTTTCCTAGCTGTACGTCTGTGTGAGATTTCCAAAGCCCCAGGGCCTAGCAGACACTGCCCAGAGTTGTGTTGGAAGACCTAGAGGTTTTTCACTTTTTATGGGGGTCCTGTGCTCTTTGTTGTCCTTTATTTACCGTCCTATTTTTTTTTTTAAAAAGGACAGTAAGTAAAAATTAGGACAGTAAATAAAAGACCAACACTCTGAAAACAGGGGAATTCCAGACAGGAAAGAATTAGGGCCAGCTAACACCTCCTAACAAAGGATCCTCCCAGGCAGGAATCAGCCAGGCCTTGAAGCTGCAAGGCTTTGAAATGCTATTCAAGGTGATTGAGAGGGGGGACCAGGGGACAGTTCCACCTTGTCTCCTGCCTATGACATCAGTTGGGAGCCCCTCCCCCAGCACCAACTGCTGCTCTGGGCCAGAGTGAGGAGAGAGGGGGCCAGAAGACAGTTCCACCTTGTCTTTTGTGCTATGCTAATAATATAATATAATATAATATAATATAATATCATATCATATCATATATTGTATATACACATAATATTTATAATATGATAATGTAATACAATATACTACTACTACTACTACTACTAATATATTATAATTATATATTTTATATTACATGTAATATTATTAATAATATTATATTATATTAGTAATATATAATACTAGTATTATATTAGTAATATATAATACTGATATCGTACTATGCTAATAATATAATATATTGTATGTATATATAGTAAGCTGCTCTGAGTCCCCTTCGGGGTAAGAAGGGCG
This sequence comes from Anolis sagrei ordinatus, assembly GCF_025583915.1. Classification (NCBI taxonomy): domain Eukaryota; kingdom Metazoa; phylum Chordata; class Lepidosauria; order Squamata; family Anolidae; genus Anolis; species Anolis sagrei. The sequence goes on from NW_026844700.1 coordinate 4,872,160, forward strand.
GCATATAAATGTCGTAAATAAGTAAATAAAAAAAGTAATTGCAGCATTCACACTTGCCTTCAACAGACAAGAGTACTTTCTCCCACCCAGGACCTTCCACAGATAGGAACTGGGGGCAGTAGCCCCTCCCACTGGCCATATACACTATTGAGGGAAGAGTAGGCGGGACTTTCACCAAAATGTATCTGAGAGCTTCTACAGAGTTCTGAAACTACTGCACAGGAGACCTGTATGTGTGTATTTCACAGGGACCATCTAGGAGAAACCTTCCTTGCTTAGTTTCCAACAGACCTCACAACCTCTGAGGATGCCTGCCATAGATGTGGGGGGAAAGTCAGGAGAGAATGCTTCTAAAAAAACATGGCCATGAGGAAGGTTGAGAAACACTGCACTAGAGAAAAGCCACTACAGAAGTAGTGTATCCGAGACATGCGTATTTGTGTCACAAAGCACACCCCCCCTCGCTTCCTCGCAAGGGCTGTGCTTCTCCCCTTTGCCACCCCGTCTCGGTTGCGAGGCCAGTCCCGCTGCCGTTTACCTTGGCTGTCGATGACGCTCTGCACCACCTCCTCCAACCCCACCATGTAGATGAACTCGCTGTTGGCTGCACTGGGCAGGAAGTGGAGCAGAGGGGCGGGGGGCTTGGGGGGCGGGATCTCCAGGAGAGTCTTTTCCAGTTGCTTGCGCAAGGCCAGCTTGGCGGCCGCCTGGGAGTTGGCCGCGTCGCTGAGCGCGCTGGGGCTAGGCAGCGGCGAAGAGACCCGGTTGACCGTGCCCGGCGGCTGGATGTGGGAGGCCAGGTTCATGTAGATGGTGGAGGACGAGGAGCGTTGGCAGGGGACAGCGGAGCTGGATTGCTGGGAGGGAAGGAGGAAAAGAGAGGATGCAGTGAGGGATGGGATGACCTTGGACATCTTGAGATGTGACTCTAACAACGAACAGTGCTCAACATTTGCAGTGGGAGAATTCTCAAGGAGAGGGGTCCATCTTGAGATGTGACTCTAACAAACAGTGCTCAACATTTGCAGTGGAAGAATTCGCAAGGAGAGGGGTCCATCTTGAGATGTGACTCTAACAACAAACAGTGCTCAACATTTGCAGTGGAAGAATTCTCAAGGAGAGGGGTCCATCTTGAGACGTGACTCTGAACAACAAACAGTGCTCAACATTTGCAGTGGAAGAATTCTCAAGGAGAGGGGTCCATCTTGAGATGTGACTCTAACAACAAACAGTGCTCAACATTTGCAGTGGGAGAATTCTCAAGGAGAGGGGTCCATCTTGAGATGTGACTCTAACAACAAACAGTGCTCAACATTTGCAGTGGGAGAATTCTCAAGGAGAGGGGTCCATCTTGAGATGTGACTCTAACAACAAACAGTGCTCAACATTTGCAGTGGGAGAATTCTCAAGGAGAGGGGTCCATCTTGAGATGTGACTCTAACAACAAACAGTGCTCAACATTTGCAGTGGGAGAATTCTCAAGGAGAGGGGTCCATCTTGAGATGTGACTCTAACAACAAACAGTGCTCAACACTTGCAGTGGGAGAATTCTCAAGGAGAGGGGTCCATCTTGAGATGTGACTCTAACAACAAACAGTGCTCAACCTTTGCAGTGGGAGAATTCTCAAGGAGAGGGGTTCATCTTGAGATGTGACTCTAACACCAAACAGTGCTCAACCTTTGCAGTGGGAGAATTCTCAAGGAGAGGGGTCCATCTTGAGACATGACACTAACAACAAACAGTGCTCAACATTTGCAGTGGGAGAATTCTCAAGGAGAGGGGTCCATCTTGAGATGTGACTCTAACAACAAACAGTGCTCAACACTTGCAGTGGGAGAATTCTCAAGGAGAGGGGTCCATCTTGAGATGTGACTCTAACAACAAACAGTGCTCAACATTTGCAGTGGGAGAATTCTCAAGGAGAGGGGTCCATCTTGAGATGTGACTCTAACAACAAACAGTGCTCAACACTTGCAGTGGGAGAATTCTCAAGGAGAGGGGTCCATCTTGAGATGTGACTCTAACAACAAACAGTGCTCAACCTTTGCAGTGGGAGAATTCTCAAGGAGAGGGGTTCATCTTGAGATGTGACTCTAACACCAAACAGTGCTCAACCTTTGCAGTGGGAGAATTCTCAAGGAGAGGGGTCCATCTTGAGACATGACACTAACAACAAACAGTGCTCAACATTTGCAGTGGGAGAATTCTCAAGAAGAGGGGTCCATCTTGAGATGTGACTCTAACAACAAACAGTGCTCAACACTTGCAGTGGGAGAATTCTCAAGGAGAGGGGTCCATCTTGAGATGTGACTCTAACAACAAACAGTGCTCAACATTTGCAGTGGGAGAATTCTCAAGGAGAGGGGTCCATCTTGAGATGTGACTCTAACAACAAACAGTGCTCAACATTTGCAGTGGGAGAATTCTCAAGGAGAGGGGTCCATCTTGAGATGTGACTCTAACAACAAACAGTGCTCAACATTTGCAGTGGGAGAATTCTCAAGGAGAGGGCTCCATCTTGAGATGTGACTCTAACAACAAACAGTGCTCAACATTTGCAGTGGGAGAATTCTCAAGGAGAGGGGTCCATCTTGAGACATGACACTAACAACAAACAGTGCTCAACATTTGCAGTGGGAGAATTCTCAAGGAGAGGGGTCCATCTTGAGACATGACACTAACAACAAACAGTGCTCAACATTTGCAGTGGGAGAATTCTCAAGGAGAGGGGTCCATCTTGAGATGTGACTCTAACAACAAACAGTGCTCAACACTTGCAGTGGGAGAATTCTCAAGAAGAGGGGTCCATCTTGAGATGTGACTCTAACAACAAACAGTGCTCAACATTTGCAGTGGGAGAATTCTCAAGGAGAGGGGTCCATCTTGAGATGTGACTCTAACAACAAACAGTGCTCAACATTTGCAGTGGGAGAATTCTCAAGGAGAGGGGTCCATCTTGAGATGTGACTCTAACAACAAACAGTGCTCAACATTTGCAGTGGGAGAATTCTCAAGGAGAGGGGTCCATCTTGAGATGTGACTCTAACAACAAACAGTGCTCAACCTTTGCAGTGGGAGAATTCTCAAGGAGAGGGGTCCATCTTGAGACATGACACTAACAACAAACAGTGCTCAACATTTGCAGTGGGAAGAATTCTCAAGGAGAGGGGTCCATCTTGAGACATGACACTAACAACAAACAGTGCTCAACATTTGCAGTGGGAGAATTCTCAAGGAGAGGGGTCCATCTTGAGATGTGACTCTAACAACAAACAGTGCTCAACATTTGCAGTGGGAGAATTCTCAAGGAGAGGGGTCCATCTTGAGATGTGACTCTAACAACAAACAGTGCTCAACACTTGCAGTGGGAGAATTCTCAAGGAGAGGGGTCCATCTTGAGATGTGACTCTAACAACAAACAGTGCTCAACACTTGCAGTGGGAGAATTCTCAAGGAGAGGGGTCCATCTTGAGATGTGACTCTAACAACAAACAGTGCTCAACATTTGCAGTGGGAGAATTCTCAAGGAGAGGGGTCCATCTTGAGATGTGACTCTAACAACAAACAGTGCTCAACATTTGCAGTGGGAGAATTCTCAAGGAGAGGGGTCCATCTTGAGATGTGACTCTAACAACAAACAGTGCTCAACATTTGCAGTGGGAGAATTCTCAAGGAGAGGGGTCCATCTTGAGACATGACACTAACAACAAACAGTGCTCAACATTTGCAGTGGGAGAATTCTCAAGGAGAGGGGTCCATCTTGAGATGTGACTCTACCAACAAACAGTGCTCAACATTTGCAGTGGAAGAATTCTCAAGGAGAGGGGTCCATCTTGAGACATGACACTAACAACAAACAGTGCTCAACATTTGCAGTGGGAGAATTCTCAAGGAGAGGGGTCCATCTTGAGATGTGACTCTAACAACAAACAGTGCTCAACATTTGCAGTGGGAGAATTCTCAAGGAGAGGGGTCCATCTTGAGACATGACACTAACAACAAACAGTGCTCAACATTTGCAGTGGGAGAATTCTCAAGGAGAGGGGTCCATCTTGAGATGTGACTCTAACACCAAACAGTGCTCAACATTTGCAGTGGGAGAATTCTCAAGGAGAGGGCTCCTAGTCCTAACTGTAACGCAGTGACAGATGGATGACCTCGGCCATCTTGAGATGTGACTCTAACACCAAACAGTGCTCAACATTTGCAGTGGAAGAATTCTCAAGGAGAGGGGCCAGAGCACAGAAAGAGGTCCCAGAGGGAAGGAAGAAAGGAATGAAGGAAGAGAATGATGGAAGGAAGGAAGGGGGAAGGGAAGGGGGAGGAAAGACAAAAGGAAGGAAAGACAAAAGGGAAGGAAGGAAGGAAGGAAGGAAGGAAGGAAGGAAGGAAGGAAGGAAGGAAGGAAGGAAGGAAGGAGAAAGACAGAGGAGGAAGGAGAGAGGAGGAAAGACAAAAGGGAAGGAAGGAGAAAGAGAGAAAAGGAAGGAGGGAGGAAAGAGAGAAGGAAGGATGAAAGAGTGAAAGGGAGGAGGAGGAGGGAAGGGAAGGAAGGAAAGAAAAAGGGAAAGGAAGGAGAAAGAGAGAAAAGGAAGGAGGGAGGAAAGAGAGAAGGAAGGTTGAAAGGGTGGAAGGAATGGAGGAGGGAGGGAAGGAAGAAGGAAGGAAAGACAAAATGGAAGGAGGGAGAAAAAGAGAGAAGGAAGGAGGAAAGTGGGAGGGGAGGACAAAAGGGTGGAAGGGAAAAAGAAGGGGAAGAAAGAGGGAGGAAGGAAAGGAAGAGGGAAGGAAGGAGTAAGGAAAGAGAGAAGGGAGGAAAAGAAAAAGGGAAGGGAAGGAAGGAAGGAAGGAAGGAAGGAGAGGAAGAGAAGGAAGGAAGGGAAGGAGAGAGGAGGAAGGAGGGAGGAAAGAGGAAGACAAAAGGGAAGGAAGGAGAAATAGAGAAAGGAAGGAGGGAGGAAAGAAAGAGGAAGGATGAAAGAGAAGGGGAAGGGAAGGGGGAAGGAGAAGAAGGAGGAAGGAAGGGAAGGGGAGGAAGGAGGAAGGAAAGAGAGAAGGAAGGGAAGACAAAAGGGAAGGAAGGAGAAGAGAGAGAGGAAAGGGGAGAGGAAGGAAAGACAAAAAGGAAGGAAGGAAGGAGAAAGAGAGAAAAGGAAGGAGGGAGGAAAGAGAGAAGGATGAAAGGGGAGGGGAAGGGAAGGGGGGAGGGAGGGAGAAAGAGGGAGGTAAGGAAGGGAGAGAGGGAGGGAAGGAGGAAGGAAAGAGAGAAGGAAGGAAGGATAGGATGGTGAGAGAGGAGGGCCTGAGAAAAGAGCCCAAGGGGCCGCATTCGCACCCCGAGCCTGGGTTTGCCCAAATGTGCTCTAGCCAATCACCAGCTAGGAGCTAAATAATGGGCTAAAATCCTACTGGTTGCTCCCCATTCCATTTTTAAAGCACACGATTCAACTTGTGAAGCGTCAACCAACAGTGTTTTGAAATGATGACAGACAGTTCTCACAGCTTCAATTTGCTACCAATCATTTTCCCCAATAACTTTAAATGATATTTTAATACAACAGTTCAACGATTCCACTAACACGTTAATTACCTAATTAGCTTAATAAATCTCCCTAATGGCTTAATGATGTACAAATTGGCGTGAACTGCTTAAAGCCGTCATGTTAACATCCGTGTCTCCGAGCTCAAAACGGGACCGTATCTCCCTTCTGTTGCTGAATCCGGGCCTACTTGCGCGACAACGATGTGGCCACATCGTCAGCATAGAAGCCTATCGCTCTGCATTTGTCACGAATAAATATGATACTAATATTATAATTATATATTTTATATTGCAATGTTATAATATAATGGTGTAGTACAATATGCTGGATTTCGTATCACAAAATCACAAGTCAAACACTTCCCAAGTGTCTAGGACTGTGTGGTGTATATTATTATTATTATTATTATTATTATTATTATTATTATTATTAAGTCAGCACAGAGCTGCTTGCATTTGCTAACACCAATCAAGGAGAGCTAACGATATCTGCCAGGAAACGGAGATGGAATCAACATGTTTCAGGATGGAAAACTATCATTGATTTACAACGAGAAGACAATATCAGCGGAAATATTGCTATATAAGAGACCTTATTACAATCCAAAAAGACCTCACAACCTCCGAGGATGCCTGCCATAGTGCAGGCGAAACGTCAGGACAGAATGCTTCTAGAAGAATTCCACCTTGTCTCCTGTGCTATGCTAATAATATAATATAATATAATATAATATAATATAATATAATATAATATAATATATTGTATATACATATAACACCCATCAAGGAGAGCCAACGACATCTGCCAGGAAACTGAGATGTAATCAACATGTTTCAGAATGGAAAACGTCTTATCTATCATTCATTTACAACCAGGAGACAACATCAGCGGAAATATTGCAATATAAGAGACCTTATTACAATCCAAAAAGACCTCATAATCTCTGAGGATGCATGCCATACTGCAGGCGAAACGTCAGGACAGAATGCTTCTAGAACAGTTCCACCTTGTCTCCTGTGCTATGCTAATAATATAATATAATATAATATAATATAATATAATATATATACATATAATTTTTATAATATTATAATGTAATGCAATATAACACTAATATGTTAACATGTAATATAATTGCATAACATTATAACACTAATAATATTATGGTATTATAATTATATATTTATATTACATGTAATATTACTAATAATATTACAATATAATGGTATAGTCCAATATAGTAACATTTAATACTGATATTGTACTATGCTAATAATATAATATATTGTATGTATGTGTACTTGTAAGCTGCTTTGAATCCCCTTCGGGGTGAGACCTCACAACCTCTGAAGATGCCTGCCACAGATGCAGGCGAAACATCAGGACAGAATGCTTCTAGAAGAGTTCCACCTTGTCTCCAGTGCTATGCTAATAATATAATATAATATAATATAATATAATATAATATAATATATTGTATATACATATAATTTTTATATTATTATAATGTAATGCAATATAACACTAATAATAATATGGTATTATAATTATATATTTATATTACATGTAATATTACTAATAATATTACAATACAATGGCATAGTCCAATATAGTAATATATAGTACTATGCTAATATAATATTTTTTTTATATTAGCACCATAAATAGAACCTGAAAAACCTACAAAAACCCAGTTCTGATATACCCTCTCACAGAAATTGCAATAAAAAGAACCTTTGTTTACAAAGTTTTCGCGACACATTTACCACTTGGTGCAGAACCCGCAATGCTCGAATGTGTGTTCTACTCACCGGCTGGTAGCTGATGGCGGGGCTCATGCCTGGAGTGGTGGTGCGGATGAGTCCCGGTTTCGAGGGGATGCGCTGCCCTTGGAGCTGGGTGGGGTTCGGCGCAATGACGCGCTGCGACATAAGCATGTGGGGGAGGGCCGTGTTGGCGGCCGATCGGATGACGCTGTGACCCTGCCCGGAGAGTTGGGGAGAAAAGCCACAGCGGGGTCAGCCGGAGGAGCCATTCCGTACCCCCCTCGTTCTCAAAGTCCACACTTCCTGAGTTCTAAGAACTCTCCCTCACGCGACACATGTGGCGATCGCTTACCTGTAATGTGCGGAGGTTCTGGGGCTCAACCCCCTGAGCTCCAGGCCGGGAAGGAAGTTTGGACAGAGCCTGCTGTCCAACATGGGCAGGAGATGGCTGGACAATTGATGCTGCGTTCTGGACAACCGGAGTCTGGCAGACAGGAAAAGGGAGAGACTGGCGTGAGAACCTAAGGGCTGAATGCCCCTAGATGGAAAGTCTGGTGGGCTCCATAGATGTTCTCTTTCCAAGCAAATATGGAGCATACTTTCCATGGAACGGTGAAAACTGATATTGGATAACAGACATTGCGCTGGAAGACTTAAGAATTGGTCAGAGAAGACAAAATATGTCCTTTGTAGCAGTGGTTCCCAACCTCTTTTTGACCAGGAAGCACATTGATCAGGGGTCATTTGATCAAGGACTTTGACCAGGGACCACTCTCTAGCATTACTACCAAAAGGACTGGGTTGTGGTGCAGTTAGCTAGGAGTCAGCTGCATTGAATGACCACTGACCGAGAGGTCATGAGTTCGAAGCCAGCCCAGGTTGGAGTAAGCTCCTGACCATTTGTCTAACTTGCTGTCGACCTTTGCAGCTCGAAAGACAGTTGCATCTGTCAAGTAGGAAATTTAGGTACTGGGTTGTTGTAGGTTTTTCCGGGCTATATGGCCATGTTCTGGAGGCAATTTTTCTCCTGACATTTCGCCTGCATCTATGGCAAGCATCCTCAGAGGTAGTGAGGTCTGTTGGAACTAGGAAAAAGGTTTATATATCTGTGGAATGACCAGGGTGGGACAAAGGACTCTTGTCTGCTGGAGCTAGGTGTGAATGTTTCAGCTGATCACCTTGATTAGCATTCAATGGCTTGGAAGTGCCCGGGGGGAATCCCTTGTTGAGAGTGATTTTATGTGCCTGTTTGTTTCCCCTCTGTTGTTTTGCTGTTGCGATTTTTGAGTCCTTTAATACACAGCGCCCAGACACGCATCAAGGAACATGAAAGGCACTGCAAACTACTCCAACCAGAGAAGTCAGCCATAGCAGAGCACCTGATGAACCAACCTGGACACAGCATATTATTTGAGAACACAGAAATGCTGGACCACTCTCACAACCACCATGTCAGACTACACAGAGAAGCCATTGAAATCCACACGCATGTGGACAATTTCAACAGAAAGGAGGAAACCATGAAATGAACAAAATCTGGCTACCAGTATTAAAAAAAAATCACAACAGCAAAACAACAGAGAGGAAACAAACAGGCACATAAAATCACTCTCAACAAGGGATTCCCCCCGGGCACTTCCAAGCCATTGAATGCTAATCAAGGTGGTCAGTTGAAACATTCACACCTAGCTCCAGCAGACAAAAGTCCTTTGTCTCACCCTGGTCATTCCACAGATATATAAACCAATTTTCCTAGTTCCAACAGACCTCACTACCTCTGAGGATGCTTGCCATAGATGCAGGTGAAACGTCAGGAGAGAATGCCTCTAGAACATGGCCATATAGCCCGAAAAAAACCTACAACAACCCAGTGATTCCAGCCATGAAAGCCTTCGACAATACATTGAATTTAGGTACTGCTTATGCGGGGAGGCTAATATAACTAATTTACGATGCCATAAAACTCTCCAGCAGCATGCAAAAGAATGAGGAAGTACTCCACTCGTGTCACAAGTGGACGGTGAAGCGACAGCTCCCCCAGTGGCCGGAATTCAAAACATACCCTCATGAAGCTGGAAAGTTAAATAGCCTCTGTGTGTCTGTCTATATATGTTGTGTCTCTAGGGCAGTGGTTCTCAACCTGGGGTTCCCAGATGTTTTTGGCCTACAACTCCCAGAAATCCTAACAGCTGGTAAACTGGCTGAGATTTCTGGGAGTTGTAGGCCAAAAACATCTGGGGACCCCAGGTTGAGAGCCACTGCTCTATGGCATTGAATGTTTGCCATGTATACGTGCATTGTGATCCGCCCTGAGTCCCCTGAGAAGGGCGGAATATAAATACTGTACATAAATAAATAAATACTTTTAAATTATTTATTACTTAAAATATCTCTAGCCTACCTTCTACCTGAAGATCTCAGGTAGGCGTACACTGGCTACTCTAAATATAAATAAATAATAAATAAATAAGGGTTCAAATCAGTTTTTGGTCAATGAGCAGCCCTTTTGCTAGGCCTGGGATGAGCCATCCGGCTGCAGAGGAGGAGGCTCCATGCCTTGCCGAAGGCCACAAGCGGACCCTCCTCTGGGCCCGGGGTGAGCCGCACATGCCCTGGCCCTGCTTATAGATAACGGGTACACTCGTGCTAGCACTACCTCTCATGCTAGTGCTACCTCTTGCGAGAAGGTCACGCTAGTGCAAGAGGTAGGGCGGGAGGCGGAAGGGGGTGGTGGCTAAATGACGTTTTGCAAAAATGCACGCTGAATCAGGTTAACAACTGAAAAGCACGTGTTAAAAAGGTCCACTTAACACCTGATTCCAGGTGAAAAATGTGCATATTTGCAAGACTGTATATCCCTGCAGTCAAGGGAAAGACGTGGTTTCGTTTATATTTTAAAATCCCAAAATAGCTGATCTGAGCAGTAAACAGATGGAGCCATGGACACACAGGTGGCTAAACGGAATCACAAATGGAAAGCAATAACAATGAGAACTCTTCACCAGGTGGGAGACTCAGAACTCAGAACTCGCTGCTTGCGAGAAATGGTCTGAGCAACGGCTTGTATTGCAAAAAATACATATGTTGGGTCTTTTGTAAGTCAAGGAATCACAGTATAAGAAATTCCAAAACAGCTGATCTGAGCAATACACAAATGGAGCCATGGACACACAGGTAGCTAAATGAAACCACAAATGGAAAGCAATTACAATGAGAACTCTCCACCAGGTGGGAGGTTCGGAACTCAAATCGCTGCTTGCGAGAATTGGGCCAAGTGACGGCTTGTATTGCAAAAAATACATATGTTGGGTCGCTCATAAGTCAAGAAATCACTGTATAAGAAATTCCAAAACAGCTCATCTGAGCAGTAAACAAATGGAGCCATGGACACACAGGTGGCTAAATGGAATCACAAATGGAAAGCAATTACAATGAGAACTTTCCAGGTGGGAGGATCGGATCTCAGATCGCTGCTTGCGAGAAATGGGCCGAGCGACAGCTTGTATTGCAAAAAATACATATGTTGGGTCGCTCATAAGTCAAGGAATCACTGTATAAGAAGGTTGTACTGTACAATAGCCTGCCCCCCATTTTATTATACAACCACCGCACAGTCGATACTTTACCTTCTGTACCACGTTCTCTTTTTGTAGCTGGCTCTGCCGTAGCTTCTTCAGCAGCACCAGCCGGGCCTCCTCGAGTCGCAGCTCGTCCCGGAGCTGCTTAATGAGCTGCTGCCTCTCCTCAAGGCCTTTGCCCTGCAGAGAGAGAAGGGGGGAAGTACTCTGAATCTAATAGATCCAGTGTTATCTTCTAGGGTAGCCAAGAGAAAGACCCCCCCAAAGCGAGCCTGTGTCACCTGGGGGTCGCCATCTTTCTCAGCCATGCTGCCCTTACCTTGAACATTTCCAGATTGGCAGCCTTGAGCCGCTCTTCCATGCGGGAGCTGGAGCGGGGACTGGAGGCTTCGTTGTCGGAAAGGACAATGATGTCCGGTGACGGGGTGAGCCGGCCCCGGTCCTGGTCACTGCTGGATGTGGATGGAGAGAAAGGAACTCAATTACACACGTTTCCTGAACCAGACTGCAATGGGTAATGGAAGCCAAGCTGCTTCCCCATCACCGTGGTTCTCTTCCCATAATGTAGGATTTTTTTGGATTTACTCATGGACAAAAACTATAAGTCAGAGAATGTCCATCCAAAATATTGTCCTGGCTTCCCTGGAAGAACCTAAGAGGCATTTCCACCCCTTGGAATGGGTACATTTTAAAGTGTAACTCTAGACAACAATAAATAGATGGCTTTGGATAGAATACGGAAGGCTTAACACTTTTGCGGTGTTTGTTTTGCTGTCTGTGCCCCTCTTCAAAAGATTTCACCTCACTTTCTGTCTCTGTGATCATTTGAAAAAAAAAGGCTTGTTGTGGAATAATAAATGTAATAATAACAATAAATAGAGTAAAATAATAACTGTAAAGTAAATAACTGTAAATAATAACAATAAAGTAAAATATTAAATAAAATGACAATAAATAAATAATAAATGTAATAACAATAGAGTAAAATAATACATGTAATAATAACAAATGTAATAATAATAGAGTAAAATAATAAATGTAACAACAATAAAGTCAAGTAAGAATGCAATAAATAATAATTGTAATAACAATAATAGATTAAAATAATAAATGTAATAATAATAATAAACGTAATAATAAATAGAGTAAAATAATAAATATAATAATAGTGACATAATAAATGTAATAAAACAATACAGTAAAACAATACACATAATAATAAAAGAGTAAAATATTAAATATAACAATAATAAAGTAAAATAATGACCATGACAATAAATAAACGTAATAACAATAATCGAGTAAAATAATAAATGTAATAATAATAGAGTGAAATAAAGAATGTAGTGATAATAATGTAAAATAATAAATGTAATAATAACAATAATAGAGTAAAATAATGCACATAATAATAGAGTAAAATAATAAATGTAATCATAATAAAAAGAGTAAAATAATAAATGTAATAATAACAATAATAAATAGAGAAAAATAATAAATGTAACAACAATAAAGTCAAATAATAAATGCAATAATAATAATAAATGTAATAATAATAGTGACATAAATGTAATAAAACAATACAGTAAAATAATACACGTAATAATAATAGAGTAAAATATTAAATGTAATAATAGAGTAAAATAATAAATATAACAATATTAATAAAGTAAAATAATGACAATAAATAAATGAATGTAATAACAATAATCGAGTAAAATAATAAATGTAATAACAACAATAATACAGTAAAATAAATCACGTAATAATAGAGTAAAATAATAAATGTAATAATAATAAAAATGGAGTAAAATAATAAATGTAATAACAACAATGTAAAATAAAAATGTAATAATAATAAAAATAATTGTAATAATAATAAAGTAAAATAATAAATGTAATAATAACTATAATAAATAGAGAAAAATAATAAATGCAATGACAATAATAAATAATAAATGTAATAACAATAATCGAGTAAAATAATAAATGTAATAATAATAGAGTAAAATAATAAATGTAATCATAATAAAAAGAGTAAAATAATAAATGTAATAATAACAATAATAAATAGAGAAAAATAATAAATGTAACAACAATAAAGTCAAATAATAAATGCAATAAATAATAATTGTAATAACAATAATAGATTAAAATAATAAATGTAATAATAATCATAAATGTAATAATAATAGTGACATAAATGTAATAAAACAATACAGTAAAATAATACATGTAATAATAATAGAGTAAAATATTAAATGTAATAATAGAGTAAAATAATAAATATAACAATATTAATAAAGTAAAATAATGATAATAATGAAAATAAATAAATGAATGTAATAACAATAATCAAGTAAAATAATACATGTAATAATAATAGAGTGAAATAATAAATGTAGTAATAACAATAATCAAGTAAAATAATAAATGTAATAACAACAATAATAATATAGTAAAATAAAACACGTAATAATACAGTAAAATAAATGTAATCATAATAAAAATAGAGTAAAATAATAAATGTAATAACAACAATAATAAATAGAGAAAAATAATAAACTTAATAATAATAAAGTAAAATAATATAAATATAATAATAGTAATAACAGTGAAATAATAAATAACATTGACTCGAGTATAAGCCGAAGGGGGGCTTTTTCGGCCTGAAAATGGGGCTGAAAAACTCAGCTTATACTCAAGTATATATGGTAGTTTAAGGCTGTTTTAAACAGTTCACATAATTCTCATCTGGGAAAGGTGAATGAATCCAAAACAGAAGACTGCAACCCATTTTACATCCTAAGATTGTGTGCTATTTGTACAAAGCAGCACTGAAAGGGAGTCATCAAAAAAGCCCTGAACTTTGGGTACTTCATGTTGCTGGGTCCAAGTAATCTGTCCATATCTGGGCTGAGGACTAAATCCAGGCAGACAAAGAAGCAAGATATCCCTGGCTCTTATTAAGGAGTCCAGGTTCCCAACTCAACAGGAGAGAAGCAAAGGAGAGGTAAATACATTCACAGGTAGCCCTGTTCAGCTTCAGAAATGATCTGAGATAGATGTTCAGATTAGAAGGCCGAGGGGAAGGTTCTTTAGAATGACAAAATTACCTGAATTCCATTGTAAACATTGGAAAGATGCTGCTTTGGCATGGGGGAACCAGACCAAAGACCGGACCAAACGCTGACCCAGAAGTCAATGGCCAGTCCCCCAAAACGTCCGCCACTTCCTATCCCGTGGAGACGAGTGATGCCGTCGAGCGCGAGCCAATTGCGGCAGCCCACTATTGTGACATCACACCCACACAAAGGGAGGTGCGGCCGGGACATATTTTGAGGTGCTCGCTGTCCAAGAACAGCGGAGGCAGATGGGGAATGCTCTTGGTCTCTTACATCACGCTTCCAGGACAACAGAAGAGAGACCCTACTGTGACAGAACACCGAGAATACATTCTTTGGTGGAAGGTCTCGGTTGAGGAACACCTATCTCCAAGCGGAGAAAGGCCTCAACATGGAGGTTGGCTCACTTGCACAATGTTCACCATGACTTGAAACACAAAGGGTGGGCCTCTTTTAGAAAACCAAGGTCCTCTTTGGATTAAACTGAGAACATTGAGATACTCATGTAGATCCATATGCTGAATTATGAGTCAACAGCATGATTGCAGCTGCTTAAAAAGCCAATAGAATTCTAGGCTCACATCCATAGGAGTCTAGATGACTGGTTCTCAACCTGTGGGTCCCCAAATATTTTGGCCTTCAACTCCTAGGTCTATCACCTAGGAGTTGAGAATCATCTATCTATATCTATCAGGACCTGAAGTTAGGCCTCTCTTAGGTCTATCACTCCATCATCCATCTATCTATCTATTGCAGTGGTTCTCAACCTGTGGGTCCCCTCATGTTTTGACCTTCAATTTCTAGGTCTATCACTCTATCATCTATCTATATCAGGACCTGAAGGTAGGCCTCTCTTAGGTCTATCACTCTATCATCCATCTATCTACCTATTGCAGTGGTTCTCAACCTGTGGGTCCCCAGATGTTTTGACCTTCAATTCCTAGGTCTATCCCTCTATCATCTATTTATATCTATCAGGACCTGAAGGTAGGCCTCTCTTAGGTCTATCACTCTATCATCCATCCATCTATCTATCGCAGTGGTTCTCAACCGGTGGGTCCCCAGATATTTTGGCCTTCAACTCCTAGGTTTATCACTCTATGATCTATCAGGACCTGAAGGTAGGCCTCTCTTAGGTCTATCACTCTATCATCCATCCATCTATTGCAGTGGTTCTCAACCTGTTGGGTCCCCCCAGATGTTTTGGCCTTCAACTCCTAGGTCTATCACTCTATCATCTATCTATAAGGACCTGAAGGTAGGCCTCTCTTAGGTCTATCATCCTATCATACATCTATCTATCTATTGCAGTGGTTCTCAACCTGTGGGTCCCCAGATGTTTTGGCCTTCAACTCCTAGGTCTATCACTCTATGATCTATCTATCAGGAACTGAAGGTAGGCCTCTCTTAGGTCTATCACTCTATCATCCATCCATCCATCCATCTATTGCAGTGGTTCTCAACCGATGGGTCCCCAGATATTTTGGCCTTCAACTCCTAGGTCTATCACTCTATGATCTATCTATCTGTCTATCAGGACCTGAAGGTAGGCCTCTCTTAGGTGTATCACTCTATCATCCATCCATCTATCTATTGCAGTGGTTCTCAACCTCTCCCCAGATGTTTTGGCCTTCAACTCTTAGGCCTATCACTTTATCATCTATCTATCTATCTATCTATCCCTGAAGATAGGCCTCTCTTAGGCCTATCACTCTATCATCCATCCATCTATCTATTGCAGTGGTTCTCAACCTGTGGGTCCCCCCAGATGTTTTGGCCTTCAACTCCTAGGTCTATCACTCTGTCATCTATCTATCTATCAGGACCTGAAGGTAGGCCTGTCTAGGTCTATCGCTCTATCATCCAATCTATCTATTGCAGTGGTTCTCAACCGGCGGGTCCCCTCATGTTTTGGCCTTCAACTCCTAGGTCTATCACTCTATCTATCTATCTATCTATCTATCTATCTATCAAGACCTGAAGGTAGGCCTCTCTTAGGTCTATCACTCTATCATCCATCTATCTATCGCAGTAGTTCTCAACCTGTGGTGTCCCTCAATTCTGTTTTGGTCAGGCCTCACTTGGAATACTGTGTCTAATTCTGGGCATTTAAGAGAGATATCGACAATCTGGAATGTGTCCAGAGGAGGGCAACTCAAATGATCAAAGGTCTTAAAAAGCTGGGTCTGCTTAGCTTGCAGCAGGGAAGGTTGAGAGGAGACATGAGAACCTTTGAAAAGATATCATAAAAAAGAAGAAGGCTTTTCTTTCTGCTGCTCTTTGGACTAGGACTCAATGGAGCCATGGCTTCAAATGACAGGAAAGGAGATTTCACTTGAACATGATTTCACTTGAACATGATGGCCTTCCTGGATGGAAGAGGCCACAGTTGGCCTGGATGGCCTTTGGAGTCTCTTTCAACTCTGTGATTCTTGGAGAAATGCTGGCAAGCCCCTGGACTCCCATTTTGAGCTGCTGCAAAATCCTGACTCAGCCCTGCAGTCGCAAGCGGCAGGGAGGCGAGGCGCCAGCCGTGGGCGGAAGGAGAGGTGCCTGCACGGCAAAAGTGCCTTGGACACCATGCCGTGTGGCTGGTGTTTGGCTTGGACTGCCTGCCCGCACACCATCTGCTTTGTTGGTCATCGTCCCACATTGCACTCCCGATAGAATCGTGGTTGGACGAGACCTCAAGGGCCATCCAATCTGACCCTCTTCACCCAGGCAGGAAAATACAATCATAGCCTCCCCACCCAGCAGAAGAAGAGTCCACTGGACTCACAAGCAGTCTACAGTGTTCCCCCGCTACTTCGCGGTTTGCTTTTTGCAGACTCGCTGTTTCTGATCCTTCCTGGAGGGCCGTTCCCAGATGGTGAAGCTGGGAGACACCTGTTCGGACCCCTGGCCTTTGACCTGTGGGGTCTCGCAAGGTTCCATTCTGTCTCCCATGCTTTTTAACATCTACATAAACCTGCTGTGCGAGGTCATCTGGAGTTTTGGAGTTGGGTGCCATCTCTACGCAGACGACACGCAACTCTACTACTCTTTTCCACCTAATTCCAAGGAAGCCCCTCGGGTATTGGACGAGTGCCTGGCCGCTGTGGCTGTCTGGATGAGGAGGAACAGGCTGAAGATCAATCCCGACAAGACAGAGGTTCTCCTGGTCGATTGTAAACCGGATCGGGGGATAGGTTGGCAGGCGTCGGCGGTGGCCGGGAGGGCCTTTACACAATTAAGACTCATGTGCCAACTGTGACCGTACCTCGTGAAGGCGGATCTGGCCAGGGTGGTCCATGCCTTAGTCTACTGTAATGCACTCTATGTGGGGCTGCCCCTGAAAATGGCCTGGAAATTCCAATTGGTAAAACGGGGGGTGGCCAGGTTGTTAACTGGTGCTCCTTACAGGGAGAGGTCAACCCTCCTGTTTAAGGAACTCCACTGGCTGCCGTTCATCTTCCGGACCCAATTCAAGGTGCAGGTTCTGACCTACAAAGCCCTGAATGGGTTGGGACCCGCCTACCTGCGTGACAGCATCTCTCTGTACGAACCCACACGATCTCTTCGATCATCTGGAGAGACCCTGCTCACGCTCCCACCTCCATCGCAGGCGCGATTGGTGGGGACGAGGGAAAGGGCTTTCTCTGTGGTGGCCCCTCGACTCTGGAACTCACTCCCTAAGGACATCAGGCATGCCCCAACTCTGGTAGTCTTTAGGAGGAGCCTGAAAACGTGGTTATTCCAGCGTGCCTTCCCAGAATAAGGAAACTCCCAGCAATATGTCCTTAAATGCACTTTATTAATGATCTAGGATTGTCTGCACGCCCCATCCCTCTCCGAAAATTGTATCCTAGTCATATTTCACCTGTTCATGCTCAGCATTATTTATAAAATTTTAATTATTACATTTGGCCCAGCCATAGGTCTTTTAAACGTCGTTGTGTTACTGTTAATGTTTATTGCTTATTTTTTGTTATGAGTTTTATTTTATTGTTTGTATTACTGTTGTTATTGTTTTTATTACTGATGTATTGTGGGCTCGGCCTCATGAAACCCACACCGAGTCCCTTGGGAGATGGTAGCGGGGTATAAAAAAAAGTTTTATTATTATTATTTATTATTATTTTTGCCTCCCAGTTTATGAATGGTTGCCATGGCCCAGAGCGGCGTTCTAATCCTGCCTCCTGGCAACGATGGAGTGTGGAAGGCACACAACAATCATAGAATCATAGAATCAAAGAGTTGGAAGAGACCTCCTGGGCCATCCAGTCCAACCCCATTCTGCCAAGAAGCAGGAATATTGCATTCAAATCACCCCTGACAGATGGCCATCCAGCCTCTGTTTAAAAGCTTCCAAAGAAGGAGCCTCCACCACACTCCGGGGAAGAGTTCCACTGCTGAACGGCTCTCCCAATCAGGAAGTTCTTCCTCATGTTCAGATGGAATCTCCTCTCTTGTAGTTAGAAGCCATTGTTCCGCGTCCTAGTCTCCAAGGAAGCAGAAAACAAGCTTGCTCCCTCCCTCCCTGTGGCTTCCTCTCACATATTTATACATGGCTATCATATCTCCTCTCAGCCTTCTCTTCTTCAGGCTAAACATGCCCAGCTCCTTAAGCCGCTCCTCATAGGGCTTGTTCTCCAGACCCTTGATCATTTTAGTCACCCTCCTCTGGACACATTCTAGCTTGTCAATATCTCTCTTGAATTGTGGTGCCCAGAACTGGACACAATATTCCAGGTGTGGTCTAACCAAAGCGGAATAGAGCATGGGGAGCATGACTTCCCTAGATCTAGACACTATGCTCCTATTGATGCAGGCCAAAATCCCATTGGCTTTTTTTGCCGCCACATCACATTGTTGGCTCATGTTTAACTTGTTGTCCACGAGGACTCCAAGATCTTTTTCACACGTACTGCTCTCGAGCCAGGCTCACCCATTCTGTATCTTTGCATTTCGTTTTTTCTGCCAAAGTGGAGTATCTTGCATTTGTCACTGTTGAACTTCATTTTGTTAGTTTTGGCCCATCTCTCTAATCTGTCAAGATCGTTTTGAATTCTGCTCCTGTCCTCTGGAGTCTTGGCTCTCCCTCCCAATTTGGTGTCGTCTGCAAACTTGATGATCCTGCCTTCTAGCCCTTCATCTAAGTCGTTAATAAAGATCCTGAACAGGACCGGGCCCAGGACGGAACCCTGCGGCACTCCACTCGTCACTTCTTTCCAAGATGAAGAGGAAGCATTAGTGAGCACTCTCTGTGTTCGTCCACTTAACCAATTACAGATCCACCTCACCGTAGTTTTGCCTAGCCCACATTGGACTAGTCTCCTTGCCAGTCCTAACTGACTATCTCATCATTCACAAGCAGTCCCACCTTTCCTCGAACATACCCTCTTCCTCCCTCCTTTTGATGAAGTCTCCCCCTTACCTCCTCTTTGCGCTCATGTCCACCGGCTCGTCGTTGATGTTCTCCTTGCCCGGCCTGGCCGAGGAGCGTCCGTCGGTGTGTGGCCGCAGGTTCCCGTTGAGCTTCTCCTCGTAGACCTTCAGCCCGTCCTGCTTGACCGGCAGCTCGTGGGGCACCTCGATGCCCGCCAGGTCCTTCCGCTTGAGCAGCGCCAGCATTTTCAGCCGCTCCATGGCTTCGTGGCCCTCCATCTTCAGTCGCTTGGCCAGGACGTCATCCCGCTCCTCGGCTTGGTCCAGGCTCCGCTTCAAGAGGTTCAGGCGCAGGGCGTCCTCCGTCATGCGGTCCATCCTAAGCAGGGAAAAGAAAGGATTTATAGTTCACCTACATCCCAAGAGCACTGTGAACCCAAACAATGATGGGTTTGGACCAAGCTCTACACACATACTTGATATGCCCAAATTTGAATACTGGTCGATTTTGAGGGAAATGAGCCTGGACATTTTGGAGTTGTAGGTACTGGGATGTATAGTTCACCTGCAATCAATGAGAACCCTGAACTCCACCAAAGATGGAATTGGAGCAAACTTGGCACACAGAGTCCCCATGACCAGCAAAAAATCCTGGAGGTCTTTGGGGGAAATTCACCTTGATTTGGGGTAGTTGTAGTTCACCTCCATCCAGAGAGCAGTGTGAACCCAAACACTGATGGATCTGGGCCAAACTTGTCACACATACCCAATATGCTAAAATTTGATTACTGGAGAGGTTTTTTTGGGGGGAGGGGGGGGGGCTGACCTTAATTTCTGGGAGTTGTAGTTCACCCACAACCAGGAAACTCTGACTTCCACCAATGACAGACATGGACTAAACTTGGCACACAGAATCCCCATGGCTAACTCAACCTACTAGGGTTTGATGGGACTAGTTCACCATAGTGAGAGTTGTAGTTTACCCTACAGCCAGAGAGCACAGCGAACTCCACCAATGATGCATCTGGAGGAAACTTGCCCAGCATAACCAACTTTAAGTACTGAGGGAGTTTCAGGGGGTTAACATGGCATAATGGGAATTGTAGTTCACCCAGAACCAGGGAAACTAACTTCCACCGATAACAGACGTGGACCAAACTTGGCACACAGAACCCCCATGGCTAACTCAACCTACTAGGGTTTGAGGGGACTAGTTCACCATAGTGAGAGTTGTAGTTTACCCTACAGCCAGAGAGCACAGCTAATTCCACTGATGATGCATCTACTGCAAACTTGCCCAACATAACCAACTTTAAATACTGATGGAGTTTCAGGGGGTTAACCTGGCATAATGGGAGTTGTAGTTCAGCCACAACCAGAGAAACGTGACTTCCACTGACGACAAACGTGGACCAAACTTGGCTAACCTTCATGGCTAACTCAACCTACTAAAGGGGTTTGAGGGTACTGGTTCACCATAGTGGGAGTTGTAGTTTACCCTACAGCCAGAGAGCACAGCAAACTCCACTGATGACACATCTACCACAAACTTGCCCAACATAACCAACTTTAAGTACTGATGGAGTTTCAGGGGGTTTACCTGGCATGATGGGAGTTGTAGTTCACCCACAACCTTATGCATTTTGGACAATCAAAGAATCGACTTTTCCAAATAAGCCGGGCAAAGAATCAGAAAATACCAGATACCTGGAAAGAAGCTAATATAACAATGCTCCACAAAGAAAACACAGATCCATCAGATGTAAAGAACTATCGACCGAATTCCTTACTGAATTTGGACTACAAAATTTTCACCAACATCTTAGCGGAGAGACTAAAATCTTACCTCAAAAATTGGATTAAATATGACCAAACAGGCTTCCTCCCCCAAAGAAACATCAAAGATAATGTGAGAACGATAATCAACTTATTGGAATACTATGAAGCCAACAACCAGAAAGAACTGGCATTTATATTGATAGATGCAGAGAAAGCTTTCGATAGTGTTAATTGGAATCTATATAAATAAAAATGTAATGTTTGTTTGTGGAATTAACAGTACTCAAAAACCACTGGACGAATTGACACCAAATTTGGACACACGACACCTAACAACCCAATGTATGTTCTTCACTAAAAAAAAATGATTTTGTCATTTGGGAGTTGTAGTTGCTGTGATTTATAGTTCACCTACAATCAAAGGGCATTCTGAACCCCACCAGCGATGGAATTGAACCAAACTTGACACACAGTTCTCCCATGACCAACAGAAAATACTGGAAGAGTTTGGTGGGCAGTGTCCTTTGGTTTTGGAGTTGTAGTTCACCTACATCCAGAGAGCACTGTGGTCTCAAACAATGGGGGATCTGGACCAAACTCTACACGAATACTCAATATGCCCAAATGTGAACACTGGTGGAGTTTGGAGAAAATAGAATCTTGACATTTGGGAGTAGTAGTTGCCGGGATTTATAGTTCACCTACAATCACAGAGCATTCTGAACCCCACCGATAGAATTCATAGAATCATAGAATCAAAGAGTTGGAGGAGACCTCCTGGGCCATCATCCAGTCCAACCCCATTCTGCCAAGAAGCAGGAATATTGCATTCAAATCACCCCTGACAGATGGCCATCCAGCCTCTGTTTAAAAGCTTCCAAAGAAGGAGCCTCCACCACACTCCGGGGCAGAGAGTTCCACTGCCAAGAATTGGGCCAAACCTCCCACATAGAACCCCCATGTCGGCCACAGCAACGTGTAGCAGGGGATCGGTAGTTTTTTTTAAATTATTTTTGCTCAAAGAAATAGATGCTGGATATTACTTTATAAATGCCATTAAATCAATATATACTACCCAGGAAGCGAAAATCATTATAAATAAGATTATAGCCTTGATAAGGTTTTCAGAATATGTTTGCTGAACAGCTGAGAAAGATGACTGAGAATCATATATCCCAAGTGAAGTTGAAAGCCCTTGTTGAAGATACAAAAAAATAATAATAATTCTGGACTAATAAACCACACACTCACATTCTTGTGACAACAATTTTTTTTATGGGAGCCCCGGAGGAGAATGTCCTCCATCTCTGGAGAAGGCTTGGCTGGGAATACCTTTCGGAGAGCCAAAGTGGAGCCAGAGGAAGGCGGCCGGGCAAGATGGGGCACGCTTTTGGGGAGAGGTACGCCTCCGGAGCCGCGAAAGAGCGCCTGCGTTGGGCAATTGCCTCCGCTTTAAGATGAATCCTCGTCAGGCTGCATTACTTGGCTAACACGTCTGCTTTGAGACCTTCCCCAAGTTTTGGAAACCGAAAAAGAACCATACAATAAAGATAGAACACTACACCCCCCAAATATCTTTTGTTAGAAAGTGTATCTTTAATATAGGTTTATGTTTGTTGGAGCTCAGCCTGGGATTGTGTTTCAGGATCAAGGTGCTTTGGATGTGGGGAGTGATGTCAATGAGTTGCAGGATGAGTTTCAAGATGGCAACCGTTTGGCCAGAGAAATACCAGGAGATCCCTGTTCAAAGTGTAGTTTCCCGTGAGAATGTCCCTGAGGAGTGTGGGGATGATGGCGTGCTTTCTGAATTGTTACCAGAGAGTTCCCATGATAGGGAACATGAAAACAGCTCGGCAGAAATTAATGAACAAATAGATAGACAGGAGGAGATCAGTCAAAACAGGAGAGCCAAACAGTGGCTTCGGCGGTCTGCCAGGCTCCGAGAGAAAAAGATAAGAAATTCTCAGCTAAAGCAAAACCAATTTCTGAGTGCTAGAGACATAGGTAATGAGGAGATAAAAGTCCCAAGTACAGGATATGTAGTCAGATGAAGCATCGTTTGGAATCAAGTCAAGATCTCATCTTTGTTCATGGAAACTTTGCTTGGAAAATTCATGTTTTAAGTGCCTTTGTTTCGTGGTTTTGATCTATGCTTCTATATTCATGCCTTGGATTCGTGTTTCCTGATTTCTTGCATTTTATTTGGGAAGTTTTGACTTTGTTTTTATGGACTTTGCTGGACTATTACCCGGGACGACTTTGTTCTTGCTTATCTTTCTACCTAATTGGATTTACCCATTTCTTTAAAGTGTTTTTTTTTTACTTTACTGTTTTTTAATTATCTTCAATAAAAGGATTGTTTTCCATCCAACGGTGTGGTGTTTAAAGTCAGAGGGCTTTTCCTGTCCTGGAATACAATAATGTTTCTGATTCCCCTTACTTATGTCTGTCTGTCTGTCTATTTGTTCAGTCTGGTCCAGATCCATCAAGCCATATAAGAGCCTGAGGCAAACTAACACTGAGGCCTACTCATACTGAGACCTTCTCACACTGAGGCTCTGTTTGATGGGAGGCTGCCAATGAAGACCAGGAGCTGAAGGTGGTATTTCAGAGGGACTGGCAAAAATACCTCTGAGTCTGTATGTATGTATGTTGGTTTGTTCATCCCATATACATACATACTTTCTCTCTCTCTCTCTCTGTTTATCTATGGGCTCAAGTCCCTTGTAAACTTATGGTGACCCTATAAATCCCATAGCACTTCTTAGACAAGCAACACTCAGAGGTATTTTTGCCATTTCCTCTGAAATATCGCCTTCAGCACATGGTCTTCATTGGTAGCCTCCCATCAAACAGGTCCTCAGTGTGAGAAGGCTTCAGTATGAGTAGGCCTCAGTGTTAGTCTGCCTCAGAGTGAGAGAGAGACCTCAGTGGGAGAAAGGCCTCAGTATGAGTAATATAATAATAATAATAATAATAATAATAATAATAATAATAATATAACTTTATTTATACCCAGCTACCATCTCCCCAAAGGGACTCGGGGTGGCTTACATGAGGCCAAGCCCAGCAATACAACAATGCAAATATACAACATAACAATACAACAATAGAATAAAAAATAAAAATCAAATAAAATACTAGAAATATTATAAATAAACATATCAGACCATCTAAAATCAAAATATTTTAACACTAAAAATTAATCATAGTGGGCAGGGCCGGTTACAAGGATTAAGAGTTTAAAAACACTGGGTGAGAGAGCAATATAATGTAATGTATCTGGAAAGGGGGGTCCAAGGGACGACCTCTAACAGGTAAAATAAAGTGCTTCCAAGGGCATTTAGGCAGGGATTGGTCAGGTCAGGGGATTATTGTTCATACATTCATTGAAGGCACACTGGAACAGCCAAGTTTTCAGGCTCTCCCTGAAGACTGCCAGGGTGGGGGCTTGCCTAATTTTTTTGGGGAGCGAGTTCCAGAGCCGAAGGGCCACCACAGAGAAGGCCCTCTCCCTCGTCCCCACAAGTCGCACTTGCGAAGGGGGCAGGAGCGAGAGAAGGGCCCAGTGTGAGAGAGGTGTCAATCTGAGAGAGCCCTCAGAAGTGAGAGAGACCTCAGTGGGAAAAAGGTCTCAGTATGAGTAGGCCTCAGTGTGAGAGAGGTGTCAATCTGAGAGAGCTCTCAGAAGTGAGAGACCTCAGTGGGAGAAAGGCCTCAGTATGAGTACGCCTTAGTGTGAGAGAGGTGTCAGTCTGAGAGAACCCTCAGAAGTGAGAGAGACCTCAGTGGGAGAAAGGCCTCAGAATGAGTAGGCCTCAGTGTGAGAGAGGTGTCAGTCTGAGAGAGCCCTCAGAAATGAGAGAGACCTCAGTGGGAGAAAGGCCTCAGTATGAGTAGGCCTCAGTGTGAGAGAGGTGTCAGTCTGAGAGAGCCCTCAGAAGCCTCAGTGTTAGTAGGCTTCAGTTTGAGAAGCCCTGGTGTGAGAAGCTTCGGTGAGGGGAAGCCCCAGGTTGAAGGCCACTGTGTGTGAAGCTCCAGTGTGACAGCTGCTGTGTATGAAGCTACCGTGTGAAGCTCCTGAGTAAGTTCAGTGTGAGGAGAGGCTCTGTGAGAGCGAAGCTGTTTATCTGCATGAGAAAGAAGCCCAGCATGGAAGCAAAGAAGGAAGTATAAAGAACTTTCTTTGTGTTATGGAAACCTTGTTTTTGTAAATAGTGTAACCATATATTTTGCTATAAAGGAAAACCTATGGACGAGATAACATTGGTCTGTGTGGTTTTGTTCCTTTTATTACTCAGGAGCTTCACACAGTAGCTTTATACACAGCAGCTGTAACACTGGAGCTTTACACACAATGGCCTTCAACCTGGGGCTTCCTCTCACCGAGTGCACCAGGCGTTCTCAAACTGAAGTCTACTAACACTGAGGCCTACCTCACACTGAGGCCTTCTGAGGACTCTCTCAGACTGACACCTCTCTTACACTTGAGCTCCTGGTGCTGGGTCATGCTGCTGCTCATAAGTTACACTGCGATCCTGTGATAACAACTCCCTTATTTTGGAATATAGCCAAGTAACAACAATACTCAAGAATGGGGTTGGGAGAGAGAGGTAGGCCACTCAAGACCACCAAAGCCACCTCCAATAAAAAAGGAAAGCCACGTGATTGAAACTTCCTATCTATCTATCTATCTATCTATCTATCTATCTATCTATCTAATAAAAGTCAGTGTTTGTATGCGGAGGGAGGACGGTACATGTGGCAGCTTTCTGATTGGCTGCCACTTTCATAGGCCGCTGCGACCAGCACGGGTGGCGGACCTTGACCAAACTTGGCACACATAACCCCCATGACCCTCTTTATGTCCTGGTGAGGTTTGGGGGAGGACGGACAATGGTTGATGGGATTTGTAGTACTTTCAAACCCGTTGGTTCCCACAGACCACTGTGGCCTCCAACAAAGACCAAACTTGGCACACAGAGCACCCATGACCCACTCTATATCCTACTGCAGTTTGGAGGAGGGCTGACCACGGATGATGGGACTTGAAGTACCTCCACTCACTTCCCGAGACCGCTGTGACCCTCATCCAATAACCAATCAAGACCAACTTGGCACACATAACCCCCATGACCCTCTTTATGTCCTGGTGAGGGTTGGGGGAGGACGGACAAAGGATGATGGGATTTGTAGTACTTCCCCACCCCTTTTGTTCCCACAGACTACTGCAGCCGCCAACAAACACCGATAAAGACCAAACTTGCCACACAGAGCCCCCATGACCCACTTTACATCCTACTGCTGTTTGGAGGAGGGTGGGCCATGGATGATGGGACTTGCAGTACCTCCACTCACTTCCCGAGACCGCTGTGACCCTCATCCAATGACCAATCAAGACCAACTTGGCACACATAACTCCCATGACCCTATTTATGTCCTGGTGAGGGTTGGGAGAGGACGGACAATGGATGATGGGATTTGTAGTACTTCCCCACCCTTTTTGTTCCCACAGACTACTGCGGCCGCCAACAAACACCAATAAAGACCAAACTTGGCACACAGAGCCTCCATGACCCACTTTACATCCTACTGCTGTTTGGAGGAGGGTGGGCCATGGATGATGGGACTTGCAGTACCTTAAATCACTTCCCGAGACCGCTGAGAACCTCATCCAATAACTGATCAAGACCAAACTTGGCACACAGAGCCCCCATTACCCACTCTATATCCTGATGCTCTTTGGAGAACGATGGATCATGGACGATGGGACTCGCAGTACCTTCACTAACTTCCTGAGAGCACTGCGAGCCACTGAAATAACTGATAAACACACAATATCTATGATATATAGGCCCCTGTGTGTGTGTGTGTACAGTATAGTGTGTGTGTTTGTGTGTATATTTATACATACACATATATACACACACAATATCTGTGATATTTAGGCCCCAGTCTGTGTGTGTGTATATACACACACACATATATTCTCTCTCTCTCTCTCTCTCTCTCTCTATATATATATATATAGAGAGAGAGAGAGGCCCCAGTCTGTGTGTGTGTGTGTATATAGTATAGTGTGTGTGTGTGTGTGTATAGTATAGAGTGTTTGTGTGTGTGTGTATATATATAGTATAGTGTGTGTGTGTATATATAGTATAGTGTGTGTGTGTGTATATATATATATACACACACACACATATATATATTCTATATATACATATATACACACACACACAATACACACAATGGTATATAGGCCCCTGTGTGTCTGTGTATATCTAGTATAGTGTGTTTGTGTGTGTATATATATAGAGAGAGAGAGATTGAGAGAGAGAGAGAGAGAGGGAGAGAGAATAGTGTGTTTATTTGTGTATGTGTGTGTATGTGTGTATGCTATATAGTACGGTCTAGTCTGCAGAGAATATATATTATATTATATATGGAAACTAATCTACAATACGATGCCTTTCTCAAATTACCCGGGCAGTGCCAGGTCCCCAAGCTAGTGATAAATAAAGTGCTGCTATTATTATTATTATTATTATTATTATTATTATTATTATTATTATCATCCCATTTAACAGAAAATATAACCCGCTGCCCAATGCTATTTTGTAAAAAAGACCATGGTAGGACACAAGACCAACAAATCTAGTTTTAGCTTTGGGGGGGGGGGGGTGACTAGGAGTGCCGACTTATGTTTTAACGTCACATACAAAGGCATTCCTTGCCTGGGAACCCTGATGCCAAGCCTCCCTGGCACAAGGCCTCCTTTGTGCCAGTCCTCACTTGGCATGACCTGGCTTGACCCAGACTTTCTCCTTAGGCTCTTCTCGATCCAGACCTCTGTCCTGTTCCATTAATTATGGGGCGAATCAAAAGCGAACAGATACTAGGGTGACTTGAACAGACGAATCGTTGCCCTCAATTGCCCTCCTTGGCTTTGGGATTGCTTCTCAAGCAGAAATCACATGGAAATTGGGCCCGATCTCGACTTTTCTAAGTCAAGGAGATCTTTGAAAGGCTGGAGGTGGTTGGGATGGGACTTTGAAGACCCAGGAACAAGATACAAAACCCAGGACGTGATCTCTCCGAGCGAGACCAACATCACGGGGTTATTGAGAGCAAGGTGAGACCCAAGGCCAATTTCTCCCCACATATGCCCCAATACACCCATGTTGGAGAAATTCTCCAAATGGTGTTGAAAGCCCCTAAATGGGAGTTTAGTCACCACTTTTCCCCATGGACACATCCTAGGTGCCCCCCATTTCGACCTCTATTAATAATAATAACAATAACAATAATAATAATAATAATAATATACATCACACAATCCTAGACGCTTGGGAAGTGTTCGACTTGTGATTTTGTGATACGAAATCCAGCATATAGATCTCGTTTGCTGAGACACTGTGCTTTTGTGTCAATAATAATAATAATAATAATAACTGGGTTGTTGTAGGTTTTTCGGGCTATATGGCCATATTCTAGAAGCATTCTCTCCTGATGTTTCGCCTGCATCTATGGCAGGCATCCTCGAGGTTGTGAGAACCCCACAACCTCTTAGGATGCTTGCCATAGATGCAGGCAAAACGTCAGGAGAGAATGCTTCCAGAACATGGGCCCAAAAAACCTACAACAACTCAATGATTCCAGCCATGAAAGCCTTCAACAATAAAATAATAATAATCTATATAAATAAAAATGTAATGTTCGTTTGTGGGATTAACAGAACTCAAAAACCACTGGACGAATTGACACCAAATTTGGACACAAGACACCTAACAACCCAATGTATGTCCTTCACTCAAAAATTTGATTTTGTCATTTGGGAGTTGTAGTTGCTGGGATTTATAGTTCACCTACAATCAAAGAGCATTCTGAACCCCACCAATGATGGAATTGAACCAAACTTGGCACAGTTTTCCCATGACCAACAGAACATACTGGAAGGGTTTGGTGGGCATTGACCTTGAGTTTTGGAGTTGTAGTTCACCTACATCCAGAGAGTACCGTGGACTCAAACAATAATGGATCTGGACCAAACTCTACACAAATACTCAATATGCCCAAATGTGAGCACTGGTGGAGTTTGGGGAAAATAGAATCTTGACATTCAGGAGTTATAGCTTCTGGGATTTATAGTTCACCTACAATCAAAGAGCATTCTGAACTCCACCAGTGATAGAATTGGGCCAAACCTCCCACACAGAACCCCCATGTGGGCCACAGCAATGCGTGGCAGGGGGCAGCTAGTCTATATAAATAAAAATGTAATGTTCGTTTGTGGGATTAGAATACCTCAAAAACCACTGGACGAATTGACACCAAATTTGGACTCAAGATACCTATCAGGCCAATGAGTGACTATCACTTATAAAAACATTGAAAAACACAGCCGAAGAGACTTAAAAAGCTGAAAAACAAAAAAATACATTACAACGCATGCGCAAAACCACATATATATACGCAAACACACATATACGCAAACACACATATACACACACACAAAACATATATACACAGACTGGGTGTTGCAAGACAGACCCGTTAAAGCACCAGACTAGTAGTATCACTACTCGAAGACTCTATCACAACACTGGGCCATAGCAACACATGGCAGGGGACGGCTAGTAATAATAATAATTTATTAATCTAATATAATTTCATTTATATACTGCTTTTCTCTACCTGCAAGAGGAACTCAAAGCGGTTCACAGTTGAGGTGCTACCACCAAGCAGGCCCCGTCTCTCATTCCCACCAGTCGCACCTGCGAGGGTGGTGGGACCGAGAGCAGGACCTCCTCAACTGATCTCAATGCTCTAAATGCCTTATGAAGAGTTGAGAAGCACCAACGGCAATAACAACGTCACACAGGTCTGAGAAAATAGGGAGATGTGGTGTGGAGGAATGAAATGAAGGCTCAAAAGCTCCAGGAATGGCTCTCTCCCCCAGCACAGAATAGAGATTGTCACGATCAGGGAAATCAAATCAGCTGGAAGGAGAGGTCATGCATTTGACATGGAAGTCCCTGTCTGACTCCAAGGTTTCCAGTCTGGTTTCCAGCGAATACCCTTGAATGTTTTCCATGAGCATAGGAACTGGGTCAAGCCAAAAGGACTGTCAAACCCAGAAGTCTGTTCCTTAGGAAGTCAACCCGTATAGCATGAAAGCAATGGCCTGCTCCCCCTGCTTTTCTCGCTCTTGGAGGGTTCAGAGGAGAAGCATCCCTTCACCCAAGGATGGAGAGCATCTGCTTTCCAGATGTGGCCAATTCTCACATCCGGCAGGCAATGTCACCAATGGTCCAAGACAGTGCGGCTGTAATCCAACACATCTGGAGGGGCAAAACTTTTTACCCCATCTAGCTTTTAGCTTGTAGGAAAGCTCAGCTCTGTGAATACAACTCTTTCCAAGTTTGTTCCATATTTCTGAAGGTCCTAGGAAGCCCTTTGGCAGAGAAGGCTGAAGATCTCTCCACCTGTCCTTCTCGTCCTTTTTGGAAACAGGGGGTGAATCCTCCCACCAAAAGCCCTCCTCCTGTTGTGATTGGCAGGCCTCTCAGCCAAGGGGAGGGCTGTTTCTGAGACTCCAAGCAGGGAGGGGAGAGCAGGCGTTCACAGCACATGGCAGGATGGTGTGCATGCGCAGGCGAGGGAGAGCGTGCAAGGCTGGAGGGAGGCTTGCGCCAGCAAGTCCCTTCAAGGCAGGGGAAAAAGCACAAGGCATAAGAAAACACAGTATTTTCTTTTGGTCATGGAGATTCATTCTGTGTGGGAAGTTTGGCCAAATTTTATCGTTGTTGGGGTTCAGAATGCTCTGTGATTGTAGGTGAACTATAAATCCCAGCAACTACAACTCCCAAATGTCAAAAATCTATTTTCCTCAAACTCCACAAGTGTTCACCTTTGTGCATATTGAGTATTCGTGTAAAGTTTGGTCCAGATCCATCATTGTTTGCGTCCAGTGTTCTCTGGATGTAGGTGAACTATAACTCCAAAACCAAAGGACACTGCCCACCAAACCCTTCCAGTATTTTCTGTCTGTCGTGGGAGTCCTGTGCGCTACATTTGGTTCAATTCCCTTGTTGGTGGAGTTCAGAATGCTCTTTGATTGTAAGTGAACTATAAATCCCAATAACTACAACTCCCAAACATCAAGGTCTATTCCCCCCAAACTCCATCTCTGTTCATATTTGGGCATATGGAGTATTTGTGCCAAGTTTGGTCCAGTTCCATCATTGTTTGAGTCCATGGTAGTCTTTGGATATAGGTGAACTACAACTCCAAAACCAAAGGACACTGCCCACCAAACCCTTCCAGTATTTTCTGTTGGTCATGGGAGAACTGTGTGCCTAGTTTGGTTCAATTCCATCGATGGTGGAGTTCAGAATGCTCTTTGATTGTAGGGGAACTATAAATCCTAGTAACTACGACTCCCAAATGTCAAGGTCTATTTCCCCCAAACTCCATCTGTGTTCATATTTGGGCACATGGAATATTTGTGCCAAGTTTGGTCCAGATCCATCATTGTTTGAGTCCACAGTGCTCTCTGGATGTAGGTGAACTACAACTCCAAAACCAAAGGACACTGCCCACCAAACCCTTCCAGTATTTTCTGTTGGTCATGGGAGAACTGTGTGCCAAGTTTGGTTCAATTCCATCGTTGGTGGGGTTCGGAATGCTCTTTGATTGTAGGTGAACTATAAATCCCAGCAACTACAACTCCCAAATGACAAAATCAAATTTTTGAGTGAAGGACATACATTGGGTTGTTAGGTGTCTTGTGTCCAAATTTGGTGTCAATTCGTCCAGTGGTTTTTGAGTTCTGTTAATCCCACAAACGAACATTACATTTTTATTTATATAGATTCCAATTAACACTATCGAAAGCTGTCTCTGCATCTATAAATATCAATGCCAATTCTTTCTGGTTGTTGGCTTTATAGTATTCCAATAAGTCGATTATCGTTCTCACATTATCCCACAAACGAACATTACATTTTTAGGTCTGTGGGTTTTTTCGGGCTATAGGGCCATGTTCTAGAGGCATTTCTCCTGACGTTTCGCCTGCATCTATGGCAAGCATCCTCAGAGGTAGTGAGGATTGTCTCCCAACTCTAGAATTCTATAGCAATTATAGCAATAACATGGCCCTATAGCCCGAAAAAACCCACAAGAACCTAGTGATTCCAGCCATGAAAGCCTTCACCCACAACCTTACGCAGTTTGGAAAATAATAATTAAAAAAATAATGTATTGTCGAAGGCTTTCATGGCTGGAATCACTAGGTTCTTCCATCTGTGGAATGACTGGGGTGGGGCAAAGAGCTCTTCTCTTCTCAGCATATTATTTGAGAACACAGAAATGCTGGACCACTCTCACAACCACCATGTCAGACTACACAGAGAAGCCATTGAAACCCACAAGAAGCATGTGGACAATTTCAACAGAAAGGAGGAAACCATGAAAATGAACAAAATCTGGCTACCAGTATTAAAAAACTCTAAAATTACATCAGCAAAACAGCAGAGAGGAAACAACCAGGCACATCTAATCACCTCTCAACAAAAGATTCCCCCAGGCTCAGCCAGGCCCTCAAATGCTAATGAAGGTGGTCGGTTGAAACATTCACACCCAGCTCCAGCAGAGAAGAGCTCCTTGCCCCACCCCAGCCATTCTACAGATATATAAACCGATTGTCCTAATTCCAACAGACCTCACTACCTCTGAGGATGCTTGCCATAGATGCAGGCGAAACGTCAGGAAAAAAATGCCTCTAGAACATGGCCCTATAGCCCGAAAAAACCCACAAGAACCTAGTGATTCCAGCCATGAAAGCCCTCGACAATACATTATTATTATTGTTGTTGTTATTATTATTATCATCATCATCATTTCCAGAGTTGTTGTTGTTGTTATTATTATTATTATTATTGTCATCATCATCATCTCCAGAGTTGTTGTTGTTGTTGTTGTTATTATTATTATTATCTCCCGAGTCTCGCTTTAAATGTTGCGGGCTTGGGTTCCAATGTGCCTGCCACAATCCCTGACATTCTCCAAATTACAAAAAAAATATTTAGTTGACATTAAGGGGAAAGGAAGAGCAAGGAGGAAAGAAGGGAGGGTGGCAAAAGGCACAGGAAGCCGTGGCGATGCAGTTCCCCCCTTCTCTCTGCCCCCCTGGGCCCAGCTTCAGGCTCTGGGATTGGTGGCGGCACCAGCTGGAAGGAGCCTCCGGCCGCCGTCAGCTGCTCCTCCGCCTCGGCTTCTCCAGCCGGCACTCAACGCAAAGTGACGTCGCTGCCGTCAAAGATAACATTTCAAGGCAGAACGCACAAAATGGCTGTCTCCCAAGACAAACCATTTCCGCACCGTGCGAGGGGGGAAAAAAAAATAATAAAAAGGACCGCTTGCCTGGAAAGGAAATGGGGGCTTGGCAGCGAGTTCGGGAGCAGATCGCGCTGATCTCCCCGACGTCACCAGCCACACATCGGGCTCAACCCACATTCTCTTTCTTTCTTTCTTGCTCCTTGGGTTTAGCATCTGAGGATTCGGGGGGAGAATAAAAGAGGATTTAGAGTCTTAGCTTTGCAAATGTGATGAGTCTCGCGGTCCAGACGCCGGCCATCTCCTTTCCGCCGTGACAGTCCATCAGAAGAGAAGTGAAGCTCTCCGGACGGCAGAAAACTAGCCGGGAGACGGAGAAAAAGAGAGAACGTGCAATGGGATCCTGGACCGGTCTCTGCTCTCCGAAAACAAGACTCCGGTTTCCCCGGTACCGGGGAAACCGGAGTCTTGTTTTCGGAGAGCAGAGACCGGTCCAGGATCCCATTGCACGTTCTCTCTTTTTCTCCGTCTCCCGGCTAATCAGAGGCAAAGGATCCAAGGAAATGGGGTTCCCCAACGTCATAACACGTCCCAAAATTTGCAAAAGAGAGGACTTTGCTTTTGAAGCAGGACTGGGAAAGCGGGAGGTGTGAATCGAGGAAGCAGGATGAATGGAGCACTCGCTCAGTAGGCCGACTGCGATATAAATAGAGCCGAGAGCAAAGGAAGTTCAGCTATTTCGCTTCCCGGAGACGGCGGCCAACGCTGCTCCGAACCCATCCCAAAAGATTCCGGCTCCGGTTGGGGCTGCAGGGAGCAATGTTAACATTCGGCAACGGGGAACGCGCACCGATTCCAACAACAGCCCTACGAGGCAGGCTTTTGAAAGGAGATGGAAACATAATCCAGCGCAGTGCTAGAAAATAAATTCTCCTGCAGATGACAGCGATAGAGGCCAAAACGAAGACTTGGCTACCTGTGTGCGATGGGGTCACACTCCCCCCGAGGAGTTGGGGGTCCTTCTTGACTCTGCTCTGACACTTGATGCTCAGGAGGGTCTTTGCACAGTTAAAGCTTGTGCACCAACTGCGCCCGTATCTCGTTAAGTCTAACCTGGCCATGCTGTTCCATGCCGTAGTTACCTCCAGGCTTGACTACTGTAATGCACTCTACGTGGGGCTGCCCTTGAAGACGGTCCGGAGATTGCAGCTAGTCCAAAGACAGGTTGTTGATAGGAGCTAGTGCTCCATGCCCTAGTTACCTCCAGGCTGGACTACTGTAATGCACTCTACGTGGGGCTGCCCTTGAAGACGGTCTGGTGATTGCAGCTAGTCCAAAGACAGGTTGTTGATGGGAGCTAGTGCTCCATGCCCTAGTTACCTCCAGGCTGGACTACTGTAATGCACTCTATGTGGGGCTGCCCTTGAAGACGGTCCGGTGATTGCAGCTAGTCCAAAGACAGGTTGTTGATGGGAGCTAGTGCTCCATGCCATAGTTACCTCCAGGCTGGACTACTGTAATGCACTCTACGTGGGGTTGCCCTTGAAGACGGTCCGGAGATTGCAACTAGTCCAAAGACAAGTTGTTAACGGGAGCTAGTTACAGAGAGTGGTCAACTCCCCTCTTTAAACACCTCCACTGGCTACCAATAACTTTCCGGGCCCAATTCAAGGTGCAGATTATTACCTACAAAGCCCTAAACGGTTTGGGACCTGCCTATCTTCACGACCGCATCTTTCCATATGAACACCCGCGCTCCTTGAGATCATCGGGGAAGGCTCTCCTCTCACTTCCGCCACCGTCTCAAGCACGGTTGGTGGGGACGAGGGAGAGGGCCTTCTCGGTGGTGGCCCCATGGCTCTGGAACTCCTTCTCTGGGAAGATCAGACAGGCCACGACCGTATCCATTTTTTGTATAAGAGTTTGAAGAGATCTCATGGGCCATCCAGTCCAACCCCCTGCAATGAAGCAGGAAAACTGCATTCAAAGCAACCCCGACAGATGGCCATCCAGCCTCTGTTTAACAATAACAATAATGGAGAATCATGGAGTTCTAAGAGGCCCTCTACAGCCATGCAGAAAAAACGCCATCAAAGCACCCCCGACAGATGGCCATCCTGCCTCTGTTTAAAAGCCTCCAATAATAATGATGATGTTGATGATGATGATGATGATAATAATGGCAAATCATGGAGTTCTAAGAGGCCCTCTACTGCCATGCAGAAAAAGCGCCATCAAAGCACCCCCAACAGATGGCCATCCTGCCTCTGTTTAAAAGTTTCCAAAGAAGGAGCCTGCACACACTCTGGGGCAGAGAGTTCCAGTGCTGAACAGCTCAATAACAACAACAATGTTTGGGAATGTATTCTCCATATGATACATTGGAATAAGATGGCGTTGATTCGGTGCCAATCAGTTGAGCCGCGAGGAGCCCCCAGTGGCGCAGTGGGTCAAACCCCTGTGCCGGCAGGACGGAAGACTGACAGGTCGCAGGTTCGAATCCGGGGAGAGGCAGATAAGCTCCCTCTATCAGCTCCAGCTCCTCATGCGGGGACATGAGAGAAGCCTCCCACAAGTATGATAAAAAAACATCCAATCATCCAGGCGTCCCCTGGGCAACGTCCTTGCAGGCAGCCAATTCTCTCACACCAGAAGCGACTTGCAGTTTCTCAAGTCGCTCCTGACACGACCAAAAAAAGTTGAGCCGCGGATATCGAATCCCGGTGGGATCCCGGTATCCGCGGTTTAAAGGTTTTGAAGGGAAAGGAAAGTCTTCCTCTTCATAGAGTCTAGGGAAGTGTTCGATTGTGATTTTGTGATACGAAATCCTGCATATAGATTTCGTTTGCTGCAACATATTGTGCTTTTGTGTCAGTAAAATAATAATAATAATAATTTTATTATTACTATTTAATAATTTAAAATTATTAAAACATATTAAAGTAATTTAAATTATTAAAAATAATTTAAGTTACTATTATTATTATTATTATTATTATTATTTCAGGTTTCGCAATGCCAAAGAAGAGATTGCTTGTCTGGGGCAAAAAGCTGCATGAAAGGACAAGTGAAATGATCAGTGACTTGGGGTAACTACCCTTCAAGGAATTAGTAACGTAAAGGTTTGATGTCTTGTTGTGTCTGTCTCTGGGACTCAGGTGCTCGTCTCCATTTCTAAGTCAAAGAGCCAGCGTTGCCCATAGACGCCTCCAAGGTCATGTGGCCTGCATGGCTGCATGGCGCGCTGTTACCTTCCTGCGCAAGCGGTGCCTATTGATCTACTCACATTTGCATGTTTTCGAAGTGCTAGGTTGGCAAAAGCTGGGGCTAACAGCAGGAGCTCTCCCCAGTCCCCATATTCGAATGGTGGGATGTTTCCGCACGACGACAAGCTGATTTGGAAAGCCAGGCATCTCCCTTGAAAGGAACATATGACGAAGAGGGGATTCCAAAAGCGATGTCCCCACTTGTAGTTCCGTCTAACCATTTCCTCAAATTCTACCTCCTCGTTCTTTGCATGCAAAAAAGCCAGGCTGTGTAGACCAAAAAAAAAAACCAGATTGGAGAGAGTCCGAACAGAAGCAGAAGAAACACATCGTCGTTCTATCGCTCTGTGAAAAGTTGGCCATTCTGTTGGGGGATTCTGGAAACTGTAATCCAAAAAGCGGTCCCTCCAAGCTCGGTGCCAGGATTTGTGGAAACCTTCGTCCGGATGTGTTTTCATTCACAGAACCAAATATCCGATACGCCCAAATTTGAATACTGGTGGGACTGAACTTGTCATTTGGGAGTTGTAGTTGCTGGGATGTATAGTTCACCTACAATCACAGAGCGTTTGGAACTCCACCAACGATGGAATGGAACCAAACTTGGCACACAGAACTCATACAACCAACAGAAAATACTGGAAGGGTTTAGTGGGCATTGAGTTTTGGAGTTGTAGTTCACCTACATCCAGAGAGCAGTGTGGACTCAAACAATAATGGATCTGGACCAAACTTGACAAGAATACTCAATATGCCCAAATGTGAACACTGGTGGAGTTTGGGGGAAATAGACCTTGACATTAGGGAGTTGTAGTTGCTGGGATTTATAGTTCACCTACAATCAAAGAGCGTTCGGAACTCCACCAACACTGGAATGGAACCAAACTTGGCACACAGAACTCACATGACCAACAGAAAACACTGGAAGGGTTTCATGGGCATTGACCTTGAGTTTTGGAATTGTAGTTCACCTACACCCAGAGAGCAGTATGGACTCAAACAATGATGGATCTAGACCTAACTTGACAAGAATACTCAATATGTCCAAATGTGGACACTGGTGGAATTTGGGGGAATTAGACTGACATTTGGGAGTTGTAGTTGCTGGGATTTGTAGTTCACCTACAATCAAAGGGCGTTCGGAACTCCACCAACACTGGAATGGAACTAAACTTGGCACACACAACAAACAGAAAACACTGGAAGGGTTTCGTGGGCATTGATCTTAAGTTTTGGAGTTGTAGTTCTCCTACATCCAGAGAGCAGTATGGACTCAAATAAGGATGGATCTGGACCAAACTTGACAAAAATACTCAATATGCCCAAATGTGGACACTGGTGGAGTTTGGGGGAAATAGACCTTGATATTTGGGAGTTGTAGTTGCTGGGATTTATAGTTCACCTACAATCACAGAGCGTTCGGAACTCCACCAACACTGGAATCGAACTACACTTGGCACACACAACTACCACAACCAACAGAAAATACTGGAATCGACTTATTGGAATACTATAAAGCCAACAACCAGAAAGAATTGGCATTGATATTTATAGATGCAGAGACAGCTTTCGATAGTGTTAATTGGAATCTATATAAATAAAAATGTAATGTTCGTTTGTGGGATTGACAGAACTCAAAATCCGCTAGATGAATTGACACCAAATTTGGACACAAGGCACCTAACAACCCAATCTATGTCCTTCACTCAAAAAATTTGATTTTGTCATTTGGGAGTTGTAGTTGTTGGGATTTATAGTTCACCTACAATCAAAGAGCATTCCGAACCCCACCAACGATGGAATTGAACCAAACTAGGCACACAGTTCTCCCATGACCAACAGAAAATACTGGAAGGGTTTGGTGGGCAGTGTCCTTTGGTTTTGGAGTTGTAGTTCACCTACATCCAGAGAGCAGTATGGATTCAAAAAATGATGGATCTAGACCTAACTTGACAAGAATACTCAATATGTCCAAATGTGAACACTGGTAGGATTTGGGGGAATTAGACTTTGACATTTGGGAGTTGTAGTTGCTGGGATGTATAGTTCACCTACAATCAAAGAGCATTCGGAACTCCACCAACACTGGAATGGAACCAAATTTGCACACAGAACTCCATGACTAACAGAAAATACTGGAAGGATTTGGTGGGCGTTGACCTTGAGTTTTGGAGTTGTAGTTCACCTACATCCAAACAGCGGTGTGGACTCAAACAAGGATGGATCTGGACTTAACTTGACGAGAATACTCAATATGCCCAAATGTGGACACTGGTGGAGATTGGGTGAAACAAACCTTGACATTTGGGAGTTATAGTTGATGGGATTTATAGTTCACCTACAACCAAAGAGAATTCTGAACCCCACTGATGATAGAATTGGGCCAAATTTCCCACACGGAACCCCCATGACCAACAGAAAATACTATGTTTTCTGATAGTTCTTGGTGACCCCTCTGAAACCCCCTCATGGCCTCTGATCCCCAGGTTGAGCAACACTGACCTCGTAGTATCTGACTGCTTCCTGGAAGAAGCAAGAACTCCTATGGGTTTAGGTTTAATCTATCACCAAGATAACAAATATGTCTCCAAAAAACAACCCACTCCCAGATTCTTTTTTCCTACCAAACTTTGACATTCCCGCAAGGCTTGTGAAAGTTTGCCAATGAGGCCACAGGAACCCAAGCAAGAATGAAAGACATCCAGTGAACATACACAGAGTGCCTTCTGATGATCAAACGGTCACCACGGCCAATGGCCACACGAGAGCCACAACTTTCCAAGAAGTAAAAGCAGAAATCATCTGTCTGTGTTTAAAAATCTCCAATAATAATGATGATGATGATGATGGAGTATCATGAAGTTCGAAGAGACCCTCTTCTGCCATGCAGAAAAGGCACTATCAAAGCACCCCTGACAGATGGCTATCCAGCCTGAGTTTAAAAACCTTCAATAATAATAATAATGATGATAATGATAATAATGATGATGATGATGAAGAATCATGACGTTCGAAGAGACCCTCTTCTGCCATGCAGAAAAGGCACCATCAAAGCACCCCTGACAGATGGCTATCCAGCCTCTGCTTCAAAGACTCCAAAGAAGGAGCCTCAACCACACTCTGGGGCAGAGAGTTCCACTGCTGAACAGCTCTCACAGTTAGGAAGTTATTATTACTGAAGAACGACGGAGTTGGGAGGGAGCCTCTTCTACCATGCAGGAAAAGCACAATCAAAGCATGCCCAACAGATGGTCATCCAGCCTGTGTTTAAAAACCTTCAATAATAATAATAATAATAATAATAATAATAATAATAATAATGGAGAATCATGGAGTTTGAGGAGACCCTCTTCTGCCATGCAGAAAAGGCACTATCAAAGCAACCCTGACAGATGGCTATCCAGCTTCTGTTTCAAAGCCTCCAAAGAAGAAGCCTCCACCGCACTCTGGGGCAAAGAGTTCCACTGCTGAACAGCTCTCACAGTCAGGAAGTTCTTCCTCATGCTCAGGTGGCATCTCCTTTCCTGTCATCTGAAGCCATTGCTCCATTGTGTCCTAGTCTCCAGGGCTTCCTCCTCTCTACAACTTCCCCTCGCCTCTTGATCCCTGTCTCCTTTCAGTCTTTTCTTCTGCAGGCTAAGCGTGCCCAGCTCTTTCAACCACTCCTCATTGGGCTTGTTCTCCAGACCCTTGATCCTTTGTGTTGCCCTCCTCTGGACACCTTCCAGCTTAGAGTCAACAACTCCCTAATATTATGGCACAGTGTGATTCCAGGTGTGGTCTGACCAAGGCAGAATACAGCATGGAGAGCAACTAATCACCTCTCAAGAAAAGATTGCCCCAGGCACTGCTAATCAAGGTGGTCAGTTGAAATATTCACACCTAGCTCCAGCAGACAAGAGTTCTTTGTCCCACCCTGGACATCATTCCACAGATATATAAACCCAATTTTCCTAGGTCCAACAGACCTCACTACCTCTGAGGATGTTTGCAATAGATGCAGGCGAAACGTCAGGAGAGGATGCCTCTAGAACATGGCCATATAGACCGAAAAAACAACCCATGGAGATTATGACTTCCCTGGATCTTTGCAGCAAGCTGAGTAAGTGAGGACATTTATAGCAAGGCAGGCGTTTAAAAACCCCGCGCAAACCAAGCACTGAAATTCATCATCCGCTTGCAAACCAAAACTTTTGACTCCGGACTGCAGAGTAGAGCAGAGAGGGCTGGAAGACGATGTAAAATCCAGAAAGGCTGAGATGTCTTTCCAAATCTCGCCCCAGGATTCATTGGGACAAGTCTCTCCTGTCGAGAAACACTCTTCGAGAAACATAGCTCCGCAAGCACGGAGATTTACTTCTCTCTCAATGCGTGTGCTCTTTGAAAGCAGGGCAAGCAGAGACGAATACAATCTATCTATATAAATAAAAATGTAATGTTCGTTTGTGGGATTAACAGAACTCAAAAACCACTGGGCGAATGGCCGCCAAACTTGGACACAATACACCTAACAACCTAATGTATGTCCTTCACTAAAAAAAAAAAAGATTTTGTCATTTGGGAGTTGTAGTTGCTGGGATTTATAGTCCACCTACAATCAAAGAGCATTCTGAACCCCACCAATGATGGAATTGAACCAAACTTGACACACTGTACAATGTCCCTACTTCACGGATTTTCACTTTTTGCAGGTGGTTCTGGAACGTAACACCTGCGATAAGTGAGGGAACATTGTATAGCATCCCCTACTTTGTGGAGGAAACACTGTAGTCCAATCTAGAGGTACCTAGATTGTATAGCATCCCTACTTTGTGGATTTTCACTTTTTGCGGACAGTCCTGGAACGTAACACCAGCGATAAGTGAGAAAACACTGCAGTCCAATCTAGAGGTACTAGATTGTATAGCATCCCTACTTCATGGATTTTCACTTTTCGCAGGAGGTCCTGGAACGTAACACCAGCGGTAAGTAAGGAAACACTGTAGTCCAATCTAGAGGTACCTAGATTGTATAGCATCCCTACTACACAGATTTTCACTTTTCGCGGGTGGTCCTGGAACGTAACACCAGCGATAAAGTGAGGGAACACTGTACAGCGTCCCTGCTTCATGGATTTTCACTTTTCACGGGAGGTCATTGAACGTAACACCAGCGAAAAGTGAGGGAACACTGTACAACTTCCATACTTCACGGATTTTCACTTTTCACGGGTGGCTCTGGAACGTAATATGAGCGATAAGTGAGGAAACACTGTAGTCCAATCTAGAGGTACCTAGATTGTATAGCATCCCTACTTCGTGGATTTTCACTTTTCGCGGGCGGTCCTGGAACATAGCACCAGCAACAAGTAAGAAAACACTGTAGTCCAATCTAGAGGTACCAAGATTATATAGCATCCCTACTTCGTGGATTTTCACTTTTCGCAGGTGGTCCTGGAACGTAACACCTGCAATAAGTGAGGGAACACTGTACAATGTCCATACTTCACGGATTTTCACTTTTCGCGGACAGTCCTGAAACGTAACACCAGCGATAAGTGAGGAAACACTGTAGTCCAGTCTAGAGGTACCTAGATTGTATAGCATTCCTACTTCGTGGATTTTCACTTTTTGCGGGCGATCCTGGAACGTAACACCGGCGATAAGTGAGGAAACACTGTAGTCCAATCTAGAAGTACCTAGATTGTACAGCATCCCTACTTCGTGGATTTCCACTTTTTGCGGACGGTCCTGGAACGCAACACCAGCGATAAGCGAGGGAACACTGTACAGCATCCCTACTTCACGAATTTTCACTTTTCGCGGGTGGTTCTGGTACGTAAAACACCAGCGATAAGTGAGGAAACACTGTAGTCCAATCTAGAGGTAACTAAGCCACCGGCATCCACAACTCACCAGGACTGAATGCAAGGGGGGAGAATGGAAATCAAGGAGAGGTGAGGCCAAGTGGAGATGTAAAGGTCCACTTTCTCCCCGTCCCTTCCCTCCAGTTCCTTGAGGACGCAGCCGCTCCATCGTCACCGCCGTCCGTCCTCCTCCTCCTCCTCCTCCTCTCCTCGGCCCGTCTGAGTGACGCAGGCCAGCCTTATATAATAGGGCTGCGATGATTTCCTAGACCGCAAGGAAGGCCTCCCCTCCCCATCCAGCCTGTAATGATGCCCCCCCCCTCCGTTTCCATTCCTGCCACCGCTTTGTGCTCCGGCGGGCGGCGCACAGGCGCAATCGCGAGAGCCTCCCAGCCCTGGGTGGCACGGTGCCAGCGCTTTCCCCCTTCGTTGTCGTCAGCTGGCCACCTCCATTCACAGACTGGGGTTGGCGCTGACACGAAACGAAGGCGTGTGTGTGTGTGTGTGTGTGGGGGGGGGGTCCATGGGGTGGAGGAGGGGGGGTGAGGGTGAAGGCAAAAGAGAGACAGAAAGGCGGTCCAGGGGGGTGGGTGGGTATGGGGGGCATTCCATCATGTTGAGAACCAGACAATAGAATGCCATGCTCCTAAAATTGCCCACCTTTCCTCTTCCTCCTCCCCTTGCCCCCCCCCA
The DNA here is from genome assembly GCF_025583915.1 of Anolis sagrei ordinatus. Lineage (NCBI taxonomy): Eukaryota > Metazoa > Chordata > Lepidosauria > Squamata > Anolidae > Anolis > Anolis sagrei. The sequence continues at coordinate 4,915,459 of NW_026844700.1, forward strand.
CCCCAAAATAACCTTCCAAATGCAATGGGATGAATGGTTCTACTACTAAGACCTCATCATGATAAAGAGAAGAAGCTCATGGCAACAAAAGGATAATATTAATTATTTTTGGGAAGGGGGGGCATTAAAGGATAATAATCCCTAAACAGCCCTTTGTTTAAGGTGGAGAGGAAGAGGAAGGAAGGAAGGGGCTTTTTTCCCCCCCTCCTCCCTGAGCCAAAGAATACTTACAGGTAGCGTGTTCCCTCGACTTGACAAGAGGAGGGGAAAGGAGACAGGCAGGCGGAGGGTTTGGGAGGGGGGAGTGCCAGGGGGCTGCTTGGTTTTCAGGGCAAGCCCCCTCCTCGGCAACCGCGGTGGAAGGTGGGCGGCCACGGGGTGTTGCCATCCCCCTCCAGGGACCTGCCGGAACCCAGTCGCGGAACGGGCACGTCCCTGCCAATCATCCGTGGTGCCGTTATATTAAACAAAAGGAAAGAGAGAGAGAGAGAAAAAAGGGGGGGATGCTTACTTTTACCCATGATGCCTAGCGGGGGCAGGGGAGAGAGAGGGGGGGGGGGGAGAAAAAAATATAAAACCAGTTGCAGCCGGTTTGTAACCTCAGGACATGGAATTATCGCTTTGAAAAAAAAAAATTAAGTTGGTTGTGGCATAGGAGAGAGAGCCAGTGAGAGGACGAGGTCTCCCCGCTTTGCCCGCCTCCCCGCCTGACATGACAACTTCCAGCACTGGGTTGCCCCCCCCCCCCCCACAAATGCCTGAAAAGACGACACTGGCCCCTGGCCAAACTTTGCTTCTCATTCATAAGTCTGGGCTTCTTGGTCTCTATTATGCCTCCCCACTCCTGAATTAACCCAAATGGATGGAAAGAATACAGGAGGTGAACTGGGGGCGATGCATTGGGAAGGGGTCCCTATCCTCGGACATCTTCAACCTGGAACCCAAAGAAGGACCATCTCACGAAAGGAAATCGACCCACGTCCCCTTTTGAGATGCAATTTGAGAGTCGCAAAGGCAACTCGACTCAAGCCAAATACAACGGTCCATTTGGTTACCCCTTCATTTTTGTCAATGGGACACTTGGCTAGGCCATACCTGTGAGAGCACATCTCTCTTGGTGTAAATCAGTGGTTCCCCATCTGTTTTTGACTACTGACCACTTGAGTAGGGACCACTTTGACCTGGGACGACTTTGACCAGGAACCACTTTGACCAGGGACCTTTTGAATATGGACCACTTTAACCAGAGATGACTTTGACCAGGGACTACTTTGACCAGGGACCACTTGAACAGGGACCACTTTGATCAGGAACAACTTTGACCAGGGACCTCTTGAATAGGAATCACTTTGACCAGGAACCACTTGAACATGGTCGACTTGAACAAGGACCACTTTGACCAGGCGCCACTTGACCAGAAACCACTGACCAGGGACCACTTTGACCAGAGACCACTTTGACCAGGGACCACGTTGACCAGAGATCAATTTAACCAGAGACCAATTTGATCAGGGACCACTTTCACCAGAGACCACTTTCACGAGGGACCACTAGACCAGAAACCACTGACCAGGGACCACTTTGACCAGGCACCACTTTCACCAGGGACCACTTTGACCAGAGACCACTTTCACCAGAGACCACTTTGATCAGGGACCTCTTGACCAGGGACCACTTGACCAAAAACCACTGTCCAGGGACCACTTTGATCAGAGACCACTTTGACCAGGGATGACTTTGACCAAGGACTACTTTGACCAGGAACCACTTTAACAAGGGACCACTTTGACCAGATAACACTTGACCAGGGACCTCTTGAATAGGAATCACTTTGACCAGGAATCACTTGAACATGGACGACTTGAACAGGGACCACTTTGACCAGGCACCACTTTGACCAGGGACCACTTGACCAGAAACCACTGCCCAGGGACCACTTAACCAGGGATGACTTTGACCAGGAACCACTTTGACTAGAGACCACTTTGACAAGAGATCGCTTTGACCAGGCACCACTTGACTAGGAACCAACTTGAATAGGGACCACTTTGACCAGGGACCACTTGTATAGGGGCCACTTTGACCAGGGACCACTTTGACCAGGAACCACTTTGACCAGGAACCACCTGAACATGGACGACTTGAACAGGGACCACCTCGACCAGGGACGCATGCTAGACACAGAGGAGCTAAAGTAGATGTGGCAAATGCTGGTGGCCTTTTCCCAGACCCCAAAGGCCACGGCATGGAGAACACTTGCCTTGCACTGAAAGCAGCATGGCAACTCATGGCTCAACTGAGTTTGCACTGGGCGGGATAATGCAAGGAAGGGGAGAAGGAGGGGAGAAGAGAGGCATGGGACGGATGCGCCCATGCGGCAGAACAAAGCGGCCGAGTCCTGAGGCGACAGCAGGGAGCAGGTGAGGAAAATGGCATCTCCGTCCATTACATAAGAATCTCTTTCCAAGTGGAAAAGCAGCGCACCAGGGAACACTCCGGACCGCGCAGTTGTGTTGTTACGTTGACATCCTGCATACGCAGCGCTCTTCCCCGACATCAGGGGTTCTCAACCTTCCCAATGCCATGACTCCTTAATACAGGTCCTCATGAACATGTACAATGTCCTCCACCAACACAACCCTGCCACCACCCAAGTCACGGCTTTCATTCAGAGACAATTTCATCTTAGCGTTTATGTGTTTCCTCCACCACAGGCATCCCAGTGTTTCTAACTCTAACTCTCCATATACTCATGTTCACCTGCAATCAATGAGCACTCTGAACTCCACCAAAGATGGCAACGGACCAAGCTTGGCACACAGAGGGGTTTGGGGGTCTGACTCCACATGATGGAAGTTGTAGTCCACCATGTAGAGCACTGTGATCCCTACCAACAATAGACCTGGACCACATTTGGCACACGGAACTCCCATGACCAACACAAAATACTGGAATTCATCTTGATTTATAGGAGTTGTAGGTCCTGGCATGTTGTGAGTTGTAGTTCACCCACAACCTTACGCAGTTTGGAAAATAATAATTAAAAAAATAATGTATTGTCGAAGGTTTTCATGGCTGGAATCACTAGGTTCTTGTGGGTTTTTTCGGGCTATAGAGCCATGTTCTAGAGGCATTTCTCCTGACGTTTCACCTGCATCTATGGCAAGCATCCTCAGAGGTTGAGAAGGTCCTTCTCAACCTCTGAGGATGCTTGCCATAGATGCAGGCGAAACGTCAGGAGAAATGCCTCTAGAACATGGCTCTATAGCCCGAAAAACCCCACAAGAACCTAAAAAAAATAATGACTTCTCCAAATAACCTGGGCTACGCTAGTGATAAATTAAAGAAGCAATTTTACCATCACCCAAAAATTCTGCAATGAAGACAAACTCTGTTCTGCAACCAGAATTACGCCACTTCAGTGCCTTCCCAGACTCAGGCTTGTAAGTAATTCACAATATCGGGTACTTTATTTGAAAATTAAACCTGATACTTGGAATACTGTGTCCAATTCTGGGCACCACAATTGCAAAGAGATATTGACAATCTGGAATGTGTCCAGAGGAGGGCGACTAAAATGGTCAAGGGTCTGGAGAACAAGCCCTATGAGGAGCGTCTTAAAGAGCTGGGCATGTTTAGCCTGAAGAAGAGAAGGCTGAGACGAGACATGATGAGGGCTTCTTCAGTAATAATAGTAAGTTCCTAACAGTGAGAGCTGTTCAGCAGTGGAGGCTCCTTCTATGGAGACTTAGAAGCAGAGGCTGGATAGCCATCTGTTGGGCATGTTTTGATTGTGCTTTTCCTTCATGGTAGAAGAGGGTCCCTCCCAACTCCATGATTCTTCAGTAATAATAACAACATCCTGACTGTGAGAGCTGTTCAGCAGTGGAACTCTCTACCCCAAAGTGTAGTGGAGGCTCCTTCTATCTATTTATTTATTTATTTATTTACTGCCCTTGTATACCGCCGTTTCTCAGCCTAACTGGCGACTCAACGCGGTTTACAACAAAATATACAGTGCACAGTATACAATTAAAACCATAAAAAACATAATACACAATATTACACGTAAATCACAATCCAATACATCTCCTAACTAAAATCGTGGTCCAATTGCATCATCCATATTACCAATCCGTAATCAACACATTCATTGCACCGAATTAACCAAATGCCTGCTTGAACATCTAAGTTTTTAGTCTTTTTATGGAGACTTAGAAGCAGAGGTTGGATAGCCATCTGTTGGGCATGCTTTGATTGTGCTTTTCCTGCATGGTAGAAGAGGGCCCCTCCCAACTCCATGATTATTCAGTAATAATAATAACAACTTCCTAACTGTGAGAGCTGTTCAGCAGTGGAACTCTTTGCCCTGGAGTGTGGTGGAGGCTCCTTCTATGGAAGCTTTGAAACAGACGCTTGACAGTCATCATACTATATGTGATTTATATGATTTGTATATTTTGATTGTTTATTAATGTTGTGTTATTGATGTTGTTTGATGTATTTCGGGCTTGGCTTCATGTAAACTGCACCGAGTCCCTTGGGGAGATGGTAGCGGGGTACAAATAAAATAATAATAATAATAATTATTATTATTATTATTATTATCTGTCGGGGATGCTTTGATTGTGCTTTCCTGCATGGTAGAAGAGGCTCCCTCCCAGCTCCATGATTCTTTAATAATAATAATAACAACAACTTCCTAACTGTGAGAGCTGTTCAGCAGTGGAACTCTCTGCCCCAGCGTGTGGTGGAGGCTCCTTCTATAGAAGCTTTGAAACAAACGCTTGATGTCCATCATATTATATGTGATTTATATGATTTGTATATTTTATTGATTGTTTATTAATGTTGTGTTATTGATGTTGTTTGATGTATTTTATTGATTGTTTATTAATGTTGTGTTATTGATGTTGTTTGATGTATTTCGGGCTTGACCTCATGTAAGCCGCAGCAAGTCCCTTGGAGAGATGGTAGCGGGGTACAAATAAAGATGATGATGATGATGATGATTATCTGTTGGGCATGCTTTGATTGTGCTTTTCCTGCATGGTAGAAGAGGGTCCCTCCCAACTCCATGATTCTTCAGTAATAATAATGACAACTTCCTAACTGTGAGAGCTGTTCAGCAGTGGAACTCTCTGCTCCGGAGTGTGGTGGAGGCTCCTTCTACGGAGGCTTCGAAACAGAGGCTGGATGGCCATTTGTCAGGGGTGCTTTAATGGTGCCTTATCTGCATGGCAGAAGAGGGTCTCTTCGAACTCCATGATTCTCCATCATCATCATCACCATCATCATCATTACTATTATTATTGGAGGTTTTTAAACACAGGCTGGATGCCCATCTGTTGGATATGCTTTAATTCTTCAGTAATAATAATAACAACTTCCTAACTGTGAGAGATGTTCAGAGGTGGAACTCTCTGCCCCGGGGTGTGGTGGAGGCTCCTTCCATGGAAGCTTTGAAACAGATGCTGGATGGCCATCTGTTGGGGATGCTTTGATGGTGCTTTTTCTGCATGGCAGAAGAGGGTCCCTCCCAACTCCATGATTCTTTAGTAATAATAATGACAAATTCCTAACTGTGAGAGTTGTTCAGCAGTGGAACTCTCTACCCTGAAATGTGGTAGAGGCTCCTTCTATGGAGCCTTTGTCAGGGGTGCTTTGATGGTGCGTTTTCTGCATGGCAGAAGAGGGTCTCTTTGAACTCCATGATTCTTTGTTGTTGTTGTTGTTGTTGTTGTTATTATTATTATCATTATGATTATTGGAGGTTTTTAAACACAAGCTTGATGGCCATCTGTTGGGCATGCTTTGATTGTGCTTTTCCTGCATGGTAGAAGAGGGTCTCTTCAAACTCCATGATTCTTCAGTAATAATAATAACAACTTCCTAACTGTGAGAGCTGTTCAGCAGTGGAACTCTCTGCCCCGAAGTGTGATGGAGGCTCCTTCCATGGAGGCTTTGAAACAGAGACTGGATGGCCATATGTCGGGGGTGCTCTGATGGTGCTTTTTCTGCATGGCAGAAGAGGACCTCTTCGAACTCCATGATTCTCCATTATTATTATTATTATTATTATTATTATTATTATTATTATTGTCACAAAAGCACAGTATGTCACAGCAAACGAGATCTATATGCTGGATTTCATACTATTATTGTTATTATTATTATTATTGGAGGTATTTAAAGACAGGCTGGCCATCTGTTGGGCATGCTTTGATTGTGCTTTACCTGCATGGTAGAAGAGGGTCCCTCCCAACTCCATGATTCTTCAGTAATAATAATAACAACTTCCTAACTCTGAGAGCTATTCAGCAGTGGAACTCTCTGCCCCGGAGTGTGGTGGAGGCTTCGAAACAGACGCTGGACGGCCATCTGTCGGGGGTGCTTTGAACACGATTGCCCTGCTTCTTGGCAGAAAGGGGTTGGACTGGATGGCCGACCAGGTCTCTTCCAACTATGATTTTGTGACTTTTCTGCACTCCCAAAAAAGAAACAAAAAACAAAACAACAAACAAACAAACAAAAAACAACAACAAACGGTCCTTAAGAGACTATTCTACCAAAAATGGCAAACCAGACCCCAAGAAACAAAGATGCCATAGGTTTTTAAATGCTGTATGTTATTGTTTATTGCTTGTTGTGTATTTTTGAGTTTTTATTTTAACTGTTTTGTATTGATTATTTGCTATCACTTTTGTTTATTGATGTGCTGTGGGCTTGGCCTCACGTACGCCGCACCGAGTCCCTTGGGGCGATGGTAGCGGGGTGCAAATAAAGTTTTATTATTATTATTATTATTATTATTATTATTATTATGATGATTCTAACCCAGGTGAGTGAAGAATCCGGATCCGGCGTCCTGGAATGTGAAGCATTCCTGGGCTCTTTGCAATCTCTTGCCCATCTCCATGCGCAGAGTCCCCCATGCTGTTCCTTGATTGTCCAGAATGGTTGAGAAAACCGGAACAATACGCTATTGAAACAACAAGGCCATAAGTATTATAGGCTGTCAAGTCCCGTCCCCCCCCAACCCGCAACCCCCGCCCTTTCCCTATTCTCTGCTTGATAATTGGAGACTCCGGCGAGTTAAGGAATGATTCACGGAGGGGAGGGAGGGGAAGAGATGTGCCATCGATTCGGCCTCGGCTGCAAAAGGGATCATTTCCATGCAACCATTTTGAATGCCAGCCTCCGGCAGACGGCTTTTTCTCTTTCCAAGGAAGAAGGGAGGGAAAAATAAATAAATAATAAAATGGGGAGAGAGCGCTCGCTGTCTTTCTCGGAATGAGTTGGCACGCAGGAAACAAACCAGAACCTTCCCGTGGAAAGGAAAAAAGAAAGAAATGCAAGGCGTGGGAGCCATCTTTACCTGAACTGATCGTTGAGACACGATGCCCATCACTTAATCATGGCCTTTTATGTCATTTCATACTCACATTTCAACCCAGCACCTCTTTCCAAAACAAACTTTAGTTGGTATAATCATCTATCAGACAGATGACAAGCTATTTAACCTCAGCAGACTGAAAGTCGAAACATCTGTTATAGAAATCCAATATGCGGATGACAATGCTGTCTGTGCACATTCAGAAGAAGACCTACAAGCCACTCTAAACACCTTCGCAGAAGCATACGAGAGGCTCGGCCTGTCATTGAACATCGAGAAAACCAAAGTCCCCTTCCAAGAGTCAAAACTGAAACCAAAACATATGTTATAGAACTCCAATATGCTGATGACAATGTTGTCTGTGCACATTCAGAAGACAACCTACAAGCCACTCTAAACACCTTCGCAGAAGCAAACGAGAGGCTCGGCCTGTCACTGAACATCAAGAAAAGCAAAATGCTCTTCCAGCAGTCATCAGCCAATAAGCAGACTGAGTTATAAAACTCCAATATGCTGATGACAACGTTGTCTGTGCGCATTCGGAAGAAGACCTACAAGCCACTCTAAGTACCTTCGCAGAAGCATACGAGAAGCTCAGCCTGTCATTGAACACTGAGAAAACCAAAGTCCCCTTCCAAATGTCAAAACTGAAAGCCAAAACATCTGTTATAGAACTCCAATATGCTGATGACAACATTGTCTGTGCGCATTCAGAAGAAGACCTACAAGCCACTCTAAGCACCTTCGCAGAAGCATACGAGAGGCTCGGCCTGTCATTGAACATTGAGAAAACGAAAGTGCTCTTGCAGCAGTCATCAACCAATCAATAACCTCAGCAGACTGAAAGCCAAAACATCTGTTATAGAACTCCAATATGCTGATGACAATGTTGTCTGTGCGCATTCAGAAGAAGACCTACAAGCCACTCTAAGCACCTTCGCAGAAGCATACGAGAAGCTCGGCCTGTCATTGAAAATTGAGAAAACGAAAGTGCTCTTCCAGCAGTCATCAGCCAATCAATAACCTCAGCAGACTGAAAGTCAAAACATCTGTTATAGAACTCCAATATGCTGATGACAATGTTGTCTGTGCGCATTCAGAAGAAGACCTACAAGCCACTCTAAACCCCTTCGCAGAAGAAAACGAAAAGCTCGGCCTGCCATTGAACATCGAGAAAACCAAAGTCCTCTTCCAAGAGTCAAAACTGAAAGCCAAAATATCTGTTATAGAACTCCAATATGCTGATAACAACATTGTCTGTGCGCATTCAGAAGAAGACCTATAAGCCACTCTAAACACCTTCACAGAAGCAAACGAGAGGCTCGGCCTGTCACTGAACATCGAGAAAAGCAAAATGCCCTTCCAGCAGTCATCAGCCAATAACGTCAGCAAAACATCTGTTATAGAACTCCAATATGCTGATGACAACGTTGTCTGTGCGCATTCAGAGGAAGACCTACAAGCTACTCTAAACACCTTCACAGAAGCATACGAAAAGCTCGGCCTGTCATTGAACATCGAGAAAACCAAAGTGCTCTTCCAGCAGTCATCAGCCAATAACGTCAGCAGACTGAAAGCCAAAACATCTGTTATAGAACTCCAATATGCTGATGACAACGTTGTCTGTGCGCATTCAGAAGAAGACCTACAAGCCACTCTAAACACCTTCGCAGAAGCATACGAGAGGCTCAGTCTGTCATTGAACATCGGGAAAACCAAAGTGCTCTTCCAGCAGTCACCATCCAATCCCTCTCCAATGCTAGATACAGCTTAATAATAATAATAATAATAATAATAATAATAATAATAATAACAATAATAATCTATATAAATAAAAATGTAATGTTCATTTGTGGGATTAACAGAACTCAAAAACCACTGGACGAATTGACACCAAATTTGGACACAAGACACCTATCAGGCCAATGTATGTCCTTCACTAAAAAAAAAAATATAATTTTGTCATTTGGTAGTTGTAGTTGCTGGGATTTATAGTTCACCTACAATCAAAGAGCATTCTGGACCCCACCAACGATGGAATTGAACCAAACTTGGCACACAGTTCTCCCATAACCAACAGAAATTACTGGAAGGGTTTGGTAGGCAGTGTCCTTTGGTTTTGGAGTTGTAGTTCACCTACATCCAGAGAGCACTGTGGACTCAAACAATGATGGATCTGGACCAAACTCTACACGAATACTCAATATGCCCAAATGTGAACACTGGTGGAGTTTGGGGGAAATAGAATCTTGACATTTGGGAGTTGCAGTTGCTGGGATTTATAGTTCACCTACAATCACAGAGCATTCTGAACCCCACCAATGATAGTATTGGGCCAAACCTCCCACACAGAACCCCTATGTGGGCCACAGCAACGCATGGCAGGTGACGGCTAGTAATAATAATAAACTTTATTTATACCCCGTCACCATCTCTCCAGTGAGGACTCGGAGAGGCTTACATGGGGCCAAGCCCAGACAACATAATTACAGCAAAATAAAAACAAAAACATAAACAACAACATCAAAATTACATAGGAAAGAGAAAAAAACTTAATGCTGTAACATTAGAGAATATTGACCATTTCCGCTCCCCTGGCAGCCACTTCTCCACAAAAGTCAACATTTGACACTGAAATACACCACCACCCGAGCTCTGCGAGTGCAGCTTTCTTCCAAATGAAGCAGAGAGTGTTTGAGGACCTGGACATCTGTAGGGAGACCAAGGTGCTTGTTTATAAAGCTATTGTCCTTCCAACTCTGCTATACACCTGCAAAATGTGGACTGTCTACAGATGTCAACATTGACACTGAAATACAACACTGCCTGAGCTCTGCGAGTGCAGCTTTTTCCCGAATGAAGCAGAGAGTGGTTGAGAACTGGGACATCAAGGTGCTTGTTTATAAAGCTATTGTCCTTCCAACCCTGGTAGATGCCTGCGAAACGTGGACTGTCTACAGACATCAACATTGACACTGAAATACAACACCATCTGCGAGGCAGCTTTTTTCCAAATGAAGCAGAGAGTGTTTAAGGACTGGGACATCCATAGGGAGACCAAGGTGCTTTTTTACAAAGCTATTATCCTCCCTACCCTGCTATATACCTGCAAAACATGGACTGCCTACAGATGTCAACATTGACACTGAAATACAACACCACCTGAGCTCTGCGAGTGCAGCTTTTTTCCAAATGAAGCAGAGAGTGTTTGAGGACAGGGACATCTGTAGGGATACCAAGATGCCTGTTTATAAAGCTACTGTCCTCCCAACCCTGCTATACGCCTTCAAAACGTGGACTGTCTACAGATGTCAACATTGACACTGAAATACAACACCACTTGAGTGCTGCGAGTGTAGCTTTTTTCCAAATGAAGCAGAGAGTGTTTGAGGACTGGGACATCCGTAAGGAGACCAGGGTACTTGTTTATAAAGCTATTGTCCTCCCAGCCCTGCTATATGCCTGTGAAATGTGGACTGTCTACAGACATCAACATTGACACTGAAATACACCACCACCTGAGCTCTACGAGTGCAGCATTCTTCCAAATGAAGCAGAGAGTGTTTGAGGACCAGGATATCCATAGGGAGACCAAGGGGCTTGATGATAAAGCTATTCCCCTCCCAACCCTGCTATATGCCTGTGAAACGTGGACTGTCTACAGACATCAACATTGATACTGAAATACAACACCACCTGAGCTCTGCGAGTGCAGCTTTTTTCAAATGAAGCAGAGAGTGTTTGAGGACCAGGACATCCGTCGGGATACCAAGGTGCTTGTTTATAAAGCTATTGACCTCCCAACCCTGCTATATGCCTGCGAGACATGGACTGTATACAGATGTCACATGCCACTCCTGGAACGATTCCATCAGCGCTGCCTCCGGAAAATCCTGCAAATCTCTTGGGAAGACAAGCGGACAAATGTCAGCGTGCTGGAAGAAGCAAACGCAAGCAGTATTGAAGCGATGGTCCTCCGCCATCAACTCTGCTGGACTGGCCACATTGTCCGGATGCATCTCCCAAAGTAGTTGCCCTACTCCAAACTCAAGAACGGAAAATGGAATGTTGGAGGACAGGAAAAGAGACCGAAAGATGGGCTCAAAGCCAACCTTAAAAACTGTGGCACAGACACCAAGAGAGAACTGGGAAGCTCTGGCCCTTGAGTGCTCCAGCTGGAGGTGAGCTGTGACCAGCAGTGTTGTAGAACTTGAAGAGGCATGAATGGAGAGAGAAAGAGAGAAACGTGCCAAGAGGAAGGCGCGTCAAGTTAACCCTGACTGGGACCACCTTCCACCTGGACACTCCGGGAAAAGATTCAGATCAAGAATAGGGCTCCACAGTCACCTATGGACCCACCACCAGACTGCCACGAAGACGTTGTAGGCCAAAGCCTCATAACAGGAGGTTAAAGGAGATACGGGGAGCAGAAAAGGGATGGGAATTGAGGTGGGAAAGGGGTGCAGTTGGCAGAAGGGCTGGGTTCACCTGCCCGGTTTGGCTCCGCTGCCAAGGTAGTAATTTCCAAACCACACCTTTGGGCGCCCGGCAGGCGAAGAGGAGCAAAACAACCCCGGCGAGAAGCTCCCTCGAACCTGAAAAGCACATCTCCTGCTAGAGATCATCCCAAAATGAGTCACTGTCCCAGACTCCGATCTGTCCAATCAGAGGTATCTGGGACACTGACAACGCAAGTCCTTCATCCGGTCTCAGCTACTGATTGAGGTTCCGGGTTTGAGCCTGCCACTTTTGGACTCTTGCTTGCTGAGGTGTTCTTTTTGAGTATCTACAGAGATACAGCTTGAGTATCCCTTATCCAAAATGCTTGGGACCAGAATTGGTTTGGATTCCCGAGTTTGGAATAGTGATATAATAATAATAATGCCAAGACTCTGGCACAAGCCAGTCAAGGTGGTCCCAGTGGTGATTGGCACACTGGGTGCTGTGCCTCAAGACCTTGGCCTGCACTTAAACACAATCAGTGCTGACAGAATTACTAACTTCCCAGCATAGGGGTTTGGTTTGCTGTGTACTTAACCTTGTTGTGTTTCAAATAACAACAACAACTCTGGCACAAGCCAGTCAAGGTGGTCCCAGTGGTGATCGGCACACTGGGTGCTGTGCCTCCAGACCTTGGCCTGCACTTAAATACAATCAGCGCTGGCAAAATTACTATCTGTCAGCTGTCAGCATAGGGATTTTATTTGCTGTGTACTTATCTTGTTGTGTTTCAAATAATTACAACAACAAGAACAACCCTGGCACAGACCAGTCAAGGTGGTCCCAGTGGTGATCGGCACACTGGGTGCAGTGCCCCAACACCTTGGCCTGCACTTAAACACAATAGGCACTGACAAAATTAATATCTGTCAGCTGTCAGCATAGGGATTTTGTTTGCTGTGTACTTAACCTTGTTGTTTTTCAAACAACAACAACAACTCTGGCACAAGCCAGTCAAGGTGGTCCCAGTGGTGATTGGCACACTGGGTGTTGTGCCTCAAGACCTTGGCCTGCACTTAAACGCAATCGGCACTGACAAAATTACTATCTGTCAGATGTCAGCATAGGGATTTTGTTTGCTGTGTACTAATCTTGTTGTGTTTCAACAACAACAACAAGAACTCTGGCACAAGCCAGTCAAGGGGGTCCCAGTGGTGATCGGTACACTGGGTGAAATGCCTCAAGACCTTGGCCTGCACTTAAAAACAATAATCACTGACAAAATCACTATCTGTCAGCTGCAAAAGTCCACCCTACTTGGATTTGCACGCATTATTTACCGACACATCACACAGTCTTAGACACTTGGGAAGTGTCCGATGTGTGATCCAATACAACAACCACCAGTCGGAGTGATCTTGTTTGCTGTGTTCTCATCTTGTTGTGTACCGAATTAATAATAATAATAATAATAATAATAATAATAATAATAATAATAATAATAACTCTGGCACAAGTCAGTTAAGGTGGTCCCAGTGATCGGCACACTGGGTGTAGTGCCTAAAGACCTTGGCCTGGACTTAAAAACAATCAGTGCTGACAAAATTACCACCTGTCAGCTGCAAACGCCATCTGACTCGGATCTGCACGCATTGTTCGCCGATGCATCACACAGTCCTAGACACTTGGGAAGTGTCTGACGTGTGATCGAATACAAAAGCCAGCATAGTGATCTTGTCTGCTGTGTATTCATCTTGTTGTGTTTCCAATAATAACAAGATTCTTGGGGGAGATGGAGCGGGGTATAAATAAATAATAATAATAATAATAATAATAATAATTATTATTATTATTATTATTAGTTTATATCCCGCCACCATCTCCCAAAAGGGACTCAGAGCGGTGTGAGCTCCCGCTGTTAGCCCCAGCTTCTGCAGTTTGAAAACATGCAAATGTGGGTAGATCAATAGGTACTACAGTACATCCGTAGACACCTCCTAGGTCAAGTGGCCAGCATGACTGCATGGAGTGGCCGTTACCTTCCCGCAGAAGCAGTACCTATTGATCGACTCACATTTGCATGTTTTCGAACTGCAGAAGCTGGGGCTAACAGCGGGAGCTCACACCGTTTCCCTGGCTTCGAACTGCCAACCTGTCGGTCTGCAAGTTCAGCAACTCAGCAGTTTAACCCGCTGCGCCACTGGTATCAACATAAGATAACACTTACAAGAAATAAGAAAAAAAAACTCAACACAATTAAATAAAATCTATATAAATAAAAATATACTGTTTGTTTGTGGGATTAACAGAACTCAAAAAACACTGGACAAATTGACACCAAATTTGGACACAAGGCACCCAACCTCCTAATGTATGCCCTTCACTCAAAAAAATTGATTTCACCATTTGGGAGTTGTAGTTGCTGGGATTTATAGTTCGCCTACAATCAGAGAGCATTCTGAACCCCACCAATGATGGAATTGAACCAAACTTGGCACACAGTTCTCCCATGACCTACAGAAAATACTGGAAGGGTTTGGGGGGCAGTATCCTTTGGTTTTGGAGTTGTAGTTCACCTACATCCAAAGATGACTGTGGACTCAAACAATGATGGATCTGGACCAAACTCTACACAAATACTCAATATGCCCAAATATGAACACTGGTGGAGTTTGGGGAACATAGAATCTTGACATTTGGGAGCTGTAGTTGTTGGGATTTATAGTTCACTTACAATCACAGAACATTGTGAACCCCACTAATGATAGAATTGGGCCAAACCTCCCACACAGAACCCCCATAAGGGCCACAGCAATGCGTGGCAGGGGACGGTTAGTACTGCAATAGCTACTAATTAAAATGGGCAGTACATATATAAGTGAATTGTGGAGATGGGACCGAAGTCTGAACACGAAATTCATGTATGTTTCATTCAAATACAGCCTGGAGGTAATTTTATGTACAATATTTTAACTATTTTTGCTCACGGAATAAAGTTTGCACACAACAGAACCACCCGAAAGCAAAGGTGGATTTTGGAGTATTTTGGAATTCCTGATAGGAGATATCAATGGGATATTAATGAATTGGCCACCCTAATATATGGAACGAAGGACGGGAGAGGGACGAAAGTGCAACCGGCTCCTAAACTCACAAACAGGAAGACATAGTACGTTGCCTGGGGAAGCTTTCTTCCTCATCTTTTCCTGCCTCTTACAGGAAGCCAGGCCGCAAGGGACTTCCTTCTGCTCAAGACAAAAGGTGGTCTCTGACTCAAGGCAAGGTGGAGATTGTCCTCTCCAACTGGGTCATGGGGCCGGATTCTTCCTTTAGAGGTGGAAAGCAGGTTGGGAAAGAGCAGGGAGGAATGGCCCACCATCGCTGAAATGCTCCTCCACTTCAAACAATATAAATACCAGGCGTGGACTGGACAGCTGTGGCCCTGGTTACCAAACAGACACCCAAATGAGATGGGCAACTGTCTCGTTGGCATCTGATCCCTGCCAATCTTGTCTCTTGGAAGAGGGAGGGCCAACCTTCCTCCAACTTGGAGGCTTCAAGATAGAAACGTCGTAAATAAATCTATATAAATAAAAATGTAATGTTCGTTTGTGGGATCAACATAACTCAAAAGCCACTGGACGAATTGACACCAAATTTGGACACAAGACACCAACTCAAGCAATCTGTGTCCTTCACTCAAAAAAAATTCCTCCCAAAAAACGATAAGACCTTTAAATGTATTGTCGAAGGCTTTCATGGCTGGAATCATATATCTGTGGAATGGCTGGGGTGGGGCAAGGAGCTCTTCCCTGTTGCAGCTAGGTGTGAATGTTTCAACTGATCACCTTCATTAGCATTTGAAGGCCTGCCTGAGCCTGGGAAAATCTTTTGTTGAGAGGTGTTAAGATGTGCCTGGTTGTTTCCTCTCTGCTGAGTAGAAGACCATGAAAATGAACAAAATCTGGCTACCAGTATTAAAAACTCTAAAATTACAACAGCAAAACAGCAGAGAGGAAACAACCAGGCACATCTTAACACCTCTCAACAAAAGATTTTCCCAGGCTCTGCCAGGCCTTCAAATGCTAATGAAGGTTGTCAGTTGAAACATTCACACCTAGCTCCAGCAGAGAAGAGCTCTTTGCCCCACCCCAGCCATTCCACAGATATATAAACCCATTTTCCTAATTCCAACAGACCTCACTACCTCTGAGGATGCTTGCCATAGATGCAGGCGAAACGTCAGGAGAAATGCCTCTAGAACATGGCCCTATAGCCCGAAAAAACCCACAAGAACCTAGACCTTTAAATGTTAAAATTCTATTATTATTATTATTATTATTATTATTATTATTATTATTAAGCAGAGGGTGAATGACCATCTGTCAGGAGTGCTTTGATTGTGGGGCAGGATTGGATGGCCCTTGGAGGTTTCTTCCTACCCTAGGATTCTATTATTACTAATACTATTATTGTTATTATTATTAAGCAGACTTTCTCATTACTTAATTTTCCATACTACCAAACTGTGCCGTCTATCAGGCCAACACGTGACCATCACTCATAGAAACACTGAAAAACACAGCAGAAGAGACTTAAAAAGCCAAAAAATAAAAAATTACATTGCAATGCATGAGCAAAACCACATATATACACATATACATAAATACATACACACAAAACACATAAACACAGACTGGGCCACAGCAACGCATGGCAGGGGACAGCTAGTCTATATAAATAAAAATGTAATGTTCGTTTGTGGGATTAACAGAACTCAAAAACCACTGGGTGAATTGACACCAAATTTGGCCACAAGACACCTACTAACCCAAGGAGCGACCATCACTCAAAAAAAAAAAAGGTTTTGTCACTTGGGAGTTGTAGTTGCTGGGATTTATAGTTCACCTACAATCAGAGAGCATTCTGAACCCCACCAATGACGGAATTGGGCCAAACTTAGTACACAGGACTCCCATGACCAACAGAAAACACTAGGAGGTTTGGTGGGCATTGACCTTGAGGTTGGGAGTTGTAGTTCACCTACATCCAGAGAGCACTGCGGACTCAAACAATGATGGATCTGGACCAAACTTGGCACGAGTATTCTATACCCCCAAATATGAACAGAGGTGGAGTTTGGGGGAAATAGACCTTGACATTTGAGAGTTGTAGTCACTAGGATTCATAGTTCACCTACAATCACAGAGCATTCTGGACCCCACCAATGACAGAATTGGGGCAAACTTCCCACACAGAACCCCCATGACCATCAGAAAATACTTAAGGCCATCCAGTCCAACTCCTTCACCAGGGAAAGAAAATGTAATCAAAGCCCTCCTGACAGAGAGCCATCCAGCCATAGATATAGATGTATATGATTCACACACACACAGATATAGTATCATAGATCTGAAAGGGACCCCTAAAGAAGGACAATGATATGTTGCATGTTCCAGAGCAGGCAAACCAGACACTCTCCACATCAACACTGACAAAGAAACAATAAGAAATACTTTTATCCCACAAGCATTACATATATTAGAAACCAACACTTTCTCATTACTTTATTTTCCAGCACACGAGACTAGACCACAGCAACGCGTGGCAGGGGACAGCTAGTAAGTAAATAAAATAAATAAACTTGGAAACCTATGAGACACTAATGAGATGTTATAGTTATGTTTAATTGTTTATTATGTCATTGTTTTAATTGTTTTTAAACTGTTTTTATGATGCTGAGCATTGAATTTTGCTATTGTTAACCGCTTTGAGTCACCAAGGGCTGAGAAAAGTGGTATATAAATGGTGTAAATAAATAAATAAAATAAACTTCAAGATATAAATGTTGCAAATAAATAAATAAATACTGTAATCTAGTTTTAATAATAATAATAATAATAATAAACCTTTATTTATACCCCGCGACCATCTCCCGCAGGACTCGGTGCGGCTTACAAGAGGCCGAGCCCAAATACATCACAAAACATAACAATAAATAACTCATAACAAAGCAAAACAATACAATAATGGCACGACGCATTTAAAAACCTGTGGCAGGGCCAAATGTAAGGATTAAAATTTAAAAATGCTGGGCATGTCCAAGGGAAATAGGATGGATATTTTAGGGATAGGTGGGCGTGCAGACAGTTCTAAATCTCTCGCAAAGTGCATTTGGGATTCCTTATTCTGGGAAGGCACACTGGAACATCCACGTTTTCAAGCTCCTTCTAAAGACTGCCAACGTTGGGGCCTGCCTGATCATAGGATCAAAGAGTTGGAAGAGACCACATGGGCCATCCAGTCCAACCCCCTGCCAAGAAGCAGGAATAATGTCCTTGGGGAGGAAGTTCCAGTCATGGGGCCCCCACCGAGAAGGCCCTGTCCCTCGTTCCCACCAATCGCACTTGCGATGCAGGTGGGATTGTGAGCAGGGCCTCTCCAGATGAACGAAGAGATTGTGCACCAGTTGCGCCCGTACCTTGGGAAGTCTGATCTGGCCACAGTGGTCCACGCTCTTGTTACATCCCAAATAGATTACTGCAACGCACTCTACGTGGGGTTGCCCTTGAAGACTGTTCGGAAACTTCAACTGGTCCAGCGAGCGGCAGCCAGATTACTCACAGCGTCATACAGGGAGCCCCCCCCCCCCCCCCGCTGTGTCTGCTCCAGTGGCTGCCAGTTCAGTTCCGAGCACAATTCAAGGTGCTGGTTTTGACCTACAAAACCCTATACGGTTCCAGTCCAGTGTATCTGTCCGAACGCATCTCCCTCTACGTCCCACCCCGGAGTTTGAGATCATCTGGGGAGGCCCTGCTCTCGACCCCACCACTATCACAAGTGAGGTTTTGGGGAATGAGGAGCAGGGCCTTCTCAGTGGTGGCCCCTCACCTGTGGAACTCTCTCTCTCGAGGGAAATTAGGTCATCAACATCCCTCCTCTCCTTCAGGAGGAAGGTAAAGACGTGGTTGTGGGACCAGGCCTTTGGGCAATCTGACAACTAGATAAGGACAATCAGACGACTAGGACTGACAGGACAGACAAAGTGGAATTGGAAATTGGACTATGAGATGGCGAACGCTGACCCTTAATTAGGTGTAAGTGGCTTTTATTGGTTTTATTGTTGTAATGCAGAAACTGTTGCTAACTGTTAATTGCTGCTATGTTGTTTTATACTACTGTTATGTGATGCCGGCATCAAATTGTGTCTTTGTAAGGTGCCCTGAGTCCCCTCCGGGGTGAGAAGCCCGGGGTAGAAGTCACCGAAATAAATCAATCAATAAATAAATAAAATTGTGTGGGTTCGTTTTGAAACTTTTCTTGGTTTTTCTAGTTTGTACAGATAACTACTTTGTACAAAACTGGTCTTCTTCCTATCGGATCCGTTTGCACCAGGCAAAGGGAGTGGCGAACCCAAAACTCCCCACTGGAGGACCTACCTCTGCGTTTAGTATGCCCACTGGGGTTTTTATACAGATCCATACATGTGCATATATAAGTATATACATATATATTTATATATACACACACACCTTGTTTTGTGGGCTAGGGTGTGGTTCCGACGTTCCGGGAAAAAACACACAAAAATATCACCAAACATTCCCCAAAATAAAACACTTTTTGCCTGTGTTGTGTGTCTACCTTTTTTCCAAAATCCATCCTTTGTCAAGGCAAGTCTTTTTTTTAATTTTTGAGGGGGGGGGATTGTTTCGCCACATCCTCGGCACACCCAGAAAGCCAAATCTCCCCAAATCTTCCGACTCTTGTCTCCAAAACCATCGCAACTGTGCAAAATAACAATAAAGCAACACCCCCCCCCGCCCCATGATTTCGGATAGAGCCCCTCCCTATGCTCTACCCAATTAATAAATTAAAATAAATCCCTTTTGCCTGCTGGGGATGGCAAAGCAGACTGCGATGACAGTCAGGTGGAGGGGATCAATAAGCCAGCCTTTGCGTGACGCCTTTCTCTATCCCTCCCTCCCTCCCTCCCTGCCTCCTTCCTTCCTTCCCTCCCTCCCTCCGCCCCCACGTCAATGATTCCACCATCTCCGGTCACAGCCTCCGAAGCATTAACCCTCCACTCTGGCAGAGGAACAAGAAAGCTGCACACTTCCAAATAAAATGTCCTCTCCGAGGAGGAGGAGGAGGAGGAGGAGGAGGAGGCGGCGAGGGGAGGGGACAAGAAGTCTTGCGCGCCACGGCACTTCGGCGGCCGGCATGTGCCTTGCCTCCAGCCAGTTTCCCCAGGGTAGATCTATGGGGGATACCCCCTACTCTTTGGGGTCTATTTAATCCTTTTCTCCTATATTTTTAATTTTACCATCGGCCTCGCCTTCCCACCCACGCGAGGAAAGGCGGCATCACCGATGCCGAAAGGGATGGGTGGGTGGAGAAAGCACAATCGTGGGTGCCAGCGCCAATGAAGGTGTGTGTGTGTTTTTGGGGCCTCCCCCCCCCAAAACATACACATTTCTACACCCAACAGTATCTCGGAGGAGGGTGGCAAAAGACCCACAGAGGCCAGGTTTTGGAGGGAAGCCCAAGTTTTGGAGGAAAGCTCTGCCAACTCATCCATGTGCCCTTAAAAAGAGCAACTGCCACCATGTTTTCAAGGATTCACTGCCCAGGAAACAGGGCCCTTTCCGTCTTACCCTGCCCCACAGGTGAAGGGGGACAACAGCCATGCAGACACATGGCTGCATGGCTGTTGTCCGAAGTACCAACCAAAGCAGTACTGAAGCAGTACCGAAGTACCGACCGAAGCAGTACTGACGTACCAACTGAAGCAGTACTGACGTACCAACTGAAGCAGTACTGAAGCAGTACTGAAGTACCAACTGAAGAAGTACAGAAGTACCAACCAAAGCAGTACCGAAGTACTGACAGAAGCAGTACTGAAGCAGTACCGAAGTACCGACCAAACCAGTACCGAAGTACCAACCCGAAGTAGTACCGACTGAAGAAGTACCTAAGTACCAACCGAAGCAGTACTGAAGCAGTACCGAAGTACCGACTGAAGCAGTACAGAAGTACCAACTGAAGCAGTACCGAAGTACCGACAGAAGCAGTACCGAAGTACCGACCGAAGTAGTACCGACTGAAGAAGTACCTAAGTACCGACCGAAGCAGTACTGAAGTACCGACCAAAGCAGTGCCGAAGTACCGACCGAAGCAGTACCGAAGTACTGACCGAAGAAGTACCAAAATACCGACCGAAGCAGTACTGTAGTACCGACCGAAGCAGTACCGAAGTACCAACCGAAGCACTACCAAAGTACCGACCGAAGTAGTACCGAAGTACCGACCGAAGCACTACCAAAGTACCGACCGAAGCACTACCAAAGTACCGACCTAAGCAGTACCGATACAATGACCAAAGCAGTTCCGATGTACCGACCTAAGCAGTTCCGACGTACTGACTGAAGCAATACTGACGTACTGACCGAAGCAGTACCGAAGTACTGACCAAAGCACCACTGCAAGCTAGGCCGTGCCGTCCCACCCCATGGCTTGGGGCCTGATGCTCATCCCTTCATTTCTCTTTGGTCGCTCAGCAACAGAGTTAGCTTCCATGGTCGCCTGCCATCGTTTGGCAGGCGACAGCCTCGGGGACTGTGCGTGATGCCAAGCCTAGTCTTCTCACCCCCCACCCCCATACACAGCCGCGCAGACACACACTCACAGCTACACCACAATCGAAACACTCCTTAAAGGAAAGCAGCCGAATTGGTTGTCCTCCAAGCAGCAATTCCTAGCCACCAGTTAAGATATCTACTAAAAAGAGATGATGGGAGTTGTAGATTCACAAAACTCTGGGGCCCACTGGTCACCCGCTCAGGGCCTAAGACACATCTGCCTCAGGAGAAAATTGAGATTTACCCCTCTGAAAGTAAGGTCACTTTTGGATTTACCCTCCCAAAATTGTTCATTTTTGAGGGTTTTCACAAGTGTTTTTGATGTTTGACCATCCTTGTGGGAGGCTTCTCTCATGTCCCCGAATGGGGAGCTGGAGCTGACAGAGGGAGCTCATCCGCACTCTCCCCGGATTTGAACCTCTGACCTGTCGGTCTTCAGTCCTGCCGAATATTGGCATTCTTAAAATGCCAATATTCAAATTTTTGCAAATTTCACCATGTAACTGTTATCAGTTCCATAGCTGACGCAACAGAATGGCACCCAATCCATATGTGCAAATAACACCTCAAAATTCAACATTATTCATATATGAGGGTAGAATGAAAAGTAATGCCTCCACCTCCGTAACTCCTCTACGGATGGCAGTACTGGCACGCAGCAGGTACTGGCTTGTTCAGTAGACTCTCCTCTACAGTTCCAATTGGGCAGGAAGCCTTAGCATTGAACAGTTGCATTGTTAAAGTGAAAAGTAATGCCTCCACCTTCGTAACTCAACAGATGGCAGTACTGGTATGTGGCAGGTACTGGCTTGTTCGGTAGACTCTCCTCTACAGTTCCAATTGGCGGGAAGCCTGAGCATTGAACGGTTGTGTTGTTAACATGCAAAGTATGGAAGCCTGCGCATACTTAAGCAACGTGCAGTCATTGAATTCTTGACAGCAGAAGGTGTCACCCCAAGGGAGAGTCATCAGAGAGTGCAAGGTGTTTGTGGTGATTGTGTTGATGTGAGTACTGTGCGTTTAAAGTTGTTGAGGTGACACTTTCTGCTGTCAAGAATTCAATGACTGCATGTTGCTTAAATTGCATTGACCGACCGTCTGCGCAGGGTTCCATACTTCACACTTTAACAACACAACCGTTCAATGCTAAGGGTTCCCACCAAAATGGAACTGTAGAGGTGCGTCTACTGAACAAGCCAGTACCTGCCGCATACCAGTACTGCCATGTGTTGAGGAGTTACGAAGGGGGAGGCATTACTTTGTCTGCTAAGGCTTCTGGCCAAAATGGAACTGTAGAGGAGAGTCTACTAAACAAGCCAGTACCTGCCGCATACCAGTACTGCCATCTGTTGAGTTACGAAGGTGGAGGCATTACTTTGTCTGCTAAGGCTTCCGGCCAAAATGGAACTGTAGAGGAGAGTCTACTGAACAAGCCAGTACCTGCCGCATACCAGTACTGCCATCTGTTGAGGAGTTATGAAGGTGGAGGCATTACTTTGTCTGCTAAGGCTTCCAGCCAAAATGGAACTGTAAAGTAGAGTCTACTGAACAAGCCAGTACCTGATGCATACATTACTGCCATCCGTTGAGGAGTTACGAAGGTGGAATCATTACTTTGTCTGCTAAGGCTTCCAGCCAAAATGGAACTGTAGAGGAGAGTCTACTGAACAAGCCAGTACCTGCCGCATACCAGTACTGCTATGTGTTGAGGAGTTACGAAGGGGGAGGCATTACTTTGTCGGCTAAGGCTTCCGGCCAAAATGGAACTGTAGAGGAGAGTCTACTGAACAAGCCAGTACCTGCCGCATACAGTACTGCCATCTGTTGAGGAGTTACGAAGGTGGAGGCATTACTTTGTCTGCTAAGGCTTCCGGCCAAAATGGAACTGTAGAGGAGAGTCTACTGAACAAGCCAGTACCCAAATTCCACACTATACACAACATATTTGCAAGTCTGTAGCATACATTTTTTTCGGTTCCATCATTAGCCAACAAACGTTCAAGAAGAATGGCACCCAAAGCAATATGTACCAAAGACACCCCGAAATTTAACATTACTCACAATATATCTGCAAATGTGTACCATAAAAGAACTATCAATTCCACCATTCGCCAGCAAAAAATACCAAATATGTGCAAAAGAACCCCAAAATACTGCACCTCTCAGACCCAAAACAAAGGCACCCCGATATTGCTTCTCTCACCTAAACATTGCACCCTCATATGAAAGATAACCCTTTTGCCTCCATTCTCACCCCAAAATATTGAAGGGGAACCCCTTCCTTCCTCCCCCCTCATCCCTAAAATAATGCCTCTCATATGAATGATTGACAGCTTCCTTTCTCCCTCTCAACTCCCAAATACTGCACCCCAATATTAGAGCAGGCCTCTTGCACCCTAAAATTCAAAAAGGCCCCTTGCTGCTTCTTCTTCTCCCTCTCACTCCCCAAATAATACATTTCTTCTCACTCAACCGCTGAAAACTGCACACTCCAGATGAAAAGGAACCCCAAAATACTGCACCCCAAAATTTTAAAAAGGCACTTTGCTGCTGCTGTTTCTTCCCTCACCCCAAATAATACTGACTATGAAGGAGATTCTTTTTTTTCTCTCAACCCTAGAACATTGCACCCCCAAGAGGAAAGAGAACCCCAATATCCTGTCACACACCCCAAAACAATGCAACTCAATATGAGAAGTAACTCTTTCCTTTCTCTCCCTCACCCCTAAAATGTTCCTCCTCATATGAGTGAATTACACCTTACTATCTCTTTCTCAACTCCCAAATGCTGCACCCTAATATTTGAGCACCCCAAAATATTGCACCCTGAAATTCAAAATTCTTCTCTCTCACCCCCCCCAAATAATATCTGCCTTCTGCTTCAACCCCAGATCATTGCACCCCAAAGAGGAAAGGGAACCCCATGTGATCTCTCACTCACCCCCCAAAACAATGCACCTCAATATAAGAAAAAACTACCTGCTTGCACTTAGAGCAGGCCTCTTGCTTTTGCTTCTTCTTCTCTCTCACCCCCAAATAATACCTTTCTTCTATTCCAACTCCAGAACATTGCACCCCAAAAAGGGAAGGGAACCCCAATATCCTCTCTCTCACCCCAAAAACAACGCACCTCAATATGGAAAAGAACCCTTTGCTACCACTCTCTCCCCCAAAACAAGATACCCCGATATTGCTCCTCTCACCAAAACATTGCACCCCAATATGAAAGAGAACCCCCTGTGCTTACATTCTGAACCCCAATATATTAATAGGAAGCCCCTTCCTTCCTCTCCCTCAACCCTAAAATAATGCTCCTCATAGAAATGAATGACACCTCCCCATCTTTCTCTGAACTCCCAAATACTGCACCCCAATACTAGAGCACCCCAAAATATTGGACCCTAAATTTTAAAAAGGCCCTTTACTTCTTCTCTTTCACTCCCCCAAATAATACCTGCCATCTGTTTCAACCCCAGAAAAGGGAACCACAATATCCTTTCTAACACAACACAACATCCCTCAATATGACTGACTTCCCTTTCTCCCTGAACCCCAAAATAGTTCCACAATAGGAAAGGGGACCCCAAAAATATGGACACCCCAAAATACAGCTCCACAATAGGAAAGGGGACCCCAAAAACTAGGCACCCCAAAATACAGCTCCACAATAGGAAAGGGGACCCCAAAAACTAGGCACCCCAAAATACAGCTCCACAATAGGAAAGGGCCCCCCAATTAAGGCACCCCTCCCCAATAGGAAAGGGGACCCCAAAATATAGATCCACTATAGAAAATGGGCTCCCAAAATACAGCTCCACAATAGGAAAGGGGCCCCCAAAAATAAAGCACCCCAAATTACAGCTCCACAATAGGAAAGCCCCCCCCAAAGGCACCCCTCCACAATAGGAAAGGGGACCCCAAAAATAAGGCCCTCCAACATACAGCTCCACAATAGGAAAGAGACCCCAAAAATAAGGCCCTCCAACATACAGCTCCACAATAGGAAAGGGGACCCCAAAAATAAGGCCCTCCAACATACAGCTCCACGATAGGAAAGGGGACCCCAAAAATAAGGCCCTCCAACGTACAACTCCACAATAGGAAAGGGAAACCCCCAAAAAGGCACCCCAAAGTACAATTCCACAATAGGAAAGCCCCCCCCAAATAAGGCACCCCTCCACAATAGGAAAGGGGACCCCAAAAATAAGGTACCCTAAGCTAGTTCCACAATATAAAAGGGGACCCTAAAAATAAGGCACCCCTCCACAATAGGAATGAGGACCCCAAGATAGAGCACAATAAAAAGGGAACCCCAAAAATAAGGCACCCCAAAATACAGGTCCACAATACAAAAGAGGACCCCAAAATAAGGCACCCCCAAAAGAGCCCCACAATAGGAAACGGGCCCCCCAATAATAAGGCACCCCTCCACAATAGGAAAGGGGACCCCAAGATACAGCTCCACAATAGGAAAGGGGACCCCAAAATAAGACACCCCTCCACAATACAAGAGGGGTCCCCAAAATAAGGCACCCCAAAATACAGCTCCACAATAGGAAAGGGGATCCCCAAAATAAGACATCCCTCCACACCAGGAAAGGGGACCCCAAAAATAAGGTACCCTAAGCTAGTTCCACAATATAAAAGGGGACCCTAAAAATAAGGCACCCCTCCACAATAGGAATGAGGACCCCAAGATAGAGCACAATAAAAAGGGAACCCCAAAAATAAGGCACCCCAAAATACAGGTCCACAATACAAAAGAGGACCCCAAAATAAGGCACCCCCAAAAGAGCCCCACAATAGGAAACGGGCCCCCCAATAATAAGGCACCCCTCCACAATAGGAAAGGGGACCCCAAGATACAGCTCCACAATAGGAAAGGGGACCCCAAAATAAGACACCCCTCCACAATACAAGAGGGGTCCCCAAAATAAGGCACCCCAAAATACAGCTCCAAAATAGGAAAGCCTCCCCCAAAATAAGACACCCCTCCACAATACAAGAGGGGTCCCCAAAATAAGGCACCCCAAAATACAGCTCCACAATAGGAAAGGGGATCCCCAAAATAAGACATCCCTCCACACCAGGAAAGGGGACCCCAAAAATAAGGCACCCCAACATTAATGGGGAGGCCTTGCTTCTCGTTCATCCCCAAAATACATCTTTCTCTGCCTCCTCTCCCCAAATTATCGCCGTTGAAACCCACATTTCGACCTCCAAATAGCCCCCAAATTTTTCAGAACTTCCATATTTCCCCCTTAAAAGAGCCCCTCAATAATTGAATTGATATCCTGGCCTATTTTTTCCCCTCCACGAGGAAGGCCACTCACCTCACTGGATGCAACGACACCCCCAATTCCGCTCAACCCCACCCCTTTCCATTCAGGAGTAAGCCCCCCCGATTGGACG
Source organism: Anolis sagrei ordinatus (assembly GCF_025583915.1). Lineage (NCBI taxonomy): Eukaryota > Metazoa > Chordata > Lepidosauria > Squamata > Anolidae > Anolis > Anolis sagrei. The sequence goes on from NW_026844700.1 coordinate 4,942,345, forward strand.
CCGGGCCGTCAATCATGCTGTCAAGCCCGCCCCTTGGCGAACCCCACAACTCTCATTGGACGCCGGGCCGTCAATCATGCTGTCAAGCCCGCCCCTTGATGAACCCCATCACTCTCATTGGACGCCGGGTTGTCAATCATGTTGTCAAGCCCGCCCTTTGGTGAACCCCACTCCTCTCATTGGACGCCGGGATGTCAATCATTGAGAGAAGCCCGCCCCCCGCGCCCCTTGCTTACCTGAGGGGTTTTGGGATGGGGAAAAAGGCCGGCGGAGGTTCCACACGAGCGGGGAAGGTTTCGGAGCGGGAACGGAGGCGGGAGACCGGCGGCAGACGCGGCGCCACGGAGAACCACCCGTAGCCGCCGCCGGAGCCGGCACCCACCACAAACAATGCTTCTGATTGGGCCGCCAGCCCCGCCGGGCACGCCCCGCCTCCCGACGGCTTCCTACGACGCCCATTGGACGTCCTTTCAGAGCGACGGGCTAACCTTCCAATCAGGACGGAAATCGCGAAATCATCCCCCCCCTTATCGCCTATTGGTCGATAAAGTTCTTGATTGGCGTCACTTTCGGCCAACCCGCGGCGGCGGAGACGCGAAATCGCAAATGGTTCCTTCCCTTATCGCCTATTGGACAAAGGAGTGCTTGATTGACGTCAAGTTCGGCCAACCCGCGGCGGCGGAGACGTGAAATGGCAAAGGATCCCTCCCCTTATCGCCTATTGGTCAAACGAATTCCCTCCCTTATCGCCTATTGGTCAAACGAGTGCTTGATTGGCGTCACGTTCAACCAACCCGCGCCGGCGGAGACGCGAAATCGCAAATGGTCCCTCCCCTTATCGCGTATTGGTCGAACGCATTCTTGATTGGCGTCACGTTCAACCAACCCGCGGCGTTGGAGACGCGAAATCGCAAAGGATCCCTCCCCTTATTCCCTATTGGTCGAACGAGTGCTTGATTGGCGTCACGTTCGGCCAACCCTCGGCGGCGGAGTTCCCCGCTGGGTCCCTTTCTCTGAATAAGCCGCCACATCCGGGTAACTGCCGGCCTCATGGATGAATGTGTCGGCGGGCCAAAATACAAATAAAAGGGCGGGGCGAAGCGAAGCGGGGAGGCTGCCCATCTTTCCTCGCTCGCCCTAAGGGCTTTTTGACCCCAGGTCGCCACCGTAGGCCTAGATAGATTTCAAAGCCTTTTTTTGGGCTTTTCTGACATTTTCAGATAAATAATAACAAATAATAAAACATATTCATAATGATAAACAAACAAAGGCACAAGTGAACCCCCAACAACTAAATAATAATATAGTTCTATTAAATATAACTAATTTTAATATAATATCTAATTAAATATCTAAATATTACATATTAATTTATTTTTAATCTTTATTAAATCTAAATATTTAATATTAATATAAAAAGAAATATATATATTTGATAATTTCCTATATTTCTATTAAATCATTTTAAATGTAATATATTATATAGTAATTTATTTAATCTAAATATTTAATATTAATATAAAACGAAATATTTTGATATTTTCATATTATCCTATTAAACAATTTTAAATTGAATAATATAATATAATATATTAATTTAAATACTTATTAATTTATATTTTTATTCATTAATACTATATCTAATATATTTAATATGTTTCCTTAATTTTTTAATAATATATCATAAATATTGAGTAATAGAATACGAATTTGTATTCGATATTTTCATATATATATATATATTAAATCATTTTAAATTTAGTTATATATTTAGTTTAATATTTATTTATTTTTAATATTTATTTTTAATGTTTATTTATTAATATTTCATATATTTAATAATATAAATATTTATTAATATATTTGATGTTTTCATATTATTCTATTAAATAATTTTAAATTTGATAATATATTTTAATACTTATTAATTTATATTTAATATTTAATATAAATATTTACTAATATAAGTATTCATTACTATATCTGTTTAATGTTTGCTTAATTTTAATAATATCATAAATATTTATTACTATAATACTATAATATTACTATAATACGAATATATATTTGATATATTCATATATTAAAGAATTTTAAATTTAATAACATATTTAGTTTAATATTTATTTTAAATATTTTAATTAATATTTAATATTTTTAACAATATATCATACTTTATTAATGTAATACGGATATATATTTGATATTCTCATATATTTCTATTAAACAATTTTAAATGTAATAATATATTTATTTTAATACTTAATTTATATTTTATATTTAATATAAATATTTACTGATATAATAAATATTCATTAATACTATATCTAATATATTTAATGTTTGCTTAATTTTTAATGATATATCATAAATATATTATTAAATTTTTAATAATATATCATAGATATTGAGTAATATAATACGAATTTATATTCAATATCTTCATGTTATATTAAGTCATTTTAAATTTAATAATACATTAATTTTAATACTTATTTATTTTTAAAATTTATGTATTAATATTTAATATGTTTAATAATATATCATACATATTTATTTATTAATATAATACAATTATATATATTTGATCTTTTCCTATATTTATATTAAATCATTTTAAATTTAATAATCTATTTATATTAATATTTATTTTTTTAATATTGATTTATTAACATTTAATATAAATATTTACTAATGTAATCAGTATGCATTAATACTACATCAAATATATCTATTTTTGCTTAATGTAAATATTTAGTAATATATCAAAAATCTTTTATAAAATACGATTATATATAATTGATATTTTCCTGTTTATATTAAATTTAAATTTAGTAATGTATTTATTTTAATACTTATTAATTTATTTGTAATATTTATTTTAAATATTTAATGTAAATATTTACTAATATAATCAGTATTCATTAATACTACATCTAATATATCTAATGTTTGCTTAATGTAAGTATTTAATAATATATCATAAATATTAATATAATGCGACTATATATATTTGATATTTTCCTATATTCATAGTAAATCATTTTAAATTTAGTAATATATTTATTTCAGAATTTTAAACTTAATCATATATTTATTTCAATATATATATATTTATTCTTAATATTTATATACTAGTGTTAAATATATTTACTAATAGAATAAATATTCATTAATACTACATCTAATATAGTTAATGTTTGCTTAATGTAAATATTTCATTATTTATTTCCCATACTTATATTTATGCATTTTTATATTTTATTTTGATATTTATATTTAATATAAATATTTCTTAATATAATACAATATATTAATATTATTATTTATTATTTAATTATTTAATATATTTATATTAAATAATGTATTTGTTTCATATTTGATATATTTAATAAATATTAATATATTACATCTAATATAATATATATCTATAATATTAAACAATTTTATATTTCATAATAAAATATCTATTTAAAATAACTGTTTAATAATATTTTTAAACAACAACCCAGTGATTCCTTCCATGAAAGCCTTCGACAATACAATATTTTTATTTTTAATATTAATTTAGTTTTTTTTTTCACTGCTGCATCACATTTTTGGCTCATGCTGAGCCATATATATTAGTATCCTCAAGCCATGGCTATATTATTTTCCTCTATCTGGACAGTAGACCCCTTTAGATGCAGCCTAGGATCGCATTGGCCTTTTGTGCTGCTGCGCCACACTCTTGGCTCATGTTCAGCCATATATATATATATATATATATATATATATATATATATATATATATATAAAACTACTGTGAAGCCATGGCTATATTATTTTCCTCCATCTGGACACTAGACTCCTACAGATGCAGCCTAGGAGAGCGTTGGCCTTCTTCACACTCTAGGCTCATGTTCAGTCAAATATATTACTAACTAGCTTGGGGACCCAGTGGTGCCCGGGTTATTTGAGAAAGGCATTGTGTGCCAAGGTTGGTCTTTATCAGTTACTTATGTGGCTTGCAGTGCTCTCAGGAAGTGAGTGAAGGTACTGCGAGTCCCATGGTTCATCCTCCTCCAAACAGCATCAGGATGTAGAGTGGGCCATGGGGGCTCTGTGTGCCAAGTTTGGTCTTGATCGGTCATTGCATGAGGGTTGCAGCGGTCTCGGGAAGTGAGTGAAGGTACTTCAAGTCCCATCACCTGTGGTCCATCCTCCTCCAAACTTCACCAGGATGTAGAATGGGTGATGGGGGCTCTGTGTGCCAAGTTTGGTCTTGATCAGTCATTGGATGAGGGTCGCGGCGGCCTTGGGAATTAGGTGGAGGTACCTCAAGTCCCATCATCCATGGTCCATCCTCCTCCAAACTGCAGTAGGATGTAGTGGGTCATGGGGGCTCAGTGTGCCAAGTTTGGTCTTTATCGGTCTTTGTTGGAGGCCACAGTGGTCTTTGGGAACCAAAGGGTTTAAAAGTACTACAAATCCTATCATCCATTGTCCATCCTCCCTCAAACCTCACCAGGACCTAAAGACGGTCATGGGGGTTATGTGTGCCAAGTTTGGTCTTGATCAGTTAATGGATGAGGGTCGCAGCGGTCTCGGAAAGCGAGTGGAGGTATTTCAAGTCCCATCATCCATGGTCTGTCCTCCTCCAAACCACAGTAGGATGTAGAGTGGGTCATGTTTGGTCTTTATTGGTCTTTGTTGGAGGCCACAGTGGTCTGTGGGAACTGAATTATTTATTTATTTACAACATTTCTACCCCACCCTTCTCACCCCCAAGGGTACTACAAATCCCATCAAGTACTAAAAACCCCATCATCCACTGTCCATCTTCCCCCAAACCTCACCAAGATGTAAAGGGGGTCATGGGCGTTATGTGTGCCAAGTTTGGTCCAGGTCTGCCACCCGTGCTGGTCGAAGTGGCCTGTAGAAGTGGCAGCCAATCAGAAAGCTTCCACATACATACATACATACACTTTTATTATATACTAGCTTGGGGACCCGGCGGTGCCCGGGTTTTTCTGAGAAAGGCATTGTATGCCAAGGTTGGTTTTTACCAGTTATTTATGTGGCTCACAGTGCTCTCGGGAAGTTAATGAAGGTACTGCAAGTCCCATAATCCATAGTCCAACCTCCTCCAAACCGCACCAGGATGTAGAGTGGGTCATGGGTGCTCTGTGTGCCAAGTTTGGTCTTTATCAGTCTTTGTTGGGGGCCGCAGTGGTTTGTGGGATCCGAAGGGTTTGAAAGTACTACAAATCCCATCATCCACTGTCTGTCCTCCCTCAAACCTCGCCAGGATGTAAAGGCGGTCATGGGGATTATGAGTGCCAAGTTTGGTCTTGCTCAGTCATTGGATGAGGGTCGTAGTGGTCTCGGGAAGTGAGTGGAGGTACTTCATGTCCCATTATCCATGGTCCTCCCTCCTCCAAACTGCAGTAGGATGTAGAGTGGGTCATGGGGGCTCTGTGTGCCAAGTTTGGTCTTCATCGGTCTTTGTTGGGGACCATATTGGTCCGTGGGAACAAAAGCGTTTGAAAGTACTACAAATCCCATAATCCATGGTCCAACTCTCCCAAACCGTACCAGGATGTAAACTGGGTCATGGGGGTTATGTGTGCCAAGTTTAGTCCAGGTTCACCATTCGTAGCGGTCACAGTGGCTTGTGAAAGTGGCAGCCAATCAGAAAGCTGCCACATACACCGCCCTCCCTCCCTCCGCATACAAACACTGACTTTTATTATATACATAGATAGATATAGATGTGAAGCCATTGCGATAGACTAGGAGGATGGACACTGAATGATCTGATAACAGTGGGGTATCAATATAGAAGATGCCATTTGTCTCTTCCTCTTGGCTCTTCTCCATTGCATCCGAGCCGCTACCGAAGTAGAAACAACTGTCTGAAGTCAGCTAATTGGATGATGAGAAAGTTGGCCAGCAAATGGCACTGATACTCCCTCGGTTCCTCCGTTTGTGGACACGAAACACAGCCGAGACCCGGAAATGGAAAATACAGAAGCATCTTTATTTACAGAACCGGGAACGTCGGAAACGAACGGACGAACAAAAGGAACAAAACGAACGGGGGGGAAAAAAAAGGAAAGAACGATACAACAAATGGAAGAGAGGCGTGATGGAGGTTGACTCCGTATTGCACAATTCGAGCCCTGAGGAGACCAAGTGTGTTTGTGTTAAACCGCACGACCCCTTTCTTTCCCGTTTTACGCTTCGTCAGCAAAGAAATGGGGGGCAAAACAGTCTCTGCAACGAATTGGGGGGCTGGCCCAAAGAGGCACGAACGCAATGAAGAGAGAGGGAGGAGCAAGGTCAAATCCTCTTCCAGAGCTCATTTTTTTTGTTTTTGAAGGGATAACAATTCCCAAAACTCCCTTTTATCAGCCATGCTGGATGGGTGGGTTTCGGGCACGGCAGAATCCGGTCCGTTCTGCACCGCCGAAAAGGGTGGGACGGACGCGGAAAATAATAAATAAATTATAAAACAGCTTTCCTCCTTCTTCCCCTCAAAACACGGACGGTAAAAATAGAATCCAACTTGGCAACGATGTTTGTGTGTGTATGTGTGTGTGTATGGGGGGGGGGTTGTCACAGGAAGAGGGGGACACACCCCGCTTTCTATAGGGCTCTCTCTTCTCCCAAACTGAACTCAGATGGATTTCGGTTGCCGTCGGATGGACGGCGAACGGATGAAACATCCACCAAAAAGGGACACACGTTCCATGGAGACGCAGGAAAAAAAGGGGGGCACACATACGGGGTTCGGGGGGACGGGACGCACGCGGGGTCGTGGGGATCGTGCCCGGGTGTCACATGCAAAGTGCATTGTCAAGACAGGAGTGGGCTACTCTTAAGCTCGGCACCCCGAAATGCGGTCCACGGGACCCCCCCTCCGGTGCCAATGGGACCCCCTTTTCCCCGCGAGATGGGGAACCCTCCAAGGAGAGGGGAGACCTATAGATTCATTCCTCTATAATCCTCTCTTCCCCAAAAAGAGGGGGAGGGTACCCTCTTTTCTCGGTGGGAAAGGCTGGGGAGACCCTCCAAGAATTGGGGGGCCTACACCTCTCTCGCCGTACCAATTCCCTGCTCCCCATTGTGCCCCCCAATGGCCTCTCTCACCTTATCATCGCCCTACTCCCAGGTGTGTTCCCCAAAACGTGGTCCTTGAGACCCGCCCACCGTGCCAATGGAACCCCTTTTCTTGGTGGGATGGGAAAAGAATGAGGGGACCCCCACATTGGTCCGGGATCTCTCCCCATACAGTTACCCTGGTCTTCCAGGAATGGAACCCACAAACCGGTCCGGGGTCTTTCCCATTTCCAATTCCATCCCCCAAAGGAAATTAATTGGGGGGGGGGCAAGATTGGCCATACCAATTATCTATGCCCCCTTCCAAGAGTGGGAAGACCTTCCCCTTTTGAGTGGTCTTGCTATCTCTCACCCCACAACTCCCTATTTTCCAGTTTTGCCCCCTAAAGAAAATGGGGTCCCTCGGAAATGGGGGAGGGGGGGTCATCCCGGCCGACCGCCTCCTGCCCCAATTTGGTATCAGCTCCAGTTCTGTCCCGGAATATTTGCTATCTTGCTGGGATTGTAGGGGGCAAAAGAGAGGATGTTGGTGGACGGGAGGTGGTGGGAACGAGGGGAGCCGCCCCCCACTTTCCGGGCTAGCATTCCAGGTTGGCCCCAAAGCTCTTCCGGCAGTCGATGGCCTTGGAAGTGGGGGGCTGAGCCCTCCGCTGCTTCAGCGACTCCTTGCCCATGCTGCCGGCCAACTTGGAGAAGGCGGACTTGTATTTCTTGTCAAAGTCAGCTGGAGAAGGGAGAAAGAGAAGATGATGGCCTGGGATTCATAGTTCAGCAAGGGCTCCTGGGGGTCGTCCAACATGCTCCTCCCCCCCTCCCCGAGGATCATGTCATGGCAGCCAAAGTGGAATCGTAGCACTCTTAATTTTTGTAATATGGATGGCCTTACAATTCCACCAGGAAACGCTGGGATTTGTAGTTTAGGGGAGAGTAGAATAGAATAAAATGAAACGGGGAGACCGACCCCATCTTCTCCTTACCCAGGTCGACGTGGTCTCTGCCCAAAGCGGCCAGCTTGAGAAACAGGATCTCCCGGTAAATGCTCCTGGAAAGGAGAAAAGAAGAGCAAGAAAGCAAGGACATGCATATCATCATCATCATCATCATCATCATCATCATCATCATCATCATCATCAACATCATCCTATATTTTAACTATGTTGCACTCTGTCTTACAGGCAAGCAAATAATAATAATAATAATAATAATAATAATATTATTATTACTACTACTACTACTACTACTACTATCATCATCCCAAGTTTTGAGGAAAGACAGGTAACAACAACTGTCTTACAAGCAAGCAAATAATAATAATAATAATAATAATTATTATTATTATTATTACTACTACTACTACTACTACTACTACTATCATCATCCCAAGTTTTGAGGAAAGACAGGTAACAACAACAACAACAACCATAACACCAACAACAAAACAACCAATATCATCATAATCACAATCATCATCATCACGTTTTAACTATGTTGCACTCTGTCTTACAGGCAGATAAGAATTACTACTACTACTACTACTACTACCATCATCATTCCTTGCCTCAAATTCTCAGGAAAAGCAGGTAGCAACAACTATCATCATCATATGTGTTAACTATGTTGCACTCTGTCTTACAGGTAAGCAAATTATTATTACTACTACTATTAGTACAACTACTACTATCATCATCATCATCATCCCAAGTTTTGAGGAAAGGTAGGCAACAACAACAACAAAAAATCATCATCATCACCATCATCATATGTGTTAACTATGTTGCACTCTGTCTTACAGGCAAGCAAATTATTATTACTACTACTATTACTACAACTACTATCATCATCATCATCATCCCAAGTTTTGAGGAAAGACAGGTAACAACAACAACAACCACAACAACCAATATCATCATAATCACAATCATCATCATCATCACATGTTTTAACTATGTTGAACTCTTTCTTACAGGCAGATAAGAATTATTATTATTATTACTACTATTACTACTACTATCATCATCATCATCATCATCATCATCATTCCTTGCCTCAAGTTCTCAGGAAAGGCAGGTAACAACAACAACTATCATCATCATCATCATCATATGTGTTAACGATGCTGCACTCTGTCTTACAGGCAAGCAAATTATTATTACTACTACTATTACTACAACTACTATCATCATCATCATCCCAAGTTTTGAGGAAAGACAGGTAACAACAACAACAACAACCACCACAACAACAACCAATATCATCATAATCACAATCATCATCATCATCACATGTTTTAACTATGTTGAACTCTGTCTTACAGGCAGATAAGAATTATTATTATTATTACTACTATTACTACAACTATCATCATCATAATCATCATTCCTTGCCTCAAGTTCTCAGGAAAGGCAGGTAACAACAACAACAACTATCATCATCATCATCATCATCATCATCATCATCATATGTGTTAACGATGTTGCACTCTGTCTTACAGGCAAGCAAATTATTATTACTACTACTATTACTACAACTACTATCATCATCATCATCCCAAGTTTTGAGGAAAGACAGGTAACAACAACAACAACAAATATCATCATCATCATCATCATCATCATCATCACCATCATTATATATTTTAATTATGTTGCTCTCTGTCTTACAGGCAGATTATTATTATTATTATTACTACTACTACTACTACTACTACTACTACTACTACTATCATCATCATCCCCTGCCTCAAGTTCTCAGGAAAGGCAGGTAACAACAACAACAACAACAATAACAACAACTGTTATCAGCATTATCATCATATATTTTAACTAGGTTGCTATCATCATCATCATCATCATCATCATCATCATCATCATCCCCTGCCTCAAGTTCTCAGGAAAGGCAGGTATCAACAACAACAACAACAACAACTATCATCATCATCACCCCCTGCCTCGAGTTCTCAAGAAAGGCAGGTATCAACAACAACAATAATTATCATCATCATATATTTTAACTACGTTGCAATTATTATTATTATTATTATTATTATTATTATTATTATTATTATTATTATTATTATTATTATTATTAGCATCCCCTGCCTCAAGTTTTGAGGTAACAACAACAACAATTGTTATCATCTTCATATATTTTAACTATATTGCAATGATAATAATAATAATAATAATAATAGTTGTTGTTGTTGTTACCAGCATCCCCTGCAACAAGTTTTGAGGAAACGCAGGTAACAACAACAACAACTGTTATCATCATCATCTTCTTCATATATTTTAACTATGTTGCAATAATAATAATAATAATAATAATAATTATTATTATTATTGTTCGTTGTTACCAGCATCCCCTGCAACAAGTTTTGAGGAAACGCAGGTAACAACAACAACAACTGTTATCATCATCATCTTCTTCATATATTTTAACTATGTTGCAATAATAATAATAATAATAATAATAATTATTATTATTATTGTTATAAATATTATTATTATTGTTGTTGTTGTTGTTGTTACCAGCATCCCCTGCCACAAGTTTTCAGGAAAGGCAGGTAACAACAACAACAACAACAACAACAACAACAACAACTGTTATTATCATCATCATAATCTTCATATATTTTAACTACGTTGCAATAATAATAATAATAATAATAATAATAATAATAATAATAATTGTTGTTGTTACCAGCATCCCCTGCCAAAAGTTTTCAAGAAAGGGAGGTAACAACAACAACAACTGTTATCATCACCATCATCTTCATATATTTTAACTACATTGCAATAATAATAATAATAATAATAATAATAATAATAGTTGTTGTTGTTGTTGTTGTTACCAGCATCCCCTGCCACAAGTTTTGAGGAAAGGCAGGTAACAACAACAACAACACAGGAAGGAGATTGGGGGAAATCTTGCATGAACGCCCCTCGTAGTGTAACTGCTCGATTATATCTACAGTCATGATCCCTGTCATCACACATACACACACATACATACATACAAGTTCCAGTTTGGGGGGAGAGCAAGGGGTACCTCTGTATGTGGATGGGGCTGGGCTGCCCGGCCAGGGTCTCCAAAAAGAGGGCGATGGCCTTGTGCACCTCTCCCAGCCCCACGGAGCTCAGCACGGCCTCCAGAAAAGCCAGCGAAAAGGGGTGGTTGTGCCGCCGCCAGGACTGCAACCGCGTAGAGATGTTGCCTGCCGGGGTAAAAAATAAATCCAAGGTGGTTGAGAGCATTTCCGGACGACAGGAGAAGGATATTTGCACCCTGTGGCCCCTAAATCCCTTCCAAACGGCACCGAAAATGGCACCGGAAGCCTTAGTCTGCCTATTACAGTGTATGAGAAATACAGTTCTAATGTACATGTGGTCTGAAATACAGTTCTAATGTACATGTGGTCTGAAAGCGTTAAGAAAGTAAGTAGAGGTGATCCTAGAGCAGGCACGGGCCAACTTCGGCCCTCGAGGTGTTTTGGACTCCAACTCCCACAATTCCTAACAGCCTAACGGCTGTTAGGAATTGTGGGAGTTGAAGTCCAAAACACCTCGAGGGCCGAAGTTGGCCCATGTCTGCTATACCAGGATGTCCCGACCACAAGAACCAAGGAGACCGCCGTGGGAAAAGGAACTTGGTTTTGGACACTCACTGTGGAACCTCCAAAGGACGTAGAGCGGGGGGAAGCTGTCCGGATCCGGGGTCAAGACGTCCCAGAGCAAATGCACGCTCACGAGGGCCCCTTCCTGGGTGGGACTCTGAAAAGTGGAGAGAGAAAGAAGTGTTGACCAACGTAATTCAATAAGGAAGAAGGAGCAAGCTTGTTTTCCACTGCCCTGGAGACCGGAACTTCCTGACCGCGAGAGCTGTTCAACAGTGGAACTCTCTGCCGTGGGAGTGTGGTGGAAGCTCCTTCCTTGGAGGCTTTGAAACAGAGGCTGGATGGCCATCTGTCAGGAGGCAGTGGTTTTGATGGGTATTTTTCTGCATGGCAGAAGAGGGTGTCTTCAAAACTCCATGATTCTCCAATAATAATAATAATAATAATAATAACCAACAAAAAACAAAACAATTATTATTGTTGTTGTTGTTGTAGGTTTTTAAACAGAAGCTGGATGGCCATCTGTCAGGGGTGCTTTGATGGTGCTTTTTCTGCAATGCAGAAGAGGGTCTCTCTCAACTCCATGATTCTTCAATATTACTACTACTACTACTACTACTACTACTAATAGTAATAATATCCTATTATTATTATTATTATTATTGGAGGATTTGAAACAGAGGCTGGATGGCCATCTGTCGGGGGTGCTTTGATGTTGCCTTTTCTGCATGACAGAAGAGGGTCTCTTCCAACTCCATGATTCTTCAATAATTAATAATAACAATAATAATAACATATTATTATTATTATTATTATTATTATTATTATTATTATTATTATTGGAGGATTTTAAACAGAGGCTGGACGGCCATCTGTCGGGGGTGCTTTGATGGTGCTTTTTCTGCATGGCAGAAGAGCGTCTCTCTCAACTCCATGATTCTTCACTACTACTACTACTAATAATAATAATGAATTATTATTATTATTATTATTGTTGGAGGATTTGAAACAGAGGCTGGATGGCCATCTGTTGGGGGTGCTTTGATGTTGCTTTTTCTGCATGACAGAAGGTCTCTTCCAACTCCATGATTCTTCAATAATTATTAATAATAATAACTTCTTCTTCTTCTTCTTCTTCTTCTTCTTATTATTATTATTATTATTATTGGAGGCTTTTAAACAGAGGCTGGACGGCCATCTGTCGGGGGTGCTTTGATGGTGCTTTTCCTGCATGGCAGAAGAGCGTCTCTCTCAACTCCACGATTCTTCAATACTACTACTACTACTAATAATAATAATAACCAATTATTATTATTATTATTATTATTATTATTGGAGGCTTTTAAACAGAGGCTGGATGGCCATCTGTTGGGGGTGCTTTGATGGTGCTTTTTCTGCATGGCAGAAGAGGGACTCTATCAACTCCATGATTCTTCAATAATAATAATAATAATAATAACAAAACAACTTATTATTATTATTATTATTATTATTATTATTATTACTATTGGAGGCTTTTAAACAGAGTCTGGATGGCCATCTGTCAAGGTTGCTTTGATTGTGCTTTTCTTGCATGGCAGGGGTTTGGACTAGATGGTCCACATGGTCTCTTCAACTCTATGACTCTAGGTCCTTCAACCCAGTTTCATGGTTCTATGATTGGACTAGATGGTCCACGTGGTCTCTTCAACTCTATGACTCTAGGTCCTTCAACCCAGTTTCATGGTTCTATGATTGGACTAGATGGTCCACGTGGTCTCTTCAACTCTATGACTCTAGGTCCTTCAACCCAGTTTCATGGTTCTATGATTGGACTAGATGGTCCACGTGGTCTCTTCAACTCTATGACTCTAGGTCCTTCAACCCAGTTTCATGGTTCTATGATTGGACTAGATGGTCCACGTGGTCTCTTCAACTCTATGACTCTAGGTCCTTCAACCCAGTTTCATGGTTCTATGATTGGACTAGATGGTCCATGTGGTCTCTTCAACTCTATGACTCTAGGTCCTTCAGCCCAGTTTTAGAGTTCTATGATGTCTCCAAGTCCCTTCTCTACGCCTAGAACTTCAGGGCCGTGGTGGGACTCACCTGGGAGGTGGCTTGAACGTGCTTTGAGGCCAGAAGAAGCTGGGGGAGGCTGGTGGGGAGCCCCAAGCGCTGGAAATACCAGACGAGGTTCCAGTAGATGATGGGGTGGTTGTCCACCAGCTCTGGCTGGGAGAAGAACTCCCCTCCCTCGTTCTCCAGCAGGGTCTCCAGCTCCTTGCGCAGGACCAGGGGGCTCAGGTAGGCAAAGGCCAGGTGCTCCACGCGGGACGCCACTGTCCGGGGGACCTGGAGGAAAAACAAGGCTCTTGCAATACCTCCCTTCAATGTAAATAATAATAATATTTTAATGCATTTACATTGTTTTAATTTGCACGAACTATGTGCCTTGTAATAATACTTTCTGGATATCCCTCGTACAGCGTGGCCTCCGCGCTTGGACAGAAACGCAATGAGGACGCTCATCTCTAACCTTCAGCACAATACCAGTTGATGAGCTACTGACGACTGGCACTGCTCATTCGCTTCTCCTGGTTTCCCGCTACACGGCAGTGAGACTAACTTCCTTCAAGAAAATTCCCCGCACGAGTTACGTGCCTTGTAACAATACAAGATGAGCGCCCGGAATGAGGGGGCTCATCTCTAACCTACATCATAATGTCAGTTGATGAGCTACCAACGACTGGCACTGCTCATTTTCTTCTGCTGGCTTCCCACTACACGGAAGTGAGACCAACTTCCCCCGAGAAAATTTCCTGCGAGAGGAATGAGGGCGCTCATCTCAAACTACAATGATAGTTGATGAGGTACTGACGACTGGCACTGCTCATTCGCTTTTGCTGGCTTCCCACTACACAGCGGTGATACTACCCCCAAGAAAATTTCCCAAGAGAGCTACGCGCTTTGTAACCTAACTTTCTGGCTATACCTCATACAGCGTGACCTTTGCACTTGGACGGAAACGGAATGGGGACGCTCATCTCTAACCTTCATCACAATGCCAGTTGATGAGCTACTGACGACTGGCACTGCTCATTCGCTTCTGCTGGCTTCCCGCTACACGGCAGTGAAACCAACTTCCCCTGAGAAAATTCCCCGCACGAGCTACGTGCCTTGTAACAATACTTTCTGGATATCCCTCGTACAGCGTGGCCTTCACACTTGGACGGAAACGGAATGAGGGTACTCATCTCTAACCTACATCACAATGTCAGTTGGTGAGCTACCGACGACTGGCACTGCTCATTCGCTTCTGCTGGCTTCCCACTACACGGAAGTGAGACCAACTTCCCCCGAGAAAATTTCCTGCGAGAGGAATGAGGGCGCTCATCTCAAATCACAATGCCAGTTGATGAGCTACTGACGACTGGCACTGCTCATTCACTTCCGCTGGCTTCCCGCTACATGGCAGTGATACTAACTTCCTCCAAGAAAATTTCCCACAAGAGCTACGCGCTTTGTAACCTTACTTTCAGGCTATCTCTCATACAGGGATAGCCGGAAACGCAATGAGGACGCTCATCTCAAACCATCACAATGCCAGTTGATGAGCTACTGACGACTGGCACTGCTCATTCGCTTCCGCTGGCTTCCCGCTACATGGCAGTGATACCAACTTCCCCCGAGAAAATTCCCCGCAAGAGCCACATGCCTTGTAACTTGACTTTCTGGATAACCCTCGTATGTTGAAATTAAAACTTATTTACAAATATTATTAATAATAATATTAATAATAATAATTAATAATATGTTGAAATGATGCCCAAATATAATGTAATGTACAAATCGATTTCTCGGCATCACACGTGGCTTCTGAAAACGGATCTGTGGTCACAGTTAATACCGTATGGCTCTTCTATGAATTTCACCCACCAGAAGTGATTCCCAAAGGCATCCTTACCGGAGACTCCGTGAAACCGTTGCATAAGGGCGCTCGGGATTCGCGCCCGGGTTCTGGCTCGGCCTCGTCCAGCGACAGGCAGTGCTGGCGGTCACTCAGGACGGGGCCCTGGCTACCAGGGGCGGGCGCTTCGCCATCCTGTGGCCAATCGGAGACCGAACTGGCATCTGAATTCTCCACAACGCTGAGGGAGAAGCAATAAATTCATTGATCTTTCATAGGAACCCAATACACATAATTTTATGCAATCAAAAAATAATTGCCCTCTTGTGGCCACATCCGAGTCCTGCATACGTACATACCTATAAGCCAATAGGTTATCCTTTCTCTATACTGACCTCTTGTGGTTGCATCTGAGTCCTGCACACATGCATACCTATAAGCCAATAGGTTATCCTTTCTCTATACTGACCTCTTGTGGTTGCATCTGAGTCCTGCACACATGCATACCTATAAGCCAATAGGTCAGGGGTAGGGAACCTTTGGCCCTCCAGCTGTGGTGGACTTCAACTCCCACAATTCCTTGAGGCTTGGCATTCGCCCCAAAGGCTTACCTTGACCCAATGCCGAGCCTCAAGGAATTGTGGGAGTTGAAGTCCACCACAGCTGGAGGGCCAAAGGTTCCCTACCCCTGCAATAGGTTATCCTTTCTCTATACTGACCTCTTGTGGTTGCATCTGAGTCCTGCACACATGCATACCTATAAGCCAATAGGTTATCCTTTCTCTATACTGACCTCTTGTGGTTGCATCTGAGTCCTGCACACATGCATACCTATAAGCCAATAGGTTATCCTTTCTCTATACTGACCTCTTGTGGCCACGTCTGAAGCTTCATATATACATATATTAGCCGTCCCCTGCCATGCGTTGCTGTGGCCCAGTCTGTGTATATGTGCTTTGTGTGTGCATATATGCGGTTATGTCTGTGTATATATTTGTTTATATTTGTATATATGTGTGTTTGTGTGTGTGTATATATGTGTGTGTATGTATTTGTGTATTTTTGTGTTTATATGTGTATATGTATATTGTGTATATGTGCGTGTGTGTATATGCATATATGTGTGTGTATATATGTATATGTATGTATATGTGTGTGCTTGCATATATATGTGTGTGGTGTGTATGTATGTGTGCATGTGTATATTTCTGTGTTTATACATATATTGTGTACACGTGTATATGTATGTGTGTATGTGTATATGTATGTGTGCTTGCATATATATGTGTGTGTATGTGTGCATGTGTATATGTCTATTTCTGTGTTTATATGTGTATACATATATTGTGTACATGTCTATATATATGTGTATACGTATATGTGTATATGTATGTGTGTGCTTGCATATATATATATGTGTATGTATGTGTGCATGTGTATATGTATATTTGTGTTTATATGTGTATACATATGTTGTGTACATGTATGTATATGTGTGTATGTGTATATGTATGTGTGTAGATGTGTGCTTGCATGTATATGTGTGTGTATGTATCTGTGCATGTGTATATGTATAATTCTGTGTTTATATGTATATGAATGTATGTGTATATGTATATATTAGGCCTGTCCGGTTTCGTTCGTTAATTCGTTAAACATTCGTTATTTTAGGCATGTTTGAAGCGATATCAAAACACATTTCCAAACCCGGAAGGGTTTTAAAATATCGAACCAGCAACCCCCATAGATTTAACGAGCTTCCGCTCGTTTCGTTAATGGGGTGGAGGCTGCTGGAGTGCTGGTGCCAGTGGGAGCCAATCCGGCGCTCCCAAGCAGTGCACTGTGGGTCCGTGGCTGTTTGTTTTTGATTGGCCGGCGAGCCCTTTCAAAGCGGCTCCGCGTGGCGCGGCCGTAGCTCATCATTGCTGCAGAGGGCGAGGGAGTTTGCATTGGGTTGGCTTGGCTAATGGCTAGCAACTGGATTGGATTCATTCCTTGCTGCTGTGAGTGCTGCTTGCTTCATTTGCTGTCTCCCGCCTGTGTTTGGTCCACATTTGGGCCATTTTTTGGTTAATTTTCCATTTTAAAATATTTTTTAATATTATTTTAATATTATTTTTTAATATTATTTTAATATTATTTTTAAAAAATATTCTAAAAAAGAAAAGACTCTTCTGTTGGTGTGTGCTCTCATTTGCTGTCTCCTGCCTGTGTTTGGTCCACATTTGGGCCATTTTTTGGTTAATTTTCCATTTTAAAATATTTTTTAATATTATTTTAATATTATTCTTAAAAAATACAAAAATATTCTAAAAATTCGTTAATATTTACAAAATTTCGTAAATACCAAAACTTTTTTTGGGAAAGTTTTGTAATTATTTTAAATATCGAAACAAAAAAACACCCCAATTACAAATCGATTTTAGAAACAAATTTTTTCTTGATCAAACAGGCCTATGGTTTATTTGGGGGGGTTAAAGTCCATTCTGATGGGGTTTTTTGTGTGTTTTTAGGTGTGATGGTTACTTGTTGGCCTGAGAGGTGTCTTGTGTCCAAATTTGGTGTCAATTCGTCCAGTGGTTTTTGAGTTCTGTCAATCCCACAAACGAACATGACATTTTTATTTATATCGATGCGGCCACAAGAGGGCGGTATATAGGGGAGATAGAGCAGAATGCAAATACAGTGTTGTTGTTGTTGTTTATAATATAGGGTCCAGACCTGGGAGGGACCTGGAAGTCCTGGATCTCAATGTTGAGGAAGGGCACGAAGGGTCGGGCGCAGAAGGGACACGTGGTGTTGAGGTTGGAGTCGTCGGAGCTCCACCCCGCCATGACCTCCTCGTCGTACACCAGGGAGTCGCAGCCCTGGCATCGCGAGCAGCTCGAAAGCAGAACCTGGGTGTGGAGGGAGAAAGAGGTAGTTAGAGTGAGATCAAACTGCAATAATTCTACAGTGCAGATGCACCTGTAGATGCACCCCAAAGGCCATCCAGTCCAACCCCCTGGAAGGATGAAAGGGTGGAAGGGAAGGAGGAAGGAGAAAGGGAAAGAAGGAAGGACAAAAATTGGAAGGGAAGAAGGGAAGGAAGGAAGGGAAGAAGAGAAGGATGGAAGGAAGGATAACGGAAAGAGAGAAGGAAGGACAAAGGGAAGAAAGGAAGGAAGGAGAAAGAGGGAGAGAGGGAGGAAAGACGGAAGAAAGGATGAAAGGGATGGATGGATGATGGATGGAAGGAAGGAAGGAAAGAAAGAAAGAGAAGGAAGGACAAAAGGGAGGGAGGGAGGAAAGGAAGGAAGGAGAAAGAGGGAGAGAGGGAAGGACAAAAATTGGAAGAAGGGAAGAAAGAAAAGAAGAAAAGGATGGAAGGAAGGATAAAGGAAAGAGAAGGAAGGACAAAAGGGACGGAGGGAGGAAAGGAAGGAAGGAGAAAGAAGGAGAGAGGGAAGGAAGGACAAAAATTGGAAGGGAAGAAGGGATGGAAGGAAGGGAAGAAGAGAAGGAAGGAAGAAGGAAGGAAGGGAGGGAAGGATAAAGGAGAGAAGGAAGGACAAAAGGAAGAAAGGAAGGAAGGAGAAAGAGGGAGAGAGGGAGGAAAGAGGGAAGAAAGGATGAAAGGGATGGGTGGATGATGGATGGAAGGAAGGAAGTAAAGAAAGAGAAGAACAAAAGGGAGGGAGGGAGGAAAGGAAGGAAGGAGAAAGAGGGAGAGAAGGACGAAACGGTGGGAGGGAGGAAGGGAGGGAAGGAGGAAGGAAAGAGAGGAAGGAAGAATGAAAGGGTGGATGGGAGGGAAGGAAGGAAGGAAGGGAGGGAATGGAGAAAGAGAGAGAGGGAAGGAGGGAGGAAAGAGGGAAAGAAGAAAAGACAAAAGGGAAGGAAGAAGAAAGAGAGAAAGGGAAGGAGGGAGAAAAAGGAAGGAAGGAAAGACAAAAATTGGAAGGGAAGAAGGGAAGGAAGGGAGAAAGAGAAGGAAGGATGGGTGGATGGATAGATGAAGGAAGGAAGGAAGGAAGGATAGGATAGGATGGCGTGAGAGAGGAGGGCCTGAGAAAAGAGCCCAAGGAGACACATCCAGATTTCTAAAACCACTTTTGCTAGTTTTCTTGTAAGCCTATCTGAGATCTTCAGGTAGAAGGTGGGCTAGAAATATTTTACGTACGTAATAAATAAGAGGGGTGGGTTTTCCTTCACTTTAACATGGAATTGGGCCCCACAACTCTTAGGGTTGCGTTTGTAGTGGATGTTTGTGCACGGCACCGAGTTGGCCCTTCTCATTCTCTGGTTTTCAGGTACCGGGATCTACCTTAACTGCTGGAGACTCTGAAAGCTGGTCGCTGGATTTGCGGAGGTTGAAGCTGCAGACCGAGTTATCCGAGAGATCATATTCGCTGCCCAGGGACACCGAGCTCTGTCGCCAAAGGGAAAGGAGGCATTTCAATTTTCCGAACCCCGAACACCTTTAGACACTTGTTTGTTGGGATCTGTGCCAATGGTACTTACCTCAGAGGCTGTGGAGCCCGGACGCTCGCGAGGAAGCAGCAAGTGGCTCTCCAGCGGGCTACGGCGAGGCGGGAGATCGCGCTGTTCTGACCCGGGACGTGGATGCGGATGTTCCACAGTCGTGGTCGCAGCAACGTTCCTCAGCGATGGCCGCTTGATGGGCGACAGCAGCAGCTGGTGAAGCTTGGCGGACAGGCTTCGGCGCGGTGTGCCCCCCAGACCTCGGGTTTCGGACGAGGATCGTTCTTGCTGCCTCGACCCAGGCTGGGTGTCCACGCTACTGAGGGTCAAGCGGTCGCTCTCGTCCGTCGGGAAGCTGCTGACGTCCGAGAGGCTGCCCTCTTCTGAGCTTCCGGGGCCGTCCCTTCGGCCTCGTAGCCAAGCGGGCAAAGCGGGGAGGGTCTCGCTGCTTCCGCTGGGAGGCTCAGCCAAGGCTTTTGTTGCTGAAATACGCAAGGGAGAAGACCGTTGCAGATTTGGGAGGATCAGATAAGACATGGCAAGATTATTATTATTATTATTATTATTATTATTATTATTATTGGATGTGATAATGGCTGAGTCACAACCATGTGAGGTGTATGGCAAAAAGGGTAACAGTAGTGCAACTGATTAAACCACTAAGCTGCTGAACTTGCTGACAGTAAGATTGGCAGTTCAAATCCGCAGGACGGGGTGAGCACCTGCTGTTAGCCCCAGCTTCTGCCAATCTAGCAGTTCGAAAACATGCATATGTGAGTAGATTAATAGGCACCACCTCAGTGGGAAGGAATATCAATGCAATTTGCTGGCCAACTTGCTTCTTATCACGCAATTAACGGACTTCAGACAGTTGTTTCTGCTTCGGTAGCGGCTCTAATCTTTATTTACATTTTATTCATTGCAATAACACTTATTGCAATGAATTGTTAGCACAGTCAGATGCAAGGGAAAAGAGCAAAAAGACAGAATGGCGTCTGCTCTATTTATACCCCACTGTTATCAGCTCATTAATTCAGTGTCCGGCCTCCTATTCTATTGCAACATCTTCCTTGTCTGTTCCTTGTCTGTTGAACCTATATATATAGGTTCAAAAAAGTATCCTTTTCCCTGGGGATGAGATCTCCATTTCGGAGAAGCTCTCCTGCCTTTAGTATAGAAAAAAAAGCCTCAGATGTGCTGGTGGCCAAGCTAGGCAGCTCGGGCAGGCCGTTGTGAGTATCCTCTTGCCTTTGAAACTGGTGCTGAGCTCAGATAGAGAAAGACCTGCTCTTTCTAAAGGATAGTAACTCAGTGCTTGTTGTGGCTGAGCTATTTCCTGATGATGAGGATGATGGGATTCAGATTCCTGCTGGGATTCAGCTTCCTGGCTCTTTGTCTGTGCCTCAAATCTCTGAGCCTGCTTCCGAGGCTCTCACAGACAGTGCAGTGTCAACACAGCCGTTCCCAGTAGAAAGGAATTTGAACGAAGGAGATAGCGAGCAGGTGCCTTCCCACGCTGATACCGAAAGTGTAGATAGTGACTTGACCCGGCAAGCTCGTCTTGATCTGAGGGTCAGGTGGAGTTCTCGTCTGGCCGGCAGACGAGAAGCCAGTTCGGTGAAAGGTCATTGCAATGCTTTTATGATGATGAGAGCCTAATGTTTTCATGTTAGATAGGTATTTAGGCTTCTTGCAAATTCTGAGAAAGTGTCAGTTCAACGTAGCTTACTAGCCTGAAAGCTTCACGGAATAACCTTAGCCTGGAAAGCAGTACGCTTGGGATTTCTTGCATTGTGATTCTTGGGCAATTGTTTCATTGCTTGTACCCGGGGCTCTGGTTTGAACTTTACCAATAGGATTGTGTCTCCTGCTTTTACCTGAAGATCTCTGGAACTATATTCTGCATTTAACCTTAATCTCTGGGACTTTGCAATGCTTATTCTTTATTTTGACTTGGATTTTCCCCTCAATAAACTATAAAACTACAGCTCGTGTGGTGGTGTTTGGAAGCAAGGTGAAGCTTACTCTGAGTTGTAACAGCGCTAGGACAGGGAATATCTCAGGATTTCTCTGGGAGAGGCTCCATTACTTCAGTTCCAAAACTAATCTTGAGCTTGGATAGGGGAAGACCTGCTCTTTCTGAAAGATAGCAGCTCAGGGATAGGGTAAAAGATCCCAGGATTTTTCTACCGTTGGGAGAAAGTTAACTCGGCAACTGAAGGAAAAGGGAAAGAAAGAACATCTATATGGTTTTGTCAGAATTAATTTAGTTATGTCTGTGTTTTAAATGTGCTTCTATGTATTGCAAATATGGATGCCACTGTGAATTAGAAATGCTGTGCAGAATGTTTACACCATGAGGCTGTGATTATGTGAACTTGAGAAAAGTAAGATAAGGTTTGCTCTTGCTGGGAACAGAAGGGAGTAGCCACTCTCAGCAAGAGAAGAGATAAGCAGATGTGAAGAGGCTTTCGTTTTGACTAGTTCCTGAATTGTAGCTCGCTGTAGTAAGACGTGTCTGTTGAATGTGCTTAGCAAACTTAGTTTCTTTTGTAACTCAAAGCCTGCAGAGTCCTTATTTTGCAACTCAGTGTCTGCTGATCTAGCATTCCTTCCGCTGGGCATCGCTGAACTCTGACAGGTTTCCTAAATTGACTGTTTGTGTTTGTAACTTCATCAAGCTGTGCCGAGTCTGTCAAGGACTTTGAGAAATAAATGTTCTGTTTGATGTTCAAATCTGGCGAGGCCTCAGTTGCTGGGAATCTTGAGCTTCTAAGAAAGGCACCCGCAGTTCACCCGGATAAAGAGAGAAGCATATCTTAGTTTTAACTTTATAGTGTCTGGGTGTGACGGCACAAGTGTGTAGGTAAGGTCAAATGCTTGTAGTTGGAGTCTGCTAATAGCGTGTTTTGCTGGGAAAGGATGCAGCTGCGTTTTGCTTGCTTCTGGGACACTTGCTATCCAGAGCGCAGTGGTTAAGAGGTCATGATTTGGAAACTATAAATAACTAGCTGTACCCTGCCACGAGTTGCTGTGGCCTATAGGAAATCTTTTCGAAGTAGAGGTAGATATCTGGACTATTATGAAAGAGAGGTACCTACCTATTCCTTCCCCCTTTTCCTCCCCCTTTCTCTCCTTTCTTCCTTCTCTACCTCTTTTTTTTTCCTTCTTTCACTACTTGGTTTCATCCTTCTCTCTTTCCTTCATTCCCTCCCCCTTTCTTCCTTTGCCTTTCTTCCCTCCCTGTTTCCTTCCTTCTTTCACTTTTTATTTCCTTTTATTTTACCACCATCATAACAATAACAATAATGCAATGAAGGGGTGGGGGGGAAGGAAGGGGGTGTGTCTTACCGGCGTGAGTGTGATTGGGCCCGCCGCGGCGAAGGGAGGGGGCGTGTCTTACCGGCGGAGGGTGGGAGGAGGAAAGGAGTGAGACAGGGACGGAAGGGGTGGGGGGGAAGGGAGGGAGGGGGCATGTCTTACTGGCAGGGAGTGGGAGGAGGGAAGGAGTGACACAGGGAGGGAAGGGGTGGGAGGCGAAGGAAGGGGGCGTGTCTTACCGGTGGGGAGTGTGTGCGGCGGCGGGGGGAGTGATGGAGTGTGGGGTTGTGTGTGTGTGTGCGGCAGGGGGTGTGTGTGTGCGGTAAGCGGCGCGGTGGGGCTTGGAGTGGGCATGGCTTCCGCAGAGGGAATGTTGGCCGGAAGGCCGTGTGCGCGCACCAGGGAACTTGCGGCTGGGCACCAATGCGCATGCTCAGTTGTTTTGCTGTTTTGTGAGTGTATTGTTGTGTTGTTTTTCATTTTGAGTAGATATGATTGTACCTTGTGGGTTGTGTTATGGGCATGGGAATTTTGGTTAAGTTTCGTTGGGGTTTTTTTGAGTTTTGTTGCTCCGTTGGATGCCCCTAACAAATTTATATATATAGATTTCACGAACTCATCCCACGACACAGTTTTGGGACACTTAAGGGGTAAAGTCTTCCTTTCGCTCACCTGGGGTTGCTCCGGCTTCCGTCTCGCGCTGAGGGAAACTGAGGCTGCCGCTCTTTACCAAAGAGGTGCAGGGGAGAGTCTCGGTCAAGCTGCCCCCGGACCAAGTGGTCTGCCGATGCAGATTGGAACGGGACCGCGAACTGGATGCTTTTGTGCCTCGGCCCTCTGGCAACAAAACACAGAGGAAAAGGCTATCAGTAATCACTGGTTTTGATTGGATGCTACAGAGAATGTACAACGTTTATACTATAATAAATCACGCCACTTGTCACCAGTATAAAGGATCAAACGATATACTATAATGTATCCCACAGCTGATCACCATTGTAAAGGATTATAAGTAATATCACACCACGGGACAATAGTATGGTAGCGAGTTGATGTTAGATGTGTGCAATGGCAGAATGAACACTGCTAGTCTGCCAGTCTTCTTCTGTTTCAAAAGCTGCCACCAACCCAAGATGTCCCAGGATCCTTAAAATGAGTCTCTGAGGTAAACCCCTCCCACCCCTGCCCACACAGCTTCTTCCCTGGCTCCCAAAATGACCGTTTAGGTAAGAGACTTTTCTGTGGTGTCAGGAGGTCAAAGTGACTAGAACTATCACAAAGGATTGCTAACAGATTGAAGAACAATAATGACCTTTTCGAAAGTTAAATAGAAAAAGATTTATTTATAAAGACAGACAACTAACTTCTTCAGAGAGACACAAAACGCTTGACTTGTTACAAAAGTAGTATAGCTTGATGGTTGCTTCAAATAAGTTCCTTCACTTAGTTACATACAGAGCTAATCAAACCAATCTAGCTGCTGGTTACAAAAATCCCTCACTCTACTTCAGAGAAATAGTAATGAGTTTCTGACTAACCTATCCTAGGTCGTCCCCTGAGTTATTAGCTAACTCCCCAGAGTTCTTCCAGCTAAATAATAATAATAATAATAATTATTATTATTATTATTATTATTAAACTTTATTTGTACCCCGCTAGCATCTCCCGAAGGACTCGATGCCGCTTACAAAGGCCAAGGCCTCAAAACACAACATAACAATACACAACCTAAAGCAAATTAAAAACAGTTAAAGCAATATTAAACAACAAGCAATAAACAATACACCAGGACACAATAGAACTGGGCCGGGCCAGAGTAATGGGTACAGATTAAAAGTGCTGATGTGGCAGGTGATATGTAAGGCTTATAGGGTAAATGCAGTGTGCAGCAATCTTAATTTCTAATAAAGTGCTTCTGGGACTTGTTGTTGGAGTTTTCCTATTCTGGAAAGGCACATCGGGACAGCCAGGTCTTCAAGTTCTTTCTAAAGACTGCCAATGTAGGGCCTGTCTAAGATCTTTGGGGAGGGTGTTCCAGAGTTGGGGGGCCACCACAGAAAAGGCCCTGTCTCGTGTGCCCACCAAACACGCTTGCGACACAGGCGGGATCACGAGCAGGGCCTCTCCAGATGAACTAAGTGAATGCGTGGGTTCGTAGACGGAGATGTGGTCACGCAGGTAGGTAGTCCCCTGCGTTATTAGCTAACTCCCCAGAGTTCTTACAGCTAAATAACTCAGAGAGCTAGTCCCTTGTGCTATCTCCCACAAGAAATCAGGTTGCTGTCTGACCTTTCCTGTCAGCTAATCAGCCCTCCCTGACACAGACGCTCTCTCACTCAAAACCTAGTTTCAAAAAACACTTCTTTCCTCACCAGCTCCCAGTTCCCAACTCCCAGAAGCTGAAAATCTTTCCCCTCCTAAGCCTTGGTTCCTCTCATCTGCTCTAGCCAATCCCAGGAGACCTCAAACTCTTCCCATCTTCTATCTATCCCCACTCAAGATGGCTGCTTCCCTGGCATACACTCTCAAAATGGAGGTCTGCCATACTGTTATCCAGGCTTCTTCTCCGGCCTACTAGGTAAGATTCACTACAGATGCCTTTACACACGAGGCACCTTCTGGTAATTTCTCTGAAATGAGTTCCCCCTTGAAATGACTCTCCTTCGGATCATGGGCCGCCTACTAAACCCATAGCTGTTGGGAATCAGCCTGTGTTTGTGTTTCAGGATCCTGATGTGGGAAATGATGAGGGAAATGATGGTGCTGAGGCTGAGGTACAAGATGGAGATGGTTTGGTCAATGATTTTCAGGCAGACAATGACAGAGAGGCCCCAGTGCAAAGGGCAGTTTCTCATGAGACTATCCCTGCTGGGCTTAGCAATGATGGTTCACTCCCTCTCTCTGTGACCTCTCAAGATTTGGGTTTGGAAAACAATCTGACACCTGGGAATTTTAATGAGCAGCCTGTGCTGTCACGCGCTGGGCCTATAGCAATTGGCTTTTGAACAGGATGCGCTCTTTGTGCCCAGCGGGAAGCCGGGTGCCTCAGCTGAAACGTTGTAAGGATTTTCCTATACAAAAGTCTTTAGAAGCTTGAAAAGTTTAACGAAGTTCTTTAATATTGCTTAGGTCAAAAACAATCAAATAGTTCTCAGATCTTCAACAGGTCAAACAAATACTTCAAGGCTTTGAATCAACTGGTGGCTTTCTTAATCTTGTCCACAAGGGACAGGCAACTGGCTTCGTGAACTGTTTCTTTAACTGTTTCTTTTCTTTAAGAGGAAAACCCTTTTTAACCCCTCCTTGGGCGATCTACTTTCTAAACTTTGCTGGTGTGGGCTCTACTCCCGGTTCCAAGCTACTTCTTGGGTCCCGAGTAGACCTACCAGTCACGGCTTTATAGATTCTCCAGCTGGAGTCCTTTGGAACTGTTTTCCCCCAGAATTTCGTAAGAAACGAAGCTTCTCTACAGGTGAAGCTGATTCACGTCCTGTAGCTAAGCTTTCAACTGCAAGACTGAGCTAAAATGGCTCCCTTTCCTTCCTGAACCCTGGGGAAAGGGGCGGAACTAAAGAATGTAATGATGATAGGCAGGTGGCAGGCCCCATAACTGCAGCCTAAAAGGAACCACCCAGCGGCAAAAGGTATGGCCAAATCAAACACAAACAATTAACCATGCAAAGAAAGGAAATTTGAGCTTCTGGTACAGCCGTACCAGCACAAGCCAGATAGGGAGCTGAAGAATAGGCGGCTGGAGATTAGCCAGGACCGACAGCAAACTCAGTTTTTACGTCGCTCTGAAAGGCTTCGGCTGATAAGGCATAAATGTGGGAGAAAGCGAAACCAATTTCTGAGTTTTGGGATATAAGATTTGCCTCAAGGGGAAACCTGTTAGATCAGGCATCATTTGGAAATCAAGTTCATGTGCCATGGTAATCCTGTTCAAGGGGTCTTGTTCCTGTGGAGTTTTTTGGCCTGTCCGAACGTATCTCCTTCTACGTCCCACCTAGGAATTTAAGATTTTCTGGAGGAGCCCTGCTCTCGGCCCCGCCTTTGTCACAAATGAGACTGGCGGGGACGAGGGACAGGGCCTTCTCGGTGGTGGCCCTTCGCCCGTGGAATTCACTCCCCGGGGAAATTAGATCATCGCCATCCCTCCTCTCTTTTAGAAGGAAATGAAATACAGGGATATGGGAGCAGGCCTTTGGGTAATCAGGCAGACTGATAAGGACAATGACGACTAAAAGCTTTGGAAACGGATTACGATATGCTGAATGGACTCGTGTACTGGCGAAACGATGGCCACCAGGCTGACCTTTTAGGAGATTTTATTGCATTAATTTAATGTTTTAACTACTGATGTTTAATGTTGTTATGTTATTTATTGTGTTGAATTGTAGGCATCGAATATGTGTTGAATTGTAGGCATCGAGTCCCCCCTTGGGAGTTGAGAAGGGCGGGGTAAAAATACCTGAAATAAATAAATAAATAAATTTTGGATTGTCTTTGCATCCTGTTGATTCCTGTCTGGTGATATGCTGTCTTGGATTGCTTTTATATCTGGTGTGGACACTGCTTTGTGTTACTATTTTTTAATGGACTTTTTACTTTTTGGAACTTTCTTATTTTCTTACAAGCATTTATTTCTTCTGGCAATTTACTACGCGTCAATAAAAGAAGATTTCTTTCTGGTGTGTTTTAAAGTCAGAGGGCTTTTTCCTGACCTGGAGTGCAACAATAGCCCCCTTCATCATACATGGCGGGGACGAGGGACACGTTTGGCGGGGACGAGGGACAGGGCCTTCTCAGTGGTGGCCCCTCGGCTGTAGAACGCCCTTCCCATGGACATTACATCAGCCCCCTCGTTAATGGTGTTTCGAAGAAAACTGAAAACCTGGCTATTTGAACAGGCGTTCGGATAAGCAGTGCAATGAATATAAAGAATATAGGAAAACGGAATTACGGATGACGAGTTGGATCACGATTCTAGTTACGAGATGTTAATGTGTTGTTTATTGATGTGTAATTACTTAGTATACTATGGTGTTAATTGTTTTTAAATAGTGTATGTTGTTAGCATTGAATTTTTGCTCTTGTTGTTAACCGCGTTGAGTCGCCTACGGGCTGAGAAACTGCGGTATACAAATAAAGTAAATAAATAAAGAAATAAATAAGCACACTCCTACCTGACCGGGTGCCGATACTCTGTGATTCTGCATCGCGCTGCCTCTGGCGCAAAGGCTGTCGGAACTGCGCCGCCCCCAGCACCACATTACGCAACTTGGCCCAACGCAGGCGGCCACCTTGGGTTGTCGATGGCCATTTGCACTCCAAAATGGCCTGGAACATAAAAGAGGGGAGAAACACATATTGATATAGAAAACGGTGGAGAACAGTCAAGACATACAAAGTAATTATCGAAAGAGCGGGGGATATATCGCTGTTAAATGGGAATTATAACTAGGGATGCAATAAATATTGACATTCTGCTTTGAATGCCACCTTGGGAATACGAAATACAAAATAGCAGTCATCCAAAAATGTCAAGGAACATAAAGTCAAGAAATGAAAAAACCACAAAATTAACCCAAAACAGGAACTTTCCCAAAGTAACTCTTCAAGGAAACAAAGGCATAAACAGGAACAGGAAACTTGAGAATACTTGAACTTGAGAGCAGAAATAGGAGAACGATTTCCTTTAACAACGTTGCCTCCTCTGAAAAGCCTGAAAACAACCCACTTAATTTAAGCTCTCCAAGCCACCCATAACATCATGTCTCGCACACCTGGATCTCTGGGCCTTATCACTGAGAACATCCTAGTTTGCCGACTTTTCACCCCTGCGTTCTCAGGTCTAATCTATGTTCTCTTGAAACCTCCCCACTGTCCCAAGACTGTTTCTCCAGGGAACTGGTACTTTCATTTTCCCTTGTTGTCTGGGAATGCGCTGAAGAATCCAAAACATCACCCTCATCTGCCTGCAATTCTCTCCAATTGCTCACAGACTCTTCACTTTGAAACCCATCACTCCCGACCGACTCATCCCCTGAAAAGTCAGAAAAGTCCTCTGATGCTTGCTAGACTACAAAAGTAAAAGAAATTAGATCCAAATGTGAGGTGAGCACCTTGTTGTAGTAGCCGTAAGTGATTGTGTTGGGTACAATGCCGGCTCGTTTCATCTCGAGCAACACTCGGACCGAGAGGATGGGTTCGCCATACTGTCCGCACAGCTGCATCAGGATCCGGTAGCAAACCTTGGGAATTAAGACCCACAATTAGGAAAGTAAGTGTGTTCATGGAACTGAATTCTTTTAACGAGAAATTTAGTACTGGAGGTGAAAACAACATGGCTGACTTTACGGACAACATAAGGTAAGGTGGATACTTTTACGGATAACATAAAATAACATGGGCAACCTTGTGGATAATGTAAAATAACATGGATGACTTTACAAATCACATACTATAACATGGGTTGTTGTGAGTTTTTCTGACAGTAGCATTCTCTCCTGACGTTTCGCCTACAACCGTGGCAAGCATCCTCAGAGATTTGTTCAGAAGTCTCCAACGAAAGATAACATTGACGACTTTATGGATGATGGATGACTTCAAGACAACATGGAAGACCTTACGCATGAAGGGAAATAACGTGAACGGCTTTACGGTTGAAGTACCTCATCTGGCAGGACCACCTTCTTGGTCTCCATCTGCTTGAGCACCTCGTATGCTGTCTGAAGCGCCCGGACCTTCGACGGGGCGGCGCGCACGTAGTTGGGGAGCGTAATGAACCACAAACCGTAGCAGTGTCCCAGCAAACACTTGGCCCACATATCGGGCACGGAGGAATACTTCTGTGCCACCCGCTGGGCCACCTTCATCTCCTAGAAGAGACATCGATTTAAGTGTCTGGTTTCTAGCAATGTCCAGGTCCCCTCAGGTGACAGTATGGACGACCTACGCCTCATACCTGTTTGGTCCTGCGAGGTGCGGGGCTGCTGGGAGCGCTACTCCGGGCTTGGCAGAGTGAAGGCATAAGCTGGTCCTGCGGGCGCTCAAAAAGTTTGGGCTGGAGCTTCGGGAAGCCATCATATCTGGGAATGAAGAGACATGACATAAGGGCGCATCTACACTACAGAATTAAAGCAGTTTGGCTTTACTTTTGCTGCCATGGCTCAATGCTATGGAACCCTGGCAACTGTAATTTCACAAGGTATTTAGTCTTCTCTGCCCATGACTGCAGGTACCTTGTCATAGAGCAGTGTTTCTCAACCTGGGGGTCGGGACCCCTGGGGGGGTCACGAAGGGGTGTCAGAGGGGTCGCAAAACACCATCAGAAAACAGTATTTTCTGTTGGTTATGGGGGTTCTGTGTGGGAAGTTTGGCCCAATTTTATCATTGGTGGGGTTCAGAACGCTCCTTGATTGTAGGTAAACTATAAATCCCAGCAAGTACAACTCCCAAATGTCAAAGTCTATTTTCCCCAAACACCATCAGTGATCACATTTGGGCATATTGGGTATCCGTGCCAAGTTTGGTCCAGATCCATCATTGTTTGAGCCCACAGTGCTCTCTGGATGTAGGCGAACTACAACTCCCAAACTCAAGGTCAGTGCCCACCAAACCATTCCAGTATTTTCTGTTGGTCATGGGAGTTCTCTGTGCCACCTTTGGTTCAATTCCATTGTTAGTGGGGTTCGGAATGCTCTTTGTTTACATGTTAACTATAAATCCCAGCAACTACAACTCCCAAATGACAAAATCAATCCTCCCATCCCAACCCCACCAGTATTCAAATTTGGGCATACCGGGTATTTGTACCAAATTTGCTCCAGTGAATCAAAATACATCCTGAACATCATTATTTATATGGCAATTCATAATGTTAGGGTTATGGTCGGGGGTCACCACAACATGAAGAACCGTATTAAGGGGTCGTGGCATTAGGAAGGTTGAGAACCACTGTCATGGAGTAAAAAAAAAAAAACTTGCAGAGACTGAATGTGTAACTAGCCCCCTTTCCCCAAAAGACAGAAGGGGAAAGGGGGCTAGTTACATATCCAGTCCCTTTTGGTTTTTGAAGTTCTCTGGATTTCTGGAAAAAGGAAGTTCTCTAAGATTGACCATAGGGCCATGCTGGAGGACACAGAAATTCCCAGAGAGATGTCCTCTCAAGTTGAACATAGGGTTATATAGAAGGACATAGAACACTTGACCATAGGGCCATGCTGAGGGACCTAGACATTCCCAGAGAGAATGACCATAGGGTTGTGTAGAAGATGATAGAACATGACCATAGGGCCATGGTGGAGGATCTAGAAATTCTCAGAGAAATGTCGTCTCAAGTTGACCATAGGTTGTCAAGAAGGACATAGAACCATGACCATAGGGCCATGGTGGAAGACCTAGAAATTCTTAGAGAAATGTTGTCTCAAGTTGTCCATAGGTTGTCAAGAAGGACATAGAATCATGACCATAGGGCCATGTAGGGGGACCTAGAAATTCTCAGAGAAATGTCCTCTCAAGTTGACCATAGGATTGTGTAGAAGGACATAGAACCATGATCATAGGGCCATGTTGGGGGACCTAGAAATTCTCAGAAAAATGTCCTCTCTAGTTGACCATATGGCTGTGTAGAAGGTGATAGAACAGTTGACCAAAGGGCCATATTGGGAGACCTAGAAATTCCCAGAGAGATGTCCTCTCATGTTGACCATAGGGCTGCGTAGAGTGACATAGAACAGCTGAACATAGGGCCATGTTGGAGGACCTAGAAATTCTCAGAGAGATGTCCTATAAAGTTGACGATAGGATCGTGTAGAAGGACATGGAAGAGTTGACCATAGGGCCATGCTGCGGGACCGAGAAATTCCCAGAGTCAGGTCATCTCAAGTTGACCACAGAGTTGCATAGAGTGACATAGAACAGTTGACCACAGGCCCATGCTGGAGGACCTAGAAATTACCGGAGAGATGTCCTGGGAAGCCATGTGTTGGGAAGCCATGTATTGACCATAGGGTTGTGTAGAAGGACATAGAACAATTGACCACAGGGTCATGATGGGGGACCTGTGTAGAGTGACATAGAACAGCTGACCATAGGGCCATGTTGGGGGACCTAGAAATTCCCAGAGAGATGTCCTCTCAAGATGACCATAGGGTTGCGTAGAGTGACATAGAACAGTTGACCATACGGCAATGCTGGGGGACCTTGAAAGATGACCTCTGAAGTTGACTATAGGGCCATGTTGGGGGACCTAGAAATTCCGAGAGATGTCCTCTCAAGTTGACCATAGGGTTGTGTAAAGGACATAGAACAGTTGAGAACAGGGACATGCTGAGGGACCTTGAAAGATGACCTCTGAAGTTGACTATAGGGCCATGTTGGGGGACCTAGAAATTCTCAGAGATGTCTAGAAGGTCACAGAACAGTTGACCAAAGGGTCATCTTGGGGGACCTAGAAATACCCAGAGAGATGTTCTCTCAAGTTGACCATAGGATTGTGTAGAAGGACATAGAACCATGACTATAGGGCCATGGTGGAGGACCTAGAAATTTCCAGAGAGATGTCCTCTCAAGTTGACCATAGGGTTGTGTAAAGGACATAGAACAGTTGATAACAGGGACATGCTGGGGGACCTTAAAAGATGACCTCTGAAGTTGACTATAGGGCCATGCTGGGGAACCTAGAAATTCCCAGAGAGATGTCCTCTCAGGTTGCGTGGAGTGACACAGACCAGTCGAACAGTTCTTGAACAGTCCTAAGCCATTTAGAGCAAGACAAGGAGGAGATATCCTAATAAAGGCACCAGATGGGACATGAATCATTACAACTGAAAGACTGGAAGGAGACTCACTGGTAACAGGGTGGCAATTCGGTGCCATTGGGTCCGGTGGGCTCTTCGGGAGGCATGATGAAAACAGTATGCTCGCTGCCGTGCGTGTCGTCCAGTTCAATCAGGGGCAATTCCTCAGGTTTCTCCAGGTCTACCTGCACCTGAGTAGACACAGATTCAGTCAAGAGAAGCTGCATCAGCCCAAACGGCATAGCAGCAGATCTACAAGTACCATTTGCTTGGATGCATGGACCCAGGGCCTTCTCAGGGGTGGCACCCTCCATTTGCCCAATATAGTCATCCCTCCACATTGGTTGTGGTTAGAAGCATAGGAACCCCATAAAAGGAGGGAAAATATAAATCAAAATGCTATATTTTAACCAGAGGACCTCGTTCTTGGAATTTCTAGGTCTTCTAGAATGACTCCATGATCCGACTTTTCCCAAAGGACATCTCCATAGGAATGTCTATGTTCTCCAGCCCAAGTACATGGTCAACTTCAGTTGTCCAAAGAATCACACTGGAAGACCTAGAGAGTCCTAAAGTGGAATCTCTAGGTCTTCCAGTATGACTCCATGGTCATGTTTTCTAGAGGTTCTCCAGTGTTACGCTATGGTCAACCTGAAAGAACTGTTCTCTGGGAATGTCCAAGTCTTCCGGCACAACTCTAGGGACAACTGACCACAGAATTACCCTGGAGAACCTAGAGATCCCTTTAATCAAATCTGTAAGTAACCAAATCTGGAGAAGTCAACTGCTGTTTTTGTATACCAGAGAGAACATCTCTTGAGGGATCTCTACATCCTCCAGTGAGACTCCATTGCTGGAAGTTGACCACAGAGTCATACTAGAAGACCTAGAAATTCCTAGGGAGATACTGGAGATGTCTAGAGAA
The DNA here is from genome assembly GCF_025583915.1 of Anolis sagrei ordinatus. Taxonomy (NCBI): domain Eukaryota; kingdom Metazoa; phylum Chordata; class Lepidosauria; order Squamata; family Anolidae; genus Anolis; species Anolis sagrei. The sequence goes on from NW_026844700.1 coordinate 4,976,463, forward strand.
GCCATATTAACGCAGAGAGCAGACTGTCCTTGGGAAGCCATGTGTTGACCAGCCCAAAGCCAACGTCCTCCATGAAAACCTGGTCCCAGGTGAGCTATCTCTACTTGGTCCCCTTTCTGAGTCACCTTCTCAACGCAGGAGTCGAAGAACTCCAGACAGGTGTGTCGGTCGCTGACGAAGGAACACTCCTCGATGAACTGTGTGAAGAGCTGGGTGCGCAAGAGCTGCCCATAGAACTTGTGGTAGGCGCGATCTCGGGATTTCAGGAAGCCTACACGAGATAACACGTATACCTCATTTTACTCAATTTGAATAAACCATTTCAAAAATAAACACATTTTTTGGTGTCTAGGGAAGCCCACGATGGGTCTGGGTGGAAGGGGGAAACATCTGAAGTGGGCCACCTTGGAATAGAAGAACGTTGGAGAAGACCTCGCCAGAATATTTCTGCTATACAGTGTTCCCTCACTTATTGCGGGTGTTACGTTCCAGAATCCGTGAAGTAGGAACGCTATATACAGCAGAGCTGCTTTCGCCTTAGCAGCCCTCCCTTGCCTGCTCGCTCACCTACTCGTCCTCCCTAGCTTGTTTGCTACTCACTGGGCCGAGTCCTGGTTCTGCCATCGGGACCCGGCTTGGTGAGTAGCGAGCGAGGGAGGGTGGGTGGTGAGCAAATGAGGGAAGGAGGGCTGCATAGGCGGAAGAAGCGGCAGAAGCAAGAGCCCGGAAGAGGTGGCCAGGCCCCTGCTTCTGCCACTGCCTTTGCCACCCTTGCTCACTCGCTCACCCCCCCCCCCGCCCACTCACTACTCACTGGGCCGAGTCCTGGTTCTACCACCGGGACCTGGCCCGATGAGTGAGCAAACGAAGGAGAGTGGGTGAATGAGCAAGCGAGGGAGGGCAGGTGAGTGAGCAAGCAAGGGAGGGCAGGAGAGTGAGCAAGCGAGGGAGAGCGGGTGAGTGAGCAAGTGAGGGAGGGTGGGTGAGTGAACGAGGGAGGGAGGGTAAGTGAGCAAGCGAGCGAGGGAGGGCGGGTGAGTGAGCAGCGGGGGAGGGCAGATGAGCAAGCAAACAAGGGAGGGCGGGTGAGCAAGCAAGTGAGGGAGGGCAGGTGAGTGAGCAAGCAAGGGAGGGCAGCTGAGTTGAGCAAGCGAGGGAGGGGGCTGAGTGAGCAAGTGAGGGAGGGCGAATGAGCGAGCAAGCGAGGGAGGGCAGGTGAGTGAGCAAGCGAGGGAAGGTGGTTGAGTGAGCAAGCAAGGGAGAGCGGGTGAATGAGCAAGCGGGGGAGGGTGAATGAGTGAGCAAATGAGGGAGGGTGGGTGAATGAGCAAGTGAAGGAGGATAGGTGAGTGAGCAAGCGAGGGAGGGTGGGTGAGTGAGCAAGCGAGGGAGGGCAGGTGAGTGAGCAAGCGAGGGAGGCTGGGTGAATGAGAAAGTGAAGGAGGGCAGGTGAGTGAGCAAGCGAGGGAAGGCGGGTGAGTGAGCAAGTGGGGGAGGGCGGGTGAGTGAGCAAGCGAGGGAGGACGGGTGAGCGAGCAAGCGAGGGAGGACGGGTGAGTGAGCAAGCGGGGGAAGGCGGTTGAGTGAGTAAGCAAGGGAGTGTGGGTGAATGAGCAAGCGGGTTAGGGTGGATGAGTGAGCGAGGGAGGGTAGGTGAATGAGGAAGTAAAGGAGGGCAGGTGAGTGAACAAGTGAGGGTGGGTGGGTGAATGAGCAAGTGAAGGAGGGTGTGTGAGTGAGCAAGTGAAGGAGGGTGGGTGAGTGAGCAAGCGAGGGAGGGCAGGTGAGTGAGCAAGTGAAGGAGGGTGGATGAGTGAGCAAATGAGGGAGGGCAGGTGAGTGAACAAGCGAGGGAGGGCGGGGGAGTGAGCAAGCGAGGGAGGGAGGGGGGTAACTCTTGCAGAGCCATTCAATATTATGTTGCTACTCGAGGTGGACCTAAGAGTTACTTCAGAGGATCTAGAGTTGTTTGGGAGGTGTTTTCTCTAGGTCTTTTCTATGGTATTCCTTTGCCAAAAGCTGGCCATAGATTTATTTTGGGGGACCTAGCAATACCTAGAGAGGTGTCTTCTCTAGCTCCTCCAGGTGATTCCACAGAAGCTGACCACAGAATCATGCTGGAGGACATAGACATTTTAGAAAGATGTCCTTTCCAGGCATGTCCTAGGTCCTCAAGGTCCATAGAAGTACTAGAGGTGACCTATCGTCCGCCGATATGGAGGGATCCGGGTCTCCTTAATATTTTTGTATTGTACAACCCAGAATCCACAACCCGGGGGGGGGGGTGTCTTCCAGCTTTAACCCCAAAGCAAGGAGACGCGATCGGCCGTACCCTGTAGATAGAAGAGACTGCTGGAGTCACGGGTCTTTTCAGAGGGAGCCTGGGTGATAGGCAAGAGGTAGGAGCGGTACCCCTTTAAGAGGCAAGCCATGAAGCGGAGGAAGGCCCCTTGGATGTCCAGTTCCAGCTGCTTCCGGCGCCCATAGATGAGGTCGTAATCGGTCAGCAGAAATTCCAGGGTGGCTTCTTCCACCGGCCTATTGTACACTGGATTGGGCAGAAGGCAAAGGTTGGTTTGGATGGGTTCATGGCCAGAAAACATCATGGGGTGCATCTACACTGTAGAACTAATGCAGTTTGGCATCACTTGATCTGCAATGGCTCAATGCTATGGCACAGTGGGAGTTGTAGTTTCGTCCGGCACCAGTTCTCTTTGGCATAGAAGGTGAAAGACCTTGTAAAACTACAACTAAGAATTCTGTCGCATTGAGCCATGGCAGCTAAAGTGGTGTCGAACCGTATTCATTCCAATAGGTTTTCTGGAGAACGGATGTTCAACCTGGGTTGAGAAGTAAATAAGACTGTGGTCCTCATGGTACTGAAAACGTGGTTGATTTATATCAGAACAAGGTATTTTGGATAAGGGATGTTCATAACAACAACAACAACAACCATAACAATAATAACAGAGGCAATCCAGGCAGCAATTAAGACTCTCATCTCGGATTCAACCGAAGTTAGATAGTAAACCGAAACTAAGAAAGAATCCGTTCCTAGCAGTTTTGGAGTCAGGGAAGAGTTTATAATGATGTTTGAGAGACGACTGCTTCAGTTGAGGCAACGTTGAGATAACGCCAAGTTTCATGCACCAATGTCTACCTGGGTTGAGAAGTAAATAAGACTGTTGTCCTCATGGTCCTGAAAATGTGGTTGATTTATATCGGAACAAGGTATTTCGGATAAGGGATGTTCAGTATAATAGTAACAATAACAATAACAACAGAGGCAGTCTGGGCAGCAATTAAGACGCTCATCTCGGATTCAACAGAAATTAGATAGTAAACCGAAATTAAGAAAGAATCTGTTCCGAGCAGTTTTGGAGTCAGGGAATGATGTCTGAGAGACTGTTGCTTCAGTTGAGGCAATGTCGGGATAACGCCAATTTTTATGCAACCAAGGTCTGCCCTGTTCAGGTTTTGTCTATGGGATATGCTTCTATATTGTTCATGGGTTTAAGTGCCCAGTTTCATGGATTTCCTTGGACTCTTTGTTCCTGTCTTCCTTTGTATCTGGCAAAGGCAAAAGCTGGTTCAGATGGGTTCATGGCCAGAAAACATCATGGGGTGCATCTACACTGTAGAACTAATGCAGTTTGGCATCACTTGAACTGCAACGACTCAATGCTATGGCACAGTGGGAGTTGTAGTTTGGTCCAACACCAGTTCTCTTTGGCAGAGAAGGTGAAAGACCTTGTAAAACTACAACTAAGAATCCTGTCGCATTGAGCCATGGCAGCTAAAGTGGTGTCGAACCTCATTAATTCCAATAGGTTTCCGGGTTTTGGGAGAATGGATGTTCAACCTGGGTTGAGAAATAAATAAGACTGTAGTCCTCATGCTACTGAAAACGTGGTTGATTTATACTGGAGCAAGATATTTTGGATAAGGGATGTTCAATATAACAACAACAACCATAACAATAATAACAGATGAGCAATTAAGACGCTCATCTCGGATTCAACCGAAGTTAGATAGTAAACCGAAACTAAGAATCTGTTCCTAGCAGTTTTGGAGTCAGAGAAGAGTTTATAATGATGTTTGAGAGACGACTGCTTCAGTTGAGGCAACGTTGAGATAACGCCAAGTTTCATGCACCAATGTCTACCTGGGTTGAGAAGTAAATAAGACTGTTGTCCTCATGGTCCTGAAAATGTGGTTGATTTATATCGGAACAAGATATTTCGGATAAGGAATGTTCAGTATAGTAGTAACAATAACAATAACAATAGTAGTAACAATAACAATAACAGAGGCAGTCCGGGCAGCAATTAAGACGCTCAGCTCAGATTCAACGGAAGTTAGATAGTAAACCGAAACTAAGAAAGAATCCGTTCCTAGCAGTTTTGGAGTCAGGGAAGAGTTTATAATGATGATTGAGAGACGACTGCTTCAGTTGAGGCAACTTCAAGATAATGCCAAGTTTTATGCACCAAGGTCTGCCTAGTTCATGTTTTGTCTATGGGATATGCTTCTGTATTGTTCATGAAGTGCCTAGTTTCATGGATTTCCTTCGACTCTTTGTTCCTGTCTTCCTTTGTGTCTGATGCACTAAATTGGATTTTTTTTTACTGTGGATTTTTTATTGCTTTGGCTAAAAATATTCCTAAATAAACTGCTTGCTGATGTTACCCAGGTGGGTGTGGTGGTTAAAGTCAGAGGTGATTCTGCTCCGGAGTACGACACTCTTCTGACCACCACAATGAATGTCTGCAATTATTAATAATAATAATAATAATAATAATAATAAACTTTATTTATACCCCGCCACCATCTCCCCCAACGGGGACTCGGGGCGGCTAACATGAGGCCAAGCCCAAACAACAAATTACAATAAAATAAGATACAAGTTACAATAAAATAAACAATATTGCAATATAGTACGAAACATAAGAATACAATAAACAATATACAAAAAAAGGGAAACCAAATATAATAACAGTGAGCGGGCCGATTTTAAAAACTCAGGGTGAGATAAAGGAGCAGAATTATTTGTGAGTGAGAACTTGTAGAGAGATAGGGTGATAGACTGACCTTCGTACGGGGGGGGGGGGGGGGTACTCCTAGGACAAAGACGTTGAGGGGAGCAATAGGTTAAGAATATGTGACTACTCTCCAAAAGCGCAACGGCAGAGCCAGGTGTTAAGGTCCTTTTTAAAGGTTTCTGAAGTAGGGGCTTTCCTAATCTCTCCGGGCAATGAGTTCCAGAGTTGGGGGGCCACAGAGGAGAAGGCTCCCTCCCTTGTACCCACAAGGTACTCCCTTGTACCCACAAGGCAAATCTGAGAAACTGGCAAGAGCGAAAGGAGGGCCTCCCCCGAAGATCAAAGAGTTCGGGCTGGTTCATGGAGAGAGAAGGTAGGCGGGTCCCACACCCAAAGTCAGAACCTGAATCTTGAATTGGGACCGGAAAATGAACGGTCCGAAACCTAAAGTCAGAATTGGGTTGTACTTGAATTGGGACCGGAAAATGGAGCTCCTTAAACAAGGGGGTTGACCACTCCCTATAAGTTGCCCCAGTTATTAATTCTCACTCGGTACTCACTTTCATCTAGTTGCTGGTACTGGGAGTGCAGCGACGCCAAGAGCACCTTGCATGGTTTCCGGGGCAGCGACCGTGGTGACAGCAACTTCCGTTCCTCGCATCTGCATGTGGAGCAAAGCTGCCCCTACGGTTAGTGCCCCCTGCCAACTGGCCCGGAGGCCGTACCCCAAAACCTGCTTTTTCTCAGCCACAGAAATAAATGATCCATCATCCCTCCTTGACTGGATGCTCTTTCAGATTAAGTGGACCCATCAAGAGTTCTGAATGAACCAGGGATTGGACCTAGAGCCATGCGAGACCCCTTTGGTACCAAAACCCTAAGTGAGGGGACCCCACAAGGACTGGCCCATCTGCCAGTGGCACTCACTGGAAGATGGTGTTGGTGTCCAGATCGACGCAGATGACGTCATGCGGGGGGTCGTGGAGGTCGAAATAGCTGGAGTGGACACCCACGATGAAGGGCACCGGGGCACAGAGCACATCGGCCAATGTGAGCGGGCACAGCGGGATGTACGGGCATTGCCAACGGAGAGGGAAGATCACCTGAGAAAGCAGCAAAGGGCTCAGGTAGAGGGGAAACCCATCAAGTGAAAAAGGACACACTCATGGCACAGTGACACTTTCCCGGAACGAGAGACTCCAGCTCCCTTCATTCATGGGAATTGAATTCCAGAATATCTGGAGGGCACCATATTAGTGGAGAGCTTGGATTCTGGTGTTGAAATACTCTTGTCTTTTGCAAAGGGAAAGAAATGAAAAGAGGGGTACGTTCTTACATGATGAAAAGTATATCATCAGCGAACATTGTTGTGACTCTTCTTCCACAAATGTGTCTTTTGTGCCCATAGAGATAATTATCTCAATTAAATAAAGGCTGCTGAAGACCATGGATCGCGGCCACATCTGGTGGAAGGGAGGTCCACAGGCTGTTTGTTGACCCCAAATTTCACACCAAAGGTAACCTGTACCCCATTGTTGACCCCAAATTTCACGCCAAAGGTACTTTGTACCCAATTGTTTGTTGACCCCAAATTTCACACCAAAGGTACTTTGTACCCAATTGTTTGTTGACCCCAAGTTTCACACCAAAGGTACCTTGTATCCCACTGTTTGTTGACCCCAAATTTCAAAACAAAACTACCTTGATTGTTTGTTGACCCCAAATTTCACACCAAAGGTACTTTGTACCCCATTGTTTATTGACCCCAAGTTTCACACCAAAGGTACTTTGTACCCCATTGTTTGTTGATCCCAAATTTCAAGCCGAAGGTACCTTGTACCCCATTGTTTGTTGACCCTGAATTTCACATCAAAGATACCCTGTACCCCATTGTTAATTGACCCCAAATTTCAAACAAAAAGTACCTTGTACCTGATTGTTTGTTGACCCCAAATTTCACACCAAAGGTACTTTGTACCCCATTGTTTGTTGACCCTGAATTTCACATCAAAGATACCCTGTAGCCCATTGTTAATTGACCCCAAATCTCACACCAAAGGTACCTTGTACCCCATTGTTTGTTGATCCTGAATTTCAAGCCAGTTACCTTGTACCCCATTGTTTGTTGACCCTGAATTTCACACCAAAGGTACTTTGTACCCCATTGTTTGTTGACCCTGAATTTCACATCAAAGATACCCTGTAGCCCATTGTTAATTGACCCCAAATCTCACACCAAAGGTACCTTGTACCCCATTGTTTGTTGATCCCGAATTTCAAGCCAGTTACCTTGTACCCCATTGTTTGTTGACCCTGAATTTCACACCAAAGGTACTTTGTATCCCATTGTTTGTTGACCCTAAATTTCACACCAAAGGTACGTTGTACCCCATTGTTTGTTGACCCTGAATTTCACATCAAAGATACCCTGTACCCCATTGTTTGTTGACCCTACTTTTCACATGAAAGGGACTTCGTACCCCATTGTTTGTTGACCTTAAATTTCACACCAAAGATACTTTGTACCCAATTGTTTGTTGATCCCAAATTTCAAGCCAAAGGTACCTTGTACCCCACTGTTTGTCGACCCCAAGTTTCACACGAAAGGGATTTCATATTAATTGTTTGTTGACCCTAAATATCTCACTGAAGATACCTTGTACCCCATTGCTCATTGACCCCAAATTTCACATCACAGGTACCCTGTACCCCATTGTTTGTTGACCCTAAATTTCACACCAAAGATACCCCGTACCCCATTGTTAATTGACCCCAAACCTTACACCAAAGGTACCTTGTACCTTGTTGACCCCACATTTCACACCAAAGGTACATTGTACCCCGTTGTTTGTTGACCCTGAATTTCACCCCAAAGATACCCTGTAGCCCATTGTTAATTGATCCCAAATTTCACACCAAAGGTACCTTGTATTCCATTGTTTGTTGACCCCACATTTCAAACCAAAGGTACCTTGTACCCCACTGTTTGTTGACCCCAAATTTCAAGCCAAAGGGATTTCGTATCCCATTGTTTGTTGACCCTACATTTCTCACTGAAGATACCTTGTACCCCATTGTTAATTGACCCCAAATTTCACACCAAAGATACCCCAGACTCGTTGGTCTCAAATATCATACCAGAGGTACCCCATCATTTCTTGACTCTGATTTTCACAACAAATGTAGCCCATAGTCCATATTTGTTGACCCCAAATTCCACACCAAAGGCATCCTGTACCCCATTGTTCTCTACTCTCTTGACTGGATCAAAGTTAACCGGGACTCACCGACACCAAGGCTTCACCCACGCTGGTCAAGACGTCCTGCCGCAAGGAATGGATGAGCAACTTCTGCTCCGTGAGAATGGCCACCAGAAGTGCGACGGCGTTTTCGGGGCCCAGAGTCTGCAGCAGAGTGAGGAAACTGGCGCCACTGCAAAAAGAGGGGTATGGGGAGGAAAAGCAAGTTGAAGGTGGTTTTTATCAGTACTGTTTTCACAGCATGTCACTGTCCATGGGACCTCACATATTTATATATGGCTATCATGTCTCCTCTCAGCCTTCTCTTCTTCAGGCTAAACATGCCCAACTCCTTAAGCCGCTCCTCATAGGGCTTTGCCCCATCTTCTCCTCGAAGAGGCCCTATCGCCTCCTTGTTTTTCCTTTTTCTACTGACATAAGAAAAGAAGCCCTTTTATTGTTTTGAATGTCCCTGGCAAGCCTGAGCTCGTTTTGTGCTTTAGCCTTGCGGACCTTTTCCCTACAGGTGTTGGCTATTTGTTTGAATTCTTCTTTGGTGATTTCTCCCTTTTTCCACTTCTTGTGCATGTCTCTTTTGTGTCTTAGCACAAATCTACCATTCAACCTTACAGTGTGGTAGACTCCACAGTTGTGAGGAGCTTTAGGTGAACCGGACCCCAAGAAAAGTGGAAAAAACATGACTCCTCCATTATTTTTTAAAATCTCTCAAAAAATCTGTAGATTCTCCAATGCAATTCTATGGTCAACACCCAGACATACCTTAGAGGCAGCGGAGAGGAGACTGGTTGACACAGGAGCAAATTATCGTAGGGAGACATCTACGGAGACACAAAGAAAATTAAAAATAACAAGTGTTAAAGCTGATTTGTGAATGCTTTCCATCAAAAAGGCAGAAAGGATGACGAGAGACTAGATGGGTTTTTTTTTGCCGTGTCAGAAGTGACCTGAGAAACTGCAAGTCGCTTCTGGGGTGAGAGAATTGGCTGTCTGCAAGGACGTTGCCCAGGGGACGCCCGCATGAGGAGCTGGAGCTGACAGAGGGAGCTCATCCGCTTCTCCCTGGATTCGAACCTGCGACCTGTCGATCTTCAGTCTTGCCGGCACAGGGGTTTAACCCACTGCGCTACCGGGGACTCTAGCAATGGAGTTAAGGAAGCAGATATAGCTTGCGTAAGACACCGAGTAGGGGAGGAGGAGCCACGATTGGCTGCCACGTGGTTATGCACGGGAAACCCTTGCCGTTACGGCCTACCAAACTGAAGAAGGCGAAGAAAACAGCTAAAATTGATCTGCACACGTCTTCTAGAATTTTGCAAGTACTGTGGCAATTCGAAACATTTTATACGTGAAAAATTCAATTTCTGCGCAAAACCTGGATTTTTCTGCGCAGAAAACGGCATTTTTTTGTGCAGAAAATGGCATTTTTTCTGCACAGAAAACTGCATTTTTCTGCATATCTCCCAAAAAACAGGTAAGATGTCTGCATCTGCCATTTGTGCTCACCTGAACGAGGATCCGGGGCCGCTGCGGAGACGGGAAGGGAACATTGTGCATGAAATGAGAGATGTGCCTAGAAGGAGCAACAAAGAAGTCACAGGGAAGAAAGACAATGAAATTGCAATCCCCGCTGGGCCTTTCCCATCCCAATTTTCTCCCAAGGGATTCTGAAGATAATTTAAAAATCCCGGTAAAACTAAATTTACTATTTATTTATTTATTTACAAAATGAGAGTAGATAAATAGGTACCGCTGAAAAGCGGGGAGGTATTCTGAGGCAACCATAAGAAATGCCAGATATTCGATCAATGGAGGAAGTTACGAACATAGCAAGGAAAAAAGGAGCGACAGCACCCCCAGTGGTCGGGACCGAGCATCGCCTCCAAGATGCCGAAGATGGGAAACCCTATATATACCTCTACCTATGTCCAATTGTCTGTCTTGTTTGTGCATAAAATGGCATTGGATGTTTTGCCACATACGTATGATCTGTGATTTACCCTGAGTCCCTTTCGGGGTGAGAAGGGCGGAATATAAATACTTTAAATAAATTAATAAATTAATTAATAAATTCTAATAAAACATTATATCCCCAAATTGTAATAGCATCTTATATCCTCCAAATTCAGATGAAAGGTTATTTTCCAGATCCCGAAAAAAATGTATATTCCCAAATTCTGCGGAAACCTTATTTTCCCAGATACCGATAAAAGCATACATCCCCAAATCCCGATAAAAATCTTATGTTTCCGAGTCCGATAAAATTGTACATTCCCAACTCCTGACAACATTTATTTACCTATTAAAAATATATATTTCCAAATCCCAATGAATGTTGTATTCTCAAATCCCAAGAAAAGCTTACATTTCCGAATCCCGATAAAAATGTTATGTACCCAAATACCGATAAAAGTATTATATTCCCAATTCCCGATATATTCCTAATTCCCGATAGAAGCTGTTCACACCAAAGGACATGCAAAGCAGCCTCGTCGCAATGCCGGAACACCGAAAGCAGGAAGGGGAGGCGCAACGGCGCTGCAGCCAGTCTGCCCCGACTTACGCCTCGAGTGGCAGCACATGAGGTCCCGAGATACTGTAGCGGTAGAGGAAAGTGAGGAACTTGCGAAAGACGTCAAAGAAAGGCCAGTGGGAGAGGAGACAGATGCTCTTACGCGTCTGCACCGACTTGCTGGTGATGGGCCGTCGGTCGACCACCGTCAGCAGGTTCAGCCGCAGGCACTGGCGCTCAGAGAGGCACTCGCGCGGGAAGGACTCGTAGAACTGGATGGCCGCCCCGTAGACCTGGAACAAGAAGCGGGGGATAAGAGGAGTTATGGGGCGAGCACCAACTCCACCAACGGGGCTCCTCCCAGCATCTGTAGGCCCTCAGTTCTACCATGTTGGTCACAGTGCTTGGCACACATTGGCCACACAGTTGAATTCTCGTGGTCACTCGACATCTATAGGTCTACCATTGCAAATCTAGAGTCAACGTCTGATCATACAGTTAGCTACTGAATTCTGGTGGTCTCTCCAGACATCTCTAAGTGTCTTGAGTGGACCACATCTCTAGGATCTCTAGTTAGATTTTATGGCAGAAGTTGACCCAAGGTTTGGTTACTGAATTCTGGTGGGCTCTAGACATCTCTAGGTCTTCCACTGCAATTCTAGAGTCAATGTCTGAATTCTGGTGGTCTCTCCAGACATCTCTAGGTGTCTTGAGTTGACCACTCAAGACATCTGTAGGATCTCTAGTTAGATTTTATGGAAGAAGTTGACCCTAGGTTTGGTTACTGAATTCACATGATCTCTCTAGACATCTACTGGTCTTCCATTGCAATTCCAGAGTCAACGTCTGACCATACGGTTAGCTACTGAATTCTGGTGGTCTCTCCAGACATCGCTAGGTGTCTTGAGTTGACCACACAAGACATCTCTAGAACCTCTAGTTAGATTTTATGATAGAAGTTGAACCAAGATTTGGTTACTGAATTCTGATGGTCTCTCTAAACATCTACTGGTCTTCCATTGCAAATCCAGAGTCAACGTCTGACCATACGGTTAGCTACTGAATTCTGGTGGTCTCTCCAGACATCTCTAGGACCGCTAGTTAGATTTTATGGAAGAAGTTGAACCAAGGTTTGGTTACTGAATTCTGGTGGTCTCTCTAGACATCTCTAGGTCTTCCACTGCAATTCTAGAGTCAACGTCTAACCATATGGTTAGCTACTGAATTCTCGTGGTCTCTCCAGGTATCTCTAGATGTCTTGAGTTGACCACTCAAGACATCTCTAGGACCTCTAGTTAGATTTTATGGTAGAAGTTGACCCTAGGTTTGGTTACTGAATTCTGATGGTCTCTCTAGACATCTATACGTCTTCCACTGCAATTCCAGGGTCAACGTCTGACCATACAGTTAGCTACTGAATTCTGGTGGTCTTTCCAGACATTGCTAGGACCTCTAGTTAGATTTTATGGTAGAAGGTGACCCAATGTTTGGTTATTGAATTCTGATGGTCTCTCTAGACATCTAATGGTCTTCCATTGCAAATCCAGAGTCAACGTCTGACCATACGGTTAGCTATTGAATTCTGATGGTCTCTCCAAACATCTCTAGGTGTCTTGAGTGGACCACACAAGACATCTCTAGGATCTCTAGTTAGATTTTATGGTAGAAGTTGACCCAAGGCTTGGTTACTGAATTATGTTGGTCTCTAGACATCTCTAGGTCTTCTACTGCAATTCTAGAGTCAACGTCTGACCATACGGTTAGCTACTGAATTCTGGTGGTCTCTCCAAACATCTCTAGGTGTCTTGAGTGGACCACACAAGACATCTCTAGGATCTCTAGTTAGATTTTATGGTAGAAGTTGACCCAAGGCTTGGTTACTGAATTCTGTTGGTCTCTGGACATCTCTAGGTCTTCTACTGCAATTCTAGAGTCAACGTCTGAATTCTGAATTCTGGTAGTCTCTCTAGACATCTCTAGGTGTCTTGAGTTGACCACTCAAGACATCTCTAGGACTTCCAGTTAGATTTTACGATAGAAGTTGACCCAAGGTTTGGTTACTGAATTCTGGTGGTCTCTAGACATCTCTAGGTCTTCCGCTGCAATTCTAGAGTCAACGTCTGACCATACATTTAGCTACTGAATTCTGGTGGTCTCTCTAGACATCTCTAGGTATCTTGAGTTGACCACTCAAGACATCTCTAGGACCTCTAGTTAGATTTTATGGTAGAATTTGACCCAAAGTTTGGTTACTGAATTCTGGTGGTCTCTAGACATCTCTAGGTCTTCACTGCAATTCTAGAGTCAATGTCTGACCATACGGTTAGCTACTGAATTCTAGTGGTCTCTCCAGACATCTCTAGGTGTCTTGTGTAGACTACTCAACACATCTCTAGGACCTCTAGTTAAATTTTATGGTAGAAGATGACCCAAGGTTTGATCACTGAATTCTGATGGTCTCTCTAGGCATCGATAAGTCTTCCACTGCGATTCTAGAGTCAACGTCTGACCATACGATTAGCTACTGGTGGTCTCTTCAGACATCTCTAGGTTCCCAGTGTGCCTTGATAGTTATCGTCTGGCAGGTGTTGATCACAGAGCTGATCACTGAATTCTGGTGATCTCTCTAGGTGTACCAGTGTGATGCCATAGTCAATGTCTGGCAGAATCTGGCCACAGAGTTGACTACTGGAGGTCAGTTTAAGAATCTCTAGGTTTTCCAGAATGACACTATAGTCAATGCTTACAGAACATGACTACAGAGCTGACCATTAAATTCTGGTGGTCTTTCAAGACATCTCTGTGTCTTCTAGTTAGATTTTAGGACAGAAGTTGACCCACGGTTTGATCATTGACTTCTGATGATCTCTCTAGACATCTATAGGTCTTCCATTATGATTCCATAGTCAACGTCTGACCATACGGTTGGCCACTGACTTCTGGTGGCCTCTCTAGACATCTCTAAGGTTCCCGATGTGTCTTGATAGTCAGTGTCTGACAAGTGTTGACCACAGAGATGACCACTGAATTCCGATGGTCTCTCTAGGTGCGCTAGTGTGATGCCATAGTCAATGTCTGGCAGAATCTGGCCACAGAGTTGACCACTGGTGGTCACTTTAAGAATCTCTATGTTTTCCAGAATGACACTATAGTCAATGCCTTACAGAAGATGACCACAGAGTTTACCACTGGATTCTGGTGGTCTTTCAAGACATCTCTAGGTCCTCTAGTTAGATTTTAGGACAGAAGTTGATCCAAGGTTTGATCATTGACTTCTGATGGTCTCTCTAGGCATCTATAGGTCTTCATTATGATTCTATAGTCAACGTCTGACCATACGGTTGGCCACTGACTTCTGGTGGCCTCTCCAGACATCACTAAGGTTCCTGGTGTGTCTTGATAGTCTGATAGTCTGACAAGTGTTGACCACAGAGTTGGCCACTGAATTCTGGTGGTCTTTCAAGACATATCTAGGTCCTCTAATTAGATTTTATGGTAGAAGTTGACCCAAGGTCAATGCCTTACAGAAGATAGCCATAACGATACCTTGTCCCCAGAGGCGCCGGTCAACACGAAGGTGGAGAAGACGGGAAGTTGGTATTTGCTATCGGCCGGCCAGCTCTCGATGGTGGCCCCCATGGGCAGGCAAAACACAGGCACCGACTCGGGCAATGGGAATGCCTCGTTGTCCTCCTTTGGATATCGACTGAGGAGACCTGGGAAGAGTGACAATAGTGCCCTCATCCTTGAATGTCAGATCATCTTGACTACTGCATCAGCCTTAACATGGGGCAGCCCTTGTAATCCCTCTCATTGGATTAATGAACCTGCTAGAGAGGAGTCTCATAAAACAACCTTGTTAACAAGAACTTCTTTGTTGTGTGAACTTTGTTACATCACCAACCAACCCAAAGTTCAGTATGCGTCCCGGGGTGTTTGCTACCTATCTCCCAGGTGTGCCGTTATTTACCTGCTTCGTAAACCAGAGTGTTCCCTTTGGCCAACGCCACCTTGTAGCAGATAAAGAGGGCAGGACCCCACTGTGGGAAGAAGAAAGGACGTTGGTTAAGAATAGAAAGGGAAAAGTGAGAGCATGAACCAGAAAAAAACACTCAGCCTAAGGGATAAAAGAGACCTCCTTTGAACCAGAATTCACATTACAGCATTATATAACCATTCAGCCTCCGTTGGCAAAGCTATTTTCTCTAGACATAAAAGTCAAAGTATGTGTGGATGTTAAGTGTCCCCCAAAGGTTGCTCCGTGGCTTGACGGATCTGGGTTCAAACTAAAAGAACCACACTGTTTGGGCACAGAAACAAAGAGGATAGGTGAAGTGGCCCTCTGTGATGTCACTGTGAAAGCCAGGGAGTGATAGGAGATATGTATAGGAAGGGAAGGGAGGGAAGAGAAAGGAAGTGTTGTCGTACAGCCTGAACCTGATGGGTTCACTGATGGTTTAGAGAGAATTGTGGGATTTCCTGAAACCCAAAGTGATGAAGATTCAAGTCAGAGAAATGATGGATCTCCCTGGGAAAAACCTGACTCAGAAAGTGCAAGGCCTCAAGGTCAGCCAGAGGAGCCAGAAACCGCAACATTAGATAAGGAGTCGAGCTAAGTGATACAGAAGGCTCCCAGGGAAAAACACCTGAGCCACGGAGGTCAACAAAAGTCTTTCTGGGAAAAAACCTGACTCAGAAAGTGCAAGGCCTCAAGGTCAGTCAGAGGAACCAGTAACTGCAACATTAGATAAGGAGTTGAGAGATGAGCTAAGTGATACAGAAGGCTCCCAAGGAAAAACACCTGAGACACAGAGGTCAACAAAAGTCTTTCTGGGGGAAAAAACCTGACTCAGAAAGTGCAAGGCCTCAAGGTCAATCAGAGGAGCCAGTAACCACAACATTAGATAAGGAGTCAAGAGATGAGCTAAGTGATACAGAAGGCTCCCAAGGAAAAACACCTGAGCCACGGAGGTCAACAAAAGTCTTTCTGGGGAAAAACCTGACTCAGAAAGTGCAAGGCCTCGAGGTCAGTCAGAGAGCCAGTAACCACAACATTAGATAAGGAGTCAAGAAATGAGCTAAGTGATACAGAAGGTTCCCAAGGAAAAAGACCTGAGCCACGGAGGTCAACAAAAGTCTTTCTGGGGAAAAACCTGACTCAGAAAGTGCAAGGCCTCAAGGTCAGTCAGAGGAGCCAGTAACAGCAACATTAGATAAGGAGTCGAGAGAAGATTTAAGTGATACAGAAGGCTCCCAGGGAAAAACACCTGGAGCTACGGAGGTCAACAAAAGTCTTTGTTTACAAATTAGAGCAGAAAATAGGCAGTTCCAGTAAGAGAGACTATATATCTCTATCTATCTATCTATCTATCTATCTATCTATCTATCTATCTATAGCTTTGGGTAGCAAAGGGAAGAGTTAACACCCCTGTGATAATTGGATTTTGAAAAATGTGGCTTGGTGTGGAAACAAGGATTGGGGATACAGCTTCATTGGAGACCACTGTGCTCCCTGATAATAACTCTTCCCGGAGTGAATGTCCCTTCCTTCAGAGGGGAAGATTTCTCTCACAACGAGAATAGATTATCTTGCTTGGGTCCCTTCCAACTCTAGGATTCTATCCATCCATCCATCCATCCATCCATCCATCATTATGGTAGAAGTGCGTTGGATTAGATGGCCTTCTTTGGGTCCCTTTCCAACTCTAGGATTCTATCTATCTATCTATCTATCTATTATGGCAGACGGGGGTTAGACTAGATGGTCTTCCTTGGGGTCCCTTCCAACTCTATCTATCTATCCATCCATCTATCTATTATGGTAGAAGTATGTTGGATTATATGGCCTTCTTTGGGGCCCCTTTCAATTCTATCTATCTATTATGGCAGAAGGGGGTGGGACTGGATGGCCTTATTTGGGCCCCCTCTCAACTCTAGAATACTATCTATCTATCTATCTATCTATCTATCTATCTATCTATCGATGGCCTTCTTTGGGATCCCTTTCAATTCTATGATTCTATCTATCTATTATGGACTAGATGGTCTTCCTTGGGGTCCCTTCCAACTCTAGGATTCTATCTATCTATCCATCCATCCACTATGGTAGAAGGGGGTTGGACTAAATGGTCTCCTTTGGGGCCCCTTCCAACTCTAGGATTCTATCTCTATCTCTCTCTCTATCTATCTATCTATCTATCTATCTATCTATCTATCTATCTATTATGGCAGAAGGGAGTGGGACTGGATGTCCTTCTTTGAGCCCTCTCAACTCTAGAATACTATCTATCTATCTATCTTTCTTTCTTTCTGTCTATGTACAGATGGCCTTCTCTGGGATCCCTTTCAATTCTAGGATTCTATCTATCTATTATGGTAGAAGTGGGTTAGACTAGATGGTCTTCCTTGGGGTGCCTTCCAACTCTAGAATTCTATCTATCTATTACGGCAGAAGAGGGTGGGACTGGATGGCCTTCTTTGGGGCCCCTCTCAACTCTAGGATACTATCTCTATCTATTTATTATGGTAGAAGTGGGTTGGATTAGCTGGTCTTCTTTGGGGACCAACTAGGATTCTATCTATCTATTATGGCAGAAGAGGGTGGGACTGGATGGCCTTCTTTGGGGCCCCTCTCAACTCTAGGATACTATCTATCTATCCATCCATCCATCCATCCATCCATCTATTACGGTAGAAGGAGTTGGATTAGATGGTCTTCCTTGGGGTCCCTTCCAACTCTAGGATTCTATCTATCTATCTATCTATTATGGTAGAAGGGGTTGGACTAGATGGTCTTCCTTGAGGTCCCTTCCAACTCTAGGAGTCTATCTATTATGGCAGAAGGGGGTGGGACTAGATGGCCTTCTTTGGGGCCCCTCTCAACTCTAGGATTCTATCTATTATGATAGAAGTAGGTTAGACTAGATGGCCTTCCTTGGGATCCCTTTCAATTCTAGGATTCTATCTATCTATCTATCTATCTATCTATCTATCTATTATGGTAGAAGAGGGTGGGACTAGATGGTCTTCCTCGGGGTCCTTTCCAACTCTATGATTCCATCCATCCATCCATCCATCCATCCATCCTCCTATTTATTATGGTAGAAGTGGGTTGGATTAGATGGCCTTCTTTGGGGCCCCTTCCAACTCTAGGATCTATCTATCTATTATGGCAGAAGGGGGTGGGACTGGATGGCTTTCTTTGGGGCCCCTTCCAACTCTAGGATTACATCTATCTATCCATACATCCATCTATTCATCAATTATGGTAGAATGAGTTGGACTAGATGGTCTTCCTTGGGGCCCCTTTCAATTCTATGATTCTATCTATTATGGTAAAAGGGGGTTGGACTAGATGGTCTTCCTTGAGGTCCCTTCCAACTCTAGGATTCTATCTCACTATCTATTATGTCAGAAGATGGTGGGACTGGATGGCCTTCTTTGGGACCCCTGTCAACTCTAGGATTCTATCTATCTATCCATCCATCCATCCATCCATCTATTATGGTAGAGGTGGGTTGGATTAGATGGCCTTCTTTGGACCCCTTTCAATTCTAGGATTCTATCTATCTATCTATCTATCTATCTATCTATCTATCATGGCAGAAGGGGGTTGGACTGGATGGCCTTCTTTGGGGCCCCTCTCAACTCTAGGATTCTATCTATCTATCTATCTATCTATCCACACACATATACACCCTGGAATGCCAACCCCAAGTGGCCTCCTAGGGTGCTCACCATCCCGGCGTTGAGGTTGCGGTCCACGCGGCAGAAGGTGTGTGGGGTGCTCTCCCCTTTGCTGGGCATGATGAGGCAGATGTCCGTGATGCCCAGGGTGCTGTGGGCCTGGCCCTCGGTGGCGCGCCGGTACATCAAGAAGGTGCGCTGGTGGCCGGGGCTCCCGGAGGCCAGGTTGGCCGAGTGGCTGTAAGGAGTCGTGTCGACCACCTTGAAGCCGGGCTTGGGGCGGTCCTTCCCGTCGTAGTGCACCCTATGGAGACAAGGAAGATATGGATACCAGGGAAGAGAAGGGAAGGAACAACCCCATTTAAGATACCCATTGGAAACACCCACGGGTGATCCAGATGATCTGTGTTGAACTGGACTATCTGAGTCTACACTGCTATATGGCAGTGTTGAAGGTCCATCACGTTTCTAGGTCCTCCAGTGTTGAAGGACCATCACGTTTCTAGGTCCTCCAGTGTTGAAGGACCATCACGTTTCTAGGTCCTCCAGTGTTGAAGGACCATCACTTTTCTAAGTCCTCCAGTGTTGAAGGTCCATCACGTTTCTAGGTCCTCCAGTGTTGAAGGACCATCACGTTTCTAGGTCCTCCAGTGTTGAAGGTCCATCACGTTTCTAGGTCCTCCAACCCCCTTTACCCCCGCTCACCCCAACTCCACGATGGGGGGCTTGTCCCGGCCCCTCCGGTAGCAGAGGAACATCTGGGGGTTGTTGAGGAGCCCCGCGTTGAGCTCCACGGGGTGCCCGGCGGCCGTGCGGTCGATGCAGGTGAAGCCGTGGGGCACCTCCTCGCCCTGGGAGCGGACGATGACCGCCACGTCCACAATGGGCTCACTGGGCCGGGCCGGGCGTGGCGGGGGCTGCCCCTCATCCTCCAGGGGCTTGGAGGTCTCCGCCAAGCCGGCCACCACGAAGTAGTCCACCAGCTGTGGGGCCCACTCCTCCGCCATGGCGCCAGCTCACGGCATCTGTGTGTGTGGGAAAAGACGAGAGGAGGAGTCAGGTCAGAAGAGGCGGGGTTGTGTGGTTGAGAAGCCCCGCCTCCCTTTGAACCTCAACCAATAGAAGTCCTCCTAGGAAGCAACACGGAATGTCGGTAGAATCTCAGAAGGAGGGAGGGGTGAGCCAGAGGGAAGTCGGCAACAGGGTGGAGCAATGACATGTCCCGCCTCCCGCTTCATCTCAACCAATAGGAGTCTTGCTTGGACATGATACAGAACATTCAGAAGCACCTAGGAAGAAGAGGCAAGGTCAGGTGAGAAAAGGCGGGGTCAGGTCAGAAACTGGGGGGTCAGGTCAGAAGTGGCAGGGTCAGGTCAGAAGAGGGGGTTAAGTGAGAAGAGGCGGGATCAGGTAAGAGGCGGGGTCAGGCCAGAAGAGAGGGGTTAGGTGAGAAGAGGCGAGGTCTGGTGAGAAGAGGCAGGGTCAAGACAGAAGAGGCAGGGTCAGGTGAAAAGAGGGGGTCATGTCAGAAGAGGTGGGGTCAGGTGAGAAGAGGGAGGTTAGGTGAGAAGGGGCAGGGTCAGGTCAGAAGAGGCGGAATGAGGTGAGAAGAGGTGAGGTCGTCAGAATAGGCAGGTCAGGTCAGAAGAGGTGGGACCAGGAGAGAAGAGGCATGGTCAGGCCAGAAGAGGGAGGTTAGGTGAGAAGCCGGCGGGGCCAGAAGAGGAGGGGCCAGGGCCAGAAGAGGCGTGGCCAGGCCAGAAGAAGCAGGTCAGGTCAGAAGAGGCGGGGTAAGGTCAGAAGAAGCGGATCAGGTGAGAAGAGGGGAGTCAGGTGAGAAGAGGCGAGGTCAGGTCAGATGAGGGGGGTCAGGTCAGAAGAGACGGGGTCAGGTGAGAAAAGGCGGTGTCTGGCCAGAAAAGGTGGGATCAGGTCAGAAGAGGCGGGGTCAGGTCAGAAGAGAAGAGGTGGGGTCAGGTCAGAAGAGGCAGGGTCAGACCAAAAGAGGCGTGGTCAGGCCAGAAGAAGGGGAATCAGTGAGAAAAGGTCAGGTCATATGAGGGAGGTCAGGTGAGAAGGGGCGGGGTCAGGTCAGAAAAGATGGGGTCAGGTGAGAAGAGGCAGGTCAGGTCAGAAGAGGGGGGTCAGGTGAGAAGAGGCGGGGTCAGGTGAGAAAAGGCGGTGTCAGGCCAGAAGAGGGGGGTCAGGTGAGAAGAGGCGGGGTCAGGTGAGAAGAGGGAGGTCAAGAGAAGGGGCGGGGTCAGGTGAGAAGAGGGGGGGTCAGGTGAGAAGAGGGAGGTCAGGTGAGAAGAGGCGGGGTCAGGCCAGAAGAGGGGGGTCAGGCCAGAAGAGGGGTCAGAGAAGGGGGGGTCAGGTGAGAAGAGGGGGGTCAGGCCAGAAGAGGGGGGTCAGGCCAGAAGAGGCGGGGTCAGGCCAGAAGAAGGGATCGGTGAGAAGAGGCGGGGTCAGGTGAGAAGAGGTGGATCAGGTGAGAAGAGGTGGGGTCGGGTGAGAAGAGGCGAGGTCAGGTGAGAAGAGGGGGCAGGTGAGAAGAGGCGGGGTCAGGTGAGAAGAGGGGGGTCAGGCAAGAAGAGGCGAGGTCAGGTGAGAAGAAGAGGCGGGGTCAGGTGAGAAGAGGGAGGTCAGGTGAGAAGAGGCGGGGTCAGGTGAGAAGAGGGGAGGCCAGGTGAGAAGAGGCGGGGTCAGGTAGAGGCGGGGTCAGGTGAGAAGAGGCGAGGCCAGGTGAGAAGAGGCGGGGTCAGGTGAGAAGAGGGGGGTCAGGCAAGAAGAGGCGAGGTCAGGTGAGAAGAAGAGGCGGGGTCAGGTGAGAAGAGGGAGGTCAGGTGAGAAGAGGCGGGGTCAGGTGAGAAGAGGCGAGGCCAGGTGAGAAGAGGCGGGGTCAGGTGAGAAGAGGGGGGTCAGGCAAGAAGAGGCGAGGTCAGGTGAGAAGAAGAGGCGGGGTCAGGTGAGAAGAGGGAGGTCAGGTGAGAAGAGGCGGGGTCAGGTGAGAAGAGGGAGGTCAGGTGAGAAGAGGCGGGGTCAGGTGAGAAGAGGCGGCCAGGTGAGAAGAGGCGGGGTCAGGTGAGAAGAGGGGGGTCAGGCAAGAAGAGGCGAGGTCAGGTGAGAAGAAGAGGCGGGGTCAGGTGAGAAGAGGGAGGTCAGGTGAGAAGAGGCGGGGTCAGGTGAGAAGAGGTGGGGTCAGGTGAGAAGAGGGAGGTCAGGTGAGAAGAGGCGGGGTCAGGCCAGAAGAGGCGGAATCAGGTGAGAAGGGACGGGGTCAGGTGAGAAAAGGTGTCAGGCCAGAAAATGTGGGATCAGGTCAGAAGAGGGGGAATCAGGCCAGAAAAGGGGGGCCAGATGAGAAGAGGCAGGGTTAGGTGTCAAGAGGCGGGGTCAGGCCAGAAGAGGCGAGGTCAGGTGAGAAGAGGCAGGGTCAGGTGAGAAGAGGTGGGGTCAGGTGAGAAGGGGGAGGTCAGGTGAGAAGAGGCGGGGTCAGGCCAGAAGAGGCGGAATCAGGTGAGAAGGGACGGGGTCAGGTGAGAAAAGGTGTCAGGCCAGAAAATGTGGGATCAGGTCAGAAGAGGGGGAATCAGGCCAGAAAAGGGGGGCCAGATGAGAAGAGGCAGGGTTAGGTGTCAAGAGGCGGGGTCAGGCCAGAAGAGGCGAGGTCAGGTGAGAAGAGGCAGGGTCAGGTGAGAAGAGGTGGGGTCAGGTGAGAAGTGGCGGGGTCAGGCCAGAAGAGGGGGGTCAGGTCAGAAGAGATGGGGTCAGGTGAGAAAAGGCGGTGTCAGGCCAGAAAAGGTGAGATTAGGTCAGAAGAAGGGAGTCATGTGAGAAGAGGGAGGTCAGGTGAGAAGAGGGAGGTCAGGTGAGAAGCGGCGGGGTCCAGCCAGCAGAGGCGGGGTCAGGTGAGAAAAGGTGAGGTCAGGCCAGAATAGTCAGGATCAGGCCAGAAGAAGGGGGATCGGTGAGAAGAGGTGGGGTCAGGTGAGAAGAGGTGAAGTCAGGTGAGAAGAGGTGAAGTCAGGTGAGAAGAGGGAGGTCAGGTGAGAAGAGGCGGGGTCAGGTGAGGTGGGGTCAGGTGAGAAGAGGGGGGTCAGGTGAGAAGCGTCGGGGTCCGGCCAGAGGAGGCGGGGTCAGGTGAGAAGAGGCGGGGTCAGGCCAGAAGAGGCGGGGCCATGTGTAATCTAGTCCATTTTGGTGACAATACATTGAGAGAATATTTTCTACTGGGTTCAAAATCAAACTTATTAGCTTTCGATCCACTTGTTTTGATGACACCGTTGTTTTCTAATTTTTTCTACATTTTTAATTTCATAATTTTATATTTTTTGTATTTTGTATATATATATATATTTATAATTTTATGTCTTGTAGTATATTAGAAACAGCACTGTTTTCTATTGACCGTGAGTTGAGAAAATCAACTAAATATAATTCCGGAATCGAAGGCAGAATACAAAAATCGGAACGCAAAATTCGCATACAATTTTCAGCGCAAAATAGAGATCTATGCACAAAAAAGGGAAGAAAGGAGGGAGAGAAAAATCCCATTTTGCTGATGGAGCAAAACCCGGCGAGGAGGAGGAAGGGAAGTTGCACACCCGGTTCTTTCATTCTTAAACCAAAAAGGAAGGAAAGTCACTATATTTAGAGGGAGAACGCTCACAGAGAACATTCGACCCACCCGCAACGTCTTCCAAAAGCACAAAAGTGGATCCGCCCATGCTCAGAGGCACCAGAGGCACCGACCCCGGGAATGTTGAGCTACGAAAAATGGAGCGTCCGCCCTATTTTCCAAGGAAAGTCCATAATCCACTCAAGTTGGAAGGGGCACCCAAGGGTCATCTATTCCTGCCTCATTTCGCCATATAGGAATATGCAACGAAGACCTTGATACACAACAAAGCCCTCTTATAATGACAATATTTATTATTTATTAATATTAATTATTAAAATAATTAGTAAACAACAAAGCCCTCATAACAATATGTATTATTACTATACACAACAGATACCTTATAATATTTATTATTTATTAATATTAATTATTATTATTATAATTAGTACACAGTTTTATTGTGTCTTGGTGTATTGTTTAGTGCTTGTTGTTTAATATTGCTTTAACTGTTTTTAATTTGCTTTATGTTTTGTATTGTTATGTTGTGTATTGAGGCCTTGGCCTTTGTAAGCCGCATCGAGTCCTTCGGGGGACAAATAAAGTTTAATAATAACAGACAACAAAGCCCTCATAACAATATTTATTATAATAATAATTATTATACATAACAAATACCTTATAATATTTACTATTATTATTATTATTACACAACAAAGCCCTTTTAACAATATTTATTTATTATAATTATTTATTATTACTATACGCAACAGACACCTTATATTTATTATTTATTAATATTAATTATTATTGTAATAATTAGTACACAACAGGGCCCTTATAATACATTAAATACATTAAATACCTTATAATATTTACTATTATTATTATTATTACACAACAAAGCCCTTTTAACAATATTTATTTATTATAATTATTTATTATTACTATACACAACAGATACCTTATATTTATTATTTATTAATATTAATTATTATCGTAATAATTAGTACACAACAGGGCCCTTATAATACATTAAATACATTAAATACCTTATAATATTTACTATTATTATTATTATTATTACACAACAAAGCCCTTTTAACAATATTTATTTATTATAATTATTTATTATTACTATACACAACAGATACCTTATATTTATTATTTATTAATATTAATTATTATCGTAATAATTAGTACACAACAGGGCCCTTATAATACATTAAATACATTAAATACCTTATAATATTTACTATTATTATTATTATTATTACACAACAAAGCCCTTTTAACAATATTTATTTATTATAATTATTTATTATTACTATACACAACAGATACCTTATATTTATTATTTATTAATATTAATTATTATCGTAATAATTAGTACACAACAGGGCCCTTATAATACATTAAATACATTAAATACCTTATAATATTTACTATTATTATTATTATTATTACACAACAAAGCCCTTTTAACAATATTTATTTATTATAATTATTTATTATTACTATACACAACAGATACCTTATATTTATTATTTATTAATATTAATTATTATTGTAATAATTAGTACACAACAAAGCCCTTTTAACAATATTTATTTATTAAAATCATTTATTATTACTATACGCAACAGACACCTTATATTTATTATTTATTAATATTAATTATTATTGTAATAATTAGTACACAACAAAGCCCTTTTAACAATATTTATTTATTAAAATCATTTATTATTACTATACGTAACAGACACCTTATATTTATTATTTATTAATATTAATTATTATCGTAATAATTAGTACACAACAAAGCCCTTATAACAATATTTATTTATTATAATTATTTATCATTATTATACATAACAAATACCTTATATTTATTTATTTATTTATTTATTATTATAATTAGGACACAACAAAGCCCTCATAACAATATTTATTTATTTTAATTATTTATTATTACTATACATAACAAATACCTTATGGCTTGCCTTTTCCAGAATCCCAAACTTTCTGATTAAACATTTGTTCCGAAATGACGTGTTTTTGCATTGCATACCTGGTGAACTATAAATCCCAACGGCAGCCTACTGCAAACTACAAATCCCACCAGTTGCTTCTGGAGGATAGATGGAGGAAGTGAAGGAAGGATCCCCGGTATACTAATACTTCCACTTACTTCTGAGCTGAGATTTGGTGGCTGTCGGATTTCGAACCCCTTTGGAGCCGAAAACAACAACAGCCGCCCCGTTGCGCGCGAGAAACGACAAAGGACAGGAAGGGAGTTGTTGAACACCCGACACACTTCCTTTCTCCGGTGCCAAGAGAGAGAAAAAGTGAGAGTGAGCCAAGAGCCAAAAGTCCCCCGAAAGGGAAGTGCATCGTTGTCAAAGACATACCCAAGAGCCGGAGAAGCAGCCGCCGACTCGTCTTCGGTGACAGCGAGTACCGGTCCCAGGTTGCGTTCGGCAACGCTTCCGGAAACACATCACGCGCCCGCTTCCGATATGAACCTGCCCGCCTTCTAAAAATAACAAAACTCTGCAGAGTTTGCTTTCGTACCCTTTCGCGCCGGAAGCCGGGCGGGGAAGACGTACAGCGGGGCCTTTTTGGTGGTGGCTCCCAAACCCAGAACAATATTCCTGCCTTTTCCTCTTACAGGCAGTCCCCAAGTTACGAACAAGACAGGTTCGATAGTTTGTTCTCAAGTTCAATGTGTGTATTAGGCGGAACAGGTACATATTTTAAATATCTGAAGTAGGCCTTCTCAGAGCTGGAGAAGGGAGAAAGGTAGACAGCTACTTTCTCCCTTCTCCAGCTCTGAGAAGGTCAGAGCTGGAGGAGATATATATATATGGGATAGCTGCCTACATACTTTCTCTCTTCTCCAGCTCTGAGAAGGCCACAGCTGGAGAAGTGGCTACTTCACAATGTCTCCATGGGACAGCTGCCCACCTACTTTCTCCCTTCTCCAGTTTTGAGACATCCTTCTTCACAATGTCTTCATGGCGCCGTTGCCTACCTACTTTCTCCCTTCTCCAGCTCTGAGCAGACCTACTTTCCAATGTCTCCATGGGACGACTGCCCACCTACTTTCTCCCTTCTCCAGCTCTGAGAAGGCCTACTTCACAATGGCTCCATGGGACGGCTTCTCACCCACTTTCTCCCTTCTCCAGCTCTGGGAAGGCCTACTTTGCAATATCTCCATGGGACGGCTGCCCACCTACTTTCTCCCTTCTCCAGCTCTGAGAAGGCCTACTTCGCAATGTCTCCATGGGACGGCCACTATCCACCTACTTCTCCAGCTCTGGGAAGGCGCACTTCATAATGTCTCCATGGCAACA
Organism: Anolis sagrei ordinatus; assembly: GCF_025583915.1. NCBI lineage: Eukaryota > Metazoa > Chordata > Lepidosauria > Squamata > Anolidae > Anolis > Anolis sagrei. The sequence goes on from NW_026844700.1 coordinate 5,002,934, forward strand.
GAGGACCGTTGTCCACCTACTTTCTCCCTTCTCCATCTCTGAGAAGGTTCACTTCACAATGTCTCCATGGCAATGGAGAACCACTCTCCACCTACTTCTCCAGCTCTGGGAAGGTGCACTTCATAATATCTCCATGGCACGACTGCCCACCTACTTTCTCCCTTCTCCAGCTCTGAGAAGGCCTACTTTGCAATGTCTCCATGGGACGGCTGCCCACCTACTTTCTCCCTTCTCCAGCTCTGAGAAGGCCTACTTTGCAATGTCTCCATGGGACGGCTGCCCACCTACTTTCTCCCTTCTCCAGCTCTGAGAAGGCCTACTTTGCAATGTCTCCATGGGACGACTGCCCACCTACTTTCTCCCTTCTCCAGCTTTGAGAAGACCACAATGTCTCCATGGGATGACTGGCCACCTACTTTCTCCCTTCTCCAGCTCTGAGAAGGCCTACTTCACAATGTCTCCATGGGACCATTGCCTACCTACTTTCTCCCTTCTCCAGCTCTGAGAAGGCCTACTTCGCAATGTCTCCATGGGACGGCTGCCCACCTACTTTCTCCCTTCTCCAGCTCTGAGAAGGCCTACTTTGCAATATCTCCATGGGACGGCTGCCCACCTACTTTCTCCCTTCTCCAGCTCTGAGAAGGCCTACTTCGCAATGTCTCCATGGGACGACTGCCCACCTACTTTCTCCCTTCTCCAGCTCTGAGAAGGCCTACTTTGCAATATCTCCATGGGACGGCTGCCCACCTACTTTCTCCCTTCTCCAGCTCTGAGAAGGCCTACTTTGCAATGTCTCCATGGGACGGCTGCCCACCTACTTTCTCCCTTCTCCAGCTTTGAGAAGGTCTACTTCACAATGTCTCCATGGGACGACTGCCAACCTACTTTCTGCAGCTCTGAGAAGACCTACTTCATAATGTCTCAGTGGATCGGCTACCTACCTACTTTCTCCCTTCTCCAGCTCTGAGAAGACCTACTTCCTAATGTCTCAATGACAAGAAAGGATGAATGGCTCGTTCAACAAGGTAACAAAGGTGAAATACCAATACAAATTCGGATAAATAATTTATTGGAAACTCTTGGGACCAGGACTGTTTGGGGTTTGTAATCATCCTAGTTGGGGATGATGGAACCTGTAGTCTTCCCCATGAAGTGGATGACACATTGGAGTAGAAGGTTGTCCTACTGAACACCAAACTCAATTCACTCATTGATCCGAACCGCTTGGGCCCGGAAACCTTTCAGACTTTGTGAATCACGCCAAGTGGTGGATGATGGGTGTTGTAGTCCACCCCAAGAAACGCCCTTCGCAAGCAATGTATGGGATCAGATTGGAGGGGAGACTCTTACAAATCGAAGCCTGGATTATAGTGTCCTAGTGGACGATGGGAGCTATATCATGCCGAGTGGTGGATGATGGGTGTTGTAGTCCAGCCCAAGAAACACCCTTTGCAAGTAATGCATGGGATCAGATTGGAGGGGAAACCCTTACAAATCGAAGCCTGGATTATAGTGTCCTAGTGGACGATGGGAGCTATATCATGCCGAGTGGTGGATGATGGGTGTTGTAGTCCACCCCAAGAAATGCCCTTTGCAAGCAATGTATGGGATCAGATGGGAGGGGAGACCCTTACAAATCAAAGCCTGGATTATATTGTCCTGATGGACGATGGGAACTATTGTCCAGCCAAAGAAAGGAGAAGTTTCCTTTGCTGTTAGTGGATGATGGGAGCTGTAGTTCAGGAGACGCCTGACGAAACCGAACGAGCCATGCACCTGAATTATGGAATCTCAAACAAGTAAACAAACAAGCAAACAAGGCAAAACACATCTGCGGAGCCACGGGTTCGAAGGAGTTTCCTTTGCTGTTAGTGGATGATGGGAGGTGTAGTTCAGGAGACGCGTGACGAAACCGAACGAGCCGCGCACCCGAATTACGGAATCTCAAACAAGTAAACAAACAAGCAAACAAGCCAAAACACATCTGCGGAGAAACGGGTTCGAAGGAGTTTCCTTTGCTGTGAGTGGATGATGGGAGCTGTAGTTCAGGAAACAAAACCGAACGAGCCACGCACCCGAATGATGACATCTCAAACAAGTAAACAAACAAACAAACAAACCAAAACACATCTGCGGAGCCACGGGTTCGAAGGGCGCAGCGACAGGACAGATGGGTCCCGTGATAATCCGGTATCAGACGGCGCAAGGGCAATCAATGGCGCGATTGAGAGGCTCTCGAGGAAGGCAGAGCGATGGGATTTGGGGCACGGGAAGGAGACAGATGTGTGCATGCCTCCCCCATGGTTTCCAACACGGGGAGAAAGTAGGACACGTCTGGAAAAGAAGGCTAAACCTGGTTAGATGTCAGTCTCTTCCCCATAAGAGGCGGTGGAGGGGAAGGCATCTGCCAGACTACAACGCCCATAATCCACAGACATAGCTATGGATTCCAAGGGTCCATTTACACCAGGCCTGGGCAAACTTTCTAACTTGGGGCTGGATGTTGTCACCTGGGATTGCAACATCGATGATGCACATTGATTGTGTTTAAGTGCAGGCCAAGGTCTTTAGGCACTGCGCCCAGTGTGCCTATTATTATTATTATTATTATTATTAATAATAATAATAATAATAATAACAACCACCACCACCACCACCACAGGGCTCTCTGGATGTAGGTGAACTACAACTCCCAAACTATTATTATTATTATTATTATTATTATTACAGCTCCCACCACAGGGTGGGGGCTGCAATAATAATAATAATAATAATAATAATAATAATAATAATAATAATAATAATAAATAACCACAGGGCTCTCTGGATGTAGGTGAACTACAACTCCCAAACTATTATTATTATTATTATTATTATTATTACAGCTCCCACCACAGGGTGGGGGCTGCAATAATAATAATAATAATAATAATAATAATAATAATAATAATAATAATAATAAATAATAATAATAATAATAATAACTCCCAAACTATTATTATTATTATTATTATTATTATTATTGCCAACCACAGGGCTCTCTGGATGTAGGTGAACTACAACTCCCAAACTATTATTATTATTATTATTATTATTATTGCCAACCACAGGGCTCTCTGGATGTAGGTGAACTACAACTCCCAAACTATTATTATTATTATTACAGCTCCCACCACAGGGTGGGGGCTGCAATAATAATAATAATAATAATAATAATAATAATAATAATAATAATAATAAATAACCACAGGGCTCTCTGGATGTAGGTGAACTACAACTCCCAAACTATTATTATTATTATTATTATTATTATTATTATTATTATTGCCAACCACAGGGCTCTCTGGATGTAGGTGAACTACAACTCCCAAACTATTATTATTATTATTATTATTATTATTATTATTATTATTATTATTATTGCCAACCACAGGGCTCTCTGGATGTAGGTGAACTACAACTCCCAAACTATTATTATTATTATTATTATTATTATTATTATTATTATTGCCAACCACAGGGCTCTCTGGATGTAGGTGAACTACAACTCCCAAACTATTATTATTATTACAGCTCCCACCACAGGGTGAGGGCTGCAATAATAATAATAATAATAATAATAATAATAAATAATAATAATAATAATAATAATAATAATAATAATAATAATAAATAACCGCAGGGCTCTCTGGATGTAGGTAAACTACAACTCCCAAACTATTATTATTATTATTATTATTATTATTATTATTATTATTATTATTATTGCAGCCCCCACTCTGTGGTGGGGGCTGCAATAATAATAATAATAATAATAATAATGACAACAATAACCACATGGCTCTCTGAATGTAGGTGAACTACAACTCCCAAACTACTACTACTACTATTATTATTGCAGCCCCCACAGGGTGGGGGCTGCAATAACAATAATAACAACCACGGGGCCCTCTGGTTGTAAGTGAACTACAACTCCCAAACGCAAGGTCAATGCCCACCAGACCCTTCCAGTGTTTTCTGTTCGTCGTGGGAGTTCTGTGTGCCAAGATGGGTTCAATTCCATCATTGATGGAACTCAGAATGCTCTTTGATTGGAGATGAACTATAAATCCCAGGAACTACAACTCCCAAATGTCAAAAGTCTATTTCCCCCAAATTCCACCAGTGTTCATATTTGGGCATACGGAGTATATGTGCCAAGTTTGGTCCAGATCCATCATTGTTTGAGTCCACAGTGCTCTCTGGATGTAGGTGGACTACAACTCCAAAACTCAAGGTCAACGCCCACCAAACCCTTCCAGTAATTTCTATTGGTCGTGTGAGTTCTGTGTGCCAAGACTGGTTCAATTTCATCATTGATGGAGCTCAGAATGCTCTTTGATTGTAGGTGAACTATAAATCCCAGCAACTACAACTCCCAAATGACAAGATCAACCCACCCCCAACCCCACCAGTATTCAAATTTGTCTGTTGAGGGCAAGTGGGAATGCTGCAATTGGCCAGCTTGGTTAGCACTGAATGGCCTTGCAGCTTCAAAGCCTGGCTGGTTGCTGCCTGGGAGAAGGGAATCCTTTGTTGGGAGGTGGAATGAAGTCCAGAGGGGGAAAAAGAATCCTTGCCTATTGGAGGCAAGTGGGAATGCTGCAATTGGCCTGCTTGATTAGCCCTGAACGGCCTTGCAGCTTCAAAGCCTGGCTGGTTGCTGAATGGCCTTGCAGCTTCAAAGTCTGGCTAGTTACTGCCTGGGGAGGGGTGACTCCTTTGTTGGGAGGTGGAATCATATCCAGGGCGGGAGAAAGAACTCTTGCCTGTTGGAGGCAAGTGGGAATGCTGCAATTGGACAGCTTGGTTAGCACTGAATGGCCTTGCAGCTTCAAAGCCTGGCTGGTTACTGCCTGGGAGAGGGGAATCCTTTTTTGGGAGGTGGAATGATGTCCAGGGCTGGAAAAAGAACCCTTGCCTGTTGAAAACAAGTGGGATTGCTGAAATTAGCAAGCTTGATTAGCACTGAACAGCCTTCCAGCTTCAAAGCCTGGCTGGTTGCTGAATGGCCTTGCAGCTTCAATGCCTGGGTGGTTACTGCCTGGGAGAGGGGGATCCTTTTTTGGGAGGTGGAATGATGTCCACGGCTGGAAAAAGAACCCTTGCCTGTTGAAGACAAGTGGGAATACTGCAATTGGCCAGCTTGATTAGCACTGAATGGCCTTGCAGCTTCAAAGCCTAGCTGCTTGCTGCCTGGGGGGAGGGGGGAATCCTTGATGAGCATTGAATACTTAGCAGTCTCCACTGATATATACAAACCCCATTTTCCTCCTATTTCCCAACAGACCCCACAACCTCTGAGAATGCTTGTCATAGATGGGGAGAAACGTCAGGAGAGAATGCTGCTGAAACATGCAAAACTCACAGCAACCCACTATTGTTGTTATTATTATTATTTTCCCCAATATAGGCCTGCTACTGTTGCTCTGCTCATTATTATGATTATTTTCCCCCAAATGTTGCTCTTAATAATATTATTATTGTTTTTTTATTATTATTATTATTCCCCCAAATGTAAACATCACAAATCCTTGATGAGCACTGAATACTTAGCAATTCCCACAGATATACAAACCCCATTTTCCTCCTATTTCCCAACAGACCCCCACAACCTCTGAGAATGCTTGCCCTAGATGGGGTTAGAAACGTCAGGAGAGAATGCTGCTGGAACATGCAAAACTCACAGCAATGAGCATTGAATACTTAGCAGTTCCCACAGACATACAAACCTAATTTCCCTCCTATTTCCCAACAGACCCCACAACCTCTGAGAATGCCTGTCATAGATGGGGGAGAAACGTCAGGAGAGAATGCTGCTGGGACATGCAAAACTCACAGCAACCCACGATTGTTATGATTTTTATTATGATTATGATTTTCCCCAATATAGGCCTGCTACTGTTGCTCTGCTCCTTATGATGATGATTATTTTCCCACAACCTCTGAGAATGCTTGCCATAGATGGGGGAGAAACGTCAGGAGAGAATGCTGCTGGGACATGCAAAAAAGTCACAGCAACCCACGATTGTTATGATTATTATTATGATTATTATTTTCCCCAATATAGGCCTGCTACCTTTGGGGAAATAATAATAATAATAATAATAATAATAATAATAATAATTTCCCAAATGTTGCTCTTAATATTATTATTATTGTTTATTATTATTGTTATTATTATTATTATTATTCCCCCAAATGTAAACATCACAAATCCGGGATAAGAGAGTAGCCAAGCTTGGAGAGCAACAGAAAATTGGCAAGCTTGATTAGCATCGAATGGCCTTGCAGCTTCAAAGCCTGGCTGGTTACTGCCTGGGAGAGGGGAATCCTTTTTTGGGAGGTGGAATGATGTCCAGGGCTGGAAAAAGAACCCTTGCCTGTTGAAGACAAGTGTGATTGCTGCAATTGGCAAGCTTGATTAGTACTGAATGGCCTTGCAGCTTCAAAGCCTGGCTGGTTGCTGAATGGCCTTGCAGCTTCAAAGCCTGGCTGGTTGCTGCCTGGGAGAGGGGAATCCTTTGTTGGGAGGTGGAATGATGTCCAAGGCTGGAAAAAGAACCCTTGCCTGTTGAAGACAAGCGGGAATGCTGCAATTGGCCAGCTTGATTAGAACTGAATGGTCTTGCAGCTTCAAAGCCTGGCTGGTTACTGCCTGGGAGAGGGGAATCCTTTGTTGGGAGGTGGAATGATGTCCAGGGCAGGAAAAAGAACTCTTGCCTGTTGAAGACAAGTGGGATTGCTGCAATTGGCAAGCTTGATTAGCACTGAATGGCCTTGCAGGTTCAAAGCCTGGCTGGTTACTGAATGGCCTTGTAGCTTCAAAGCCTGGCTGGTTGCTGCCTGGGAGAGGGGAATCCTTTGTTGGGAGGTGGAATGATGTCCAGGGCAGGAAAAAGAACCCTTGCCTGTTGAAGACAAGCGGGAATGCTGCAATTGGCCAGCTTGATTAGCACTGAATGGTCTTGCAGCTTCAAAGCCTGGCTGGTTACTGCCTGGGAGAGGGGAATCCTTTGTTGGGAGGTGGAATGATGTCCAGGGCAGGAAAAAGAACTCTTGCCTGTTGAAGACAAGTGGGATTGCTGCAATTGGCAAGCTTGATTAGTACTGAATGGCCTTGCAGCTTCAAAGCCTGGCTGGTTGCTGAATGGCCTTGCAGCTTCAAAGCCTGGCTGGTTGCTGCCTGGGAGAGGGGAATCCTTTGTTGGGAGGTGGAATGATGTCCAGGGCAGGAAAAAGAACCCTTGCCTGTTGAAGACAAGCGGGAATGCTGCAATTGGCCAGCTTGATTAGCACTGAATGGTCTTGCAGCTTCAAAGCCTGGCTGGTTACTGCCTGGGAGAGGGGAATCCTTTGTTGGGAGGTGGAATGATGTCCAGGGCAGGAAAAAGAACCCTTGCCTGTTGAAGACAAGCGGGAATGCTGCAATTGGCCAGCTTGATTAGCACTGAATGGTCTTGCAGCTTCAAAGCCTGGCTGGTTACTGCCTGGGAGAGGGGAATCCTTTGTTGGGAGGTGGAATGATGTCCAGGGCAGGAAAAAGAACCCTTGCCTGTTGAAGACAAGCGGGAATGCTGCAATTGGCCAGCTTGATTAGCACTGAATGGCCTTGCAGCTTCAAAGCCTGGCTGGTTACTGCCTGGGAGAGGGGAATCCTTTGTTGGGAGGTAGAATGACATCCAGGGCAGGAAAAAGAACTCTTGCCTATTGGAGAGTTGGAAGCAAGTGGGAATGCTGCAATTGGCCACCTTGTTTAGCAGTGAATGGCCTTGCAGCTTCAGAGCCCGGCTGCTTGTTGCCTGGGGGGAGGGGGGAATCCTTGATGAGCATTGAATACTTAGCAGTTTCCACAGACATATACAAACCCCATTTCCCTCCTATTTCCCAACAGGCCCCCACAACCTCTGAGAATGCTTGTCATGGATGGGGAGAAACGTCAGGAAGGAATGCTGCTAGAACATGCAAAACTCACAGCAACCCACGTTATGATTATTCTTATTTCCCCAATATAGGCCTGCTACTGTTGCTCTGCTCCTTATTATGATGATGATGATTATTATTTCCCCCAAATATTGCTCTTAATATTATTATTGTTGTTGTTTATTATTATTATTATTGTTTATTATTATTATTCCCCCAAATGTAAACATCACAAATCCTTGATGAGCATTGAATACTTAGCAATTCCCACAGATGTACAAACCCCATTTTCCTCCTATTTCCCAACAGACCCCCACAACCTCTGAGAATGCTTGCCCTAGATGGGGGAGAAACGTCAGGAGAGAATGCTGCTGGGACATGCAAAACTCACAGCAAGCCACTATTGTTATGATTATTATTATGATTATGATTTTCCCCAATATAGGCCTGCTACCTTTGGGGAAATAATAATAACAATAATAATAATAATTTCCCCAAATGTTGCTCTTAATATTATTATTATTATTATTGTTTATTATTATTATTCCCCCAAATGTAAACATCACAAAGTAGCCAAGCTTGGAGAGCAAACAGAAAACTAGAAACAACATAGAAGGATCCAGACAGCAAAAGAGAAGCCAGGAAGGAGACCCAGGAAAGCTTGGAAATTGCAAAATGCAATGCAAAGCAATGCAATGTAATGCAAGCCTTGCAATGCAAAAGCAAGGATTGCAATAGAATGCAATCCCAGGAAAGCAAAGCAAAGCCAAGCAATGGCTGCAATGCAGCCCAGTGCAGCCAGGCTAGGTCATGCAATCGCGCGTTAAGCCCCTCCTGACCTGTGCAGACGCCACTCCCGCTCTGGTCCCGGCTCAGGTCAACCTCCAGCCCACGCCATGGCTCGGCCCGGACGGATTCCCAGGCTCCTCTCCCCGCCTCGACTCCGAATCCCACTGCGCCACAGCGACACCTGCTGGATGGGAGGAGCCCGCGCTGGGAGGCAGGCCAAAGAGTGGCACAGAAGAGACAAGTATGATATAATATAATATAATATAATATAATATAATATAATATAATATAATATAATATAATATAATATAATATAATATAATATAATATAATATAATATAATATAATATAATATAATTATAATTAATATAATATAAATATTAATAATATAATATAATATAAATAATATAATTATATATAATATAATATATATAATATAATATAATATAATATAATATAATATAATAATAATATATAATATAATAAAATATAATAATAATATAATATAATATAATATAAAATAAATATATATAAATAATATAATATAATACAATATAATAATAAATATAATACAAAAATAAACAATATAATATAATATAATACAATAATATAATGCAATATAATATAAATAATATAATACAATAATAATAATAGAATATAATATAATATAATATAATATAATATAAATATCAATACTAATATAATATAAAATAAATATACAATATAATATAATATAATATAATACAATATAATATAATATAATAAAATAATATAATACAAATAATATAACAAATATAATATAATACAATAAATAATGAATAATATAATACAATATAATAATATAATATAATACAATACAATAAAATAATAAATATAATACATAATACAATAAATACATAATAAATAAAATATAATAATATAATAAATACAATGAATAATATATAATATACAAAATATAATAATAAATACAATACAATATAATAATAAATAATAAAATATAATAATATATAATACAATATAATATAATTAACACAATATACTACAATATAATATAGTTAATACAATATAATACAATATAATACAACATAATACAACATAATATAATTAATACAATATAATACAATTAATCTCCAGCAAAGGATCACCGCCTTGTCGGGGCGCTGGAGCTTGAGCACCTCAATGATGTCATGAGCGAAACCGTGAAGGGCCACCCAAGACGGGACGGTTGTGGCAGAGAGGTCAGACCAAGCGTGATCCCTGGGGAAGGCAATGGCAAACCACTCCAGTATCCTTGCCAAGAAAACTAAATGGACCAGTACAACCAGAGATATGTCGGTATGCCATTGGAAGATGGGACTCCCAGGTCGGAAGATGGCCAAAATGGTACTGGGGAGGAGCAGAGGATAAGTTCAACTAGCCCCAGATGTGATGACGCAGCTAGCTCAAAGCCGAAAGGAAGGCTAGCGGCCGACGGTACTGGAGGTGAACGACGACTCCGATGCTCTAAAGATCAACACACCATAGGAACCTGGAATGTAAGATCTATGAGCCAGGGCAAATTGGATGTTGTTATTGGTGAGATGTCAAGACTAAAGATAGACATTCTGGGGGTCAGCGAACTGAAGTGGACTGGAATGGGCCACTTGACATCAGATGACCACCAGATCTACTACTGCGGACAAGAGGAACATCGAAGAAATGGAGTAGCCTTCATAATTAATAAGAAATTCGCTAAAGCGGTGCTTGGATACAACCCAAAAAATGACAGAATGATCTCAATTCGAGTGCAAAGAAAGCCTTTCAAAATTACAGTGATCCAAATATACACCCCAACCATAGCTGCTGAAGAAGCAGTAGATCTGTTCTATGAGGATCTGCAGCACCTACTGGATAATACACCAAAAAGAGACATTATTTTCATTACAGGAGACTGGAATGCCAAGGTGGGAAGTCAAATGACAACAGGGATCACAGGCAAGCATGGTCTGGGAGAACAAAATGAAGCGGGACGCAGGCTGATAGAATTTTGCCAGGAAAACTCGCTGTGTATAACGAATACTCTCTTCAAACAACCTAAAAGACGGCTTTACACATGGACCTCACCAGACGGTCAACACCGAAATCAGATTGACTACATCCTTTGCAGCCAAAGGTGGCGAACATCCATCCAGTCGGTGAAAACAAGACCTGGGGCTGACTGTAGCTCAGATCACGAACTTCTTATTGCCCAATTTAGAATAAAACTAAAGAGATCAGGGAAAATACACAGATCAGTTAGATATGATCTCACTAACATTCCTAGCGAATATACAGGGGAAGTGAAGAACAGATTTGAAGGACTAGATTTAGTAAACAGAGTCCCAGAAGAACTATGGACAGAAGTCCGAGACATTGTTCAGGAGGCGGCAACAAAGTACGTTCCAAAGAAAAAGAAAACCAAGAAGGCAAAATGGTTGTCTGCTGAGACACTGGAAGTAGCCCAAGAAAGGAGGAAAGCAAAAGGAAACAGGGATAAGGGGAGATATGCCCAGTTAAATGCGCAATTCCAGAGGTTAGCCAGAAGAGATAAGGAACTATTTTTAAATAAGCAATGCATGGAAGTGGAAGAAGACAACAGAATAGGAAGGACAAGAGACCTCTTCCAGAAAATTAGAAACATTGGAGGTAAATTTCAGGCAAAAATTGGCATGATAAGAAACAAAGATGGCAGGGACCTAACAGAAGCTGAAGAGATCAAGAGAAGGTGGCGAAACTATACAGAAGATCTGTATAGGAAGGATAATAATATCGAGGATAGTTTTGACTGTGTGGTGAGTGAATTAGAACCAGACATCCTGAGGAGTGAGGTTGAATGGGCCTTAAGGAGCATTGCTAACAACAAGGCAGAGGGAGACGACGGGATCCCAGCCAAACTGTTTAAAATCTTGAAATAGGATGCTCTCAAGATGATGCATGCCATATGCCAGGAAATATGGAAAACACAAGAATGGCCATCAGACTGGAAAAAATCAACTTATATCCCATCCCAAAAAAGGGAAATGCGAAAGACTGCTCAAACTTCCGTACAGTGGCCCTTATTTCTCATGCCAGTAAGGTAATGCTCAAGATCCTGCAAGGAAGACTCCAGCAATACATGGAGCGAGAGTTGCCAGATGTTCAAGCTGGGTTCAGAAAAGGCAGAGGAACGAGAGACCAGATTGCCAATATCCGCTGGATAATGGAGAAAGGCAGGGAGTTTCAGAAAAACATCTACTTCTGCTTCATTGACTCTTCTAAAGCCTTTGACTGTGTGGATCATAATAAATTGTGGCAAGTTCTTAGTGGGATGGGCATCCCAAGCCACCTTGTCTCTTTCCTGATGCCAGTGGCAAGTTCTTAGTGGGATGGGCATCCCAAGCCACCTTGTCTCTCTCCTGAGGAATCTGTACAAGGACCAAGGAGCAACAGTCAGAACTGACCACGGAACAACAGACTGGTTCAAGATTGGGAAAGGCGTACGGCAAGGCTGCATACTCTCACTCAACCTTTTTAACGTGTATGCAGAACACATCATGCGAGGATGTGCGGGGCTGGATGAATGCAAAGCTGGGGTGAAAATTGCTGGAAGAAACATTCACAACCTCAGATATGCAGATGACACCACTCTGATGGCCGAAAGCGAGGAGGAGCTGAGGAGCCTTCTAATCAAGGTGAAAGAAGAAAGCGCAAAAGCCGGGTTGCAGCTAAACATCAAAAAAACCAAGATTATGGCAACAAGAATGATTGACAACTGGAAAATAGAGGGAGAAAACGTGGAGGCCGTGACAGACTTTGTATTTCTAGGTGCAAAGATTACTGCAGATGCAGACTGTGGCCAGGAAATCAGAAGACGCTTCCTTCTTGGGAGGAGAGCAATGTCCAGTCTCGATCAAATAGTAAAGAGTAGAGACATCAGACTGGCAACAAAGATCCATTGCCTAGTCAAAGCCATGGTATTCCCTGTAGTCACCTACGGATGTGAGAGCTGGACCTTCGGGAAGGCTGAGCGAAGGAAGATCGATGCTTTTGAGCTGTGGTGTTGGAGGAAAGTTCTGAGAGTGCCTTGGACTGCGAGAAGATCCAACCAGTCCATCCTCCAGGAAATAAAGCCCGACTGCTCACTGGAGGGAAGGAGACTAGAGGGAAAGCGGAAGTCCTTTGGCCACATCATGAGGAGACAGGAAAGCCTAGAGAAGACAGTTATGCTGGGGAAAGTGGAAGGCAAAAGGAAGAGGGGCCGACCAAGGGCAAGATGGATGGATGGCATCCTTGAAGTGACTGGACTGACCTTGAGGGAGCTGGGGGTGGTAACGGCCGACAGGGAGCTCTGGCGTAGGCTGGTCCATGAGGTCACGAAGAGTCGGAGACGACTGAACGAATGAACAACAACAACAATACAATTAATACAATATAATATAACATAATATAATTAATACAATATATTACAATACAATACAATACAATATAATATAATATAATTCAATATAATATAATATAATATATAATACAATATAATACAATATAATATAATACAATACAATACAATACAATATATAATACAATATAATACAATATAATATTATTATATTATTTATATAATATAATTAATATATTATACTATATTAATAATATAATATTTAATATAATATGCTATACTATATTAATAGTATAATATAGTATAATATTTAATATAATATTTATTATAATATATTATACTATGCTGTAGTATAATATAGTATATATTTATTATATAATATTATATAATTAATATATTATATTATATTAATAATATAATATAATAAATATACTATATTACAGTACAGTATGGTATTGTATACTATACTATAATATAATAATAAGTATGCTATACTATACTACAGTATAACATATTATAATATTTATTATAATTTAATATAATATCTATTACAATATTTATTATAATATAATATTTATTATGATATCTTATATTATACCGTGGTGTACTATAGCATAGTATCTTTATTATATAATATTATATAATTAATATATTAATCATATAATCAGTATACTATGCTATACTACAGTATAATATAATATATATTACTATATATTACTATATAGTAACTATAGTATATAGTATAGTTATTATATAGTAATATATATATAATATATTATTATATTTACTATAATATAATAATTATAGTAATATAATAATATATATTACTATATACTATAGTTACTATATAGTAACTATAGTATATAGTATAGTTATTATATAGTAATATATATATAATATATTACTATATTATACTATAATATAATAATATAGTAATATAATAATATATAATATATTAATATTATAATATATTAGTATAGTATATTATTAATTAATTATTATATTGATTTATAAAAGATAAAGATAATATACTATACTATACTGTGAAAAAGACATTAATAATGTTGTAGTATAATATATTATATTATATTTGCTGCACCAGCTCTATTATTATTATTAGATAATATAATATAATAAATAATTATAAAAATTATAAGTTATGGGTGTAGTATATTGCTTTAGATCAAAATATGAAAGGAGACTATACTATACTCTGAATCTATTTTATTATAAGATTAATAGTTACACAGCAGACATTATATATTATTATTATAATTATACTGACATAGAATTATTTATTATATAATTATTATATAATTATTATATTATATTATATTAATAATATAATATAATAAATATACTATACTATACTACACCATAGTATAATATAATATACTACACTATACTATAATACAATAAGTATACTATACTAATATAATATAATATAATATTTACTATTTACTAAATATACTATTATATATTATTATATTATATTATTATTCTCTACTACAGTATAGAATGAAAATATTATATATATATATATATATATATATATATATATATATATATACTATACCACAGTGTAATATAATATAATAAATATACTATACTATATTACACTATACTACACAATAGTATAAAATAATATACAGTACTATACTGTACTATACTACCGTATAGTATAGCATAGTATAACATAATTAATAATATAATATAATATAATATAATATAATATAATATAATATACACTATGCTATGCTATAGTATAGTATAGTATAGTATAATATACTCTGCTATACTACAGTATAATATAATAATATAATATAATATAATATAATAGGGAGAATATCAACCTCCAGGGTGCTGGGATTTGTAGTTTGGAGAATTATAGTGCCAAAAAAGTATACAGTATAGAATAAAAATATAATATAATATGATATATCACAGTGTAATATAATATAATATAAGAAATATACTATACTATATTACACTATACTACACAATAGTATAAAATAATATACAGTACTATACTGTACTATACTACCGTATAGTATAGCATAGTATAACATAATTAATAATATAATATAATATAATATAATATAATATAATATAATATACACTATGCTATGCTATAGTATAGTATAGTATAGTATAATATACTCTGCTATACTACAGTATAATATAATAATATAATATAATATAATATAATAGGGAGAATATCAACCTCCAGGGTGCTGGGATTTGTAGTTTGGGGAATTATAGTGCCAAAAAAGTATACAGTATAGAATAAAAATATAATATGATATATCACAGTGTAATATAATATAATAAATATACTATGCTATATTACACTATACTACACAATGATATAAAATAATATACTGTACTATACAATACTATACTATAGTACCGTATAGTATAGCATAGTATAACATAATTAATATAATATAATATAATATATACACTATGCTATGCTATAGTATAGTACACTATAGTATAGTATAATATACTCTGCTATACTACAGTATATAGTATAATATAATATAATATAATAGGGAGAATATCAACCTCCAGGGTGCTGGGATTTGTAGTTTGGAGAATTATAGTGCCAAAAAAGTATACAGTATAGAGTAAAAATATAATATAATATGATATATCACAGTGCAATATAATATAATATAATATAATATAATATAATATAATATAATATAAGGGAGAATATCAACCTCCACGGTGCTGGGATTTGTAGTTTGGGGAATTATAGTGCCAAAAAAGTATACAGTATAGAATGAAAATATAATATAATATAATATATCACAGTGTAATATAATATAATATAATATAATATAATATAATATAATATAATATAAGGGAGAATATCAACCTCCAGGGTGCTGGGATTTGTAGTTTGGGGAATTATAGTGCCAAAAAAAGTCACTTTTCCAAGCCATGCTACTGTTTGGACCTCTGCTTCTTGGATGGCAAATCCCATTACTCCTCATCCCTAGTTTGGGCCGGCTGGGATTTGTAGTCCGGCAACCCCTGAAAGCGCACGATTTCCTGTTTTTCTGGGATTTACGTTCTATGTAAAGAGATGAGCTAAATTTAGCCTTGCAAAGTTTGCTTTTCTCCCTCCCTCCGCTTTGGGAAGGTTTGCCAAGCAAGAGATAAGGCCCCTTATTGTCGAGGCTGCAATTGCATCCTAATCAATGGAGATAAATCAATAGAGCTTCCAGAGATAGAAGCAGTCTACCCCTAAATAAGAATTTTAAAAAGATTTTAAAGCATTCCTTCTCAGTTTCCTGGCCAGATGTTGACTCTTCTGGATTGGTGTTAGCCTTGGGTTGGGTTGGGGATTATTGATTTTGTCATTTGGGAGTTGTAGTTGCTGGGATTTATAGTTCACCTACAACCAAAGAGCATGCTGAACACCACCAATTATAGAATTGGGCCAAACTTTCCACACAGAACTCCCATGACCAACAGAAAAATACTAGAACGATTTGGTGGGCATTGACCTTGTGTTTGGGAGTTGTAGTTCACCTACATCCAGAGAGCACTGTGGACTTAAACAATGATAGATAAGGACCAAACCTGGCACTAATACTCAGTATGTTCAAATGTGGAGTTTGGGGAAAATAGACCTTGACATTTGGGAGTTGTAGTTGCTGGGATTTATAGTTCACCTACAATCAAAGAGCATTCTGAACTCCACCAATGATGGAATTGAACCAAACTTGGCTCACGGAACTCCCTTGGCCAACAGAAAATACTGGAATGATTTGGTGGGTGTTGACCTTGTGTTTGGGAGTTGTAGTTCACCTACATCCAGAGAGTGCTGTGGACTCAGGCAATGATGGATCTGGACCAAACTTCTCATGAATACTCAATATGCCCAAATCTGTAGAGTTTGGGGAAAATAGACCTTGACATTTGGGAGTTGTGGTTGCTGGGATTTATAGTTCACCTACAATCAAAGAGAATTCTGAACCCCACCAATGATAGAATTGAACCAAACTTGGCACACAGAACTCTCATGACAAACAGAAAATACTGGAAGGATTTGGTGGGCATTGACCTTGTGTTTGGGAGTTGTAGTTCACCTACATCTAGAGAGCACTATGGACTCAAACAAAGATGGATCTGGACCAAACTTAGCACAAATACTCAATATGTACAAATGTGAACACTGGTGGAGTTTAGGGAAAAAAGTCCTTGACATTTGGGAGTTTTAGTTGCTGGGATTTATAATTCGCCTACAATCAAAGAGCATGCTGAACCCCACCAATGATAGAATTGGGCCAAACTTTCCACACAGAACCCCCATGACCAACAGAAAATACTGGAAGGGTTTGGTGGGCATTGACCTTTGGGAGTTGTAGTTCACCTACATCCAGAGAGCACTGGACTCAAGCAATGATGGATCTGGACCAAACTTGGTACGAATACGCAGTACACCCAAATGTTAACACTGGTGGAGTTTGTGGGGAATAGACCTTGACATTTGGGAGTTGTAGTTGCTGGGATTTATAGTTCACCTACAATAGCACCACCCAAAGATTCTGCCCAAAAGAGTCGAGACCAATATCATAGAGTTCACTGAGAAATATTTTATTGCTTTGAGACAGGAGAAAGGTCCTCAAGACCTTTTCCAGGATGATTTGGTTCGCTACGTGGATGATACGGCTTTGTTTGCCACCGACAGCAAGGGAGGATTTAGTGGCAGTGGACACTTCCATCACCATGGCTGTGGCAGTGACCGGAGCCGCCGTCGCTGCCAAGTTCGTGGGATCGTCTGTGGTAGTCGTTCAGAGCCAACACCATCACCACCAGCCACTCGGTGAACTTGAGTTTCTGGTCGTTGTTCTTGTCTGCCTTCTTGAACAATTGCTCGATGTAGCCATTTATGTCAAGATTGGGCTGCCGAGAGAGAGAAAGAAAAAAATGAAACAATGGAGAACAAAAAGGATGCAAATTTCTCTGGTGAGAGCTTTGTATGACCTAGAACCCAAAGCTTGTAACACCTAGAACCTGGCCCTTAAGGACCCCTAAATGTATTAGAACACAAGGAGGGGGCTCAGCAGAAAGATGCCAGGGTGCTGGGTATTCTGCCTCAGAGGGTTTCCCTGGGAAGAGTCTTGCATGACCTAGAACCCAAAGCTTGTAACACCTAGAACCTAATCCATTAGGACCCCTATAAGTATTAGAACATAAGGAGGGGGCTCAGCAGAAAGATGCCGGGGATGCTGGGTATTCTTCCTCAGATGGTTTCCCTGGTGAGAGCCTTGCATGACCTAGAACCCCTAAGTGTGTAACACTGAGAACATAGCCCTTAGGAATCACTATATGTATGAGAATACAATGAGGGGGCTCAGCAGCAGATCTCAGGGATGCTGGGGATTCTGCCTCTGAGGATTTCTCTGGTGAGAGCCTTGTATGACCTAGTACCCAATACCTGTAACACCTAGAATCTAGCCCTTAAGAACCCCTGTATGTATTAGAACACAAGGAGAGGCTCAGCAGCAAGATGCTGGGGATGCTGAAAATTCTGCCTCTGAGTATTTCTCTGGTGAGAGCCTTGTATGACCTAGTACCCAAAGCCTGTAACACCTAGAATCTAGCCCTTAAGAAGCTCTGTATGTATTAGAACACAAGGAGGGGGCTCAAAAGCAAGATGCCAGGGATGCTGGGGATTCTGCCTCAGAGGTTTTCTCCAGTGAGAGCCTTTTATGGCCTAGAACCCAAAGTTGGAACACATAGAACCTAGCCCTTAGGAATCACTATATGTATAAGAACACAAGGAGGGGGCTCAGCAACAAGATGCCAGGGATGCTGGGTATTCTGCCTCAGAGGGTTTCCCTGGCATGACCTAGAACCCCTAAGCGTGTAACACTGAGAACATAGCCCTTAAGGACCCCTATATGTAAGAATACAAGGAGGGGGCTCAGCAGCAAGATGCTAGGGATGCTGGGGATTCTGCCTCTGAGGATTTCTCTGGTAAGAGCCTTGTATGACCTAGTATCAAAAGCCTAACATTGAGAACCTAGCCCTTAAGGACCCCTATAAGTATTACAACACAAGGAGGGGGCTCAGCAGAAAGATTCCAGGGATGCTGGATATTCTTCCTCAGAGGGTTTCCCTGGTGAGAGCCTTGCATGATCTAGAACCCCTAAGCGTGAAACACTGAGAACATAGCCCTTAAGGACCCCTATATGTATTAGAACACAAGGAGGGGGCTCAGCAACGAGATGCTAGGGATGCTGGGGATTCTGCCTCTGAGGATTTCTCTGGTGACAGCCTTGTATGACCTAGAACCCCTAAGCGTGTAACACTGAGAACATAGCCCTTAAGGACCCCTATATGTATTAGAACACAAGGAGGGGGCTCAGCAGCAAGATGCTAGGGATGCTGGGGATTCTGCCTCTGGGGATTTCTCTGGTGAGAGCCTTGTATGACCTAGTACCCAAAGCCTGTAACACCTAAAACCTAGCCCTTAAGAAGCTCTGTATGTATTAGAACACAAAGAGGGGGCTCAGCAGCAAGATGCCAGGGATGCTGGGGATTCTGCCTCAGAGGGTTTCCCTGGTGAGGGCACTGTATGACCTGGAGCCCAAACTGTGTTACACCTAGAACCTAGCCCTTAAAAACCCCTATATGTATTAGAACACAAGGAGAATGCTTGGGGGGTATACTCATGTATTTGACATTCCTATGTGTCTGAGAACACAAGGAGAATGCAAATGTTTTTCTGGTAGGAGACTTATGTGACCCAGAACTTGAGTCTTGTAACACCTAGAATCTAAACCTTGAACTGAAGGGTATTTTGGGGCATGTCTTTAGTGTTCCTATATTCCTTAAGGCACAAAGAATTCATCCACCTGCTAGAGCTGAAATATAGACGAATTCAAATCCCATATCACAACATAGAACCTTGAATTGATCATGCCTAGAATGCTCCACCTCAGGGATTTAAAACACTGGCTAAAAATCCCATTGTGACCTTGCAACGTCTCACCTGAAGATCTCAAATGTTTGGCTACAAGTTTGTGATATAGAAATAATCTGTAACTTAAGAAGTACTGTTTAAAGATGAAGGAACTCATGTGACACCTAGAACCAGATACTTCTCACATCTAGAACTTTCCTCCTAAAGGCTTCAAACACTGATGTAGATGGTGGTGGGGTATAAATAAAGATGATGATAATGATGATGATGATGATGATGATGATGTAGCCCTTCAGATGCCCACGGATTAGAAGACCTCTTTCTCCTGAGGGGAACAACCAATAGCTGTGGAGATGGTCATGGCTATTTTGATCTAGAACATTAACACACAAACTCTAATTCTCTCAATGTTTGGACTCAATCTTCTAAAGACCTTGACTACCCGGAGTTCAAAACACCTGAGGGAACAACGAATCTAGAACATCATCTAGAACTCACCGGCATAGTTCTCTTCAAGAATTCCCCAGCCTGTTCCTTCATCATCTTCTGAAACTCTGCCTTCTGGAGGTAGTCATCGGTTGGCTTCAGGACGGAGTACTGGTGGAAGATGTCGACCATACATACCATGGCATTTTCCATGTCGGTCCTCATCTTGTTGAGTTTTGAGAGGAGCTAGAAGAAGGAAGAGAACATTGGAGGGGGACCAGAAATAGGGGAACTTGTGAAACTACAATTTCCAGGACTCCATAGATGCAAGGCATCTAGAAGGATCCTACACGCCTACGCAAAAGAACTCCAACTCCCCCAAAATTCGGCCAAGAAAAGGCAAAATACCTTGTCAAACTACAAATCCCAGGATTGCAGTCTCAAGCTGCACTCATTCTACAGTGCCAGTTACAACCTTCTTCCACTTTTCCTCCTGCGTTTAGTTTTAATTTCCGTTCTAAAGTTAACGCAGTCCGGCGCCAATTTAATTGCTACGGTTCAATATTGCGGCATTGTGGGAGCTGTAGTTTGGTGAGGCACGAGTACTCCTTGGCAAGGAAGGCTAAAGACGTTGTAAAACTACAGCTCCCTGGATTCCATAGCATTGAGCTATGACAGCTCAGTCGGTACCAAACTATAGTGTAATCCTGGGAGATGTAGTTTTACAATCCCTTTCCCCTTCCGTGCCCAAGAATGCTGGTACCTTCCCAAGCTACAACTCCCAGGAGTCAAATTGCATCAATTCTGCAATGTAGACGAACCCAAAAGGGGTCAACTATCCCACCAAACTACAACTCCCAGGGTTCAATAGCATTCAGCCATGGCAGGTCAATCGGTACCAAACTAAAGCGTAATCCTGGGAGTTGTAGTTTTGCAATCTCTTTCCCCTTCTGTGCCCAAGAGTGGTGGTACCTCCCCAAACTACAACTCCCAGGAGTCAAATTGCATCAGTTCTGCCATGCAGATGAACCAAAAGGGGGTCAAGTAACTCACTGAACTACAACTCCCAGGGTTCTGTAGCATTCAGCCATGGCAACTCAGCGGTACCAAACTACAGCGTAATCCTGGGAGTTATAGTTTCACAATCTCTTTCCCCTTCTGTACCTAAGAGTACTCAATCGGTACGAAACTAAAGCATAATCCTGGGAGTTGTAGTTTTACAATCTCTTTCCCCTTCCATGCCCAAGAGTGCGCAATCTGGACCAAACTACAGCATAAACCTGGGAGTTATAGTTTCACAAACTCTTTCCTCTTCCGTGCCTAAGAGTATTCAATCGGTACCAAACTACAGCATAATCCTGGAAGTTGTAGTTTTACAATCTCTTTCCCCTTCCATGCCCTAGAGTGCTGGTACTTCCCCAAACTACAACTCCCAGGAGTCAAATTGCATCAATTCTGCCATGTAGATGAACCAAAAGGGGGTCAAGTAACCCACTGAACTACAACTCCCAGGGTTCTGTAGCATTCAGCCGTGGCAACTCAGCGGTACCAAACTACAGCGTAATCCTGGGAGTTATAGTTTTACAATCCCTTTCCCCTTCAGTGCCCAAGTGTGCTGGCACCTCCCCAAGCTACAACTCCCAGGAGTCAAATTGCATCAATTCTGCCATGTAGACGAACCCAAAAGGGGTCAACTATCTCACCAAACTACAACTCCCAGGGTTTTGTATCATTCAGCGATGGCAGCTCAATTGGTATCAACCTAAAGCGTAATCCTGGGAGTTTTAGTTCTACAATCTCTTTCCCCTTCCATGCCCAAGAGTGCTCAATCGGTACCAAACTACAGCATATTCCTGGGAATTGTAGTTTTGCAATCTCTTTCCCCTTCCATGCCCAAGAGTGTTGGTTGCTGCCCAAACTACAACTCCCAGGAGTCAAATTGCATCAATTCTACTATGTAGACGAACCCAAGGGGAGGGGGTCAACGATTTCACCAAACTACAACTCCCAGGGTTCTGTATCATTCAGCCATGGCAACTCAATTGGTACGAAACTACAGCGTAATTCTGGGAGTTGTAGTTCTACAATCTCTTTCCCCTTCTGTGCCCAAGAGTGCTCAATCGGTACCAAACTACAGCGTAATCCTATGAGTTGTAGTTTCACAATCCCTTTCCCCTTCCGTGCCCAAGAGTGCTGGTACCTACCAAAACTACAACTCCCAGGAGTCAAATTGCATTAATTCTACCATCCTGGGAGTTATAGTTTTCCAATCTCTTTCTTCTTCCGTGCCCAAGAGTGCTGGTACCTACCAAAACTACAACTCCCAGGAGTCAAATTGCATTAATTCTACCATCCTGGGAGTTGTAGTTTTACAATCTCTTTCTTCTTCCGTGCCCAAGAGTGCTGGTACCTACCAAAACTACAACTCCCAGGAGTCAAATTGCATTAATTCTACTGTCCTGGGAGTTGCAGTTTTACAATCTCTTTCCCCTTCCGTGCCTAAAAGTACTGGCACCTACCAAAACTACAACTCCTAGGAGTCAAATTCTATTAATTCTACCATCCTGTGAGTTGTAGTTTCACAATCTCTTTCCCCTTCCGTGCCCAAGAGTGCTGGTACCTACCAAAACTACAACTCCCAGGAGTCAAATTGCATTAATTCTACCATCCTGGGAGTTATAGTTTTCCAATCTCTTTCTTCTTCCGTGCCCAAGAGTGCTGGTACCTACCAAAACTACAACTCCCAGGAGTCAAATTGCATTAATTCTACCATCCTGGGAGTTGTAGTTTTACAATCTCTTTCTTCTTCCGTGCCCAAGAGTGCTGGTACCTACCAAAACTACAACTCCCAGGAGTCAAATTGCATTAATTCTACCATCCTGGGAGTTGTAGTTTTACAATCTCTTTCTTCTTCCGTGCCCAAGAGTGCTGGTACCTACCAAAACTACAACTCCCAGGAGTCAAATTGCATTAATTCTACTGTCCTGGGAGTTGCAGTTTTACAATCTCTTTCCCCTTCCGTGCCTAAAAGTACTCAATTGGTACCAAACTACAGCCTAATCCTGGGAGTTATAGTTTTACAATCTCTTTCCCCTTCCGTGCCCAAGAGTGCTGGTACCTACTAAAACTACAACTCCCAGGAGTCAAATTGCATGAATTCTACCATCCTGAGAGTTGTAGTTTTACAGTCTCTTTCCCCTTCCGTGCCCAAGAGTGCTGGTACCTACCAAAACTACAACTCCCAGGAGTCAAATTGCATCAATTCTACCATCCTGAGAGTTGTAGTTTTATAATCTCTTTCCCCTTCCATGCCCAAGAGTGCTCAATGGTACCAAACTATAGCGTAATCCTGGGAGTTGTAGTTTTGCAATCTCTTTCCCCTTCCGTGCCCAAGAGTGCTGGCACCTACCAAAACTACAACTCCTAGGAGTCAAATTCTATTAATTCTACCATCCTGTGAGTTGTAGTTTCACAATCTCTTTCCCCTTCCGTGCCCAAGAGTGCTGGTACCTACCAAAACTACAACTCCCAGGAGTCAAATTGCATTAATTCTACCATCCTGGGAGTTGCAGTTTCACAATCTCTTTCCCCTTCTGTGCACAAGAGTGTTCAATCGGTACCTAAACTACAGTTTAATCCTGGGAGTTATAGTTTTACAATCTCTTTCCCCTTCCGTGCCCAGGAGTGCCGGTACCTCCTCAAACTACAACTCCCAGGATCCCATAAACTTGAGCCACAGCAGTTCAGCTGCATCGGTCCTTTGGGTACAGCTACACTATGGAATTTATAGTTTTACAATCTCTTTCCCCTTCCGTGCCCAGGAGTGGCGGTACCTCCCCAAACTACAACTCCCAGGATCCCATAGCCTTGAGCCACGGCAGTTCAGCTGCATCGGTCCTTTGGGTACAGCTACACTATGGAATTTATAGTTTTACAATCTCTTTCCCCTTCCGTGCCCAGGAGTGGCGGTATCTCCCCAAACTACAACTCCCAGGATCCCATAGCCTTGAGCCACGGCAGTTCAGCTGCATCAGTCCTTTGGGTACAGCTACACTATGGAATTTATAGTTTTACAATCTCTTTCCCCTTCCGTGCACAAGAGTGCCGGTACCTCCCCAAACTACAACTCCCAGGATCCCATAGCCTTGAGCCACGGCAGTTCAGCTGCATAATTCCAACATTTATGGAATAAGTGTAGTTTGGCACCACTCGAACTGCCATGGCTCAAGGCTATGGAATGCTGGGAGTTGTAATTTGACAAGGTCTTGAGTTTTCCCTGCCCGAGAGCACCCAAAGTACATCTCCTAGGAGTGCGTAGCCTTGAGCTAAAGCAGTTCAGGTGGTGCGCCACAGCTCAAGGCTATGGAATCCTGGGAGTTATAGTTTGACAAGGTCTTGAGCTTTCCCTGCCCAAGAGCACCCAAAGTACATCTCCGAGGATGGCGTAGCCTTGAGTTAAAGCAGTTCAGGTGGTGCGCCACAGCTCAAGGCTATGGAATCCTGGGAGTTGTAGTTTGACAAGGTCGTGAGCTTTCCCTGCCCAAGAGCACCCAAAGTACATCTCCTAGGATGGCGTAGCCTTGAGCTAAAGCAGTTCAGGTGGTGCGCCACAGCTCAAGGCTATGGAATCCTGGGAGTTATAGTTTGACAAGGTCTTGAGCTTTCCCTGCCCAAGAGCACCCAAAGTACATCTCCGAGGATGGCGTAGCCTTGAGTTAAAGCAGTTCAGGTGGTGCGCCACAGCTCAAGGCTATGGAATCCTGGGAGTTGTAGTTTGACAAGGTCGTGAGCTTTCCCTGCCCAAGAGCACCCAAAGTACATCTCCGAGGATGGCGTAGCCTTGAGTTAAAGCAGTTCAGGTGGTGCGCCACAGCTCAAGGCTATGGAATCCTGGGAGTTGTAGTTTGACAAGGTCGTGAGCTTTCCCTGCCCAAGAGCACCCAAAGTACATCTCCTAGGATGGCGTAGCCTTGAGCTAAAGCAGTTCAGGTGGTGCGCCACAGCTCAAGGCTATGGAATCCTGGGAGTTATAGTTTGACAAGGTCTTGAGCTTTCCCTGCCCAAGAGCACCCAAAGTACATCTCCGAGGATGGCGTAGCCTTGAGTTAAAGCAGTTCAGGTGGTGCGCCACAGCTCAAGGCTATGGAATCCTGGGAGTTGTAGTTTGACAAGGTCGTGAGCTTTCCCTGCCCGAGAGCACCCAAAGTACATCTCCTAGGGGTGCATAGAGCCTTGAGCTAAAGCAGTTCAGGTGGTGCCAGACTCCATCAATGCTACAATAGCCGGGGTCAGACTAGATGACCTCTAGGGTGCCCAGACTTACCAGACGTCAACGAAAGGTATCAGATCTGGACGGAGCGGAGATGCTTCCTCCTGATCCGGACGGCTTTTATACTCTTCCCGAGTGGTGGAGTTGCGTTACCGGCCCCTCCTTGCGCTCCTCTTCCTTCCTCCTTTGCAAAGTGTTTGACGTTGTGCAACTGTCACGCCCCGATGTCTAAATCCGTGTTTCGGCAAAAGGTGCCACCAAGTGCAAACCCGACGGGTGGATGAGTCTCTTCCCTCTTCCAAACCTTTGGCACGAGAGCATTGTTGTTTCTTTGCACAGCCGGATGGTGACCAAACCTTTACGCTAAGGCCGAGCCGTGGAGCAAGACGTGGTTGCCCCACATTTTGCGCCCGAGCCTCGTTTTTGTGCAACCGAAGACACGGCACAAGGAACGCAACACAATCTTGCACTACACAATCCTTGCTGTTTGATACAATGGGACCCTGGGATCTGTAGTTTGTTCTGGGCCCACTTTAAATATCGCTATTCCGTTCTATTGTACCCTGGGATCTGTAGTTTGTCATAGTCAGCCATGGCTCCGTGCTATGGGATATTGAACTCTTGGGATCTGTAGTTTGTTGCACTCCCAGTGTTCGACCCTGCTACAACCACCATTGCTTCATTTTATGGAATCTTGGGATCTGTAGTTTGTTCAAGAGCCAGAGTTCAATCCTGCTGCAACTACCATTCTTCCATTCTATGGAATCTTGGGATTTGTAGTTTATTGCAATGCCTGTTCGACCCAGCTATACCTACCATAGCTCCATTCTATGGAATCTTGGGATCTCTAGTTTGTTGCAATGTGAGTTTGACCTTGCCACAACTGCCATAGCTCCATTGTATGGGATCTGTAGTTTGTTGCAATGACAGAGTTTGATCCTGCTACAACTACCATGGCTCCATTCTATCGAATCTTGGGATCTGTAGTTTGTTGTAGTCCCAGAGTTTAACCCTGCTACAACTACCATAGCTCCATTCTATGGAATCTTGGGATCTGTAGTTTGTTGCAATGCCTGTTCGACCCTGCTATAACTACCATAGCTCCATTCTATGGAATCTTGGGATCTCTAGTTTGTTGCAATGTGAGTTTGACCTTGCCACAACTGCCATGGCTCCATTCTATGGAATCTTGGGATCTATAGTTTGTTGCACTCCCAGAGTTCGACCCTGGTACAACTACCATCAATAAATACATTGGAATCTTGGGATCTGTAGTTTGTTGCAAAGCCAGAGTTCGACCCTGCTACAAGTACCATCAATCAATACTATGGAATCTTGGGATCTGTAGTTTGTTGCACTCTCAGAGTTCGACTCTGCTACAACTACCATCAATCAATGGAATCTTGGGATGTGTAGTTTGTTGCAGTGTCAGAGTTCGACCCTGCTACAAGTACCAACAATCAATACTATGAAATCTTGGGATGTGTAGTTTGTTGCACTCTCAGAGTTCGACTCTGCTACAACGACCATCAATCAATACTATGGAATCTTGGGATGTGTAGTTTGTTGCAGTGTCAGAGTTCGACCCTTCTACAACTACCATGGTTCTATTCTATGGAATCTTGGAATCTGTAGTTTGTTCAAGAGCCAGATTTGACCCTGCTACAACTACCATCATACTATGGAATCTTGGGATCTGTAGTTTGTTGCAGTGTCAGTGTTCGACCGTGCTACAACTACTATGGCTCCATTCTATGGAATCTTGGGATCTGTAGGTGAAACGTCAGGAGAAACTATTTGGCATTCGAACCATAGAGAACTAATGCCATGAGATAAGTCAGGATGGAAGTCTAGACATCTCCCAAACGCCTTTTCTCTCTGGGCCTTGACCAAATAGCAATGGCTCCCGACCTGGGGCACGTAGCACCTTGGTGATAAGCATCAACAGGTGTCTTCAAGGAGGAACCGGCCAAGGACTCTCTCCCTGGAGCGTGGGAGGAGATGCAGATTGTCTTTGGCAGTGAGGGTGAAAGCGGTAGACTTCAAACGAGAGCTACTCGTAGTTTACTCTTCCTCAATGTTGGAGTCTTGTTGGCACACCTTGGTGGATCTCTTCTTGCCAAGTCCTTTCCTGAGCAAGACAATGTTGACAGAGATGGACCAAAATCTGACACAGAGAATAGCGAGAGAGATGGAACGATCCTCGATATTATAGACAATGCCAACCATCCAGAATAGACAACACGGAACCAGACAGAGCAATCCTGGTGTTGACCATATTGGGTTTAGAACATTGGCTAAAAATCCTGTTGTGACCTTGAAACGTCCCACTTGAAGATCTCATATATTTAGCTTCAAGTTTATGATATAGAATTTATCTGTAACTTAAGAAGTACTGTGTCAAGATGAAGGAACTCATGTGACACCTAGAACCAGATACTTCTCACATCTCCTCCTAAAGGCTTCAAACCCTGATGTAGCCCTTGGATGCCCACGGATTAGAAGACCTCTTTCTCCTAACGGGAACAACCTATGATGGCCATGGCTATTTTGATGTAGAACATTAACACCCAATCTCTAGTTCTCTCAATAAGTTTGGACTCCATCTTCTAAAGACCTTGACTACCCAGAGTTCAAAACACCTGAGGGAACAATGAATAACTCATGTGACACCTAGAACCAGGCATGTGACACCTAGAACCTCTCACATCTCCTCCTAAAGGCTTCAAACCCTGATGTAGCCCTTCAGATGTCCACGGATTAGAAGACCTCTTTCTCCTAATGGGAACAACAATAGCTATGGAGATGGTCATAGCTATTTTGATCTAGAACAGTAACACCCAATCTCTAGTTCTCTCAATAAGTTTGGACTCCATCTTCTAAAGACCTTGACTACCCGGAGTTCAAAACACCTGAGGGAAACACTGAATCTAGAACATCATCTAGAACTCACCGGCAAAGTTCTCTTCAAGAATTCTTTGTACAAACAATATCTTGTACAAAAAATTCTGAGCTAGAGGGAACGATCTTAGTATAGTCAACACTGAGCTAAATGGAACAATTCCAGGTCTAGGTAAAGCTGAGTTAAACAGAACGATATTTGATATAGACAATACTGAGCAAGAGTGACCAATATTTGGAGTAGACAATACAGAGCGGAATGGAACCATACCAAGTTAGAGGAACACCTGAGATAGATGAAATTATATCTGTTCTAGATAATACAATACTAGAACAATACTGGTATAGACAACACTAAGCTTGAGAGGGAACAATATCTGGTCTAGCTAGATGGAACAATATTTCATAGACAATACAGAGCTAGATGGAACAATGTCTTGTCTAGACAATGTCAAGCTAGATGGAACAATATTTCATATAGACAATAGAGAGCTTGATGGAACAATGTGTCAGCTAGACAATGTCTAGCTAGATGGAACAATGTTTCACATAGACAATACACAGCTAGATGGAAGAATATCTGCTCTAGACAAGGTTTAGCTAGATGGAACAATATTCGATACAGGAAATATGGAGCTAGATGGAACAATATTTGAAAGAAACAATACAGAGCTAAATGGAGCAATATCTGATCTAGACAACGTCTAGCTAGATGGAACAATATTTGATGTAAACAATATGAAGCTCGATGGAACAATATCTGGTCTAGACATCATCTAGCTAGATGGAACAATATCTGGTCTAGACAACGTCTAACTAGATGGAACAATATTTGATGTAGACAATATAAAGCTTGGTGGAACAATATCTGGTCTAGACAACATGTAGCTAGATGGAACAATATTTGATGTAGACAATACGGAGCTTGATGGAATTATATCTGGTCTAGAAAACGTCTAGCTAGATGGAACAATATTTGATATAGACAATACGGAGCTAGATGGAACAATGTCTGATCTACGCAATGTCTAGCTAGATGGAATAATATCTGGTCTAGACAAGGTCTACCTAGATGGAACAATATTCAATACAGAAAATATGGAGCTAGATGGAACAATATCTGGTCTAGACAACATCTAGCTAGATGGAACAATATTTGATGTAGACAATATGAATCTTGATGGAACAATATCTTGTCTAGTCAATGCCTAGCTAGATGGAACAATATTAGATATAGACAATACTAAGCTTGAAAGGGAGTAATGTCTAGTCTAGAAAATCCCTAGCTACATGGAACGATATTTGATATAGACAATATGGAGCTAGATGGAATAAAATGTGGTCTAGATAACGTCTAGCTAGATGGAACAATTTTTGATATAGACAATATGTAACTTGATGGAACAATATCTCGTCTAGACAATGTCTAGCTAGATGGAACAATATTTGATGTAGACAATATAAAGTTAGATGGAACAATATCTGGTCTAGACAACGTCTAGCTAGGTGGAACAATATCTGGTCTAGATAACGTCTAGCTAGATGGAACAATAATTGATATAGACAACATGAAGCTTGATGGAACGATATCTGGTCTAGACAACATCTAGCTAGATGGAACAATATTTGATATAGACAATATGGAACTAGATGGAACAGTACCTGGTCTAGACAACGTCTAGCTAGATGGAACAATATTTGATATAGACAATATGAAGCTTGGTGGAACAATATCTGGTATAGACAACGTCTAGCTAGATGGAACAATATTTGATATAGACAATATGGAACTAGATGGAACAGTACCTGGTCTAGATAACGTCTAGCTAGATGGAACAATATTTGATATAGACAATATGAAGCTTGATGGAATAGTATCTGATCTAGACAACATCTAGCTAGATGGAACAATCTTTGATGTAGACAATATGAAGTTAGATGGAACAATATCTGATCTAGACAACGTCTAGCTAGATGGAACAATATTTGATATAGAAAATATGAAGCTTGATGGAACAATATCGGGTCTAGACAATGTCTAGCTAGATGGAACAATATTTGATGTAGACAATACGGAGCTAGATGGAACAATATCTCATCTAGACAGCATCTAGGTGGAACAATATTTGATATAGACAATACAGAGCTAAATGGAACCATCTTTGGTGTAGACAACGTCAAGCAGAACAAAGCAATACATGGTGTAGACAATACTCAGCTAGATGTAACAATACCAGTGTACTAGCTAATACCGAGCTTGAGGGAGAAACATGTGGTATAGATAATACGGGAGTGATATCTAGTATAGACAATACTGGGTTAGAAGAAGCACTTGGTATGGACAATATGGAGTTAGATAGAACAATAGTAGGTATAGACAACGTCAAGCAAGATGGAGCAGTAGGCATCACTGAGGTAGATGGAGACAACACTAAGCTGGGCTACAACTCCAGCATCCTGAATCCTCTACTTGGTGAGTGTGGGGATTCTGGGATATGTAGACCTTACTCCCCAGCCTGTCATGCCTGTTGTGTTTTCTCCTAGAGATATGGCAGGTGGCATTCATTTTAGGGATTGTTTTGGGGCAGCGTCAACCCAGAGGCACAAAGGCAGGAGCAAACCAAAGGAAAGAGAGGAGGAAGTGTTGGTTCCTTCAAGAGCTCACCTTCCCAAAGCCTTATTAGGTTGTGCTGGGTGGTAAACAAAGTCGTTAGCACTTCTTGGAAATGTCTGCTCTGTCATACCACCCACATCCGTGCCCGCTCCAGATGGGGCAAGACCCAACCAGCAGGTTCCTGTTATGAAAATCTTCAAACCTGGTTTCTTCCCTAGTCCATCACCCCCCTGATTGTTGTTTCCTGGAACTACTCATGTGACTGAACTCATCCACCTTCCTCCCCACTACAGCAACTTTGTTATTGTGGGTTAGACATGGTAGGACAACATGGAGTCATGTTTTGGACGTTGACTACAGATATGGAGGCCATGGTTCAAATACATGGAAAGCCATTGGGCGAATCCCATATTCCCAGCCCTGGAAAAGTCTATGAAGTTCTTCCGGGCTTTAGAGTCAAACTGGAGGACTGAGAGAGTTTTAGAGAGAACATTTGTAGGTCCTCCAGTGCGATCCTATCGTTAGCTTCTGGTAGACATTGGCCATAAATTTGCATTGAAGGATTGAGAGATCCTGAAATGGAACATCTGTAGGTCTCCCAGCATGATCTGTGGTCAACTTCTGGTAGACATTGGCCATAAAGTTACATTGAAGGATTGAGAGATCCAGAGAGAGAACATCTGTAGGTCTCCTAGGATGATCGGTGGTCAACTTCTGGTGGACATTGGCCATAAAGTTGCATTGAAGGATGAAGAGATCCTGATAGAGAACATCTTTAGGTCTCCCAGTGTGATCTGTGGTCAACTTCTGGTGGACATTGGCCATAAAGTTGCATTCAAGGATTGAGAGATCCTGAAAGGAAACATCAGCAGGTCTCACCGGGTGATCTGTGGTCAACTTCTGGTGGACATTGACCATAAAGTTGCATTGAAGGATTGAGAGATCCTGAGAGAGAACATCTGTAGGTCTCCCAGTGTGATCTATGGTCAACTTCTTGTGGACATTGGCCATAAAGTTGCATTGAAGGATCAAGAGATCCTGAGAGAGAACATCTGCAGGTCTCCCAGTGTGATCTGTGGTCAACTTCTGGAGGACATTGGCCATAAAGTTGCATTGAAGGATTGAGAGATCCTGAGAGAGAACATCTGTAGGTCTCCCAGTGTGATCTGTGGTCAACTTATGGTGGACATTGGCCATAAAGTTGCATTGAAGGATTGAGGGACCTTAGAGGGAACATCTGCATACAAAATTTTTCTGGTGGGAATTATGTATGAACTAGAATGTGGGTCTTGTAACACCTAGAACCCAGACCTTGAGGAGCTGAACAATTTTTGGGTATATCTTTGATGATCCCATATTCCTTAGAGCATGAATAATTCATCTACCTCCTAGAGTTGAAATATAGAAGAATCCAAAACTAATATAAGTAACACCTAAAACCTAGAACATATCATACCTAGAATGCTTCTCCCCAGGAGTTCAAAATCCATTGTGAACCTGGAACTTTCCACCCGAATACCTCAAAAGTTTGGCTCAAGGTATATTATACAGAATTGCTCTACAACTTAATTAGTGGAAAGCTGAAGGAATCTAAAATTCATGTGATACCTAGAACCTGATACTTTTCACATCTAGAATTTTCAACCTGGAAGTATAGCCCTTCAGGTGCCCATGGATTACGATGCCCCATGGATTGCAATACCCCCCCCCCACAGCTGTGGGGATGGTCATGGTTCTCTTGATCTAGAACATCAATGCTCAAACTCTAATCCTCTTAGTAATTTTGGCCTCCATCTTCTACAGTCCTTGACCACCAGGAGTTCAAAACACCTGGAGCTGGGAATGGCCGATGTAGAACAGGAAGGCACCAGAGCATGAAGGCACCAGACTTGACTGACTCCATAAAGACCTCTTCTACATCCCTTCCTGGTCGAATTGTGTCCTCAGACACTGTATAGATTTTCATGGATGAGCAAGACAGTTGTAACTATGGGATGTGTTAGAGGATAATAGGGGCCCAGTTATCACGAGAAAGAACACCCATGTTGTTCTTGGCTTTGAAAAGAGGTCTACACACCCAATGGACAGGGAGAGGTGGCAAATCCTTGGAGACAACTATCCGCCTTTGACTGATTAGCAAGGAAACTCCATTGGGTTGAAAACCTGGTGAGGCAACATGGAGACGGGCCTGGACTT
Organism: Anolis sagrei ordinatus; assembly: GCF_025583915.1. Taxonomy (NCBI): domain Eukaryota; kingdom Metazoa; phylum Chordata; class Lepidosauria; order Squamata; family Anolidae; genus Anolis; species Anolis sagrei. Next base: position 5,036,430 of record NW_026844700.1, read on the forward strand.
GATGGCATCACTTTATTGGATTATTCCAGGGAGGATTTGCATGCTTGGAGCCATAGTAATTAGTAGAAATTCGAGGAGAGGCTCTAGGGTCAGAAGAAGTCCAACTTGGAGTAGTCTACCATGATGGGGTTGGTGCTGGTTCTATGCCTTCAAGGTATTTCTGACTCACGGAGACTGTACCTTGGCTAGATGTCTTCAGAGAAGGTTTTCTCTCGCCTTCCTCTGAGGCTGAGACTGCTTTAGCTCAATGGGAGTTGTAGTTTGATAAGTCCTTATGCCTCCTTTACCGACGCATGCCAAACTACAACTCCTAGGATTCCATATCAGTGTGGATGGATGAATGGAAACCCTAAAAAGGTTCTTTCATGGAGCTCTCCAAGGTGCTGAGACTAGAAATCCAGCAACTTGGACATCTTACCGAAAATTCGGACTAAACAACACAGAGCTGATCCACCACAAAGCTCTGGCAACTGACTTGGAAGTTCTAACTTGGAAATGGAAGAGTTGTCCTTGGACCCAACCAGATGGTCAACTCAACCAGGTGGCCAATGTCTTTTCCGTTGACCACTGCACTATGACATGACTTGGACTGCTTTAGCTCAATGTTATGGAGTCCTGGGAGTTGTGGTTCCACAAGTCCTTATGCCTCCTTTACCAACGCGTGCCAAACTACAACTCCTCAGATTCCACATCAAAGTGGTGTCCAATGGCATTCATTCTACAGTGTTCTTCCATGGAGTTCTCCAGGGTGCTGAAACTAGGAATCCAACAACTTGGACACCTTACCGAAAGTTCGGACTAAGCAACACAGAGCTGATCCACCACAAAATTCTGGCAACTGACTTGGAAGTTCTAACTTCCAAAGGGAGGAGTTATCTTTGGACCCATGGAGTTCTCCAGGGTGCTGAAACTAGAAATCCAACAACTTGGACACCTTACTGAAAGTTTGGACTAAACAACACAGAGCTGATCCACCACAAAGCTCTGGCAACTAACTTGAAAGCCTTGTATGACTTAGAAGCCAAAGCTTGTAACATCTAGAACCTAGCCCTTAAAGACCCCTATATGTATTAGAACACAAGGAGGGGGCTCAGTAGAAAGATGCCAGGGATGCTGGGGATTCTGCCTCAGAGGGATTCCCAGGTAAGAGCCTTGCATGACCTAGAACCCAAAACGTGCAACACCGACAACCATATCAGTCAAAGTGGTGTCCAACGGCATTCATCCTACAGTGTGGTTGGATGAATGGAAGCCATGAAAAGGTTCTTCCACGGAGCTCTCCAAGGTGCTGAGTCTAGAAATCCAACAAATTGGACACCTTACTGAAAATTCGGACTAAACAACACAGAGCTGATCCACCACAAAGCTCTGGCAACTGACTTGGAAGTTCTAACTTGCAAAGGGAGGAGTTGTCCTTGGACCCAACCAGATGGTCAACTCAACTAGGTGGCCAATGTCTTCTCCGTTGACCACTGCACTATGACATGACTTGGACTGCTTTAGCTCAATGTTATGGAGTCCTGGGAGTTGTAGTTCAACAAAGTCTTATGCCACCTTTACCAACGCATGCCAAACCAGAACTCCTTGGATTCCATATCAAAGTGGTGTCCAACGGCATTCATCCTCCAGTGTGGATGGATGAATGGAAGCCATGACAAGGTTCTTTCATGGAGTTCTCCAAGGTGCTGAAACTAGAAATCCAGCAACTTGGACACCTTACCGAAAGTTCGGACTAAACAACACAGAGCTGATCCACCACAAAGCTCTTGGAAGTTCTAACTTGCAAAGGGAGGAGTTGTCTTTGGACCCAACCAGATGGTCAACCCAACGGGATGGCCAACGTTGGCAACTGACTTGGAAGTTCTAACTTGCAAAGGGAGGAGTTGTCTTTGGACCCAACCAAAGGGTCAACCCAACCGGATGGCCAACGTTGACCATTGCAGTATGACATGACTTGAACTGCATTAGCTCGATGTTATGGAGTCCTAGGAGTTGTCGTTGTGCAATGCCCTTCCCCTCCCCTGCCTAAGAGTTCTGGGGCCACACCAAACTACACATCCCAAGACTCCCATGAGAGGCAGGAAGGTCCCCAAAGGGTGGACCAGGAAGTCTAAGGCCTCAAATCGATCAGGTTGGTGATTCAAAGGCCATCCATTGTTGAGATCCGACTTTTTCCTGGATGCCACTCTTGGGGACCTTCTCGTCTCCACATTCACTGAACGTTGTGTCATGGGCTTGGCAATCCCATCATGACCATGAGACACCAAGTCACGGCGATCAAGGCAGCATTGCAAAACATGCAACTTCACGCCTTGGTTGTCTCTTCCTGCTGAGCTCATCCCTGATCTGATTTCCCCATTGGGGCCGGGTCGTTGGGGGCACGCCAAGATGTCCTTCCAGATTCCCGTACGACACATTTCCAGGAAACAAGCGTGAATGTTCCTCACCAGAATCGATCTGGGTGTGTCTGGACACACCCACACTATGGGATCGATGCAGATCGGCACTCGAATTGCTGTGTCTCAACACAATGGAGTCCTGGGATGTGCAGTTTTACAAGGGTCTTATAACTGAGCTGGCGGAAGACATTTCTGTAGACTTGGGAGCTGTAGTTTGGCAAGGCACTGGCGCCCTTTGGCAGACAGGGCTTGCAAAACTACAACTCCCAGGATCTTGTAGCATCCAGGTCTGTTGGAAACTAAGACAGTGAGGTTTATATGTCTGTGCAATGTCCAGTAAATGCAGCATTGCTCAAACACGAATCAAGGAACAGGAGAGGTGCTTCAGACACCTGCCAACAAAGGATTCCCCCAATCAGGAAGCAGCCAGGCTTTGAAGCTGCGAGGCTACTGAATGCTAATCTTCTTCTGAATAGAAGCATATTGGAGTTCTATAACAGATGTTGTAGGTCTTCTTCTGAATGCACACAGACTACGTTATCATCATCACATTGGAGTTCTATAACAGATGTTGTAGGTGTTCTTCTGAATGTGCACAGATTACATTATCATCAGCATATTGGAGTTCTATAACAAATGTTGTAGATCTTCTGAATGTGCACAGACTATGTTTTCATCAGCTATTGGAGTTTTATAACAGATGTTACAGATCTTCTTCTGAATGCACACAGACTACGTTATCAGCATATTATAGTTCTATAACAGATGTTGTAGGTCTTCTTCTGAATGCACGCAGACTATGTTATCATCAGCATATTGGAGTTCTATAACAAATGTTGTAGATCTTCTGAATGCGCACAGACTACGTTATCATCATCATATTGGAGTTCTATAAAAGATGTTGTAGATCTTCTTCTGAATGCTCAAAGACTACATTATCATCAGCATATTGGAGTTCTATAACAGATGTTGCAGGTCTTCTTCTGAATGCACACAGACTACATTATCATCAGCATATTGGAGTTCTATAACAAATGTTGTAGATCTTCTGAATGTGCACAGACTATGTTTTCATCGGCATATTGGAGTTTTATAACAGAAGAAGACCTACAACTTCTGTTACAGAGCTCCAATATGCCAATGAAAACATAGTCTGTACACATTCAGAAGATCTACAACATGTGTTATAGAACTCCAATTTGTCAATGATAATGTAGTCTATGTGCATTCAGAAGATCTACAACAGCTGTTATAGCACTCCAATATGATGACGGCAAAGTAGTCTGTGTGCATTCAGAAGAAGATCTCCAACATTTGTTATAGAATTCCAATATGTCAATGATAACGTAGTCTGTGTGCATTCAGAAGAAGACCTACAATATCTGTTATAGAACTCCTATATGCTGATGATAACGTAGTCTATGCGTATTCAGAAGAAAACGTAAAACATCTGTTATAGAACTCCAATATGCTGATGATAACATAGTCTGTGCGTATTCAGAAGAAGACCTACAACATTTGTTATAGAACTCCAATAGGCTGATGATAATGTAGTCTGTGCACATTCAGAAGAAGACCGACAACATCTGTTATAGAACTCCAATATGATGATGACAACGTAGTCTTTGTACATTCAGAAGAAGACCTAAAACTTCTGTTATAGAACTCCTATATGCTGATGACAACGTAGTCTGTGCGCATTCAGAAGATCTACAACATTTGTTATAGAACTCCAATATGTCAATGATAATGTAGTCTATGTGCATTCAGAAGATCTACAATATCGGTTACAGAACTCCAATATGATGACGACAATGTAGTCTGTGCGCATTCGGAAGAAGACTGACAACATCTGTTATAGAACTCCAATATACTGATGATAACGTAGTCTGTGCGTATTCAGAAGAAGATGTAAAACATCCGTTATAGAACACCAATATGCCAATGACAACTTAGTTTGTGTGCATTATTCATTTATTTATTTTGAACATTTTACCCCGCCCTTCTCAACCCCTAGGGGGACTCAGAAGAAGACCTACAACATCTGTTTCTGTTATAGAACTCCAATATGCTGATGATAACTGAATGCCACATTGTCCAAATGCCCAAAGATCACTATGTCCCAAAGCAGTTACTCTACTCCGAACTCAAGAATGGGAAATGTAATGTTGGTGGACATGGAAAAATATTGAAAGATGGGCTTAAAGACAACCTGTGGCCTAGACACTGAGAATTGGGAAACCCTGGTCCTTGAGCACTCCAACTGGAGGTCAGCTGTGACCAGCAGTGCTGTGGAATTTGAAGGGGCACAAATGGAGGGCGAAAGTGAGAAACGTGCCAGGAGGAAGGTGCGTCACGCTAACCCTGACCGGGACCACCTTCCATCTTGAAACAGATGTCCTCACTGTAGAAGAACATGCGGGTCAAGAATAGGGGTCCAATATGCCGATGATAACGTATAGATAGAAAACAGTCACTTATGTATCCACCACTTGGAAGGCAATGAGGGATCACCTAATGGTATAGTTACTGCTCTGGCTGCTTGGAATATGTTGCATCTTTAGAGATGTCCAGGAAATTCAATAATAATAATAATAATAATAATAATAATAATAATAATAATAATAAAATGGTAGATTAATACAAATATTGGCGGGCCAAATCTGGCCCGAAGTGCACCAAATCCTAAAAATAAGCACCAGATGGGAGGCACAATGGATAATTGATCTTGGGCATCGCTCAAACATCCTTTGTTTGCTTTACGAATTAAGAACAACAAAAGCTGCGAGTGCACAGACTCATTGCCGCGGGTTCGATTTTGCCACACCGCAATTGCGCGACAGGGAGAAGTTGTGGTTGGCTTGATGGTTTGCAAACCCCGGTGGACTCACTCCCGGAAAGGAAAAGAAATAATAAATGGGGCAAGGAGGAACTTGACGTTGTCATCATCATCTCGAGGCGTTGGTACATCGCCTTGCCCAGGCGGGTTTCGTCACTTCTGTTGAAATCTGGCTTCGGAGAGAGATATATAAAAGCCTCGGGCCGGCTGTCTCCAAACATCAGCCTTGCCTCTTTGGATTCATTCGTTGAGTTTGGTGAGTGCTAAGAATCTCATTTTCTTACTCAATTCGGAACACTAGGAGAGGGGTAAAATGCCCTTTGGGAACTACAGTTTCCAGAACCAGCTTTGCGGCTCTTTCCTCAGGGGAGAGGGTTCCCAAAGATCCATTTTCCAGGGTTAGCTTTGCAGCTCTTTCCTCAGGGGAGAGAGTTCACAAAGAGTCTTTTTCCTCCTTTAGACATCCCTAGAATCCTTGGGAAACTATAAATCCCCAGATGAGCTTTGCGGATCATTCCTAAGAGGGGAAGGTTCCCAAGGATTCGTTTTCCAGGATCAGCTTTGCAGCTCTTTCCTCAGGGGAGAGAGTTCACAAAGAGTCATTTTCCTCTTTTAGAGTTCCCTAGAGTCCTTGGGAAACTACAAATCCCCAGATGAGCATTGTGACTCTTTCTTAAGGGGCAAGGGTTCCCAAAGATTTATTTTCCAGGATCAGCTTTGTGGCTCTTTCCTCAGGGGAGAGGGTTCACAAAGAGTCATTTTCCAGGATCAGCTTTGCAGCTCTTTCCTCAGGGGAGAGGGTTCACAAAGAGTCATTTTCCTCCTTTAGAGCATCCTAGAGTCCTTGGGAAACTACAAATCCCCAGATGAGCTTTGCGGCTCTTTCCTAAGAGGGGAAGATTCCCAAAGATTCATATTCCGGGTTCAGGTTTGCGACTCTTTCATCAGGGGAGAGGGTTCTCAAAGATCCATTTTCCAGGATCAGCTTTGCGGCCCTTTCCTCAGGGGAGAGAGTTCACAAAGAGTCATTTTCCTCCTTTAGAGTGCCCTAGAGTCCTTGGGAAACTACAAATCCCCAGATGGGCATTGTGACTCCTTCTTAAGGGGCGAGGGTTCCCAAAGATTTGTTTTCCAGGATCAGCTTTGCGGCTCTTTCCTCAGGGAAGAGGGTTCACAAAGAGTCATTTTCCAGGGTCAGCTTTGTGGCTCTTTCCTCAGGGGAGAGGGTTCACAAAGAGTCATTTTCCTCCTTTAGAGTTCCCTAGGGTCCTTGGGAAACTACAAATCCCCAGATGAGCTTTGTGGCTCTTTCCTAAGGGGGGAGGGTTCCCAAAGATTCATATTCTGGGTTCAGCTTTGTGGCTCTTTCCTCAGGGGAGAGGGTTCACAAAGAGTCATTTTCCTCCTTTAGAGTTCCCTAGGGTTCTTGGGAAACTACAAATCCCCAGATGAGCTTTGCGGCTCTTTCCTAAGAGGGGAAGGTTCCCAGAGATTCATTTTCCAGGATCAGCTTTGCGGCTCTTTCCTCAGGGGAGAGGGTTCACAAAGAGTCATTTTCCTCCTTTAGAGTTCCCTAGAGTCCTTGGGAAACTGCAAATCCCCAGAAGAGCTTTGCGGCTCTTTCCTAAGAGGGGAAGGTTCCCAAAGATTCATTTTCCGGGTTCAGGTTTGCGACTCTTTCATCAGGGGAGAGGGTACACAAAGAGTCATTTTCCAGGATCAGCTTTGCAGCTCTTTCCTCAGGGGAGAGGGTTCACAAAGAGTCATTTTCCTCCTTTAGAGCGTCTTGGAGTCCTTGGGAAACTACAAATCCCCAGAAGAGCTTTGCGGCTCTTTCCTAAGAGGGGAAGGTCCCCAAAGATTCATTTTCCAGGATCAGCTTTGCGACGCTTTCCTCAGGGGAGATGGTTCACAAAGAGACATTTTCCTCCTTTAGAGTGTCCTAGAGAAAAGAATCCTTGGGAAACTACAAATCCCCAGATGAGCTTTGCGGCTCTTTCCTAAGAGGGGAAGGTTCCCATATATTCATTTTCCAGGATCAGCTTTGCGGCTCTTTCCTCAGGGGAGAGGGTTCACAAAGAGTCATTTTCCTCCTGTAGAGTGCCCTAGAGTCCTTGGGAAACTACAAATCCCCAGATGAGCTTTGCGGCTCTTTCTTAAGAAGGGAAGGTTCCCAAAGATTCATTTTCTAGGATCAGCTTTGCGGCTCTTTCCTCAGGGGAGAGGGTTCACAAAGAGTCATTTTCTCCCTTTAGAGTGCCCTAGAGTCCTTGGGAAACTACAAATCCCTAGATGAGCTTTGTGGCTCTTTCCTAAGAGAGGAAAATTCCCAAAGATTCATTTTCCAGGACCAGCTTTGCGGCTCTTTCTTCAGGGAAGAGGGTTCACAAAGAGTCATTTTTCTCCTTTAGAATGCCCTAGAGTCCTTGGGAAACTACAAATCCCCAGATGAGCTTTGTGACTCTTTCCTAAGGGGAGAGGGTTCACAAAGATTCATTTTCCAGGATCAGCTTTGTGGCTCTTTTCTCAGGGAAGAGGGTTCACAAAGAGTCATTTCCCTCCTTTAGAGTTCCCTAGAGAAAGGGGCGAGGTTCAATTTCTCCCTTTAGAAAAAGGTGTCCTTTGAGAACTAATACTCCCAGAACCAGCTTTGTGACTCTTTCCTAGGGAGAGGCTTCCCAACGATTTCTTTTGCTGCTCTAGAGTGCTCTGGAAAAAGGTGTTCTTTGGGAACTAGAGTGCTCTAGGGAAAGGTGTCCTTGGGAAACTACAACTCCCCAGAGGAGCCTTGCGGCTCTTTCTTAAGAGGGGAAAGTTCCCAAAGATCCACTTTCCTGCTTTAGAGTGCCCTAGAGAAAGGTGTCCTTGGGAAACTACAACTCCTAGAACCAGCTTTGCTACTTCTTCCTATGTATAGAGAAAGGTGTCCTTGGGAAACTACAACTCCCCGGAGGAGCCTTGCGGCTCTTTCCTAAGAGGGGAAGGTTCCCAAAGATTCACTTTCCTGCTTTAGAGTGCCCTAGAGAAAGTATCCTTGGGAAACTACAACTCCCAGAGCCAGCTTTGCTACTTCTTCCTATGTATAGAGAAAGGTGTCCTTGGGAAACTACAACTCCCCAGAGGAGCCTTGCGGCTCTTTCTTAAGAGGGGAAGGTTCCCAAAGATTCACTTTTCTGCTTTAGAGTGCCCCAGAGAAAGGTGTCCTTGGGAAACTACAACTCCCAGAACCAGCTTTGCTACTTCTTCCTATGTATAGAGAAAGGTGTCCTTGGGAAACTACAACTCCCAGAGGAGCCTTGCCGCTCTTTCTTAAGTGGGGAAGGTTCCCAAAGATTCATTTTCCTGCTTTAGAGTGCCCTAGAGAAAGGTGTCCTTGGGAAACTACAACTCCCAGAACCAGCTTTGCTACTTCTTCCTATGTATTCGTAAATGGCAATTTGGACACAGATTTAGAAAAGGAAAAAGCCAGTTCCTGGAAGATGCAGTTCTCAAATGGCCATGTTCCCTTGTGTTCAGGGAGCCCGGAGAGCGAAGAAAACGTGCTTTTGGTGGACTACAACTCCCAGAATCCAGCCAAGATTCTGGGAACTGCAGTTGCACTGCCCGTGGCTGCTTTGCAGATGAGAGCAATGGGTTCAGATTGGAACAAATGGGAGACCCTTACTCTTTAGGAAGCAGAATGGGATCGGACTAGATGACCTTTGGGGGACCCTTCCATAGAATCCTACGATTCTATGGCTCAATGCTATGGAATCCTGGGAGTGGTAGTTTGCCGTGGCCCACCTCTTTGGTACAGTTGAAAGACCTTGTGAAACTACAACTCCCATGAGCCGTGACAGTTCAAATTGTGTATATATGTGTGTGGAGTAGAACCACAACTCCCAGATTGCCGTAGCGCTGAGGCATGGCCGTTCAAGTGGGGTTGTGCATCTCTTTTCTAGACTTTCTGGGTCGAGTCCCGCCACATCATGTCTTCTGCCCACTCCCACGCCCACGACAAGGAGAAGCCCAAGCCGGGCACTGCCATGGGAAGCTGCACCATGGACAAGGCCTGCGAAACCATAGTGCAAGTCTACCACCGCTATGCCATGCGCGACGGCAAGGATGACAACCTGAGCCCCCGGGACCTGAAGCAGCTCCTGCAGGACCAGCTGCCCACGTTCCTCGCGGCCTGTGTAAGTGGAAAGCCTTCCAGGAGTAGGTTGCAATCCCAAACTACCATCACATGGGCCTTTTGAGCTGGCGCAGCACACTGTTGGCTCATGTTCAGCTTATGGTCTGTCTATCTATCACCTGTCTGTCTGTTTATCTACCTGTCTTGCACTTCTACTCAAGGATGCACCCAAGTATCTACGCATCTACCTACCTACCTACCTACCTACCTACCTACCTATTTATTTATCTCTCCATCCATCTATCTCTCCATCCATCAGTCCATATTACTGCTCTGCAAGCAATCTATCCATCCATCCATCCATCTATCCATCTATCCATCCATCCTTCCATCCATTCATCCAACTATCCATCCATCCATACAACTGCTCTGATCAACAATACACCCAAGTATCTGTCTGTCTGTCTATCTATCTATCTATCTATCTATCTATCTATCTATCTATCCATCATCATAATCCTTAATCCATCCATCATCATAGTCCTTAATCAATTCATCAAGCATCCATCCATCATCCATCCATCCTACTGATTCATAAAGTATCCATCATCCATCAGCATACCATCAAATACTGTATTATAAACATTAATCAACATCTTCTAATCCTCTCAAGTCATCAATCCATCCATCCATACCATCCATGTTATCTATCATATCTCTCATCAATATACTGCTAGCCAAGGCACAAGTATATATCATCTCCATTCATCTATCCACCACAATACGCTCTCATAAAGCAACCACGTTGTCTGTTGTCTCTATCTACTATTATTAACAATCTATCTCCCACATACAGCCCCAATCACACCTACATTATCCATATTCTGCAGGCATCAAAGGCGCACCCAAGTATACTCAAATCCATCATCTACTCTCTATTATCTATCCATTCCTCCAATAATTCTTCTAACATCACCTCCCATACTTCTCTGAACAGACTCATCACCCTCACTCCATACTCCCCTCCCTGCCTCCATCCTCATCATCCCTCAACCTCATAATCCTCACACATCCTATTATGCAATGCCATATGCACCCAAGTACATTA
>NW_026844700.1:5051464-5141464 GCF_025583915.1 Anolis sagrei ordinatus
AGGTCTCTTCCAACTCTTTGATTCTATGATTCTATAATTATTTCTGCATTTGAGTTATTAAAATATTCCCATCCAAACCCAAATAACACAGGTGGAGGCATTACTTTTCATTCAACCCTCGTAAATAAAGATTATTATTGTATTGTCAAAGGCGTTCATGGCTGGAATCACTGGGCCACTGTGAGTTTGTTGGACTGCATGGCCATGTTCCCAAGCATTCTCTTCTGATGTTTCCCCTGCATCTAGGACAGTCATCCTCAGAGGTTCTTCAGGCTAAACATGCCCAGCTCTTTAAGCCGCTCCTCATAGGGCTTGTTCTCCAGACCCTTGATCATTTGAGTCGCCCTCCTCTGGACACATTCCAGCTTGTCAAGATCTCGCTTCAACTGTGGTGCCCAGAATTGGACACATGGGCAGGGTCATGCAAATTGGAGAGTAAAAAACACTGGGATGTCTGTGGTGGAGGACAAACAGAAAATTTAGAATGAAGTTGTCACTTGGGTGGTAGGCAGTATGGCATTTGTGGAGGACATTGGCAGGACTCTTGGACATGTTCACGGCACTCACTATAACCTGCAATGTCATTGGACGGAGGGATTTTGGTGGCTCCTCGGCACTGCGGGTTAAGGCTGTTTGTGGAAGTGGACACCCCGGACTCACACATACATACATATTTTCACTTTTATTATGTGTATAGATATTGGAAATGATTCCCAAGAAGCAGACAAAGGGAACACATTGCTTCCCTTCTAGATCGGAATGCCAATCCCGGCTCCTTCATTTTGGTTGAGGATATACAACTAGCAATTTTCCAAGCCTGCAGAAAGTATGGTCCGGATGTGCCGTTCCCTTGGCTCATGCCAGCCCTCGGCTTTGGCATGGAAAGCAAATGAGGTAGGCCAAGTTTTGGTGAATGCCAAGAAAGAGTTCCCAAAGGCGACGGCAAACCTCGAGAGCGCTCCCGTCCCTGCCCTGCCCTCCAAGGCGTCAACCGTGGGCCAACGTCATCATCCGCGCCTCCAGAGATAGGTCTGAATGGAGTTGGCAGGGATTTCGGTCAGGATCATGCCGGCGTGATCGGAAATCCCAAAGGAGACATTCAAGCCGGATCTGAAACAGCATAATGAAGACCAAATGTCATTACGTTTATTTATGGATATAATATGCATGCAAACACCCACATGCTATTCCCACCACCTGCTTCCTTGTCACCTCTATGTGAGAACCTATGTCGCCCTTGGAATGGTGCATTTCCATATAAGAGATTGAGAAGCCTGACAGTTTTTTCCCTCACCTCTGGGAAGGCTTTATTTCTAAAAGTGTACATTGTGGTAAGAAGCAAAATTTCAACTGATAGTTTTTTCCCTCACGCCTCTGGGAAGGCTTTATTTCTAAAAGCATACATTGTGGTATGAATCAAAATTCCAACTGACAGTTTTTTCCCTCACGCCTCTGGGAAGGCTTTATTTCTAAAAGCATACATTGTGGTAAGAAGCAAAATTCCAACTGACAGTTTTTCCCCTCACACCTCTGGGAAGGCTTTATTTCTAAAAGCATACATTGTGGTACAAAGCAAAATTCCAACTGACAGCCTCTGAGAAGGCTTTATTTCTAAAAGTATACATTGTGGTACGAAGCAAAATTCCAACTGGCAGTTTTTTCCCCTCACGCCTCTGGGAAGGCTTTATTTCTAAAAGCATACATTGTGGTACAAAGCAAAATTCCAACTGACGGTTTTTTTCCCCCTCACACCTCTGAGAAGGCCTTATTTCTAAAAGCATACATTGTGGTATGAAGCAAAATTCCAACTGGCATTTTTTTTCCCTCACGCCTCTGAGAAGGCCTTATTTCTAAAAGCATACATTGTGGTATGAAGCAAAATTCCAACTGACAGTTTTTTTTCCTCATGCCAAAAGTATGTCTGCCTGTAGCACAACAGCTGTTGCTAGGTGAAGTGGCCCTCCGTGATACTACTGGGGAAGAAAAATGACCTGTGTATTAGGGGAAGGAAGGAAATAAGGAAAGAAAGAGAAAAAGAAGGGAGAGAAAGGAGAAGAAAGAAAGAGAAAAGAAGGAAGGAAAGAGAAAGAAGGGATGAAAGTAGCAGAAAGTAGGACACCCCAGTTATAGTGTATCTATATATTATATATTGTACTGTCTGGATCTGTAGCTTTCTGGTGAAAAAATTACCTCATAATCAAAGTGGGAAGGGTTTATTTCTAAAAGCATACATTGTGGTACGAAGCAAAATTCCAACTGACAGTTTTTTCCCTCACACCTCTGGGAAGGCTTTATTTCTAAAAGCATACATTGTGGTATGAAGCAAAATTCCAACTGATAGTTTTTCCCTCACGCCTCTGAGAAGGCTTTGTTTCTAAAAGCATACATTTGTGGTACGAAGCAAAATTCCAACTGACAGTTTTTTCCCTCACGCCTCCGGGAAGGCCTTATTTCTAAAAGCATACATTGTGGTACGAAGCAAAATTCCAACTGACAGTTTTTTCCCTCACGCCTCTTGAGATGGCTTTATTTCTAAAAGCATACATTGTGGTAAGAAGCAAAATTCCAACTGACAGTTTTTCCCCTCATGCCAAAAGTATGTCTGCCTGTAGCACAACAGCTGTTGCTAGGTGAAGTGGCCTTCCATGATGCTACTGGGGAAGAAAAATGACCTGTGCATTAGGGGAAGGAAGGAAATAAGGAAAGAAACAGAAAAAGAAGGGAGAGAAAGGAGAAGAAAGAAAGAGAAAGGGGCGAAGGAAGGAAGAGAAAAGAGGAGGGGGGGAAGGTACAAGGAAGGAAAGACAAAGAAGGGATGAAAGTAGCAGACAGTGGCCCATCCGACACATAAGACACCCGTTATAGTGTATCTATATATTATATATTGTACTGTCTGGATCTGTAGCTTTCTGGCGAAAAAATTACCGCATGATCAAAGTGGGAAGGTTTTATTTCTAAAAGCATACATTGTGGTACGAAGCAAAATTCCAACTGACAGTTTTTTCCCCTCATGCCTCTGAGAAGGCTTTATTTCTAAAAGCATACATTGTGGTAAGAAGCAAAATTCCAACTAATTACCTCTCAACAAAGGTTTGCTCCAGGCACAGTCAGCCCATATGCTAATCAAAGTGGTCAGTTGAAACATTCACACCTAGCTCCAGCAGACAAGAGTCCTTTGTCTCACCCTGGTCATTCCACAGATATATAAACCCTTTTTCCTAGTTCCAACAGACCTCACTACCTCTGAGGATGCTTGCCATAGATGCAGGCGAAATGTCAGAAGAGAATACCACTAGACCATGGCCATACAGCCCAAAAAAACCTACAACAACCCAAAATTCCAACTGACAGTTTTTTTCCCTCACGCCTCTGGGAAAGCTTTATTTCTAAAAGCATACATTGTGATACGAAGCAAACTTCCAACTGACAGTTTTTTTTCCCTCACGCCTCTGGGAAGGCTTTATTTCTAAAAGCATACATTGTGGTACGAAGCAAAATTCCAACTGACAGTTTTTTCCCTTATGCCTCCTATCTCTCACTCTGGCTCCTCCCCTTCGTTGCTCCGGTTTCCATTGTTGTCTCATTGTGTCCCATTTCTCTATCATGTCTTTCTGGAACTGTTTTGTTTTATTTTGTTATGTTATGTATTTATTTTGATGGTATTGTTGGGTCCTTTTATTTTATTTTGCTGTACTTGTATTGTATTTTGTTGTAATTTTAGGCTTGGCTTCATGTTAGCCGTCCCAAGTCCCCTTTGGGGAGATGGTGGCGGGGTGTAAATAATAATAATAATAATAATAATAATAATAATAATAATAATAATATTCGCTGATACATCACACAGTCCTAGACACTTGGGAAGTGTCTGACGCGTGATCCAATACAACAGCCTGCAGAGTGTCTGTTGTGGACTCATCTTGTTGTGTTTCAAATGAGTCCACAGCAGACACTCTGCTGGCTGTTGTATTGGATCACACTTTGGACACTTCCCAAGTGTCTAGGACTGTGTGATGTATTGGCAAATAATGTGTGCAAATCCCAGAAAGGTGGCCTTTTGCAGCTGGCAGGTGGTAATCTTGTCAGCGCCGATTGTCTTTAAGTGCAGGCCAAGGTCTTTAGGCACTGCACCCAGTGTGCCGATCACCTCTGGGACCACCTTTACTGGTTTGTGCCGGAATCTTTGCAGTTCAATCTTTAAATCTTCATATTGTGTCATCTTTTCCAGTTGTTTCTCTTCGATCCTGCTGTCACATCGACAATCCATACTTTTTAAAATTATTATTATTATTATTATTATTATTATTATTGTTTTTTGAAAATAAATACTCACCGGTTGAGGACAACCATCACGGCTGACCCATCGGGGCGAAGGGCGGCCACATGCTCCAAGTTGCAACCCAGGCATTTCTGGATGACGGTCAAGCCAACCCGCTGGGAGCCTTCTGGGATGAATTTACTGCAAAGACATGGCGGAAGGTGCAATCAAGTTCACAAACTTCCCCTTTCCGCAGGTTCGAGGCCTGGGGTGTGCCCAGCTGGCACATCCAATGGCCGCTAGTATGACGATGATATGTATTTATATGCCCCCTTTCCTCTCCCAAACGCTGCCCCACCTGAAGTGCCCCATGTGGTAGAACATGGGCTGTTTGTAGAAGACGTCGTTGGCCGCGTCCACGATGATCGGACTGTCCACAAAGTTCTTGACCCAGTTGGGGCCCCCTTCTAAATTCAGAGCCAGGTTCCAGTCGACCCAGCCTGTAACGTGGTTGTTGAGGTTCTACGGAGAGAAGAAAGCAGAAGGATTAGGACGGCGGCAGGATTTTAGGAAGAGGTTGGATGGTCGTCTGTTGGGAGGACTTTAATGGTGTCTTCCTGCTCATTAGAACAACAACATTAATAACAATAATATCATCATCTTTGATAATAATGTTGATGTGTTGGGAGGGCTTTGTTGATATCTTCCTGCTTGTTAGAACAATAATAACAATAACAATATAATCTTTGATAATAATGACATATTGGGTGAGCTTTGTTGATATCTTCCTGCTCTTAGAACAACAATAACAGTAACAATATAATCTTTGATAATAATGATGGGTTGGAAGGGCTTTGTTGGTGCTTGTTAGAACAACAACAGCAACATCATAATCTTTGATAATAATGATGACATATTGGGAGGGTTTTGATGGTGACTTCCTGTTTGTTAGAACAACAATAACAATATAATCTTTGACAATAATGATGTGTTGGAAGGGCTTTGTTGGTGCTGTCCTGCTACCATTTCCGCTCCCTTGGCAGCCACTTCTCCACAAAAGTCAACATTGACACTGAAATATAACACCGCCTGAGCTCTGCGAGTGCAGCATATTTCTGAATGAAGCAGAGAGTGTTTGAGGACCGGGACATCCGTAGAGATGCCAAGGTGCTTGTTTAGAAAGCTATTGTCCTCCCAACCCTGTTCTACATCTGTGAGACGTGGACTGTCTACAGACGTCAACATTGACACTAAAAGACAACACCGTCTGAGCTCTGCGAGTGCAGCATTTTTCTGAATGAAGCACAGAGTGTTTGAAGACCGGGACATCCGTAGGGATATCAAGGTGCTTGTTTAGAAAGCTATTGTCCTCCCAACCCTGCTCTATGCCTGTGAGACGTGGACTGTCTACAGATGTCAACACTGACACTGAAATACAACACCGCCTGAGCTCTGCAAACGCAGCATTTCTCCGAATGAAGCACAGAGTGTTTGAAGACCAGGACATCCGTAGGGATATCAAGGTGCTTGTTTATAAAGCTATTGTCCTCCCAACCCTGCTCTATGCCTGTGAGACGTGAACTGTCTACAGATGTCAACATTGACACTGAAATAACACCGCCTGAGCTCTGAGTGCAGCATTTTTCCGAATGAAGCACAGAGTGTTTGAGGACCAGGACAGCCATAGGGATATCAAGGTGCTTGTTTATAACTATTGTCCTCCCAACCCTGCTATCCATGCCTGTGAGACGTGGACTGTCTACAGACGTCACATGCAACTCCTGGAACGATTCCATCAGCGCTGCCTCCGGAAAATCCTGCAAATCTCTTGGGAAGACAAGTGGACAAACGTCAGCGTGCTGGAAGGAGCAAAGACCACCAGCATTGAAGCGATGGTCCCTTTCCATCAACTCCGCTGGACCGGCCACATTGTCCGGATGCCCGACCCCCGTCTCCCAAAGCAGTTGCTCTACTCCGAACTCAAGAACGGAAAACGGAATGTTGGTGGGACAGGAAAAGAGATTTAAAGATGGGCTCAAAGCCAACCTTAAAAACTCTGGCATAGACAGTGAGAACTGGGAAGCCCTGGCCCTTGAGCTCCAGCTGGAGGTCAGCTGTGACCAGCAGTGCTGTAGAATTAGAAGAGGCACGAATGGAGGGCGAAAGAGAGAAACATGCTAAGAGGAAGGTACATCAAGCCAACCTCGACCGGGACCGCCTTCCACCTGGAAACCAATTCCCTCACTGCGGGAGAAGATGCAGATCAAGAAGAGGGCTCCACAGTCACTTATGGACCCACCACCAGAACATCATCATCTTTGGACTACGAGGATTGTGTAAGTAAGTAAGTAAGTAAGTAAGTAAGTAAGTAAGTAAGGTTAGAATGGGGTTGGACTAGATGCCCCACGGGTCTCTTCCAACTCTATAACTCTCTAAAGGCTATTTCTTTCCCTCTCTTTTCCACCCAAGGCCTTACCGCCAAGATGCTGCGGCTGTACTGGTTGCCCCGATCCCAAGAGCCGAGCATGACATCCTTCTCCCAGAAGTGTGCTCCAGCACAGGCTTCTGTCGAAATCACAAAATAGTCCGGATAGAGCTGATGCGTGATCGCCACTGTGTCCGCAATGGGAGCGATGAAGTCTAGGTACCAGTGGACACCGATGCCATGGACGTAGCGGTAGGCCTTGCTGTCTCCACTCAGCACCTGGCACAGAGAAAGGAAAACACATCAAACGCAAGCTCTCCACAGAATTGAAATATTGAAAGGGCAGACCTCACAACCTCTGAGGATGCTTGCCATAGATGCAGGCGAAACGTCAGGAGGGAATGCCTCTGGAGCATGGCCATATAGCCCGACAAAACCTACAACAACCCAATGATTCTGGCCATGAAAGCCTTCGACAATACATCTGCAGGATGTATTTCCATTCACTGGACCAAATTTCACACAAATACCCGATACACCCAAATTTGAATACTGGTGGGGTTTGGGGGGGGGGGGGGGGGGGGTAATTTTGTCATTGTAGTTGCTGGGATTTGTAGTTCACCTGCAATAAAAGAGCATTCGGAACTCCACCAACAATGGAAATCGGTCAAAATTGGCACACAGAACTCCAATGACCAACAGAAAATACTGGGAGGGTTAGGTGGGCATTGACCTTGACTTTAGGAGTTGTAGTTCACCTACATTAGAGAACACTGTGGACTAAAACAATGATGGATCTGGGCCTAACTTGGTACGAATAACCAATATGCTGAAATGTGAACACTGGTGGAGTTTGGGGAAAATAGAGCTTGACATTTGGGAGTTGTAGTTGCTGGGATTTATAGTTCCCCTAAAATCAAAGAGCATTCTGAACTCCACCAAGGATGGACCTGAACCAAACTTGGCACACAGAACTCCCAAGATCAATAGAAAAAACTGGAAGGGTTGGGGGGGATTGATTTTGTCATTTGGGAGTTGTAGTTGCTGGGATTTATAGTTCACCTACAATCAAAGAGCATTTTGAACTCCACCAAGGATGGAACTGAACGAAACTTGGCACACAGAACTTCCAAGATCAATAGAAAAAACTGGAAGGGTTGGGGGGGATTGATTTTGTCATTTGGGAGTTGTAGTTGCTGGGATTTATAGTTCACCTACAATCAAAGAGCATTGCGAACCCCACCGATGACAGAATTGGGCCAAACTTCAGACACAGAACTTCCATGATCAACAGAAAATACTGTGTTTTCTGATGGTCTTTGGCAACGCCTTTGACACCCCCTCGCGACCCCCCTAGGGATCCTGACCCCCAGGTTGAGAAAACTGCTTTAGGTGCTCTTACTGCCTATTACAGGAAAAATCAGCTGATTCCTCAACATCAACAATGGTACATCCTTTCAACCATTTATTTGCAGCCATAGGGACTACGAGTTTGGTTTAATAAAGAAGATGAAAAAGATTTCATGGAAGCTGGAGTGAAAAGCCATGCACCCAAAACTTTCATCATATGGCAACGTACCACTTTGGCCCAGTGGGGCAGATGCACCCGGTTGTCATCTAGGATGATGAGACGGATGTCCTTGTGGGAGCTGTTTGCTAGGGCCGGCCCCAGGTCCAGGGCAATGAAGTCTCGTTGCTGCTCAGCCGTGAAGCCCAAGCATTGGAAAGGGTAGCCATCGATCAGCCCAGCTGTCGGCTCATTCTCGGCCGTCACGGCCCAGAAGGTCAAATTATGCTTGGCGTACTCATCGAGGAACCTGGAGGAAGAGAGGCACCCAAAGCGATACGTATATCTTTCATACCCACATAGGATTCCTTCCTCATCATCAAAATGTTTAGCCGGTATTGCACCACCTGACATGCCGCATTATCACGGGGTCTCTGCGCCCTACACCACTGTGGAAATTACACTGTCTAGCCGGTATTGCACCACCTGACATCCGCCGGGAAGCAGCAGCCAATAGTGAAAGGACAAGGCAGTGACATCTCCAGCTCATCCCTTGTTTGGGTATCAGCCAGCACGGCAACGGCTTAAATCAAGAAATAGTTTTCTAAGATCTACAGAGACATTCGCTGGAACACCTCAGCAAGCGAGAGTCCAAAAGTGGCAGGCTCAAATCCAGAAGCTCAATCCGTGGGTGATACCAGATGAGAGACTCACCCCTGGGCACACAAAGGACTGGGTGACTTGGAAGGCGCTGAACAGACTGTGCTCTGGCACCACGAGATGCAGAACCAACCTCAAGAAATGGGGCCACAAAGTGGAATCCATGACATGCAAGTGCGGAGAAGAGCAAACTAATTTGGATTAATCCACTGATGTCCTTCCAGCTCCTTTCATAAACTATCATGACTCCAAAACTGCACTCCTTTCTCTTCCCTTGAGAAAAGGAGGCAAGTGACCAGATGGCGTTCCATTGCAGATCTGACACTCTCCAAATACATACACCATCTCTTTCAATAGAGCATGGCGGGTGAACAGCACTGCCGTCTGTAGGAACATTCGAAAGTCTCTTATATAGCAATCTTTCTGCTCATGTTGTTCCAAAGTTGTAAATGAAAGATATAGCATCTGTTATAGAACTCCAATATGCTGATGACAACGTTGTCTGTGCGCATTCAGAAGAAGGCCTGCAAGCCACTCTAAACACCTTTGCAGAAGCATACGAGAAGCTCGGTCTGTCATTAAACATTGACAGATGGCAAGCTATTTACTTCAGCAGACGGAACACCAAAACCAAGGTCACAACATCTGTTATAGAACTCCAGTATGCTGATGACAACGTCATCTGTGCACATTCAGAAGAAGACCTACAAGCCACTCTAAACACCTTCGCAGAAGCATACAAGAAGCTCGGCCTGTCATTGAACATCAAGAAAACCAAAGTCCTCTTCCAGCAATCCCTCTCCAATGCCAAAGATGATGATAATAATAATAATAATAATAATAATAATAATAATAATAATAATCTTTATTTATACCCTGCCACCATCTCCCCAACGGGGACTTGGAGTGGCTTACATGGGGCCAAGCCTGAACAACAAACTACAATATAAAAATACATGTACAAATACAAATACATGTATAAAAATACATGGTGTAACATTAGAAAATGTTGACCACTTCCGCTCCCTTGGCAGCCACCTCTCCACAAAAATCAACATTTTTGTTTCCTTCTGCTTCAGGATAAGCTTTGTTTAAATTTAACTGCTTTCAGCGCTGCTTTGTTTGAGAGGCGGGGCTTCCTGAGTTTAAAAATTAACTGCTTTGTTTGAGAGGCGGGGCTTCCTGGTTATCCTATATAAACCAGTGTCTGAACCCAAGGGGCAGCTGGGCTTTCCACAGAAGTTGAGGAAGCAGGAACTCGTACACTCAGTAACCTATACTTCACCCCTGCATACAGACAACATCAAACACACACCAAGAGGAGGTCATTAGCAACCTCCAAATGGAACAAACACGAAAACTTCCCGTCTCATGCACAAGCTGTGGCTTGTTCACCTTTTTCACACTACAATTACTCAATTACATCTGCCCCAAGTGTAAACAGATCACTCGCATGGAACACAGGATCCGACAACTCGAGGACCGTATTAAGACCCTTAAGGACATTCAGGAACTTGAGCTGTTCTTAGACACCACACACCACACTGTCCTAGCCTTAATGATGTCATGAGCGAAACCGTGAAGGGCCACCCAAGACGGGACGGTTGTGGCAGAGAGGTCAGACCAAGCGTGATCCCTGGGGAAGGCAATGGCAAACCACTCCAGTATCCTTGCCAAGAAAACTAAATGGACCAGTACAACCAGAGATATGTCGGTATGCCATTGGAAGATGGGACTCCCAGGTCGGAAGATGGCCAAAATGCTACTGGGGAGGAGCACAGGATAAGTTCAACTAGCCCCAGATGTGATGACGCAGCTAGCTCAAAGCCGAAAGGAAGGCTAGCGGCCGACGGTACTGGAGGTGAACGACGAATCCGATGCTCTAAAGATCAACACACCATAGGAACTTGGAATGTAAGATCTATGAGCCAGGGCAAATTGGATGTTGTTATTGGTGAGATGTCAAGACTAAAGATAGACATTCTGGGGGTCAGCGAACTGAAATGGACTGGAATGGGCCACTTCACCTCAGATGAGCCACCAGATCTACTACTGCGGACAAGAGGAACATCGAAGAAATGGAGTAGCCTTCATAATTAATAAGAAATCGCTAAAGCGGTGCTTGGATACAACCCAAAAAATGACAGAATGATCTCAATTCGAGTGCAAGGAAAGCCTTTCAACATTACAGTGATAAAAATATATGCCCCAACCACAGCTGCTGAAGAAGCAGAAGTAGATCAGTTCTATGAGGATCTGCAGGACCTACTGGATAATACACCAAAAAGAGACATTATTTTTATTACAGGAGACTGGAATGCCAAGGTGGGAAGTCAAATGACAACTGGGATCACAGGCAAGCATGGTCTGGGAGAACAAAATGAAGCGGGACGCAGGCTGATAGAATTTTGCCAGGAAAACTCACTGTGTATAACGAATACTCTCTTCCAACAACCTAAAAGACGGCTTTACACATGGACCTCACCAGATGGTCAACACCGAAATCAGATTGACTACATCCTTTGCAGCCAAAGGTGGCGGACATCCATCCAGTCGGTGAAAACAAGACCTGGGGCTGACTGTAGCTCAGATCACGAACTTCTTATTGCCAATTTAGAATAAAACTAAAGAGATCAGGGAAAATACACAGACAGTTAGATATGATCTCACTAACATTCCTAGCGAATATACAGTGGAAGTGAAGAACAGATTTGAAGGACTAGATTTAGTAAACAGAGTCCCAGAAGAACTATGGACAGAAGTCCGAGACATTGTTCAGGAGGCGGCAACAAAGTACGTCCCAAAGAAAAAGAAAACCAAGAAGGCAAAATGGTTGTCTGCTGAGACACTGGAAGTAGCCCAAGACAGGAGGAAAGCAAAAGGAAACAGGGATAAGGGAGATATGCCCAGTTAAATGCGCAATTCCAGAGGTTAGCCAGAAGAGATAAGGAACTATTTTTAAATAAGCAATGCATGGAAGTGGAAGAAGACAACAGAATAGGAAGGAAAAGAGACCTCTTCCAGAAAATTAGAAACATTGGAGGTAAATTTCAGGCAAAAATTGGTATGATAAGAAACAAAGATGGCAGGGACCTAACAGAAGCTGAAGAGATCAAGAGAAGGTGGCGAGACTATACAGAAGATCTGTATAGGAAGCGATAATAATATTGAGGATAGTTTTGACGGTGTGGTGAATGAATTAGAACCAGACATCCTGAGGAGTGAGGTTGAATGGGCCTTAAGAAGCATTGCTAACAACAAGGCAGCAGGAGACGACGGGATCCCAGCTGAACTGCTTAAAATCTTAAAAGATGATGCTGTCAAGGTGATGCATGCCATTTGCCAGCAAATATGGAAAACACAAGAATGGCCATCAGACTGGAAAAAATCAACTTATATCCCCATACCAAAAAAGGGAATTGCGAAAGACTGCTCAAACTTCCGTACAGTGGCCCTTATTTCTCATGCCAGTAAGGTAATGCTCAAGATCCGCAAGGAAGACTCCAGCAATACATGGAGCGAGAGTTGCCAGATGTTCAAGCTGGGTTTAGAAAAGGTAGAGGAACGAGAGACCAAATTGCCAATATCCGCTGGATAATGGAGAAAGGCAGGGAGTTTCAGAGAAACATCTACTTCTGCTTCATTGACTATTCTAAAGCCTTTGACTGTGTGGATCATAATAAATTGTGGCAAGTTCTTAGTGGGATGGGCATCCCAAGCCCCCTTCCCTCTCTCCTGAGGAATCTGTACAAGGACCAAGGAGCAACAGTCAGAACTGACCACAAAACAACAGACTGGTTCAAGATTGGGAAAGGCGTACGGCAAGGCTGCATCCTCTCACCCAACCTTTTTAACTTGTATGCAGAACACATCATGCGATGTGCGGGGCTGGATGAATGCAAAGCTGGGGTGAAAATTGCTGGAAGAAACATTAACAACCTCAGATATGCAGATGACACCACTCTGATGGCCGAAAGCGAGGAGGAGCTGAGGACCCTTCTAATCAAGGTGAAAGAAGAAAGCGCAAAAGCCGGGTTGCAGCTAAACATAAAAAAAACCAAGATTATGGCAACAAGAATGATTGACAACTGGAAAATAGAGGGAGAAAATGTGGAGACCGTGACAGACTTTGTATTTCTAGGTGCAAAGATTGACTGCAGATGCAGACTGTCAGCCAGGAAATCAGGAGAAATTACTTCTTGGGAGGAGAGCAATGTCCAGTCTCAATAAAATAGGGAAGAGTAGAGACATCACTGGCAATGAAGATCCCGCATAGTTAAAGCCATGGTATTCCCTGTAGTCACCTACGGATGTGAGAGCTGGACCTTAGGGAAGGCTGAGCGAAGGAAGATAGATGCTTTTGAGCTGTGGTGTTGGAGGAAAGTTCTGAGAGAGCCTTGGACTGCGAGAAGATCCAACCAGTCCATACAGGAAATAAAGCCCGACTGCTCATTGGAGGGAAGGATATTAGAGGCAAAGATGAAGTACTTTGGCCACATTCTGAGGAGACAGGAAAGCTTGGAGAAGACAATGATGCTGGAGGAAATGGAAGGAAAAAGAAAGAGAGGCTGACCAAGGGCAAGATGAAAGGGTAGTATCCTTGAAGTGACTGGACTGACCTTGAAAGAGCTGGGGGTGGTGACGGCCGACAGGGAGCTCTGGCATGGCCTGTCCATGAGGTCACGAAGAGTCGGAGATGACTGAATGAATGAACAACAACAAATATGTAGCAGCATCGAATTGCTGCCAAAATGTAAGCCGTCCTGACGTTGGTGTGGCCCACATGGGTGTTCTGTGTGGGAGGTTTGGCCCAATTCCATCATTGGTGGGGTTCAGATGCTCTTTGATTGTAGGTGAACTATAAATCCCAGCAACTACAACTCCCAAATGTCAAGATTCTATTTTCCCCAAACTCCACCAGTGTTCACATTTGGGCATATTGAGTATTCATGTAGAGTTTGGTCCAGATCCATCATTGTTTGTGTCCACAGTGATCTCTGGATGTAGGTGAACTACAACTCCAAAACCAAAGGACACTGCTCACCAAACCCTTCCAGTATTTTCTGTTGGTCATGGGAGAACTGTGTTTGGTTCAGTTCCATCCTTGGTGGAGTTCAGAATGTTCTTTGATTGTAGGTGAACTATAAATCCCAGCAACTACAACTCCCAAATGAGTGAAGGACATACATTGGGTTGTTAGGTGTCTTGTCTCCTAACTTGGTGTCAATTCGTCCAGTGGTTTTTGAGTTCTGTTAATCCCACAAACAAACATTCCATTTTATTTATATAGATTATATTATATTATAATTATATTTATTATTATATTATATTATTATATTATTAGTATAGCACAGGAGACAAGGTGGAACTATCTTTTGGCCCCCTCTCTCTTCACTCTGGCCCAGAGTTGGTGCTGGGAGGAGGGGTCCATGACACGCCTTCTCCTCACAAGGGATGACCACCTCACCCACTTCATAGGAAATCTGCTACAAAACAGGAGCTTTTTTGTTGAGTTCCAGGGTCAGAGAAAGATATGGCGAAAACAGAGGAACGGCCTGCCTCACGGGAGCGTGCTTACTCCATCAACGTGTAACCTTCAAACAAATGACCAGCCACTGCCAGAAGCGACAGAGAGAGAGTTTCATCTATGCTGACGATCGTGCCATCACCACCCAAGCAGGGAGCTTTGAAATGGTTGAACAGAAGCTCTCTGAAGCTTTACATTCAAACAAATGATCAGCCACTGCCAGAAAGTACAGAGAGTTTCATCTATGCTGACGATCATGCCATCACCGCCCAATCAGAGAGCTTTGAAATGGTTGAACAGAAGCTCTCCGAAGATTTAGGTGCTCTTACTGCCTATTGTGGGCAAAGCCAGGAGGGACACAGAGTTTCATCTATGCTGACGATCATGCCATCACCGCCAAGTCAGGGAGCTTTGAAATGGTTGAAAAGAAGCTCTCTGAAGTTTTACATTCAAACAAATGATCAGCCACTGCCAGAAGGGACAGAGAGTTTCATCTATGCTGACGATCGTGCCATCACCGCCCAATCAGGGAGCTTTGAAATGGTTGAACAGAAGCTCTCTGAAGTTTTACATTCAAACAAATGATCAGCCACTGCCAGAAGGGACAGAGAGTTTCATATATGCTGACGATCGTGCCATCACCAGCCAAGCAGGAAGCTTTGAAATGGTTGAACAGAAGCTCTCTGAAGCTTTACATTCAAATGATCAGCCACTGCCAGAAGGGACAGAGAGTTTCATCTATGCTGACGATCGTGCCATCACCGCCCAAACAGGAAGCTTTAGTTGCTCTTACTGCCTATTACGGGGAAAGCCTGCTTATTCCTAATCCACCTAAAACACAGATGTGTGCTTTTCATCTTAAGAACAGACAAGCATCTTGAGCTCTGAGGATGACCTGGAAGGAATCCCACTGGAGCATTGCAGCACACCCAAATACCTGGGAGTCACTCTTAACTGTGCTCTGACTGATCAGAAGCACTGCTTGAATATCAAGCAAAAAGTGGGTGCTAGAAACAATATAGTACTAAAGCTGATTGGCACAACCTGGGAATCACAACCAGACACAGTGAAGGCATCTGCTCTTGTGCTTTGCGACACTGCTGCTGAAGCATGCCCAGAGTGTAATATTTATTATTTATTTATTTGCGACATTTATATGCCGCCCTTCTCACCCCAAAGGGGGCTCAGAGCAGCTTACAAGTTATATGTAAATACAATATATTATATTATTAGCATAGCACAATATTAGTAACATACATTCCCATATTGTACTATACCAGTATACTGTAATATTATTATTAATATTACATGTAATATGAAATATATAATAATTATCTTGTATTATTATTAGTATTATATTGTATCACATTACAACATTATCAATATTATATGTGTATACAATATATTATATTATTAGCACAATCCAACATTAGTATTCTGTATTACTATATTGTACTATACCACTATACTGGAATATACTGTACTGTATATTGTACATAGTATATATACAATAATATATATTGCGGTGGCGCAGTGGGTTAAACTGCTGAGCTGCTAAACTTGTTGACTGAAAGGTCACAGGTTCGAATCTGGGGAGTGGGGTGAGCTCCCGCTGTTAACCCCAGCTTCTGCCAACCTAGCAGTTAGAAAACATGCAAAGGTGAGTAGATCAATAGATACCACTTTGGTGGGAAGGTAAGGGCCCTCCATGCAGTCATGCAGGCCACATGACCTTGGAGGTGTCTATGGACGACGCCGACTCTATGGCGTAGAAATGGAGATGAGCACCAGCCCCCCAGAGTCGGACACGACTGGACTTCATGTCAGGGGAAAACCGTTACCGTTACCTTTACCACTATACTGTAATATACTGGAATACATCTCACCACGTTAAAACAGTGGATGTGGCTCTTAATGAGACATGCCTCATTATCACAGGATGTCTAGGCCCCGCACCACTGGAGAAATTATACTGTTTAGCCAGTATTGCACCATCTGACATCCGTCGGGAAGTAGCAGCCAATAACGAAAACACCAAAGCGGTGACATCTCTGGCCCATCCTCTGTTCAGATATCAGCCAGCATGCCAATGCCTTAAATCAAGAAATAGTTTTCTAAGATCTACAGAGATACTTGCAGGAACACCTCAGCAAGCAAGAGTCCAAAAGTGGCAGGCGAAAACCCAGAACCTCATTCAGTGGCTGAGAGCGGATGAGAGATTCCCTCCTGGGCACAGGGAAGACTGGCCAACTCTCCATGGTATTATATAACACTCCTCCGTAACTATATTTCAAATGAATTGATTTTCCTTCCTATCATCGTTATTTCCTGTCCAGTTTTCTCAAGATAGACATAAAAATGGGAAATGCTGACTTTGGAACAGGGTTTCCCCACTTATATGATTCGATGAGTTTGTTTAGATGCAAAAATATTGTCACAAAGTTCAACCAAAGCGGAACACCGATTTCTTTAGCTTGCAAATGCAAGGCTGAACACAAGATGGCACTGGCGGAGAGACAAAGAAGCTGTATTATATACAACTTCCTCCTCTTGTGGTGACCCACAACCATAACATTATTTTCATTGCTACCTCATAACTATAGTTTTGCTTCTGTTACAAATCATATTGTAAATATGCTGGATGTATTTTCATTCTCTGGACCAAATTTGAATAGTGATTTTGTTATTTGGGAGTTGTAGTTGCTGGGATTTATAGTTCGCCTACAATCAAAGAGCATTCTGAACTCCACCAAGGATGGAATTGAACCAATCTTGGCACACAGAACTCCCTTCACCAGCAGAAAATACTGGAAAGGTTTGCTGGGCATTGACCTTGAGTTTGGGAGTTGTAGTTCACCTACACCCAGAGAGTACTGTGGACTCAAACAATAATAGATTTGGACCAAACTTTAGCACAAATACTCAAAATGCTGAAATGTGAATACTGGTGGAGATTGGGGAAAATAGACCTTAACGTTTGGGAGTTGTCGTTGCTGGGATTTATAGTTCACCTACAATCAAAGAGCATTCTGAACTCCATCAACTATGGAATTGAATTAATCTTGGCACACAGAACTCCCTTGACAGACAGAAAATACTGGAAAGGTTTGGTGGGCATTGACTTTGAGTTTGGGAGTTGTAGTTCACCTACATGCAGAGAGCACTGTGGACTCAAACCATGATGGATCTGGACCAAACTTGGCACGGATACCCAATATACGCAATTGTGAATACTGGTGGACTTTGAGGAAAATAAACCTTGACATTTGGGAGTTGTAGTTGCTGGGATTTATAGTTCACCCACAATCAAAGAGCATTCTAAACTCCATCAACTATGGAAATGAATTAATCTTGGCACACAGAACTCCCATGACAGACAGAAAATACTGGAAAGGTTTGGTGTGCATTGACTTCGAGTTTGGGAGTTGTAGTTCTCCTACATCCAGAGAGCACTGTGGACTCAAACAATGATGGATCTGGACCAAACTTGGCACGGATACTCGATATACCCAATTGTGAATACTGGTGGAGTTTGGGGGAAATAAACCTTGACATTTGGGAGTTGTATTGCTAGGATTTATAGTTCACCCACAACCAAGAGCATTCTGAACCCCACCAGTGACAAAATGGGCCAAACGTCCCACACAGAAAGCCCATAACCAACAGAAAGTACTGAATGTATTTGGTGGGCATTGACCAGTGGGCCAAACTTGCCTATTGACTTTGGCCTCCTCTTATAGATGGGTTGTATTTCCTGGAAACAGAAGAAGGTGAGATCTACCAAACCTTCTGCGACATGACCACCCACGGAGGTGGCTGGACCCTGGTGGCCAGCATCCACGAGAACAACATCTATGGGAAATGCACCCTGGGCGACCGCTGGACCAGCCAACAGGGCAACAACGCCAATTACCCCAAAGGGGAAGGGAACTGGGACAAGAACACCACGTTCGGGACTGCGGTGGCTTCGACCAGCGACGACTACAAGGTGGGAAGACAGGAGAATTTTTTCTTGATAATAGTTTTGTATTACTATATTTTAATATAACATAGTAAGGTTTTTGAGTTATATTAATTCCGCAAACGAACATTACATTTTTATTTGCAAGGGTTGAATGAAAAGTAATGCCTCCACCTTTGTAACTCCTCAACAGATTGCAGTACTGGTATGCGGCAGGTACTGGTTTGTTCAGTAGACTCTCCTCTACAGTTCCATTTTGGCAGGAAGCCTTAGCATTGAACGGTTGTGTTGTTAAAGTGAAAAGTAATGCCTCCACCTTCGTAACTCCTCAACAGATGGCAGTACTGCTATGCGGCAGGTACTGGCTTCTTCAGTAGACTCTCCTCTACAGTTCCATTTTGGCTGGAAGCCTTAGAACATTGAAATGTTGTGTTGTTAAAGTGAAAAGTAATGCCTCCACCTTCGTAATTTCTCAACCGATGGCAGTACTGGTATGCGGCAGGTACTGGCTTCTTCAGTAGACTCTCCTCTACAGTTCCATTTTGGCTGGAAGCCTTAAAACATTGAAATGTTGTGTTGTTAAAGGGAAAAGTAATGCCTCCACCTTCGTAATTTCTCAACCGATGGCAGTACTGGCATGCAGCAGGTACTGGCTTGTTCAGTAGACTCTCCTCTACAGTTCCATTTTGGCGGGAAGCCTTAGCATGGAATGGTTGTGTTGTTAAAGTGAAAAGTAATGCCTCCACCTTCATAACTCCTCAACAGGTGGCAGTTAGAGTATGTGGCAGGTACTGGTTTGTTCAGTAGACTCTCCTCTACATTCCATTTTGGCAGGAAGCCTTAGCACTGAACGGTTGTGTTGTTAGATTCCAATGGCCTATATCTGATGGGACAAGGCCTTCCTCTGGTGCCAAAAGAACTGGTTTGAAGGTGCTTGAGACTTCCCAACGTCGTTCAGGTTGATCTGAACATGAAGCATAAATCTCAAGGGTAAAAACCTCAGAATTGGTGCTGTGAGGTAACTTAATCAGGGGCTTTTAGAGCCAAGTCTCTTACTCACGTCCATCTTGTAGAAAATCCGATGGTGGAATGAAAAAGGGAAGCACTCCCCTCTTCCAGGAAAAGGTGGAGCCAAACAATTGAGCTGAGAAAGCAATTCAACTGGTGCAAACAACATTGATTGACAGCTATAAATAACCAATCAATCCAACTATACATAGGTAGGGTAAAAAGGCAGGATTAAGCATGATACAACAGTTTAAACCTTGCAACTAACAGTTCTACACATAGGTGGCACCACTCGTGCCGTCACAGTAGCTAAAGAGCACATACTAAGGATTATTTCTGCGCTTGATTTATTAAAATATTCCCTTCCAAACCCAAGTAACGAAGGGGGAGGCGTTACTTTTCATTCAATCCTCTCCCTAGATTTTTTTTTTTTTACGACTGACTCATATCTTCTTAAGCTATAGCCAACAATCTCGTCAGGGGAGAAGTCTCCTTCAATGTCTTTTGTGTTCCAGAACCCTGGCTACTACGACCTTGAGGCAAGGGACATGGCCATATGGCACGTCCCCAACAACAGCCCCATGCGGGAATGGCGGGGGTCCGCTATCTTGAGGTACCACACCGAGACGGGCTTCTTGGCCACGGAAGGAGGCAACCTTCTCCGGCTCTACCAGGTACATCTCCTGCAGTTTTGTTAAAAAATCTCACATTTCATGATTGATGCTAAACATGCGAATAGCCAGAGTTACATCCAAGAAAGCCAAGGTTTAATAATAATAATAATAATAATAATAATAATAATAACTTCACTAGTTATGTCTGACTCTGGTGTCTGCTGTGGACTCATCTTGTTGTGTTCCAAATAATAATAATAATAATAATAATAATAATAATAATAATTATTATTATTATTATTATTATTATTATTATTATTATTATTATTATTGGCACACTGGGTGCAGTGCCTCAAGACTTTGGCCTGCACTTAAAAACAATAGCTGCTGACAAAATCTGTCAGCTGCTAAAGGCCACCCTACTCGGATCTGTACGCATTATTCACCAAGATATTACACAGTCCTAGACACTTGGGAAGTGTCCAATGTGTGAGCCAATACAACAACCAGCAGAGTGTCTGCTGTGGCCTCATCTTGTTGTGTTTCAAATAAATAAATAAATAATAATAATAATAATAATAATGATGATGATGATCGGCACACTGGGTGCAGTGCCTCAAGACCTTGGCCTGCACTTAAAAACAATCGCCGCTGACAAAATCACCATCTGTCAGCTGCAAAAGGCTACCCTACTCAGATCTGTACGCATTATTTACCGAGACATTACACAGTCCTAGACACTTGGGAAGTGTCCGACATGTGACTGAATACAAAAGCCAGCATAGTGATCTTGTTTGCTGTGTACGAATCTTGTGTATCTAATAATAATAATAATAATAATAATAATAATAATGGTGATCAGCACACTGGATGCAGCGCCTAAAGACCTTGGCCTGCACTTAAAAACAATTGGTGCTGTGTATCTAATAACAATAATAATAATAATAATAATAATAATAATAATAATAATAATGGTGACCAGCACACTGGGTGCAGCGCCTAGAGACCTTGGCCTGCACTTAAAAACAATTGGTGCTTTCTGTGTCAATAATAATAATAATAATAATAATAATAATAATAATAATAATAATGGTGATCAGCACACTGGATGCAACACCTAAAGACCTTGGCCTGCACTTAAAAACAATTGGTGCTTTCTGTGTTAATAATAATAATAATAATAATAATAATAATAATAATAATGGTGATCAGCACACTGGATGCAGCGCCTAAAGACCATGGCCTGCACTTAAAAACAATTGGTGCTATGCTGTGTATCTAATAATAATAATAATAATAATAATAATAATAATAATAATAATAATAATAATGGTGATCAGCACACTGGATGCAGCGCCTAAAGACCTTGGCCTGCACTTAAAAACAATTGGTGCTGTGTATCATAATAATAATAATAATAATAATAATAATAATAATAATAATGGTGACCAGCACACTGGGTGCAGCGTCTAAAGACCTTGGCCTGCACTTAAAAACAATCGGTGCTGTGTATCTAATAATAATAATAATAATAATAATAATAATAATAATAATAATAATAATGGTGATCAGCACACTGGATGCAGCACCTAAAGACCATGGCCTGCACTTAAAAACAATTGGTGCTGTGTATCTAATAATAATAATAATAATTATAATTATTATTATTATTATTATTATTATTATTAATAATAATAATAATAATAACAATAATGGTGATCAGCATACTGGATGCAGCGCCTGGAGACCTTGGCCTGCACTTAAAAACAATCGGTGCTTTCCATGTTAATAACAATAATAATAATAATAATAATAATAATAATAATAATAATAATAATGGTGATCAGCACACTGGATACAGTGCCTAAAGACCTTGGCCTGCACTTAAAAACAATTGGTGCTTTCCGTGTTAATAATAATAACAATAATAATAAGAATGGTGATCAGCACACTGGATGCAGCGCCTAAAAACTTAAAAACAACCGGTGCTTTCCGTGTTAATAATAATAACAATAATAATAATAATAGTGATCAGCACACTGGATGCAGCCCCTAAAGACTTAAAAACAACCGGTGCTTTCTGTGTTAATAATAATAATAATAATAATAATAATAATAATAATAATAATGGTGATCAGCACACTGGATGCAGCGCCTAAAGACCTTGGCCTGCACTTAAAAACAATTAGTGCTGTGCTGTGTATCTAATGATGATGATGATGATGATGATGCGCCACTCCAAGATACCCTGCTTTTATTAAGAAGGCCTGTTGCGGTCTTGCAAGCCTTTGTTCGCCTGCTATTTACAGCTTGCCTGCTTCTCTTTCTGCAAACAATTTCTGCAATTTGCATTTTCTCTCCCAGCAATACCCAGTGACGTACGGCATCGGCAGCTGCCCGGCAAACAATGGCCCAGTTGTGCCTGTCGTCTATGACACTGGAAACGAGAAGCAGACCGCCTTCTACTACTCTCCAAATTCGAGAAGTAAGTCGTTTTCTGTATCCGAGACGTCTGTTTGCCGTAGTACATGCTTTTCCTTGCTGCGCATCTTGCGTTTTCTTTAGCACACCGTTTTTAGAAAGGAGATTTCGTACACATATATCGATACATCTTGTCTCCCCAGATGAGTTTGTTGCTGGATATATACAGTTCCGGGTGTTTAATAATGAGAAGGCCGCCATGGCTCTTTGCGCAGGAATCAAAGCCACCGGTTGCAATACGGAGACGGTGAGTAGCGTATGATCCCATCCACACTGTCATATACTCCTGTTTGAGTCTGCATTGTATCCTCAGTGTAGACTCACATACCACAGTTTAACAATACTACACTGTTGGGGGATGCTGTTCGTGCAGTGTCGAAGGCTTTACTCGCCAGAATCACCGGGTTGCTGTGAGTTTCCCCGGCTGTCTGGCCATTTTCCAGAAGCATTCTCTCCTGACGTTTTGCCCACATCTATGGCAGGCATCCTCAGAGGTTATGACAGTGTTTCTCAACTTTCCTAATGCCGCGACCCCTTAATACAGTTCCTCATGTTGTGGTGACCCCCAACCGTACCATTATTTTATTATCGATCTAGAGTTTGGGAGTTGTAGTTCACCTACATCCAGAGAGCACTGTGGACTCAAAAAATGATGGATCTGGACCAAAATTGGCACAGGTACTCAATACGTTCAAATGTGAAAACTGGTGGAGTTTGGGGAAAATAGACCTGGGCATTTGGGAGTTGTAGTTGCTGGGAGTTATAGTTCACCTACAATCAAAGAGCATTCTGAATCTCTTGGAGTTGTAGTTCACCTACATCCAAAAAGCACTGTAGACTCAAACAGTGATGGATCTGGACCAAACTCAGCACAGATATTCAATATGTCCAAGTGTGAATACTGGTGGAGTTTGGGGAAAATAGGCCTGGACGTTTGGGAGTTGTAGTTGCTGGGAGTTATAGTTCACCTACAATCAAAGAGCATTCTGAATCTCTGGGAGTTGTAGTTCATCTATATCCAAAGAGCACTGTAGACTCAAACAGTGATGGATCTGGACCAAACCCGGCACAGATACTCAATATGTCCAAGTGTGAATACTGGTGGAGTATTCACACTTGACCAACAGAATATACTGGAAGGGTTTGGTGGACATTGATCTAGAGTTCGGGAGTCATAGTTCACCTACATCCAGAGAGCACTGTGGACTCAAACAATGATGGATCTGCACCAAATTTGGCACAAATACTCAATATGCCCAAATGTGAACACTGGTGGAGTTCAGGAAAAGTAGACCTTGACATTTGGGAGTTGTAGTTGCTGGGAGTTATAGTTCGCCTATAATCAAAGAACATTTTGAACACCACCAGTGATGGAATTGGATCCAATTGGGCACACAGAACTCCCATGCTAACAGAAAACACTGGAAGGGTTGGGTGGGCATTGACCTTGAGTTTGGGAGTTGTAGTTCACCTACATCCAGAGAGCGATGTGGACTCAAAAAACGATGGATCTGGATCAAAATTGGCACGGGTACTCAATAAGTCCAAATGTGAAAACTGGTGGAGTTTGGGGAAAATAGACCTGGACATTTGGGAATTGTAGTTGCTGGGAGTTATAGTTCACCTACAATCAAAGAGCATTCTGAATCTCTGGGAGTTGTAGTTCACCTACATCCAAAGAGCACTGTAGACTCAAACAGTGATGGATCTGGACCAAACCCGGCACAGATACTCAATATGTCCAAGTGTGAATACTGGTGGAGTATTCACACTTGACCAACAGAATATACTGGAAGGGTTTGGTGGACATTGATCTAGAGTTCGGGAGTCATAGTTCACCTACATCCAGAGAGCACTGTGGACTCAAACAATGATGGATCTGCACCAAATTTGGCACAAATACTCAATATGCCCAAATGTGAACACTGGTGGAGTTCAGGAAAAGTAGACCTTGACATTTGGGAGTTGTAGTTGCTGGGAGTTATAGTTCGCCTATAATCAAAGAACATTTTGAACACCACCAGTGATGGAATTGGATCCAATTGGGCACACAGAACTCCCATGCTAACAGAAAACACTGGAAGGGTTGGGTGGGCATTGACCTTGAGTTTGGGAGTTGTAGTTCACCTACATTCAGAGAGCACTGTGGACTCAAACAATGATGGATCTGGACCAAAATTGGCACAGGTACTCAATATGTCCAAATGTGAAAACTGGTGGAGTTTGTGGAAAATAGACCTGGACATTTGGGAGTTGTAGTTGCTGGGATTTATAGTTCAGCTATAATCAAAGAGCATTTTGAACACCACCAGTGATGGAGTTGAATCAAATTGGGCACACAGAACTCCCATGCCAACAGAAAACACTGGAAGGGTTTGGTGGGCATTGACCTTGGTTTGCGAGTTGTAGTTCACCTATATCCAGAGAGCACTCTGGACTCAAACAATGATGGATCTGGACCAAACTTGGCACAAATACTCAATATGCCCAAATGTGAACATTGGTGGAATTTGGAGAAAAGAGACCTTAGCATTTGGGAGTTGTAGTTTCTCTCACTCCAGAAGCGACTACTAAAATAATGTATAAATATTAAAATAAATATAGTGTATAAATATTAAGATATAAATATTAAAAATTAATATAGTGTCCTCAGTGGCACAGCGGGTTAAAACGCTGAGCTGCTGAACTTACTGACCGAAAGATTGCAGGTTTGAATCCGGGGAGTGGCATGAGCTCCCGCTGTTAGCCCCAGCTTCTGCCAACCTAGCAGTTCAAAAACATGCAAATGGGAGTAGCGCTCTATGCAGTCATGCAGGCCACTTGGAGGTGTCCACGGACAATGCCGGCTCTTTGGCTTAGAAATGGAGATGAGCACCAACCTCCAGAGTCGGACACGACTGGACTTGCTGTGTTTCAGTCCGCTATGATGCAAATTTCCAATTTCTCCTCTTTTTCCAGTTTTGTGTCGGTGGCGGAGGATATTTCCCCGAATCCAGTCCGCGGCAGTGCGGGGACTATACCGCTTTCGAATGGGACGGCTACGGTTCCCATTCAGGCTGGAGCGTCTCCAAAGAGTTGCTGGAGTCTGCGATGCTCATCTTCTACCGATGAGTCTCTCATGGAAGGTGGAGACCCTTCGAAACAAAGGCTTGCTCTGAGTTGTAAAAGGAATGCAGCTTGGCCCCCTGGCTCAATGCTTTGGAGTCTTGGGAGTTGTAGTTTGGAAAGGCACCTGCACTCTTGGGCAGAAAAGAACTCAGGAAACGACAACTCCCAGATCCTCAAAGAACTTTGAAAACTACAACTCCCAGGTTCCCAAAAGACCCTGGGAAACTACAGCTCCCGGGAATCCATAGCCTTGAGCCATGGCCAATCCAAGTAGGGTCAAACTGTATTCATTTCCCTTCCTGTCTGGTTTCTTCGTCTATATAAATAAAAATGTAATGTTCGTTTGTGGAATTAACAGAACTCAAAAACCACTGGACGAATTGACACCAAATTTGGACACTCTACCCCTATCAGGCCAACGAGTGACCACCACCCCTAAAAACACGCAAAAAGACAGCAGAACACGGACTTTTAAAAAAAACCAAAATATACCATATGTACATGTACACATACATTCATATACATATACACATGCACACATACATACAGACACACACACACATATATACGCAAGCACACATAAATATACACATATACACACACACATACATATACACATACACACATATAAACACACATATATTCATATACACAAGCACACACATATACACAATATACATATACACATGCACACATACACACACATATATACGCAAGCACACACAAATATACACATATACACACCTACACACATACATATACACATACATACACACATATATTCATATACACAAGCACACACATATACACAATATACATATACACATACAATCACAGAAATATACATATACACATGCACACATATACACACATATATATGCAGGCACACACAAATATACACACATACACACACATAGATGTACACCTACACGCATATACATATACACATGCATATACACATGTATACACACAGATATACACAGATATATGCATATACCCAAGCACACATATAGACACAATATACATATATACATATAAACACAAATACACAAATATATTCACACGGATACACACATAAATAAACACACACACACATATACACACAAACACACATATATACACATATACTCAAATATATACACAGACATAAAAGCATATATACACACACATACACAGACTGGGCCACAGCAACGTGTGGCAGGGGACAGCTAGTCTATATAAATAAAAATGTAATGTTCGTTTGTGGGATTAACAGAACTCCAAAACCGCTGGACTAATTGACGCCAAATTTGGACACAAGACATCTAACAACCCAATGTATGTCCTTCACTCAAAAAACCTGATTTTTTTCATTTGGGAATTGTAGTTTCTGGGATTTATAGTTCACCTACAATCAAAGATCTTTCTGAACCCCACCAACGATGGAATTGAACCAAACTTGGCACACAGTTTTCCCACGACCAACAGAAAATACTGCAAGGGTTTCGTGGGCAGTGTCCTTTGTTCTGGGAGTTGTAGTTCACCTACATTCAGAGGTGAACACAAACAATGATGGATCTGGACCACACTCTACACCAATACTCAATATGCCCAAATGTGAACACTGGTGGAGTCTGGGGAAAATAGACCTTGACATTTGGAATTTGTAGTTGCTGGGATTCATAGTTCACCTACAATCAAAGATCATTCTGAACCCCACCAATGATGGAATAGAACCAATCTTGGCACATAGAGCTCCCATGACCAATAGAAAATACTGGAAGGATTTGGCAGGCACTGGCCTTGAGTTTGGGAGTTGTAGTTCACCTACATCCAGAGAGCACTGTGGACTCAAACAATGATGGATCTGGACCAAACTCTACACGAAAAGGAAGCTGTGCTGGGATTTCCAGACAGACAAACTACTTTTGCTTCCTTTCCTTTTTGGGGTGACTTTGAAGAGTCCATTGGTTCACTTTTCTAATGAGAAGCGTGACTGAATGTATTCAACGGAAATTGTGGTCAAGTGTGAGCTCTGTGAAGACACCCACCAGAACTCTCAAGATGACTCTTTCCCAACAGAACGCTCAAGGAAGAGGCTCTGCTGTGGCTGAATAGCATAGCATCCAGGACTAATTTCTCAGGGCAAGCTAAGGTGAGAGTCCTCATGCATTTTGGTGTACGTGCCTTCTAGTCACTGTCTAAGCTGGAAGCCAAAACCAAAGTCACAACAACATCTGTTACAGAATTCCAATTGCCGATGATAACATAGTCTGTGCACCTCTCCACCAAAGTCAACATTGACTCCGAAATACAACACCGTCTGAGCTCTGTGAGTGCAGCATTTTTCTGAATGAAGCAGAGAGTGTTTGAGGACCGGAACATCCATAGGAATATCAAGGTACTTGTTTATAAAGCTATTGTCCTCCCAACCCTGCCATACACATGCAAAACATGGACTGTCTACAGACGTCAACATTGACACTGAAATCCAACACTGCCTGAGCTCTGCAAGTGCAGCATTTTTCTGAATGAAGCACAGAGTGTTTGAGGACCAGAACATCCATAGGGATACCAGGGCACTTGTTTATAAAGCAATTCTCCTCCCAACCCTGCTATACGCCTGTGAAACATGGACTGTCTATAGACGTCAACATTGACACTGAAATACAACACTGCTTGAGCTTTGCAAGTGCAACATTCTTTCCAATGAGTTAGAGAGTGTTTGAGGACTGGGACATCCATAGGGAGACCAAGGTACTTGTTTATAAAGCCATTGTTCTCCCAACCCTGCCATACGCCTGTGAAACGTGGACTGTCTACAGACGTCAACATTGACACTGAAATACAACACCATCTGAACTCGGCGAGTGCAGCAGTCTTTCGAATGAGTTAGAGAGTGTTTGAGGATCGGGACAACCATAGAGATAGCAAGGTACTTGTTTATTAAGCCATTGTCCTCCCAAACCTGCTATACGCCTGTGAAACGTGGACTGTCTACAGATGTCATGCAGAAGCATACGAGAAGATTGACCTGTCATTGAACATCGAGAAAACCAAAGTGCTCTTCCAGCAGTCACCAGCCAATCCCTCTCCAAAGCCAGAAATACGGCTTCATCGTGTAACATTAGAAAATGTTGACCATTTCTGCTCCCTTGGCAGCCACCTCTCCACAAAAGTCAACATTGACACCAAACTACAACACCGCCTGAGCTCTACGAGTGCAGCATTTTTCCGAATGAAGCAGAGAGTGTTTGAAGACCGGGACATCTGTAGGGATACCAAGGTACTAGTTTATAAAGCCATTCTCCTGCCAACCCTGCTATACGCCTGTGAGACGTGGACTGTCTACAGATGTCAACATTGACACTGAATACAACACAGCCTGAGCTCTGCGAGTGCAGCATTCTTCCAAATGAGAGAGAGAGTGTTTGAGGACTGGGACATCTGTAGGGATACCAGGGTACTTGTTTATATAGCCATTGTCCTCCCAACCCTGCTATACGCCTGTGAGACGTGGACTGTCTACAGACGTCAACATTGACACTGAATACAACACAGCCTGAGCTCTGCGAGTGCAGCATTCTTCCAAATGAGAGAGAGAGTGTTTGAGGACTGGGACATCTGTAGGGATACCAGGGTACTTGTTTATATAGCCATTGTCCTCCCAACCCTGCTATATGCCTGCGAGACGTGGACTGTCTACGGACGTCACATGCAACTCCAGGAACTATTCCATCAGCGCTGCCTCCAAAAAATCCTGCAAATCTCTTGGGAAGACAGGCGGACAAATGTCAGTGTGCTGGAAGAAGTAAAGACCACCAGCATTGAAGTGATGGTCCTCCGCCATCAACTCCACTGGATCGGCCACGTTGTCCTGATGCCCAACCACCGACTCCCAAAGCAGTTGCTCTACTCCGAACTCAAGAACGGAAAATGTAATGTGGGTGGGCAGGAAAAGAGATTTAAAGATGGGCTTAAAGCTGTCCTTAAAAACTGTGGCATAGATACCGAGAATTGGGAAGCTCTAACTGGAAATCAGCTGTGACCAGCAGTGCTGCAGAATTCAAAGAGGCATGAATGGAGGGTAAAAGGGAGAAATGTGCCAAGGGGAAGGCGCATGACTGGGACCCCCTTCCACTTGGAAACCGATGTCTTCACTGCGGGAGAAGATACAGATCACAAATAGGGCTCCACAGCCACCTACAGACCCACTGCTAAGACATTGCACTTGGAGGACCATCATCCTCGAGCTACAAGGGATCACCTAAATAAGTAAGTAAGGTCTACCAAGACTCCTAAATCCCTTTCACATGATTCGCTGGTGCCTGCTGGAAAAGCACTATGGTTTTCTCCATGTTCAATGAAAGGCCGAGATTCTGCGAAAGTGTTTAGAGTGGCTTGTAGGTCTTCTGCTGAATGAGCACAGACAACATTGTCATCAGTATATTGGAATTCTATAACAGATGTTGTGACCTTGGTTTTGGCTTTCAGTCTGCTGAGGTTAAATAACTTTTCATCTGTCTGATAGATAATTTCTTATTCTGAATGTGCACAGACTATGTTATCATCGGCATATTGGAGTTCTATAACAGATGTTGTTGTGACCTTGGTGTTGACTTTCAGCCTCCATCCGCCTCTGCTTGATTGCTTACGTATTGAAGACTGAAGCGCAGGTCTGCTTTCCTCTGTGGCTTCTTTGAAGAGTTAGCCCACGAAGAATAGTAAGTGAGATCTCCACCAGCCGCCCTCATGAAACCGGTTGTGGTTTTGCTTTGCTGCAAGGAGACCGGGAGGCCTACATCTCCTTCTAACCTTTTGTCCGCACTTCTCCGCTACAGTTCATTGCATATTGCACACC
This sequence comes from Anolis sagrei ordinatus, assembly GCF_025583915.1. Lineage (NCBI taxonomy): Eukaryota > Metazoa > Chordata > Lepidosauria > Squamata > Anolidae > Anolis > Anolis sagrei. Next base: position 5,081,851 of record NW_026844700.1, read on the forward strand.
TCTTGGGTTACAATGGTGAGCAGAACCTTTTGCAGTGAGATGGTGGAGTTTGGGGAAAATAGACCTTGACATTTGGGAGTTGTAGTTCCTGGGATTCATAATTCACCTACAATCAAAGAGCACACTGAACTCCACCAATGATGGAATTGAACCAAACTTGGCACACAGAACTCGCACGACCAACAGAAAATACTGGAAGGGTTTGGTGGGCACTGACCTTGAGTTTAGGAGTTGTAGTTCACCTACATCCAAAGAGTACTGTGAACTCAAACAATGAGGGATATGGACCAAACTTGGCACAAATACTCAATATCCCCAAATGTGTACACTGGTGTAATTTGGGGAAAATAGACCTTGACATTTAGGAGTTGTAGTTGCTGGGATTTATAGTTCACCTACAATCAAAGAGCATTCTGAACTCCACCAATGATGGAATTGAACCAAACTTGACACACAGTTCTCCCATGACCACCAGAAAATACTGGAAAATACTAGCCCCAAAAAAATCCTACAACAACCCAATACTGGAAGGGTTTGGTGGGCATTGATCTTGAGTTTGGGAGTTGTAGTTCACCTACACTCAAAGAGCGCTGTGGACTTTAACAATGATTGATCTGGACCAAACTTTGAATGAATACTCAATATGCCCAACACTCGTGTAATTTGGGGAAAATAGATCTTGACATTTGGGAGTTGTAACTGGGATTTATAGTTCACTTACAATCAAAGAGTATTCTGAACCCCACTAACAATGGAAACGAATTGAACTTTGCACACAGAACTCCCACGACCAACAGAAAATACTGGGTTTGGTGGGCATTAACCTTGAGTTTGGGAGTTGTAGTTCACCTACATCCAAAGAGTACTGTGGACTCAAACAATGATGGATCTGGATCAAACTTGGCACAAATACTCAATATCCCCCAATGTGTACACTGGTGGAATTTGGGGGAAATAGACCTTGACATTTGGGAGTTGGTAGTTGTTGGGATTTATAGTTCACCTACAATCAAAGAACATTCTGAACTCCACCAACAATGGAATTGAACCAAACTTGGCACATAGAACTCCCATGATCAACAGAAAATACTGGAAGGGTTTGTTGGGCATTGATCTTGAGTTTGGGAGTTGTAGTTCACCTACACCCAAAGACCGCTGTGGACTTTAGCAATGATGGATCTGGACCAAACTTGGCACAAATACTCAGTATCCCCAAATGTGTGCACTGGTATTGTTTGGGGAAAATAAACCTTGACATTTGGGAGTTGTAGTTGCTGAGAATTATAGTTCACCTACAAACGAGATCTATATGCTGGATTTTGTATTATTATTATTATTATTATTATTATTATTATTATTATTATTATTATTATTTTACTGTCAGAAAAACAGAATGTCACAGCAAATGAGATTTATATGCTGGATTTTGTATTATTATAATTATTATTATTATTTTACTGACACAATAACACAAAAACAGTATGTCAAAGCATACAAGAAATATATGCTAGAATTTGTATTATTATTATTATTATTGTACTGACACAAAAACACAGTATGTCACAGCAAACGAGATTTATATGCTGGATTTTGTATTATTATTATTATTATTGACACAAAAACACAGTATGTCACAGCAAACGAGATCTATATGCTGGATTTTGTATTATTATTATTATTATTATTATTATTATTATTATTTTACTGACACAAAAACACAGTATGTCACAGCAAACGAGATCTATATGCTGGATTTCATATCACAAAATCACAAGTCGAACACTTCCCAAGCGTCTAGGACTGAGTAATGTATTTTCGAATGATGCGCAGAGATCCAAGTCAGGTGGCCTTTTGCAGTTGACACATCGTGATTTTGTCGATGTTTATTGTTTCCAAATGCCGGCTGAGATCTCTTGGCACGGCACCCAGTGTGCCAATGACCACTGGGACCACCTGGACTGGTTGATGCCAAAGCCTTTGCAGTTCGATTTTGAGGTCTTGATAGCGGCTGAGTTTTTCCTGTTGTTTTTCCTCACCCGGTATGGCGACATCCATAATCTAAGCTTTTTTCTTTTCCGCAATCGTGATGTCTGGCGTGTTGTGTTCCAAAACTTTGTCAGTCTGGATTCGAAAGTCCCCACAGGATTTTTGCATGTTCATTTTCCACGACCTTTGCGGGTTTATGATCCCACCAATTCTTTCCTGCTGGCAGGTGGTCCTTGTGACAGAAGTTCCAGTGAATCATGTGGGCCACAGAGTTGTGCCTTTGTTTGTAGTCCGTCTGTGCGATTTTCTTGCAACAGCTGAGGAGATTATTATTATTATCATTATTGTCATCGTCATCATCATTCTGACACAAAAACACAGTATGTCACAGCAAATGAGATCTATATGCTGGATTTCATATCACAAAATCACAAGTCGAACATTTCCCAAGTGTCTAGAACTGTGTGATGTATTATTATTATTATTATTATTATTATTATTATTATTATTATTATTATTATTATTAGAAACACAACAAGATGAGTCCACAGCAGACACTCTGCTGGTTATTGTATTAGATCACACGGCGAACACTTTCCAAGCGTCTAGGACTGTGTGATATTATTATTATTATTATTATTATTATTATTATTATTATTATTATTAGAAACATAACAAGATGAGTCCACAGCAGACACTCTGTTGGCTGTTGTATTGGATCACACATTGGACACTTCCCAAGTATCTAGGACTGTGTGATTTATTATTATTATCATTATTGTCATCGTCATCATCATTCTGACACAAAAACACAGTATGTCAAAGCAAACGAGATCTATATGCTGGATTACATATCACAAAATCACAAGTCGAACACTTCCCAAGCGTCTAGGACTGTGTGATATATTATTATTATTATTATTATTATTATTATTATTATCATCATCATCATCATCATCATCATCATCATTATCCTGACACAAGAACACAGTATGTCACAGCATATTATTATTATTATTATTGTTATTATTATTATCCTGACACAAAAACACAGCATATTACTATTATTATTATTATTATTATTATTATCATCCTGACACAAAAACACAGTATGTCACAGCAAACGAGATCTATATGCTGGATTTCGTATCACAAAATCACAAATCAAACACTTCCCAAGCATCTAGGACTGTTTGATGTATTATTATTATCATCATCATCATCATCATCCTGACAGAAAAACACAGTATGTCACAGCAGATTATTAATATTATTATTATTATCCTGACACAAGAACACAGTATGTCACAGCATATTATTGTCCGGTTGCTCCTGACATGATAGATAATAATAATAATAATAATAATAATAATAATTATTATTATTATTATTATTATTATTATTATTATTATTATTATTATTAGAAACACAACAAGATGAGTCCACAGCAGACACTCTTCTGGCTGTTGTATTGGATCACACGTCGGACACTTCCCAAGCGTCTAGGATTGTGTGATGTATTATTACTATTATTATTGTTGTTGTTGTTATGATTATGATTATGATTATGATTATTATTATTATTATTATCACTGACGTCTTGAAATATCCACTTTCCTAGCAGTAACAAAGAAGATAATAACACTATGTCACAAATATTTAAAAAAATTCTGTTCCTGGTGTGAAAGATTATTTCCTGTTTCATTGTGCGGAACTTGCATTGAAAGTAGTTGTTGTACTCCAGAAACTTCATTTTTGTGGCTGCCACAAACTAAGTTGAATTGGTTGAGAGTCGATGAGAGATTAATTACATCTCTGGTTTGATCCTATGGTCAACCTTCTCTGATTATTCTGGAGGATCTAGAGATGTCTGGAGAACATTGAGGACTCTTTAGGTCCTTCAATGCAATTTCCTAGCATCCTATGCCCAACTCCATGGGATCCATAGCCTTCAGCCACAGCAGTTCAAGAGGTATCAAACCGCATCAATTTGACACTGTAGATGCCTTGGAGGAATGACTTGGACATGCCGAACGACCAGATCTTACACACTTCTGAGACATCATCTCACCTCGTAAATGTTGATGTCAGGGGAATTCCTCTCGTTTTGGTTCTCATAGGACAGATGTTCAGGAGTGGTCACTCTTGGCCTCGCACGGTCAGCTGCAGAACGGAAGAGGAGGCATGTCACCTTCTGTGAAATTCACAAACCCAACCCCAATCCCACCACAACAGGATAGTTGTATACCACCAGTTCTCCCAGTTGGTCAGGGACATCCCCATTTAAGCCTCTCCTGTCCCACTTTTCCAGCTGAGTATAACATATGTTGTTGAATGTTTTCATGGCCAGAATCACTGGGTTGCTGTGAATTTTTCAGGCTGTCTGGACATGTTCCAGAAGCATTCTCTTCTGACGTTTCGCCCACATCTATGACAGGCATCCTCAGAGGTTGTGAGGTTTCCAGGTCTGAAAATTCACAGCTACCCGTTATTATTATTATTATTATTATTATTATTATTATTATTATTATTATTATTATTATTGGGTTGCTGTGAGTTTTCAGGGCTGTCTGGCCATGTTCCAGACGCATTCTCTCCTGATGTTTCGCCCACATCTATGGCAGGCATCCTCAGCGGTTGTGAGGTTTCCAGGTCTGAAAATTCACACCAACCCATTATTATTATTATTATTATTATTATTATTATTATTATTATTATTATTATTATTATTATTGGGTTGCTGTGAGTTTTCGGGTCTGTGGCAGGCATCCTCAGAGGTTGTGAGGTCTGTTGGAAACTAAGCAAGTGAGGTTCATATAGATGTGGAATAATGTCCAGGATGGAAGAAAGTACTCTTGTCTGTGAGGCAAGTATGAATGTTGCCATTGGCCACCTTGATTAGCATTGAATGGCCTTGCAGCTTCAAAGCCTGGGTGGTTGCTGCCTGGGGGAATCCTTTGTTGGGAGGTGGGTGGTGCAAAGACCTCCTGTCTGTTTGAGGCAAGTGTGACTATGGCCATTGGCCACCTTGATTAGCATTGAATGGCCTTGCAGCTTCAAAGCCCGGGTGGTGACTGCCTTGCAGACTACTGGTGGTCCACAGACGAGAGGTTGGAAACCACTGGTGCAGATGGAACCATGTGAGTTCATCACATACTGAGAAGCTCATGCATGGACTGTATTTCCATGCTCTGGCCATGACACTGAGAAGGAAATCTACACAGCTGACATGAAAATGCAAGCACAGGATGTTGCTTCCAAGCGGATGTTTTTGCCCGGACCAACACAGATTTCCTTCTGCTCTAAAGTCCGTTTCCTTACCTTGTCTGCTTGTGAAACATTTCCTCTTTTTCCTACAATTCCAGATTGTGCAAAATCCTACCAGGAACGATAATACGATGAGCCTCACCATCAGCCCCCATTGCTCCCATATTGGTCCGTTACCTACGAAAAGCAACAAAATATCCAATGTTGGCTGTTGAAAAAACAATGCCTTTCAATGATAAACAAAACAAAACAATTATTTATTTATTCATTCATTCATTAGTTTGTTTGTTTACAGTGTTTACATTCTTACAGTGAGACATGAACGACGCACCTTCAAGGGAGCAGACGGAGAGCAAGTCAATGGAGATGTGCTTCTGATCGGAGAGCAGGCAGGTGAAGTTGGAGTCCCTTGCATTGGACCCCATGGAAACATGGAGACGCCAGCCATCGGAGGAGAGCTGATACCAGCCTGAACTTCCTTCTAAGGTCCTGAGATCATTCCCGATCCTCCAGGAGATGCTGAGTCCGGCCTTTTCAGAGAGCCAACACTCCAAGGTCACATTACAGCTAGTTGAAGAGTTGGAGACCATTTGGTGGAGAACTTGCGGTACTGGAACAGGATCTGTTCAAAGTCGAGAGAAGAGTACTCTTTCCAAAGTAGCCAGGCCTTTGTTCCCTTGACAATGTACAAAATCTGGCTACTAGCATTGAGAAACACCAGAATCAAAACAGTCACCACTCAGACACAGGAATCCCCCTGGCAGCAAGCAACCAAGGGCCAGGGAACACCACCCAGACAAAGGATGTCTCCAGTCAATAAACAGTCCAAGGGAACAAAATCCTGGCTACTTCTAGGCAGATGTCCTCACTATTAACTATGCAATCTTTTCAGTTACTCACATGGATGAATCCCACTCTGCTAATTGCACTGTTCAGACTTGTTTAATAGACATTGGGTCTTTCTCCCACCCTGGGTATTCCACAGTTATGTATTATACTCCACTTGGTTTGCCACCATCAGATCCTCTAAAGATACCAGCCACAGATGATGGTGAAATGTCAGGAGAAAATGCTGCTAAACATGGCCATACAGCCCAGAAATCACACAAAGGCTATGAAAGCCTTTTACAACACATGATGATAATGATGATGATGATGATGATGATGAGCGCTGATTGTGTTTAAGTGCAGGCCAAGGTCTTTAGGTACTGCACCCAGTGTGCCGATCACCACTGGGATCACCTTGACAGGCTTGTGCCAGAGTCTTTGCAGTTTGACCCAGTCAAGGTGGTCCCAGTGGTGATCAGCACACTGGGTTCAGTGCCTAAAGACCTTGGCCTGCACTTAAACATAATTGGTGCTTATCATCATCATCACCACCACCATCATAATCAACATCATGTGTTGTAAAAGGCTTTCATGGCCTTTGGATCATAATAATAATAACAATAATAATAATAATAATTTATTATTTTATATAGTAATAATGTTTGTATAATAATAATAATATTTTATATTATTATTATAATATAATTTATTTTATATCCTGTCCTCTCTCAACTTCCGCAGAGGTACTCAGGATGGCTAACAAATCGACACCCCATGGCAGACAACATAAATATGCAATTTAACAACAGTATAATAATAACAGTATGAATCAGTATAAAAAATATAAAACAATATAAAAACAGTCAAGCAGTCAGCGGTCACCGGTTTAAATCCTAATCCAAGGGGCAGTCAATCAATTCTATGTATATAATATATGTTAATATATAATATATTAATATAGTATATTAATATATAATATATAATATAGTATATTAATATATAATATATTAATATAGTATATTAATATATTAATATAGTATATATTAATATATTAATATAGATATATATTTCTATATTAATATAATATCAAATATATTATATAATAATAATATTTGTATAATAATAATAGAGTTGGAATAGATCACATGGACCATCTAGTCCAACCCTCTGCCATCAGGAAAAGCACAATCAAAGCAACCCCCAACAGATAGCCATCCAGACTCTGTTTAAAAGCCTCCAAGGAAAGAGCTTCTACTACACTCTGAGGCAGAGAGTTCCACAGTTGAACAGCCATTCCAATCAAGATCTTCCTAATGTTCAGGTGGAATTTCCTTTCCTGTCATTTGAACTCATGGCTCCATTGAGTTGTAGTCTCCAGGGCAGCAGAAAACAAGCCCTGCTCACTATTCCTTATGACAGCTTTTCCAATATTTAAACATGGCTCTCCTGTCTCCTCTCACCCTTCTCTTCTGAAGGCTAAACAGACCCAGCTCTTTAAGCCGCTCCTCAAAGGGATTCATGGTCTCCAGATTTTTGGTCCTTGTAGTTGTCCTCCTCTGGACACCTTCCAGCTTGGCAATATCTCCCTTAATAGGTCACATCAAAATCCATAATTTTGGCCCAAGACTTATCCATGAGGTCAACTTATCTGGTACTTACCATAGACCTTGAGGTGGTAGAAATGCTCTTGAGTCTCACCCGTGCAAAACCACACCTGGGCCTTATACAACCCGCTGTCCTCTTTCTCCAGGTTTCGGATCCTCAGGCTGGTCTCATTTGCCAGTTCCACGCGCGACCCAAACCGGTCATTGGGAGTCAGACGCTTCAGTGTCCCATCTTGGAATTCGCCTATGATTAACCGTTTGCCACTTTGCAGCTGGAAATCCCATTCAATTCTGTGTAATGTCTCTGATGTGGAAATGTTCCTGATGGGCAGCACAACTGTTCCGTTCAGCATCCCATTGACTTGGTAGCCGGGCATCTGTACCGTATCATTTACGACACCTAAAAAAATCAATATTGTTGTTGTTGTTGTTATCCTGCTTTCCTCTCTTATACAAGACTCGGGCCCCTTCTACACTGCCTTATAATCCAAATCAGCAAAGCAGAAAATCCACATGATCTGCTTTGAACTGGATTATATGAGTCTACACAGCCATATAATCCAGTTCAAAGAAAATAAGCAAACACACAAGAGTCCTTTCTCCCACCCTGGACATCATTCCACAGGCATAGAAACACCACTTGCCAAGTTTCCAACAAGCCTCACAACAGGTTGTTGTACGTTTTTTTGGGCTATGTGACCATATTCTAGAGGCATTCTCTCCTGATGTTTCGCCTGGATCTATGCCAAGCATAGGTAGTGAAGTCTGTTGGAACTAGGAAAATTGGGTTTATATATCTGTGGAATGACCAGGGTGGGACAAAGGACTCCTGTCTGCTGGAGCTAGGTGTGAATATCTCAACTGACCACCTTGATTAGCATTTGATGGCCTGGCAGTGCTTAGGGAAATCTTTTGTTGAGAGGTGATTAGATGTCCCTGATCGTTTCCTCTCTGTTGTTTTGCTGTAGTAATTTTAGAGTTCGAGTCTTATAATTCTATATTTTATATTACTAATAATATTATGGTATAATGGTATAGTACAATATAGTAATAGATAATACTAAAATATATTGTTTATAATTATAATATTGATAATATTATAATGTAATACAATAATATTATTATGCAATACAATACTAATAATAATACGGTATTATAATTCTATATTTTATATTACTAATAATATTATGGTCTAATGGTATAGTACAATATCGTAATAGATAAGACTAAAATATATAGTTTGTACTTATAATCTTGATAATATTATAATGTAATACAATTATATTATAATGCAATACAATACGATATTATAATTATATATTTTATATTCCTAGTAATATTATGGTATAATGGTATAGTACAATATAGTAATATATAATATGAAAATATATCATTTATACTTATAATATTGATAATATTATAATGTAATACAATAATATTATAATGAAATACAATACCAATAATAATACGATATTATAGTTATATATTTTATATTCCTTATAATATTACGGTATAATAGTATAGTACAGTATAATAGTAATATATAAGACTAATATTGTGCTATGGTAATAATATAATATATTGTATTCATATATTACTTGTAAGCCGCTGAGTCCCCTTTGGGGTGAGAAGGATGTCATGTGTGTGTGTGTGTGTGTGTGTGTATTGTTCCATCTTCTTTTTTCTGTGCTTCCTTTATAGCTGCAAAATAATAATAATAATAATAATAATAATAATAATAATAATAGTGTTATTTAATTAATTAATAATAAAACTCCATTGTTGGGAGGTTGGAGGCCCATCTGGATCAGTTCTGTGCTCTCATCCTTCCAAACTGTGGACTTTGCCTGGAATCTTTGAAGGACCTCCTTGGACTTACCAAGAAAGGAGCAGATGAAGGTGATGGAGAAGAGGGCGGTCCTTGGAGAGCTCCATGGTGGCATTGGCCTGCCAGTCCCTCCTGCCAAGGGAGAAGAAGACCCTTCTCCTTTTCAAAGAGACCCACTTTGGAGGGTCTTCTCCCCCATTTTTGCAGTCGAGGAGGAGGAGGACTTTGGAGCCATGCTCTGCCTTCTCTTGGCTGGAAGTTTCTGAACAAAGAGGGGAAACAGTTGCCGGGAAGTAGGCGGACTGAATAAGGGAAGGACAAACTCAAGCCTTAATGTTATTGAGCCATAGTAAACCCTCCTCCCCTCAAAGATTTATAGTTCACCAAGGGCTCAGAAATAAATCTACAGTATTCCCCTTTTGGAAAAGACCCTTTGCAGGCTCAAAGCATCAGAAGATCAAGAGAAAATCAGCAACCAGCAACAGTGATCATATCGAATCCTTTAATAAACTATATCTCTTCTCCATGGCTTTCTATGTACCGTATATACTCGAGTATAAGCCGACCCAAATGTAAACGGAGGCACCCAATTTTATCACAAAAGCGTATTGACTCAATTTCAGAGAAAACTATGGACTCAAATAATGGTGGATCTGGACCAAACGACACAAATATTCAATATGCCCAAATGGGAATACCAGTGGAGTTTGGGGGAAATAGACCTGGGCATTTGGGAGTTGTCATTGCTGGGATTTATAGTTCACCTACCATCAAAAAGCACTCCGAACCCCCACCAACAATAGAATTGAACCAAACTTTCCATGAAAAAACTGGAAAGGTTTGGTGAGCATTGACCTTGAGTTTGGGAGTTGTAGTTCACTGACATCCAGAGAGCATTGTGGACGCAAAACAATGATGGATCTGGAGCACATTTGGCATTAATACTCTATATGCTCAAAGGTGAACACTGGTGGAGTTAGGGGGAAATAGACCTTGACATTTGGGAGTTGTAGTTGCTGGGATTTATAGTTTGCTTACAATCAAAGAGCACTCTGAACCTAGCCTACAATGGATCTGCATCAAACTTGGCATGCTATGCTACCTACATGACCAACATTGAATACTGGTGAAGTTGGGAGGTCTGAGGACTGGGGATGCCTGCCATAAATGCAGGCAAAACATCAGGAGAGAGTGCTTCTGGAACATGGCCAGACAGCCCAGAAAACTTACAACAACACAGTGATTCTGGTCATGAAAACTTTCGACAATACAATTGGAGATGGTTTGGGATCTGTTTTCCAGGATGCCTGCCATAGATGCAGGTGAAATGTCAGGAGAGAATGCTTCTGGAACATGCAGCTCAGAAAACCCACAGCAACCTAGAGACTGAATGGCCATCTGTCGGGAGGGGTTGGATTGTGTCTCCATGCATGGAATGGTCTTGGAGTTGCTCTTGGGATCTCTTCTAACTCTATGATACTATGATTCAGAGGCAGGATAGCCATCTGCTGGGAGGGCTTGGATTCTGTCTCCGTGCATGGCAGAATGGACTTGGAGTTACTCTTGGGATCTCTTCTAACTCTATGATACTATAATTCAGAAGCAGAATGGCCATCTGTCGGGAGGGCTTGGGTTGTGTCTCCTTGCATGGCAGAATGGGCTCGGAGTTGCTCTTGGGATCTCTTCTAATTCTATGATACTATGATTCAGAGGCAGGATGGCCATCTGTCAGGAGGGGTTGGATTGTGTCTCCGTGCATGGAATGGGCTTGGAGTTGCTCTTGGGATCTCTTCTAACTCTATGATACTATAATTCAGAGACTGAATGGCCATCTGTCGGGAGGGCTTGGATTGTGTCTCCGTGCATGGTAGAACGGGCTTGGAGTTGCTCTTGGGATCTCTTCTAATTCTACGATACCATGATTTAGAGGCAGGATGACTTCTGTCAGGAGGGTTTGGATTGGACCCAGTACCTCTTACCATTCACAGCATAGTAGTGTCACAACGCATCAGTTCTACAGTGTAGATGCACCAAAGAGTGACAGACTGATGCTCCCATTGAGATATTCCCTGCAAGGCTAGCTTTCTGCATTTGGTGATATTAAGCTGCGGTTTGAAGCCGAGCTGAGTGGAAACAGCCATGAGGTTTTGAAGTTCTCGTTCACAGGGTGGTTTGCACCAAAGCTTTGCAGTTTGCAAGAGAAGACGAGGCTTCCACAGGTGGTGGCCCTCAGAGGAAACCTCAACATGCAAAACTAGACTTCCCCTTGGACTTCCTTACCTAGTATTTTCAAACGAGCATGTGGTCTAGATGAGCATCTTCAGACACCGATCTGAAATTCAGCAACACTGGAATTGAGAAATGGCCGTGTCTTTATCTAAGGAAACCACTCTCGAAGGGTGCGTCTGCACTTTAACTGAATGTGGTTTCACACCACTTGAACTGCCATACCTTTGTGCTATAGAGGAAGAAGGGCACTGATTTTGGGGTGATCCGTTGACCCATGGATACGGTGACCCGATGGGTTTCAGTATCCATGGTTCAGAGGAATGCAGTTTCGGCGTCCCCGGCATGCTGGAATCGCATCCCAGGTGGGCCGGCAGTCATCTGCAGCCCGGGAGAAAGAAAGTTCATGCAGAGAATGGTTTGGAGGCAGAAAAGGACACAAAGGAATACTATAGAGAGGAAAAAGTTACAATTAATGGATACTTTATTGGGGGATTTGTTACAATGTTAGGTAGGGGAAGAAAGTAAAGCAGAAGAAGAGTCTTTGGTTGAAGCTGCTGCGGTGGCCACATTCCCAAGCGGGCAATGGAGAACTGCGGAACTCCCTGCTGCAGGCCATAACAGCTTCAAGGCAGGGGCCCCTGGCTGGCTCGCCATTACTTTTCTTCAAATTATTATTGTTGTTGTTGTTGTTGTTGTTGTTGTTATTCTGACACAAAAACACAGTATGTCACAGCAAACAGGATATATATGCTGCATTTCGTATCACAAAATCACAAGTCGAACACTTCCCAAGTGTCTAGGACTGTGTGATATATTATTATTATTATTATTATTATTATTATTATTATTATTATTATTATTATTATTATTGCAGTCTTGAAATATCCACTTTCCTGGCTGTAACAAAGAAGATAATAACACTATGTCACAAAATTTGGGAAAAAAATCCTGTTCCTGGTGTGAAAGTGTTATTTCCGGTTTCACTGTGTAGGACTTGCTTTGAAAGTAGTTGTTGTACTCCAGAAACTTCATTTTTGTGGCTGCCACAAACTAGGTTGAATTGGTTGAGAGTCGATGAGTTGGACCCTATGGTCAACCTTCTCGGATTATTCTGGAGGATCGAGAGATGTCTGGAGAACATTGAGGACTCTTTAGGTCCTTTAATGCAATTTCCTAGCATTTGATGCCCAACTCCATGGGATCCATAGCCTTCAGCCACAGCAGTTCAAGAGGTATCAAACTGTATCTATTTGACACTGTAGATGCCTTGGAGGAATGGCTTGGACATACCGAACGACCAGATCTCACCCAGTTCTGAGAAATCATCTCACCTCGATATTGCTGATTTCAGGGGGATTCCTCTCCTTTTGGTTCTCATAGGAGAGATGTTCAGGAGTGGTCACTCTTGGCCTGGCAGGGTCCGCTGCAGAACGGAACAGGAGGCACGTCACCTTCTATGAAATTCACAAACTGAACACCAATTCCACAACAACAGGATAATTATATATCACCAGTTGTCCCAGTTGGTCAGGAACATCCCAATTTAAGCCTTTCCTGTCCCACTTTTCCAGATAAGTATAAAATATGTTGTTGAAGGTTTTCCAAGCGGATGTTTTGGCCCGGACCAACGCAGATTCCCTTCTGCTCTAAAGTCCCTTTCCTTACCTTGTCTGGCAAAACATTTCCTCTTTTTCCTACAATTCCAGATTGTGCAAAATCCTACCAGGAACGATAATACGATGAGCCTCACCATCAGCCCCCATTGCTCCCATATTGGTCCATCACCTGCGAAAAGCAACAAAACATCCAACGTTGGCTATTGAAAAAACAATGCCTTTCAATGTAAACAAAACAAAACAATGTACCATGTGCCTTGAGTGCTACCAAAAGCCTTATTTGTTTGTTTGTTTACAGTGTTTATATTCTGCCCTTCTCGCCCTGAAAGGGACTCAGAGGGGATCACAGAACACGTCCATGGCAAACTCTCAGTGCCATTACACACTGGAAAGACAGACAGCTGTACATAGATAGAGGTGTATGTATAAGTCTTCTTATCTTCAGCATCTTGGAGGCAGTGCTTGGTTCCGGCCACAGGGGGGGGGGTGTGCTGTTGCTCTGCTTTCTCTGCTCACAAGCTTTTTTTGTAAACTTCCTCCTTGATTGAATTGCCGACATTTTTTCTGGCCTTCAATGCCTAAAGGCCAGGCGCTCAATCCAACAAATGCTACGTTCAGCAAAGGACAAGAGGGATCCTCTCACTTCTGCAGGAGTCTCCCGTATACCATGCAGCTGTGGACACGTCTACATAGAATCATAAAATCAAAGAGTTGGAAGAGACCTCATGGGCCATCCAGTCCAACCCCCTGCCAAGAAGCAGGAATATTGCATTCAAATCACCCCTGACAGATGGCCATCCCGCCTCTGTTTAAAAGCTTCCAAAGAAGGAGCCTCCACCACACTCCGGGGCAGAGAGTTCCACTGCTGAACGGCTCTCACAGTCAGGAAGTTCTTCCTCATGTTCAGATGGAATCTCCTTTCTTGTAGTTTGAAGCCATTGTTCCGCGTCCTAGTCTCCAAGGAAGCAGAAAACAAGCTTGCTCCCTCCTCCCTGTGGCTTCCTCTCACATATTTATACATGGCTATCATATCTCCTCTCATCCTTCTCTTCTTCAGGCTAAACATGCCCAGCTCTTAAGCCGCTCCTCATAGGGCTTGTTCTCCAGACCCTTGATCATTTTAGTCGCCTCCTCTGGACACATTCCAGCTTGTCAATATCTCTCTTCAATTGTGGTGCCCAGAATTGGACACAAAATTCCAGATGTGGTCTAACCAAGGCAGAATAGGGGGGTAGCAATACTTCCCTAGATCTAGACACTATGCTCCTATTGATGCAGGCCAAAATCCCATTGGCTTTTTTTGCCGCCACATCACATTGTTGGCTCATGTTTAACTTGTTGTCTACGAGGACTCCAAGATCTTTTTCACACGTACTGCTCTCGAGCCAGGCATTGTCCACCATTCTGTATCTTTGCATTTCGTTTTTTCTGCCTAAGTGGAGTATCTTGCATTTGTCACTGTTGAACTTCATTTTGTTAGTTTTGGCCCTTCATCTCTCTAATCTTTCAGCTCCTGTCCTCTGGAGTATTGGCTCTCCCTCCCAATTTGGTGTCGTCTGCAAACTTGATGATCCTGCCTTCTAGCCCTTCATCTAAGTCATTAATAAAGATGTTGAACAGGACCGGGCCCAGGACGGAACCCTGCGGCACTCCACTTGTCACTTCTTTCCAGGATGAAGAGGAAGCATTGGTGAGCACCCTCTGGGTTCGTCCATTTAACCAATTACAGATCCACCTCACCGTAGTTTTGCCTAGCCCACATTGGACTAGTTTCCTTGCCAGAAGGTCATGGGGGACCTTCTCGAAGGCCTTACTGAAATCCAGGTACGCTACATCCACGGCATTCCCCGCATCTACCCAGCTTGTAACTCTATCGAAAAAAGAGATCAGATGGGTCTGGCATGACTTGTTTTTGATCAATCCATGTTGACTATTAGCGATGACCGCATTTGTTTCTAAGTGTTTGCAGACCACTTCCTTACCAATCTTTTCCAGAATCTTGCCTGGTATCGACGTGAGGCGGACGGTAGTTGTTTGGGTCATCCTTTTTTCCCTTCTTGAAGATTGGGACCACATTGGCCCTCCTCCAGTCTGCTGGAACTTCTCCCGTTCTCCAAGAATTCTCAAAGATGATTGCCAATGGTTCCAAGATGACTTCCACTAGTTCCTTCAATACTCTTGGGTGTAGTTGATCTGGCACTGGGGACTTGAACTCATTTAGAGTGGCCAGGTATTCCTGGATGACTTGTTTCCCAATTTGGGGTTGGATGTCCTCTGTTCCCTCATCCACTCCATCTTGCTGAGGCTGAAGATGACTTTCTTTTTGCAAGAAGACCGAGACAAAGAAGGCATTAAATAGTTCTGCCTTTTCCCTATCCCCTGTCAGCGTTGCCCCATCTTCTCCTCGAATAGGCCTTATCGCCTCCTTGTTTTCCCTTTTTCTACTGACATAAGAAAAGTAGCCCTTTTTATTGTTTTTAACGTCCCTAGCAAGCCTGAGCTCGTTTTCTGCTTTAGCCTTGCTATTTGTTTGAATTCTTCTTTGGTGATTTCTCCCTTTTTCCACTTCTTGTGCATGTCTCTTTTGTGTCTTAGCTCAGTTAGAAGTTCTTTGGACATCCATTCTGGCTTCTTTGTGCTAGTCCTATTTTTTCCTCTTTGTTGGTATGGTTTGCAATTGCGCCTTGAGTATTTCACTCTTGAGAAATTCCCATCCATCCGTAACTCCCTTGTCTTTTAGTATCTGTGTCCACGGAATGCTGCTCAGTGTTTCCTTCATGACTACCCTGGTCATTCCAGAGATATATAAACCTTTTTGCCTAGTTCCAACAGACCTCACAACCTCTGAGGATGCTTGCCATAGATGCAGGCGAAACGTCAGGAGAGAATGCCTCTAGAACATGGCCATATAGCCCGAAAAAACCGACAACAACCTATAATATTACTAATAATATTACAATGTAGTACAATGTAGTAATATGTAATACTGATATTGTACTATGCTAATAATATAATATATTGTTTGTACATATATTTTGTAAGCCGCACTGAGCCCCCTTTGGAGTGAGAAGAGCGGCATATAAATGTCGTAAATAAATAAAATGATAAATAAATAAAAGAGAATTAAATTTTCATTCCAAATGCATGCCTTTGCGCATACACAGACCCCATTGCTCTTCCTTCTGGACTTGTGAAACTGGCAATTTTGCACTCAATATCTGTGTAATGAAGGATCTGGGATGTGAGACATGAACGACGCTAATAATATAATATATTGTATGTATATATATTTTGTAAGCTGCTCTGAGTCCCCTTCGGGGTGGGAAGGGTGGCATATAAATGTCGCAAATAAATAAAATAATAAATAAATAAATAAATGGGAATTAATTTTTCATTTCAAATGCATGTCTTTGCACATACACAAACCCCATTGCTCTTCCTACACTCGAGGAACTGTGGCAATTTTGCATTCAATATCTGTGTAATGAAGGATCTGGGATGTGAGACATGAAGGACGCACCTTCAAGGGAGCAGACGGAGAGCAAGTCAATGGAGATGTGCTTCTGATCAACCAGATTGGAGACCAGGCAGGTGAAGTTGGAGTCCGTTGCATTGGACGCCATGGAAACATGGAGACGCCAGCCATCGAAGGAGAGCTGATACCAGCCTGAATTTCCTTCTAAGGTCCTGAGATCATTCCCGATCCTCCAGGAGACGTTGAGTCCTGCCTTTTTGGACAGCCAACACTCCAAGGTCATGTTGCAACAAACCGAAGACGTGGAAGTTCTTTGGTGGCGAATTTGCAGCACCGGAACAGGATCTGTTAAAAGTAGAGAGAGGACTACTCTTTCCAAAGTAGCCAGGCCTTTGTTCCCTTGACAATGTACAAAAACTGGCAACTAGCATTGAGAAACATCAGAATCAAAACAGTCACCACCCAGACACAGGAACCCCATGAAGGGCCAGGGAACGCCACCCAGACAAAGGATATCTCCGAGCAATAGGGAACAGGCAGATGCCCTCACTATTGACTATGCAATCTTCTCAGTTAGGTAAAGGTTGTCCCCTGACATTAAGTCCAGTCGTGTCCGACTCTGGGGGGTGGGGCTCATCTCCATTTCTAAGCCAAAGAGCCAGAGTCGGTTGTCCATAGACACCTCCAAGGCCATGTGGCTAGCATGACTGCATGGAGTGCCGTTACCTTCCCGCCCGAGCGGTACCTATTGATCTACTCACATTTGCCTGTTTTTGAACTGCTAGGTTGGCAGAAGCTGGGGCTGACAGTGGAAGCTCACACTGCTTCCCGAATCCCACTCAAAGTATTGCTAATTGTTTAATAGACATTGGGTCTCTCTCCCACTCTGGATATTCCACAGGTATGTATTATACTCCACTTGCTTTACCACCGTCAGATCCTCTGAAGATACCAGCCACAGATGATGGTGAAACGTCAGGAGAAAATGCTGCTAAACATGGCCATACAGCCCAGAAACCACACAAAGGCCATGAAAGCCTTTTACAACACATGATGATGATGATGATGATGATAAGAGCCGATTGTGTTTAAGTGCAGGCCAAGGTCTTTAGGCACTGCACCCAGTGTGCCGATCACCAATGGGACCACCTTGACAGGCTAGTGCCAGAGTCTTTGCAGTTCTATCTTTAAATCCTCGTATCATGTCAGCTTTTCCAGTTGTTTCTCTTCAACCCAGTCATCATCATCATTATTATGTGTTGTAAAAGGCTTTCATGGCCTTTGTATAATAATAATAATATTTTATTATTTTATATAATAATAATAATAATAATAATAATAATAATAATAATAATAATTGTATAATAATATATATAGTAAAAAAGGTAAAGGTTTTCCCCTGACATGAAGTCCAGTCGTGTCCGACTCTGGGGTTGGTGCTCATCTCAATTTGCCGGTTCTTTGGTTTAGAAATAATAATAATAATAATAATAATAGTATAATAATAGAGTTGGAATAGATCACACGGGCCATCTAGGTCAACCCTCTGCTATCAGAAAAAGCACAATCAAATCAACCCCCAACAGATGGCCATCCAGATTCTGTTTAAAATCCTCCAAGGAAAGAGCTTCCACTACACTCTGAAGCAGAGAGTTCCACTGTTGAACAGCCATTCCAATCAAGAAGATCTTCCTAATGTTCAGGTGGAATTTCCTTTCCTGTCATTTGAACCCATGGCTCCATTGAGTCCTAGTCTCCAGGGCAGCAGAAAACATGCCCTGCTCACTATTCCTTATGACAGCCTTTCCAATATTTAAACATGGCTCTCCTGTCTCCTCTCACCCTTTTCTTCTGAAGGCTAAACAGACCCAGCTCTTTAAGCCGCTCCTCAGAGGGATTCAGAACTCTCCAGAACTTTGGTCCTTATAGTTGTCCTCCTCTGGACACCTTCCAGCTTGGCAATATCTCCCTTAATAGGTCACATCAAAATCCATAATTCTGGCCCAAGACTTATCCATGAGGTCAACTTATCTGGTACTTACCATAGACCTTGAGGTGGTAAAAATGTTCTTGAATCTCTGCCGAGCGAAACTTCACCAGGGACCTATAAAACCCGCTGTCCTCTTTCTCCAGGTTTCGGATCCTCAGGCTGGTCTCATCTGCCAGTTCCACGCGCGACCCAAACCGGTCATTGGGAGTCAGACGCTTCAGTGTCCCACCTTGGAATTCGGCTATGATTAACCATGTGCCACTTTGCAGCTGGAATTCCCATTCGATTCTATGTAATGTCTCTGATGTGGAAATGTTCCTGATGGGCAGCACAACTGTTCCGTTCAGCATCCCATTGACTTGGTGAAAGGGCATCTGTATCGAATCATTAACGGCACCTTAAACAAAGATTATTATTATTATTATTATTATTATTATTATTATTATTATCCTGCTTTCCTTTCTTAAACAAGACTCAGCCTCCTTCTACACTGCCATATCATCCAGATCAGCAAACCAAAAAATCCACATGATCTGCTTTGAACTGGATTATATGAGTCTGCACTGCCATATAATCGGTTCAAAGCAAATAATCTGGATTTTATATGGCAGTGTAGGAGGTGATAGGAATGGGGAGAAGATAGATGAGCAAAAACGGTCAAAGTGTCTGCTTCCTCCAAAAAGCCCCGCTGAAAGTCCCAAAGGAAATTCCCGTTCTTTTCTGTTTATCTTGGAGATCCGAACACATTTTGTTTATTCCAGAATATTTTCAGCCTGCAACTTTAGACAAACCAAGCTTTTTATACTAGGTTTGTTGACATTGGGAAGAACAGAGAGGGAGGGGAACCTTGATTAGCCAGCTTGATTAGCATTTAATAGCCCTGCAGCTTCAAAGCCTGGCTGCTTCCTGCCTCAGGGAATCCTTTGCTGGGAGATGCTTCCCACCGGAGTGGAAATCATCTATCGGACAGATGGCTATTTAACCTCAGCAGACTGAAAGGTAAAACCAAGGTTACAACAACATCTGTTATAGAACTCCAGTATGCTGATGACAACATCATCTGTGCGCATTCAGAAGAAGACCTACAAGCCACTCTAAACACCCTCGCAGAAGCTTGCGAGACTTGGCCACAGTGGTACACACTCTGGTTACATCCCGTATAGACTACTGCAATGCTCTCTACGTGGGGTTGCCTCTGAAGACTGCCCAGAAGCTACAACTAGTCCAACGAGCGGCAGCCAGACTACTAACAGGAGCGGGGTACAGGGAGCATACTACTCCTCTGTTGCGTCAGCTCCACTGGCTGCCAATCAGCTTCCGAGCACAATTCAAAGTGCTGGTGTTGACCTATAAATCCCTAAACGGTTCCGGCCCAATTTACCTGTCCAAATGGATTCTCCCCTATGAACCATCAAGGTTGTTAAGATCTTCTGGAGGGGCCCTGCTCTCGGTCCCACCTCTTTCGCAATTGCGCTTGGTGGGAACGAGGCACAGGGCCTTCTCGGTGGTGGCCCCTTGGCTCTGGAACTCCCACCTGATGGAGATTAGATCTGCCTCTTCCCTCCTGACTTTTAGAAAGCTGGTAAAATCATGGCTTTGGGATACTGCATTTGCAGAATGATGATTGAGTCAATAACTGCTGAACTTACTGGCGGATGGCGATGAATTTGTGATTTCACTCTGACGAACTGACTTTTTTGTAATTTGTATGAACTGTATTTTAATGTATTTTATATTGATGATGTATATTTGTTTTTATCTTACTATATTGAATCCTCTGTTGTTAGCCGGCCTGAGTCCCTCTCCGGAGGTCGAGAAGACCGGGTTATAAATAAATAAATAAATAACGGGAAGCTCGGCCTGTCATTGAACATCGAGGAAACCAAAGTGCTGTTCCAGCAGTCACCAGCCAATCCCTCTCCAATGCCAGAGAAACAGCTGAATGGTGTAACATTAGAAAATGTTGACCATTTCTGCTCCTTTGGCAGCCACCTCCCCACCAAAGTCAACATTAACACTGAAATTCAACACTGCCTGAGCTCTGCGAGTGCAGCGTTTTTCTGAATGAAGTAGAGAGTGTTTGAGGACCAGGACATCCGTAGGGAGACCAAGGGGCTTGTTTATAAAGCTATTGTCCTCCCAACCCTGCTATACGCCTGCGAGATGTGGACTGTCTACAGATGTCAACATTGACACTGAAATACAACACCGCCTGAGCTCTGTGAGTGCAGCATTTTTCCAAATGAACCAGAGAGTGTTTGAGGACTGGGATATCTGTAGGGAGATCAAGGTGCTTGTTTATAAAGCTATTGTCCTCCCAACCCTGCTAGATGCCTGTGAAACGTGGACTGTCTACAGATGTCACATGCAACTCCTGGAACGATTCCATCAGCGCTGCCTCTGGAAAATCCTGCAAATCTCTTGGAAAGACAAGTGGACAAATGTCAGCGTGCTGGAAGAAGAAAAGACCACCAGCTTTAATGAGATGGTCCTCCACCATCAACTCCACTGGACCGGCCACGTTGTCCAGATGCCCGGCCACCATCTCCCAAAGCGGTTGCTCTACTCTGAACTCAAGAATGGAAAACGGAATGTTTGTGGGCAGGAAAAGAGATTGAAAGATGGGCTCAAAGCCAACCTTAAAAACTTTGGTATAGACACTGAGAACTGGGAACCCTAGAGCGCTCCAGCTGGAGGTCAGCTGTGACCAGCAGTGCTGCAGAATTTGAAGAGGCACGAATGGAGGGAGAAAGAGAGAAACATGCCAAGAGGAAGGTGTGTCAAGCCAACCTCGACCAGGACCACTTGGAAACCGATGCCCTCACTGTGGGAGAAGATGCAGATCAAGAATAGGTATGGGAACAGTATAAAAAGCATTTATTTGGGGAAACCCCCCAATGGATCTTGCCTTTAGAGGCAAACCAAAGAAGACTTTTGGGCTGGACATGTTGGCCAACATACAAAGATATGATATATATAAAAAGGAGAGACATACGAATTGAAAACACAGGCGGATATTGCGGGAAAATTCAAAAATGTATCCTGGTTTCAGTACAGGCAAGTGAAGGATTATTTGACGCAGACAAAAAAACAGTTTTGGAGACAAAGAAGATTTTTGGGACAAAGTGGGGAGAAAAAGATAATTACAAAAATTTATAATAAATTATTAGGATGGGCGACGGAGAGGGAAGTGATAAAAGAATCGATGATTCGCTGGGCAAAAAAATATTGGAAGAACAATCCAAATTGGAGAATGGGAAGAAATATGGACAAAAAGATTGAAATACACGTATGCATCAGACTTACAAGAAAATTGGCTTAAAATGCTACATAGATGGTATATGACACCACAAAAATTAGGTATTATGTATAAACAGGTCAATAAGGAATGTTGGAAATGTAAGAGGCAAGAAGGAACTTTTTATCATATGTGGTGGTCGTGTGAAAAAACAAATAAATATTGGAAAATAATACACACAGAATGTAAAAAAATACTAAATATTTAATGCCAGAAATGTATTTATTGGGTATGTTTGATTCAGACATATTCAAAGATAAGAATAAGGAAAGACTATTTACCTTCTTTGCCACAGCTATTTATTTATTTATCGTGTCATCCGCAACCAGACCATTGTATTACATTTCTAACAGAACAAAACAAACAAACAGATAAAAAAAACCCACAAATTTTGCAAACTTGGTAGCTGATTAAATGTCCTTTGACCAGTATCTGGCCACTTGGAGTGCCTCTGGTGTTGCCACAAGAAGGTCCTCCATTGTGCATGTGGCAGGGCTCAGGGTGCATTGCAGCAGGTGGTCAGTGGTTTGCTCTTCTCCGCACTCGCATGTCGTGGATTCAACTTTGTAGCCCCATTTCTTAAGATTGGCTCTGCATCTCGTGGTGCCAGAGCGCAGTCTGTTCAGCGCCTTCCAAGTCGCCCAGTCTTCTGTGTGCCCAGGGGGGAGTCTTTCATCTGGTATCACCCACGGATTGAGGTGCTGGGTTTGAGCCTGCCACTTTTGAACTCTCGCTTGCTGAGGTGTTCCAGCGAGTGTCTCTGTAGATCTAAGAAAACTATTTCTTGATTTGAGTCATTGACGTGCTGGCTGATACCCAAACAAGGGATGAGCTGGAGATGTCTCTGCCTTGGTCCTTTCACTATTGGCTGCTACTTCCCGGCGGATGTCAGGTGGTGCAATACCGGCTAAGCAGTGTAATTTCTCCAGTGGTGTGGGGCGCAGACACCCCGTGATAATGCGGCATGTCTCATTAAGAGCCACATCCACTGTTTTAGTGTGGTGAGATGTTTTCCACACTGGGCATGCATACTCAGCAGCAGAGTCGCATAGCACAAGGGCAGATGTCTTCACTGTGTCTGGTTGTGATCCCCAGGTTGTGCCAGTCAGCTTTCGTATGATATTGTTTCTAGCACTCACTTTTTGCTTGATGTTCAGTCAGTGCTTCTTGTAGGTAAGAGCACGGTCCAGAGTGACTCCCAGGTATTTGGGTGCGCTGCAATGCTCCAGTGGGATTCCTTTCCAGGTGATCCTCAGAGCTCAGGATGCTTGTCTGTTCTTAAGGTGAAAGGCACATGTCTGTGTTTTAGATGGATTAGGGATCAGTTGGTTTTCCCTGTAATAGGCAGTAAGAGCACCTAGAGCTTCGGAGAGCTTCTGTTCAACCATCTCAAAGCTCCCTGCTTGAGCGGTAATGGCATTTTGCCACGGCTGCAAGAATGGTATTTGCGAAACTGTGGAAACAGGACAAAATACCTTCTAAAATGGATTGGATCGAGAAAATTATTGATATTAAGGACATGGATGAATTAACATATTGGTTATGTCAGAACAATGGAAGAGGTATGAAACCAACAGATTGGAAACTTTACAAGAATATATAGAAAGAAATAACTGATTAAGTTAACACAAATAAGAGAGTTAGAGATAATGTATAGAGTTCTTTTTCTCAGTATGTAACTAAACTATGATGGATGAGAGAGAAAAGAGGAAAAGAAAAGGAAGTAATATGGACTATGGTTAAGTAAGACGAACGGAAGTCGCACTAGGGTGTGGGTATGTTTGGAATTTTTTATGTTTTTTGTGTTATCGTCTTTGTGTTGATGATATTGATATTAGTCGGGTGGTGGGTGGTTCTTCTTTCTTTTTTCTTTCTTTTTTCTTTTCACTTGTGTGGAAGTACTTTGGTGGAAAGTTTTTATATGATTGTTTTATTGTAAACTTTTGGTGAAAAAGCAATACAAATAAAAAAAAGAATGGGGCTCCACAGTCACCTGTGGACCCATCGCCAGGACACTACACTTGGAGGACCATCATCCTCGGACTATGAGGCGATCCCTTATGTTGTGTCCAGGTTGGTTCATCGGGTGCTCTGCTATGGCTGATTATGTAGACGTGTCCACAGCTGCATGGTATACGGTAGACTCCTGCATACGTGAGCGGATCCTCTCAACCTCAGCAGGAGTCTACTGTATACTGTGCAAAACCAAGGTTACAACAACATCTGTTATAGAACTCCAGTAGGCTGATGACAATGTTGTCTGTGCGCATTCAGAAGAAGATCTACAAGCCACTCTAAACACCTTCGCAAAAGCATACACGAAGTTTGGCCTGTCATTGAACATCAAGAATACCCAAGTGCTCTTCCAGCAGTCACCGGCCAACCCCTCTCCAATGCCAGAAATACAGCTTAATGGTGTAACATTAGAAAATGTTGACCATTTCCTCTCCCTTGGCAGGCATCTTTCCACAAAAGTCAACAGTGACACTGAAATACAACACCGCCTGAGCTCTGCGAGTGCAGCATTTTTCCAAATGAAGCAGAGAGTGTTTGAGGACCGGGACATGCATAGGGAGACCAAGGCGCATGTTTATAAAGCCTCCCAACCCTGCTGTACACCGGCAAAATGTGGGCTGTCTACCGACGTCACATGCAACTCCTAGAACAATTCTATCAGCGTTGCCTCCGGAAAATTCTGCAAATCTCTTGGGAAGACAAGCAGACAAATGTCAGCGTGCTGGAAGAAGCAAAAACCACCAGCATTGAAGAGATGGTCCTCCACCATCAACTCCGCTGGACCGGCCATGTTGTCTGGAGGTCAGCTGTGACTAGCAGTGCTGCAGAATTTGAAGAGGCACGAATGGAGGGCGAAAGAGAGAAACATGCCAAGAGGAAGGCGCGTCAAGCCACCCTCGACCAGGACCACCTGGAAACTGATGCTCTCACTGTGGGAGAAGATGCAGATCAAGAATAGGGCTCCACAGTCACCTACAGACCCACCACCAGGGCACTACACTTGGAGGACCATCATCCTCGGACTATGAGGCGATCCCTTATGTTGTGTCCAGGTCGGTTCATCGGGTGCTCTGCTATGGCTGACTATGTAGACATGTCCACAGCTACATGCAGGCCTGTAGCGAGGGGGTGGTTTTAGGGGTTCAAACCCCCCCCCCCGAAATGTTTCAGATTTTTTTTAAAAAAACCTGGTTTACTCATGAATTTTAACTGGTTAACCAAATCCCCATGCTAAGTCTATGAGATGCAAAAAAATAAGAGTCCCTCCAGAACTGTAAGCACTATCTCAAGCAAATATTGACAATTTATTCACACTGTCATTACTTGCAGCAATAGCCGATGTAGTGAAGCAACCAAGTTGGGGGTGTGTGTGTTGAATGCTCTCATTAAGGAGGCCAGACTTGGTGGAGGTGGTTGACAGGGGCGGAGCTGCAGGCTATTGAAGGCTGCTCTGCCCCCTGCTGTGCTCTTTGCTTCAGCATGAGCTAGGAGGCAGGTTTCAACCCCCCTCCCGAAATTTTTAACCCTCCCCCCGCTGAAATTGTCAACCCTCCCCGAAATTTTTTTCTGGCTACGGCCCTGGCTACATGGTATACAATAGACGCCTGCAAACATGAGCGGATCCTCTCAACCTCAGCAGGAGTCTACTGTATACTGTGCAGCTGTAGACAGATCTACGTTGGAACCACCAAATGCAGCATTGCCCAGAAATGAATCAAGGAACATGAAAGGCACTGCAGACTACCAGAAAAGTCAGTGATAGCAGAGCACTTGGTGAACCAACCCGGACACAACGTATTATTGGAGAACACAAAAATGCAGGACCACTCTGACAACCACCATGTCAGACTACACAGAGAAGCCACTGAAATCCCCATGAAGCATGTGGACAATCTCAACAGAAAATAAAGACAATCTGGATACCACTATTAAAAAACTCTAAAATCAGGACCTACCCAGTCCCTGGGATTGGGTACTGGGATTCCCTACCTATCAGGGAATCCCAGATAGGTAACAATCAGGGCCAGCTAACTTCTCCCAACAAAGGATTGCCCCAAGCCGTAACCACCCAGGCTTTGAAGCTGCAAGGCCATTCAATGCTAATCAAGGTGGCCAATGGCAACTTGCACACTTCCCTCACAGACAAGAGTTCTTTCTCCCACCCTGGGCAATATTTTGACTCTATTGTGCTATGAATGGTAAAAGCCCTAAACGGTTCTGGCCCAACATATCTATCCGAACGTATCTCAGCCTATCAGCCCACCAGGACCCTAAGATCTTCTGGGGAGTCCCTGCTCTCTATCCCGCCGGCTTCACAAGTGCGGCTGGTGGGAACGAGAGACAGGGCCTTTTCTGTGGTGGCCCCTCGGCTTTGGAACACCCTCCCCATAGAGGTACGATCAGCCCCTTCGCTGATGGTGTTTCGGAAAAGATTGAAGACATGGATGTTTAAACAAGCATTCGGTTAATCCGTTGCAACGAATTTTGATGACTAAAGGATGGGTAATCATGGACGACGAATTTTGGATTGCGATTTCAGTTACGAGATGCCTGGGATTGTTATTGGTGGCCCAATAACTTGTATTGTATATGTGTTTTATGCTTTTAAATTGAATATTGTTTTTTAATTGTTGTAAACCGCAATGAGTCACCGATTTAGGCTGAGATATTAGCGGTATACAAGCGCATTAATAAATAAATAAATAAATAAGTTACCGGGTCCAATCCCAACAAATGGCCATTTCGCCTCTGAATCATAGTATCATAAAGTTAGAAGAGATCCCAAGAGCAACTCCAAGCCCATTCCGCCATGCACGGAGACACAATTCAACCCCTCCTGACAGATGGCCATTAAGTCTCTGGGTTGCTGTGTGTTTTCTGGGCTGTATTGCCATGTTCCAAAAGCATTCTCTCCTGACGTTTTGCCTGCATCTATGGCAGGCATCCTTAGAGGTTGCCTGCCAGCTAACAGCTTCCTTCCAGGCAGGAAGCAGCCAAGCTTTGAAGCTGCAAGGCTATTCAGTGCTAATCAAGCTGGCCAATGGCAACATTCATTATTATTATTATTATTATTATTATTATTATTATTATTATTATTAAACTTTATTTGTACCCCGCTAGCATCTCCCGAAGGACTCGATGTGGCTTACAAAGGCCAAGGCCTCAACACACAATATAACAATACAAAACCTAAGGCAAATTAAAACAATTAAAGCATAGTAAACTACAGGCAATAAACAATACACTAAAACACAATAGAACTGTGCCGGGCCAGAGTAATGGGTACAGGATTAAAAGTGCTGATGTGACAGGTGGTATATAAGGCTTCTAGGGCAAGTGCAGAGTGCGGTGTGCAGCAATCTTAGTTCTAATAAAGTGCTTCTGGGACTTGGTATTGGAGATTTCCTAATCTGGGAACAGCCAGGTCTTTCTGAAGACTGCCAATGTAGGGGCCTGTCTAAGATCTTTGGGGAGGGTGTTCCAGAGTCGGGGAGGGCCACCACAGAAAAGGCCCTGTCTCGTGTCCCCACCAAACGTGCTTGCGACGCAAGCAGGATCACGAGCAGGGCCTCTCCTGATGACTTGCCTCAAGCAGACAAGAGTTCTTTCTCCCATTCTGGAAATCATTCCACAGATATATAAAACCCACTTGCCTAGTTTCCAAAAGACCTCACAACCTCTGGGGATGCCTGTCATAGATGTGGGCAAAACATCAGGAGAGAATGCCTCTGGAACATGGCCAGGCAGACCATGTCACCTAGTCCAACTCCCTTCACCAAGGCAAGAAAATGTAATCAAAGCCCTCCTGACAAAGAGCCATTATCCAGCCATAGCTATAGATAGTTATGATTCACACACACAGATATAGTCTCATAGATTTGAAAGGGATCCCTTAAAAAGGACAATGACATGTTGCCTGTTCCCGAGTAGGCAAACCAGACAATCTCTATATCAACACTGACAAAGAAGCTGCAAGAAATACTGTTTACTCAGAAGCATAAATAAATTATAGATATTAGAAACCAATACTTTCTCATTACTTTATTTTCCAGATCACCAGACTGGGCCACAGCTACACGTAGCAGGGGACGGCTACTACTACTAATAAACCCCCATTGTTGGGAGGTTGGAGGCCCATCTGGATCAGTTCTGTGCTCTTCTTCCTTCCAAACTGGTGGCTTTGTTTGGAGTTTTTGAAGGACGAAGGACATCCTTGGACTTACCCAGAAAGGAGCAGATGAAGACGATGGAGAAGAGGGCAGTCCTTGGAGGACTCCATGGTGGCATTGGCTTGCCAGTCCCTCCTGCCAAGGGACGAGAAGACCCTTCTCCTTTTCAAAGAGACCCACTTTGGAGGGTCTTCTCCCCCATTTTTGCAATCGAGGAGGATTTTGGAGCCGTGCTGTGCCTTCTCTTCTGCCTCCCACTCTCTGAACAAAAAGGGGAAAGAGCTGCAGGAAAGTGGGCGGGTTGCAGAGGGAAGGTCAAAGCCAAGTCATTGTGTTATTTTAACTTCAGTAAGCTCCCCTCTCCAAAGATTTATAGTTCACCAAGGGCTCAGAAATAAATATACGACTTTTTGAAAAGACCCTTTCCAGACTTGTGTACGCTCAAGGCATCAGAAGATCAAGACCAAACCAGCAGCAGCTATCATATCTCACTCTTTAATAAATTGTATCTGTTCTCCATGACTTTTATATAAAGTACTAGTGCCGTCGAGGGCATCCCAGACCCCTGCCTTCAAGCTGGTTTGACCAGCAGCAAGGAGTTCCACAGTTCCTGCTTGCCAAGTTGGGCCAAACTGATGAAATGTGCCCCAGCAGCAGCAGCCTCCACCAGGGATTCTTCCCAGCCATGTGCTCTCTCCTTTCACTTCCTTGCTAGCCCCAACTATGTAACAAATCCCCAAATAAAGATTAATCAAATTGCAACTTTTAAACTCTCTAGCTTGATACTTTGTGTCCCTTTCTTGCCTGAAACTATCCAAATGCATGAAACTAACCTTTTCCAGGCTGCGTGAGACTGCAGGCCTGCCTGGAATGCTGTCCTGCGCTCCCCCAAACCGCGGATACGGAAACCCCCAGGAGCCCCCATATCCGTGAAATGGCGGATTGACCCGGTCCTGTTCAACATCTTTATTAATGACTTAGATGAAGGGCTAGAAGGCATGATCATCAAGTTTGCAGACGACACCAAATTGGGAGGGATAGCCAATACTCCAGAGGACAGGAGCAGGATTCAAAACGATCTTGACAGATTAGAGAGATGAATGGCAAAAACTAACAAAATGAAGTTCAACAGTGACAAATGCAAGATACTCCACTTTGGCAGGAAAAACGAAATGCAAAGATACAGAATGGGGGACGCCTGGCTTGAGAGCAGTACGTGTGAAAAAGATCTTGGAGTCCTCGTGGACAACAAGTTAAACATGAGCCAACAATGTGATGTGGTGGCAAAAAAAGCCAATGGGATTTTGGCCTGCATCAATAGGAGCATAGTGTCTAGATCTAAGGAAGTAATGCTACCCCTCTATTCTGCTTTGGTTAGACCACACCTGGAATATTGTGTCCAATTCTGGGCACCACAATTCAAGAGAGATATTGACAAGCTGGAATGTGTCCAGAGGAGGGCGACTAAAATGATCAAGGGTCTGGAGAACAAACCCTATGAGGAGCGGCTCAGGGAACTGGGCATGTTTAGCCTGAAGAAGAGAAGGCTGAGAGGAGATATGATAGCCATGTATAAATATGAGAGAGGAAGCCACAGGAAGGAGGGAGCAAGCTTGTTTTCTGCTTCCTTGGAGACTAGGACGCGGAACAATGGCTTCAAACTACAAGAGAGGAGATTCCATCTGAACATGAGGAAGAACTTCCTGACTGTGAGAGCTGTTCAGCAGTGGAACTCTCTGCCCCGGAGTGTGGTAGAGGCTCCTTCTTTGGAAGCTTTTAAACAGAGGCTGGATGGCCATCTGTCAGGGGTGATTTGAATGCAATATTCCTGCTTCTTGGCAGAAGGGGGTTGGACTGAATGATGGCCCATGAGGTCTCTTCCAACTCTTTGATTCTATGATTCTATGATTCTGTGACCCCATTTTGATTTAATTGAATTTTTTTTAAAGTTTAACTTTTTATTTATTTATTTATTTTATCAAACAAAATGTATAAGCATACATTCTTCCCTCTTTTTACAACATCTTAGATAGAAGAATATGTCATATTATATACAATCTAACAGTAAAAATAATCAAATACATCTTTAGGCATATTTCTTATCATTCCGTTACAACTTATACTATGTATATCTCTATCACACAGCTTTTATCTACTTATACATCTACTTTTGGAGCCCCCGGTGGCGCAGTGGGTTAAAGCACTGAGCTGCTGAGCTTGTTGATCGAAAGGTCGCAGGTTCGATTCCGGGGAGCGGCGTGAGCTTCCGCTGTCAGCCCTAGCTTCTGCCAACCTAGCAGTTCGAAAACATGCAAATGTGAGTAAATCAATAGGTACCGCTCCGGCGGAAAGGTAACAGCGCTCCATGCAGTCATGCCGGCCACATGACCTTGGAGGTGTCTACGGACAACGCTGGCTCTTCGGCTTAGAAATGGAGATGAGCACCAACCTCCAGAGTCAGACATGACTGGACTTAATGTCAGGGGACTACCTTTACCTTTACCTTTATGTGTGTATATATATTTGTCTATATGTGTACATGTGTTTGCGTATATATCTATGTGTGTGTGTGTGTGTGTGTTTGCACTTGAGTTGTAATTTTATTTATTTATTTATCGTGTCATCAGCAACCAGACATTTGTATTACATTTTTAACAAAAACAAACAAACAGACAAAACACAGAATTTGCAAGCTTGGTAGTTGATTAAATGTCCTTTGACCAGTATCTGGCCACTTGGAGTGCCTCTGGTGTTGCCGCAAGAAGGTCCTCCATTGTGCATATGGCGGGGCTCAGGTTGGATTGCAGCAGGTGGTCTGTAGTTTGCTCTTCTCCACACTCGCATGTCGCGGATTCCACTTTGTAGCCCCATTTCTTAAGGTTGGCTCTGCATCTCGTGGTGCCAGAGCGCAGTCTGTTCAGCTCCTTCCAAGTCGCCCAGTCTTCTGTGTGTCCAGGGGGGAGTCTCTCATCTGGTATCAGCCATTGGTTGAGATTCTGGGTTTGAGCCTGCCGCTTATGGATTCTCGCTTGCTGAGGTGTTCCGGCGAGTGTCTCTGTAGATCTTAGAAAACTATTTCTTGATTTTAGTCATTGACGTGCTGGCTGATACTCAAACAAGGGATGAGCTGGAGATGTCTCTCCCTTAGTCCTTTCCGGCGGATGTCACGTGGTGCAATGCCGGCTAAGCAGTGTAATTTCTCCAGTGGTGTAGGGCGCAGACACCCCGTGATAATGCGGCATGTCTCATTAAGAGCCACATCCACTGTTTTAGTGTGGTGAGGTGTGTTCCACACTGGGCATGCGTACTCAGCAGTAGAGTAGCATAGCACAAGGGCAGATGTCTTCACTGTGTCTGGTTGTGATCCCCAGGTTGTGCCAGTCAGCTTTTGTATGATATTGTTTCTTGCAGGAGTGCAGGAGTGTTTGCGTTAATTGAATCTGCTACTTCTCTAATGAGGACAATCCTGCAGAGACTTTTCTCAAAGTGCCAGTTAGCGGGCCTCCAATTACAACCAGAATAAACTGTGTCATGCATTACAGGTGGGTCGACCATGGCTGCATTCTGGGATTTGTAGTTTAGCAAGGCCCCACCATGCTTTGGCAGAGGACACTCAATTCCTGGTCATTTTAGGCAAGGCTCCTCTGTCACCTGTCCCTTGCCACCCTCGAAATCAGTGGTTCTCAATCTTTCTAATACCGCGACCCCTTAATATAGTTCCTCGTGTTGTGGTGATCCCCAACCATAACATTATTTTTGTTGCTACTTCACAACTGTAATTTTGCTACTATTATGAACAGTAATGTCAATATCTGATATGTAGGATGTTTTCACTGGGCCATACTTAGCACAAAAACCCAATACGCCCACATTTGAGTACTGGTGGGATTGGGACGTGATATTGACTTTGTCATTTGGGGGTTATAGTTGCTGGGATTTATAGTTCACCTACAATCAGAGAGCATTCTGAATGCCACCAAAAATGGAATTGAACCGTATTTGGCACACAGAACTCTCATGACCAACAGCAAACACTGGAAGGGTTTGGTGGGCATTGACATTTGGGAGTTGTAGTTGCTGGGATTTATAGTTCACCAATTAAAGATCATTCTGAATTCCACCAATGATGAAATTAAAGCAATGTTGGCACAAAGAACTCCCATGACCAGTAGAAAATACTGGAAAGGTTTGGTGGGCATTGACCTTGAGTTTTGGAGTTGTAGTTCACCTACATCCAGAAAGCAGGAGGAGGGCTTTTAGTGGGAGGATTCGCTGTCTGCTTCAAAAAAGGAAGAGAAGGACAGGCAGGGAGATCTTCTGCCAAAGGCGTTCCTAAGACCATCAGAAATATGTGTTTTCTGATGGTCTTTGGTAACCCCTTTAAAACCCCACTCGTGACCCCCAGGTTGAGAAACACTGGATTAGACCCTAATTGATGGCACTGTGCTTGTACTTTTTAAAAGTTTCCTTTTCACTGCATGGAGCTGATATCGAGCTACTTTTAGCAGGGTCCCCTCAAGAGAGGAGAACCCGAGGACCACGCCAAAAGGGTCCTGGATACCTTGGTGAGGCCAGCGAAGCCAATCTCAAATGATTAAAGTATTAAAAATAATAAAACCTCACCCAAGTGGAAGAAGGTTTTTTAAAAAGCGACCGAGGCGTTTATTTGCGATTCAGCTGGTATCGGATGCATTGCAGGAATCATTCCACCACAAGCATGCCAGCTAGGCCAGTTACAAGCATATTTCATAGAATCATAGAATCATTGAATCATAGAATCAAAGAGTTGGAAGAGACCTCATGGGCCATCCAGTCCAACCCCCTGCCAAGAAGCAGGAATATTGCATTCAAATCACCCCTGACAGATGGCCATCCAGCCTCTGCTTCAAAGCTTCCAAAGAAGGAGCCTCCACCACACTCCGGGGCAGAGAGTTCCACTGCTGAATGGCTCTCACAGTCAGGAAGTTCTTCCTCATGTTCAGATGGAATCTCCTCTCTTGTAGTTTGAAGCCATTGTTCCGCGTCCTATTTATTTATTTTATTTATTTATTTGGTGCGCTTATATACCGCCAATATCTCAGCCTGTATGGCGACTCATTGCGGTTTACAGCATAATTAAATAGTCTCCAAGGAAGCAGAAAACAAGCTTGCTCCCTCCTCCCTGTGGCTTCCTCTCACATATTTATACATGGCTATAATATCTCCTCTCAGCCTTCTCTTCTTCAGGCTAAACATGCCCAGCTCCTTAAGCCGCTCCTCATAGGGCTTGTTCTCCAGACCCTTGATCATTTTAGTCGCCCTCCTCTGGACACATTCCAGCTTGTCAATATCTCTCTTGAATTGTGGTGCCCAGAATTGGACACAATATTCCAGTGTGGTCTAACCAAAGCAGAATAGAGGGGTAGCATTACTTCCTAAGATCTAGACACTATGCTCCTATTGATGCAGGCCAAAATCCCATTGGCTTTTTTTGCCGCCACATCACATTGTTGGCTCATGTTTAACTTGTTGTCCATATTTATAGACAAAATACAAAGGAAAGCATTTCAAATGTCCTGCCCGCCCTCTGCCCCTGGAGAGCCAATCAGCAGGCTTTCCTTACGAATCAGAAGCAGGCCAGGCGGGACAACCGCAGGCTATGTGGAAATGATGGGATTACAGATTGCCAGCCAGAATGGAATGTGAGGCTTTGTCTTGGCTGGCAAGGTGTGACCGCTGTAAACAAAGGTTTTCCTGTTGGAAATGGTTTTGGGGGAAGAAACAACAGGGTCAGATTGCGGACCTCGGAAAGGGATCAACGCTATCTTTTGTAATTTCAATCATTTCCCCTTGTTCTCATGAATTCCTTTATCTCATCAGACAGGCTCAGAAAATGAGATAAGGAAGACATGGCTATTGTCTCATGCAGATGAGTGGATCAATGGATGAGACAGGGATTTCCCCCAAGCATTGCAACAGTTCCTGGTCACTTTTGGTAAGGGAAAGGTCAAGAGGGAAAAAGGGGAAGGGGGAAAACAAGTTACATTTCATACAGTAATACCTTTATACAGAGTTCATAAGGGAAGCCCCATCCCCAGCCCATACCCCAATAAGTTTTATTTCAATATTTGATCTTTATTATAACACAAACTAGAAATCCATGCTCTTGGGAAAGGCGCGCGGAAACGGAGGTTGCTAGCAGTTCAAATCAAGCATTGATAGAAAGTTCGTGGCCAGGGTTGTGGCAAACAGTCCAAATCACGCAGCAGAGAGTCATTCTTCAGGCAGAAGCCAGCAGATGGGCGCTGAGTTGATCGATAACAGAATCCATCGCTCAGCCCTTGGGGAACTACAACTCTCACAAAAGGGCAGAAGTCCCAAGATCCAGCCATTTCCCAAAAAGCCTCATGGGGTCCTTGTTGTTTGACGACGATCCTGCCATCGATCTGTGGAATATGCGACTTCATTACTGAGAATTGTTGTTGTCAGTGCCTTGGCAATGTGGCCAAGACTTAACCCTTGTTGTGTAGTCTGGTGCCCTTGCCCTTTGCAGAACTATAAGTCCTTATCCCTTAATTTTGAGGGGGGGAGGGGGGTGGTGCCTGACATCAGAGCTACAAGAGGTTTTGTCTGTTTGGAAATAATTTCTCATATTCTGAGGCTTTTATTTTAAAAGCTTGTTTGTGCAAAAAGCAAAAACCCTCCCAAACCCACCACTGTTCACATGCAAGCCATTTTGTTTCTTAGGCGTCATGTATATAACAAAAATACCACTTGTATAACATAAACAATGATATAATTCAACAACAGTATATAAAATGCTGCACTGTTAACCTCACAGTGACAACAAACAGTATGGTGCAAACTTTTAGTACAGTTGTATTGTCTTATAAGTAGCTTGAGTAACAGCCTACCACAATTCAACAACAATATATATACATGCTGCACTGTTAACCCCACAGCGACAACAAACAATGTGGTGCAAACTTTTAGTACAGTCGTGTCTTCTTATAAGTAGCTTGTGGGACAGCCGACCACGACCGGTTTCGGCCTACCTCAGGCCTTCCTCTGGTGGACTGTAAGTGT
Organism: Anolis sagrei ordinatus; assembly: GCF_025583915.1. Classification (NCBI taxonomy): domain Eukaryota; kingdom Metazoa; phylum Chordata; class Lepidosauria; order Squamata; family Anolidae; genus Anolis; species Anolis sagrei. Next base: position 5,117,222 of record NW_026844700.1, read on the forward strand.
ACAAATCAACGTTTTACTACAGTAGCATACATATAGAACATCTGTATCATTAAACATCATAGGTTACAATACACTTTAGTACTTCCAAAAGTTATACACTTGAACAATACTACATTTGATAATACATTTCAATACTTACATACGGTCTTTGTTGTGACTGGCTGACGTGCCAGCAGCTGGGAGGGGGCTCATCCGCCCGCGGTGCGTCTGGACCAATCAGGGAGCCACTGCAGTGCATCAGTGACAATGAGAAGGCTTCTACCGCTCTGGCGTCTCAGTGAATCAGGAGGGAGCGAGGCGGGCCAAGAGAACACAATGCATTCCTGAGTGGATTATGACAAAATTGTCCCTGGGGCTCAGCAAGATCCGGGTGGGGGTCTGCCGGCCAAGCCACTCTATTGTGTTCTTGCCAGGAGGCAGAGACCAATCTGACTCTTTAAAGAGTTCGTTACCCTGGCGAGACAGAGAGAAGCACCCCATCCCTGATTTTTCCCAATAGAAAATCTCACCAAGTTGAAGGAAGTGCCACCGAGATGTTTTATTTGCGATTCAGCTGAAAAGGATGCAGAAGCTGCAATCATTCGCCAAGCAGAGCACGTGGTTACAGTAATAAAGGCCATTTTATAGAAAATACAGAGTTGTGAGTTTCAAAATTCCCACTCCCCCCTCCCGCCCAGCTCGAAGGGGATTGGCTGACGCGCAAACAGCTGGGAGGAGGCTTGGCCGTCCCCTGTGCATCAGGGCCAATCACAGGGCTTTCGCGTGCACCAGAGCCTATCAGGAGGCTCCTGCTGCCTCGACGCTCCAGCGAATCAGAAGGGAGGGAGGCGGGATGAGGGGAGACAATGCATTCTGGAGTGGATTATGACAAAATTGTCCCTGAGGCTTAGCGAGATCCAGGTGGGGGTCTGCCAGCCAAGCCATTCTATTGTGTTCGTGAGTGAAGGCAATAAACATATGTTAAAGAGATCCGGGTTTTCCTGTTCTATTTTCCATGCAAATATGTCCTAAAATAAGAGTTCTTTCAGGATTGCTGATTGCTTTTCCACTGAGGTAGGGCAACTTCCTTAAGGATAAGGGAAGGGGGTGAAAAGGGTCAGGGTAAGGTCAGACTCATGGGGGAAATACATATAAGAATCATAAGAAAAATCATCTCTAGACATCCCCCCTCCACCCACCAGAACAATTGATTAAACTTATAATTTCAGCATAACATGAGTCCATAGGTCATCCTGGGGGAATTCATAGGCAGAAACAAGTTCTTTGAAGAAGAATGAAGTCCAAAGTATGTGGCAGAAGGTTCAAAAGCACAAAAAGGAGTCTGGTCATTTCCACTGAGCCAAAAGATGGAGTCCTACAGCGCTGAAATCGAAGCTAGTCCTTGGTCCTTGGAAAACTATAACTCCTTCCAAGGACTGAAGCCTGGTGGCAAGACCGCTCCCTGAGAGCCTCATGGGGTAACCGCATCAAGCTGGCAGGGCAGGGGGCTTCAGGAGGACGAAGAAGCAGCGAAAACAGTAGCAGCGCGGCAGCAGCGAGGCTCGGATTTTGACAATCAGCTGTTTCCTTGAAATTATATTCTTAAGATTCAAAAGGTTATTCCCAGAGCGTAGAGGCCCGAAAGGTAAAAAGCGAGATAGTAGATAGTGTTAGAATTAAGCTAAGAAAGATATGGCACCAAAATGGAGTCGATCCGTGAACTTGTGGATACGGGGGCCCAAGGGGTTTCCGTATCCGTGGTTTGAAGAAATGCAGCTTCGACCTCCCCGATCAGCTTCAAGGCAGGGGCCCCTGGCTGGCTCGCCATTACTTTGCTTCAAATTATTATTATTATTATTATTATTATTATTATTATTATTATTATTCTCACACAAAAACACAGTATGTTACAGTAAACGAGATATATATGTTGGATTTCGTATCACAAAACCACAAGTCGAACACTTCCCAAGAATCTAGGACTGTGTGATATTATTATTATTATTATTATTATTATTATTATTATTATTATTGCCGTCTTGAAATATCCACTTTCCCGATTGTAACACAGAAGTTAATAACACTATGTCAAAAAAATTGAAAAAAAATCCTGTTCCTGGTGTGAAAGTGTTTTTTCCTGTTTCATTGTGCAGGACTTGCTTTGAAAGTAGTTGTTGTACTCCAGAAACTTCGTTTTTGTGGCTGCCACAAACTAGGTTGAATTGGTTGAGAGTCGATGAGAGATTAATCGAATCTCTGGTTTGATCCTATGGTCAACCTTCTCTGATTATTCTGGAGGATCTAGACATGTCTGGAGAACATTGAGGACTCTTTAGGTCCTTCAATGCTATTTCTAGCATTCAATGCCCAACTCCTTGGGTTCCATAGCCTCCAGCCACAGCAGTTCAAGAGGTATCAAACTGCATCGATTCAACACTGTAGATGCCTTGGAGAAATGACTTGGACATGCCGAACGACCACATCTCACCCAGTTCTGAGAAATCATCTCACCTCGTAATTGCTGATTTCAGGGGGATTCCTCTCGTTTTGGTTCTCATAGGACAGATGTTCAGGAGTGGTCACTCAGGGTCAGCTGCAGAATGGAACAGGAGGCACGTCACCTTCCCTGAAATTCACAAACCCAACCCCAATCCCACCACAACAGGATAGTTGTATACCACCAGTTGTCCCAGTTGTTCAGGGACATCCCCATTTAAGCCTCTCCTGTCCCACTTTTCCAGCTGAGTATAACATATGTTGTTGAAGGTTTTCATGGTCAGAATCACTGGGTTGCTGTGAATTTTCCGGGTTGTCTGGCCATGTTCCAGAAGCATTCTCTCCTGACGTTTCACCCACATCTATCGCATGCATCCTCAGAGTTTGTGAGGTTTCTAGATCTGAAAATTCACAGCTACCCATTATTATTATTATTATTATTATTATTATTATTATTATTATTATTGGGTTGCTGTGAGTTTTCTGGCCTGTCTGGCCATGTTCCAGAAGCATTCCCTCCTGACGTTTCGCCCACATCTATGGCAGGCATCCTCAGAGGTTGTGAGGTTTCCAGGTCTGAAAATTCACAGCAACCCATTATTATTATTATTATTATTATTATTATTATTATTATTATTATTATTGGGTTGCTGTGAGTTTTCGGGTCTGTGGCAGGCATCCTCAGAGGTTGTGAGGTCTGTTGGAAACTAAGCAAGTGAGGTTCATATAGATGTGGAATAATGTCCAGGATGGAAGAAAGTACTCTTGTCTGTGAGGCAAGTATGAATGTTGCCATTGGCCACCTTGATTAGCATTGAATGGCCTTGCAGCTTCAAAGCCTGGGTGGTTGCTGCCTGGGGGAATCCTTTGTTGGGAGGTGGGTGGTGCAAAGACCTCCTGTCTGTTTGAGGCAAGTGTGACTATGGCCATTGGCCACCTTGATTAGCATTGAATGGCCTTGCAGCTTCAAAGCCCGGGTGGTGACTGCCTTGCAGACTACTGGTGGTCCACAGACGAGAGGTTGGAAACCACTGGTGCAGATGGAACCATGTGAGTTCATCACATACTGAGAAGCTCATGCATGGACTGTATTTCCATGCTCTGGCCATGACACTGAGAAGGAAATCTACACAGCTGACATGAAAATGCAAGCACAGGATGTTGCTTCCAAGCGGATGTTTTTGCCCGGACCAACACAGATTTCCTTCTGCTCTAAAGTCCGTTTCCTTACCTTGTCTGCTTGTGAAACATTTCCTCTTTTTCCTACAATTCCAGATTGTGCAAAATCCTACCAGGAACGATAATACGATGAGCCTCACCATCAGCCCCCATTGCTCCCATATTGGTCCGTTACCTACGAAAAGCAACAAAATATCCAATGTTGGCTGTTGAAAAAACAATGCCTTTCAATGATAAACAAAACAAAACAATTATTTATTTATTCATTCATTCATTAGTTTGTTTGTTTACAGTGTTTACATTCTTACAGTGAGACATGAACGACGCACCTTCAAGGGAGCAGACGGAGAGCAAGTCAATGGAGATGTGCTTCTGATCGGAGAGCAGGCAGGTGAAGTTGGAGTCCCTTGCATTGGACCCCATGGAAACATGGAGACGCCAGCCATCGGAGGAGAGCTGATACCAGCCTGAACTTCCTTCTAAGGTCCTGAGATCATTCCCGATCCTCCAGGAGATGCTGAGTCCGGCCTTTTCAGAGAGCCAACACTCCAAGGTCACATTACAGCTAGTTGAAGAGTTGGAGACCATTTGGTGGAGAACTTGCGGTACTGGAACAGGATCTGTTCAAAGTCGAGAGAAGAGTACTCTTTCCAAAGTAGCCAGGCCTTTGTTCCCTTGACAATGTACAAAATCTGGCTACTAGCATTGAGAAACACCAGAATCAAAACAGTCACCACTCAGACACAGGAATCCCCCTGGCAGCAAGCAACCAAGGGCCAGGGAACACCACCCAGACAAAGGATGTCTCCAGTCAATAAACAGTCCAAGGGAACAAAATCCTGGCTACTTCTAGGCAGATGTCCTCACTATTAACTATGCAATCTTTTCAGTTACTCACATGGATGAATCCCACTCTGCTAATTGCACTGTTCAGACTTGTTTAATAGACATTGGGTCTTTCTCCCACCCTGGGTATTCCACAGTTATGTATTATACTCCACTTGGTTTGCCACCATCAGATCCTCTAAAGATACCAGCCACAGATGATGGTGAAATGTCAGGAGAAAATGCTGCTAAACATGGCCATACAGCCCAGAAATCACACAAAGGCTATGAAAGCCTTTTACAACACATGATGATAATGATGATGATGATGATGATGATGAGCGCTGATTGTGTTTAAGTGCAGGCCAAGGTCTTTAGGTACTGCACCCAGTGTGCCGATCACCACTGGGATCACCTTGACAGGCTTGTGCCAGAGTCTTTGCAGTTTGACCCAGTCAAGGTGGTCCCAGTGGTGATCAGCACACTGGGTTCAGTGCCTAAAGACCTTGGCCTGCACTTAAACATAATTGGTGCTTATCATCATCATCACCACCACCATCATAATCAACATCATGTGTTGTAAAATTTATTTATTTATTTATTTATTTTTATTTGGTACACTTGTATACCGCTAATTTCTCAGCCTAGAACGGCGACTCAATTGCGGTTTACAGCATTTTAAAAACAATCTCAGTTTAAAAAACATATACAATAACAAATTATTGGGCCACCAATAATAATCCCATATATCTCAAGTTAAAATCACAATCCAGAGTTCGTTGTCCATATTTCCTGTCCATAGTCACCAAGATTCGATTTAATTGCCACAGATTAGCCGAATGCTTGTTTGAATAACCATGTTTTGAGTCTCTTCCTAAACACCATCAGCGACGAGGCTGATCGTACCTCTATAGGGAGGGCGTTCCAAAGCTGAGGGGCCACCACAGAGAAGGCCCTATCTCTCGTTCCCGCCAGCCGCACTTCTGAAGCTGGAGGGATAGAGAGAAGGGACTCTCCGGAAGATCTTAGGGTCCTGGTGGGCTGATAGGCTGAGATACGTTCGGATAGATAAGTTGGGCCAGAACCGTTTAGGGCTTTAAAGGCCAACGCCAGCACTTTGAATTGAGCCCGGTAGCATATCGGCAGCCAGTGGAGCTGGTTCAGCAAGGGAGTTGTATGCTCCCTGCGATCAGCTCCTGTTAAAAACATGGCTGCCGCCCGTTGGACTAACTGGAGCTTCCGGACTGTCTTCAAAGGCAACCCCACGTAGAGAGCGTTGCAGTAATCAAGGCAGGATGTAACCAGAGCGTGGACTACCGTGGCTAAGTCGGGCTTCCCAAGGTACGGTCGCAGTTGGCGCACAAGTTTTAACTGTGCGAAGGCTCCCCTGGTCACCGCCGAAACCTGGGGTTCCAGGCTCAGCGATGAGTCCAGGATCACCCCCAAGCTGCGAACCTGTGTCTTCAGGGGGAGTGCGACCCCATCCAACACAGGCTGTAATCCAATACCCTGTTCAGCCTTGCGACTAACCAGGAGGACCTCTGTCTTGTCTGGATTCAATTTCAATTTGTTCGCCCCCATCCAGACCGTCACAGCGGCCAAGCACCGGTTCAGGACCTCGACAGCCTCCTTAGTAGCAGGTGGAAAGGAGTGACAGAGTTGGACATCATCTGTGTACAGATGACACCGCACTCCGAAACTCCGGATGATCTCGCCCAGCGGCTTCATGTAGATGTTAAACAACATGGGAGACAGTATTGAACCCTGAGGAACCCCACAAGACAAAGGTTGTGGGGTTGAACAGGAGTCTCCCAGTAACACCTTCTGAGACCGACCCTCGAGGAATGAGCGGAGCCACTGCAGAACAGTACCTCCAAGACCCATCCCCGCGAGGCGTCCCAGAAGGATACCGTGATCGACGGTATCGAAGGCCGCTGAGAGGTCGAGCAGCACCAACAGGGACACACTCCCCCTGTCGAGCTTTCATGGCCTTTGGATCATAATAATAATAACAATAATAATAATAATAATTTATTATTTTATATAGTAATAATGTTTGTATAATAATAATAATATTTTATATTATTATTATAATATAATTTATTTTATATCCTGTCCTCTCTCAACTTCCGCAGAGGTACTCAGGATGGCTAACAAATCGACACCCCATGGCAGACAACATAAATATGCAATTTAACAACAGTATAATAATAACAGTATGAATCAGTATAAAAAATATAAAACAATATAAAAACAGTCAAGCAGTCAGCGGTCACCGGTTTAAATCCTAATCCAAGGGGCAGTCAATCAATTCTATGTATATAATATATGTTAATATATAATATATTAATATAGTATATTAATATATAATATATAATATAGTATATTAATATATAATATATTAATATAGTATATTAATATATTAATATAGTATATATTAATATATTAATATAGATATATATTTCTATATTAATATAATATCAAATATATTATATAATAATAATATTTGTATAATAATAATAGAGTTGGAATAGATCACATGGACCATCTAGTCCAACCCTCTGCCATCAGGAAAAGCACAATCAAAGCAACCCCCAACAGATAGCCATCCAGACTCTGTTTAAAAGCCTCCAAGGAAAGAGCTTCTACTACACTCTGAGGCAGAGAGTTCCACAGTTGAACAGCCATTCCAGTCAAGATCTTCCTAATGTTCAGGTGGAATTTCCTTTCCTGTCATTTGAACTCATGGCTCCGTTGAGTTGTAGTCTCCAGGGCAGCAGAAAACAAGCCCTGCTCACTATTCCTTATGACAGCTTTTCCAATATTTAAACATGGCTCTCCTGTCTCCTCTCACCCTTCTCTTCTGAAGGCTAAACAGACCCAGCTCTTTAAGCCGCTCCTCAAAGGGATTCATGGTCTCCAGATTTTTGGTCCTTGTAGTTGTCCTCCTCTGGACACCTTCCAGCTTGGCAATATCTCCCTTAATAGGTCACATCAAAATCCATAATTTTGGCCCAAGACTTATCCATGAGGCTGGCTTATCTGGTACTTACCATAGACCTTGAGGTGGTAGAAATGCTCTTGAGTCTCAGCCGAGCGAAACCGCACCTGGGACCTATACAACCCGCTGTCCTCTTTCTCCAGGTTTTGGATCCTCAGGCTGGTCTCATTTGCCAGTTCCACGCGCGACCCAAACCGGTCATTGGGAGTCAGACGCTTCAGTGTCCCATCTTGGAATTCGCCTATGTTTAACCGTTTGCCACTTTGCAGCTGGAAATCCCATTCGATTCTGTGTAATGTCTCTGATGTGGAAATGTTCCTGATGGGCAGCACAACTGTTCCATTCACCATCCCATTGACCTTGCAGATGGGCATCTGTACCGTATCATTTACGACACCTAAAAAAATCAATATTGTTGTTGTTGTTGTTATCCTGCTTTCCTCTCTTATACAAGACTCGGGCCCCTTCTACACTGCCTTATAATCCAAATCAGCAAAGCAGAAAATCCACATGATCTGCTTTGAACTGGATTATATGAGTCTACACAGCCATATAATCCAGTTCAAAGAAAATAAGCAAACACACAAGAGTCCTTTCTCCCACCCTGGACATCATTCCACAGGCATAGAAACACCACTTGCCAAGTTTCCAACAAGCCTCACAACAGGTTGTTGTACGTTTTTTTGGGCTATGTGACCATATTCTAGAGGCATTCTCTCCTGATGTTTCGCCTGGATCTATGCCAAGCATAGGTAGTGAAGTCTGTTGGAACTAGGAAAATTGGGTTTATATATCTGTGGAATGACCAGGGTGGGACAAAGGACTCCTGTCTGCTGGAGCTAGGTGTGAATATCTCAACTGACCACCTTGATTAGCATTTGATGGCCTGGCAGTGCTTAGGGAAATCTTTTGTTGAGAGGTGATTAGATGTCCCTGATCGTTTCCTCTCTGTTGTTTTGCTGTAGTAATTTTAGAGTTCGAGTCTTATAATTCTATATTTTATATTACTAATAATATTATGGTATAATGGTATAGTACAATATAGTAATAGATAATACTAAAATATATTGTTTATAATTATAATATTGATAATATTATAATGTAATACAATAATATTATTATGCAATACAATACTAATAATAATACGGTATTATAATTCTATATTTTATATTACTAATAATATTATGGTCTAATGGTATAGTACAATATCGTAATAGATAAGACTAAAATATATAGTTTGTACTTATAATCTTGATAATATTATAATGTAATACAATTATATTATAATGCAATACAATACGATATTATAATTATATATTTTATATTCCTAGTAATATTATGGTATAATGGTATAGTACAATATAGTAATATATAATATGAAAATATATCATTTATACTTATAATATTGATAATATTATAATGTAATACAATAATATTATAATGAAATACAATACCAATAATAATACGATATTATAGTTATATATTTTATATTCCTTATAATATTACGGTATAATAGTATAGTACAGTATAATAGTAATATATAAGACTAATATTGTGCTATGGTAATAATATAATATATTGTATTCATATATTACTTGTAAGCCGCTGAGTCCCCTTTGGGGTGAGAAGGATGTCATGTGTGTGTGTGTGTGTGTGTGTGTATTGTTCCATCTTCTTTTTTCTGTGCTTCCTTTATAGCTGCAAAATAATAATAATAATAATAATAATAATAATAATAATAATAGTGTTATTTAATTAATTAATAATAAAACTCCATTGTTGGGAGGTTGGAGGCCCATCTGGATCAGTTCTGTGCTCTCATCCTTCCAAACTGTGGACTTTGCCTGGAATCTTTGAAGGACCTCCTTGGACTTACCAAGAAAGGAGCAGATGAAGGTGATGGAGAAGAGGGCGGTCCTTGGAGAGCTCCATGGTGGCATTGGCCTGCCAGTCCCTCCTGCCAAGGGAGAAGAAGACCCTTCTCCTTTTCAAAGAGACCCACTTTGGAGGGTCTTCTCCCCCATTTTTGCAGTCGAGGAGGAGGACTTTGGAGCCATGCTCTGCCTTCTCTTGGCTGGAAGTTTCTGAACAAAGAGGGGAAACAGTTGCCGGGAAGTAGGCGGACTGAATAAGGGAAGGACAAACTCAAGCCTTAATGTTATTGAGCCATAGTAAACCCTCCTCCCCTCAAAGATTTATAGTTCACCAAGGGCTCAGAAATAAATCTACAGTATTCCCCTTTTGGAAATAAAGACCCTTTGCAGGCTCAAAGCATCAGAAGATCAAGAGAAAATCAGCAACCAGCAACAGTGATCATATCGAATCCTTTAATAAACTATATCTCTTCTCCATGGCTTTCTATGTACCGTATATACTCGAGTATAAGCCGACCCAAATGTAAACGGAGGCACCCAATTTTATCACAAAAGCGTATTGACTCAATTTCAGAGAAAACTATGGACTCAAATAATGGTGGATCTGGACCAAACGACACAAATATTCAATATGCCCAAATGGGAATACCAGTGGAGTTTGGGGGAAATAGACCTGGGCATTTGGGAGTTGTCATTGCTGGGATTTATAGTTCACCTACCATCAAAAAGCACTCCGAACCCCCACCAACAATAGAATTGAACCAAACTTTCCATGAAAAAACTGGAAAGGTTTGGTGAGCATTGACCTTGAGTTTGGGAGTTGTAGTTCACTGACATCCAGAGAGCATTGTGGACGCAAAACAATGATGGATCTGGAGCACATTTGGCATTAATACTCTATATGCTCAAAGGTGAACACTGGTGGAGTTAGGGGGAAATAGACCTTGACATTTGGGAGTTGTAGTTGCTGGGATTTATAGTTTGCTTACAATCAAAGAGCACTCTGAACCTAGCCTACAATGGATCTGCATCAAACTCGGCATGCTATGCTACCTACATGACCAACATTGAATACTGGTGAAGTTGGGAGGTCTGAGGACTGGGGATGCCTGCCATAAATGCAGGCAAAACATCAGGAGAGAGTGCTTCTGGAACATGGCCAGACAGCCCAGAAAACTTACAACAACACAGTGATTCTGGTCATGAAAACTTTCGACAATACAATTGGAGATGGTTTGGGATCTGTTTTCCAGGATGCCTGCCATAGATGCAGGTGAAATGTCAGGAGAGAATGCTTCTGGAACATGCAGCTCAGAAAACCCACAGCAACCTAGAGACTGAATGGCCATCTGTCGGGAGGGGTTGGATTGTGTCTCCATGCATGGAATGGTCTTGGAGTTGCTCTTGGGATCTCTTCTAACTCTATGATACTATGATTCAGAGGCAGGATAGCCATCTGCTGGGAGGGCTTGGATTCTGTCTCCGTGCATGGCAGAATGGACTTGGAGTTACTCTTGGGATCTCTTCTAACTCTATGATACTATAATTCAGAAGCAGAATGGCCATCTGTCGGGAGGGCTTGGGTTGTGTCTCCTTGCATGGCAGAATGGGCTCGGAGTTGCTCTTGGGATCTCTTCTAATTCTATGATACTATGATTCAGAGGCAGGATGGCCATCTGTCAGGAGGGGTTGGATTGTGTCTCCGTGCATGGAATGGGCTTGGAGTTGCTCTTGGGATCTCTTCTAACTCTATGATACTATAATTCAGAGACTGAATGGCCATCTGTCGGGAGGGCTTGGATTGTGTCTCCGTGCATGGTAGAACGGGCTTGGAGTTGCTCTTGGGATCTCTTCTAATTCTACGATACCATGATTTAGAGGCAGGATGACTTCTGTCAGGAGGGTTTGGATTGGACCCAGTACCTCTTACCATTCACAGCATAGTAGTGTCACAACGCATCAGTTCTACAGTGTAGATGCACCAAAGAGTGACAGACTGATGCTCCCATTGAGATATTCCCTGCAAGGCTAGCTTTCTGCATTTGGTGATATTAAGCTGCGGTTTGAAGCCGAGCTGAGTGGAAACAGCCATGAGGTTTTGAAGTTCTCGTTCACAGGGTGGTTTGCACCAAAGCTTTGCAGTTTGCAAGAGAAGACGAGGCTTCCACAGGTGGTGGCCCTCAGAGGAAACCTCAACATGCAAAACTAGACTTCCCCTTGGACTTCCTTACCTAGTATTTTCAAACGAGCATGTGGTCTAGATGAGCATCTTCAGACACCGATCTGAAATTCAGCAACACTGGAATTGAGAAATGGCCGTGTCTTTATCTAAGGAAACCACTCTCGAAGGGTGCGTCTGCACTTTAACTGAATGTGGTTTCACACCACTTGAACTGCCATACCTTTGTGCTATAGAGGAAGAAGGGCACTGATTTTGGGGTGATCCGTTGACCCATGGATACGGTGACCCGATGGGTTTCAGTATCCATGGTTCAGAGGAATGCAGTTTCGGCGTCCCCGGCATGCTGGAATCGCATCCCAGGTGGGCCGGCAGTCATCTGCAGCCCGGGAGAAAGAAAGTTCATGCAGAGAATGGTTTGGAGGCAGAAAAGGACACAAAGGAATACTATAGAGAGGAAAAAGTTACAATTAATGGATACTTTATTGGGGGATTTGTTACAATGTTAGGTAGGGGAAGAAAGTAAAGCAGAAGAAGAGTCTTTGGTTGAAGCTGCTGCGGGCAATGGAGAACTGCGGAACTCCCTGCTGCAGGCCATAACAGCTTCAAGGCAGGGGCCCCTGGCTGGCTCGCCATTACTTTTCTTCAAATTATTATTGTTGTTGTTGTTGTTGTTGTTGTTGTTATTCTGACACAAAAACACAGTATGTCACAGCAAACAGGATATATATGCTGCATTTCGTATCACAAAATCACAAGTCGAACACTTCCCAAGTGTCTAGGACTGTGTGATATATTATTATTATTATTATTATTATTATTATTATTATTATTATTATTATTATTATTGCAGTCTTGAAATATCCACTTTCCTGGCTGTAACAAAGAAGATAATAACACTATGTCACAAAATTTGGGAAAAAAATCCTGTTCCTGGTGTGAAAGTGTTATTTCCGGTTTCACTGTGTAGGACTTGCTTTGAAAGTAGTTGTTGTACTCCAGAAACTTCATTTTTGTGGCTGCCACAAACTAGGTTGAATTGGTTGAGAGTCGATGAGTTGGACCCTATGGTCAACCTTCTCGGATTATTCTGGAGGATCGAGAGATGTCTGGAGAACATTGAGGACTCTTTAGGTCCTTTAATGCAATTTCCTAGCATTTGATGCCCAACTCCATGGGATCCATAGCCTTCAGCCACAGCAGTTCAAGAGGTATCAAACTGTATCTATTTGACACTGTAGATGCCTTGGAGGAATGGCTTGGACATACCGAACGACCAGATCTCACCCAGTTCTGAGAAATCATCTCACCTCGATATTGCTGATTTCAGGGGGATTCCTCTCCTTTTGGTTCTCATAGGAGAGATGTTCAGGAGTGGTCACTCTTGGCCTGGCAGGGTCCGCTGCAGAACGGAACAGGAGGCACGTCACCTTCTATGAAATTCACAAACTGAACACCAATTCCACAACAACAGGATAATTATATATCACCAGTTGTCCCAGTTGGTCAGGAACATCCCAATTTAAGCCTTTCCTGTCCCACTTTTCCAGATAAGTATAAAATATGTTGTTGAAGGTTTTCCAAGCGGATGTTTTGGCCCGGACCAACGCAGATTCCCTTCTGCTCTAAAGTCCCTTTCCTTACCTTGTCTGGCAAAACATTTCCTCTTTTTCCTACAATTCCAGATTGTGCAAAATCCTACCAGGAACGATAATACGATGAGCCTCACCATCAGCCCCCATTGCTCCCATATTGGTCCATCACCTGCGAAAAGCAACAAAACATCCAACGTTGGCTATTGAAAAAACAATGCCTTTCAATGTAAACAAAACAAAACAATGTACCATGTGCCTTGAGTGCTACCAAAAGCCTTATTTGTTTGTTTGTTTACAGTGTTTATATTCTGCCCTTCTCGCCCTGAAAGGGACTCAGAGGGGATCACAGAACACGTCCATGGCAAACTCTCAGTGCCATTACACACTGGAAAGACAGACAGCTGTACATAGATAGAGGTGTATGTATAAGTCTTCTTATCTTCAGCATCTTGGAGGCAGTGCTTGGTTCCGGCCACAGGGGGGGGGGTGTGCTGTTGCTCTGCTTTCTCTGCTCACAAGCTTTTTTTGTAAACTTCCTCCTTGATTGAATTGCCCACATTTTTTCTGGCCTTCAATGCCTAAAGGCCAGGCGCTCAATCCAACAAATGCTACGTTCAGCAAAGGACAAGAGGGATCCTCTCACTTCTGCAGGAGTCTCCCGTATACCATGCAGCTGTGGACAAGTCTACATAGAATCATAAAATCATAGAGTTGGAAGAGACCTCATGGGCCATCCAGTCCAACCCCCTGCCAAGAAGCAGGAATATTGCATTCAAATCACCTATGACAGATGGCCATCCAGCCTCTGTTTAAAAGCTTCCAAAGAAGGAGCCTCCACCACACTCCGGGGCAGAGAGTTCCACTGCTGAACGGCTCTCACAGTCAGGAAGTTCTTCCTCATGTTCAGATGGAATCTCCTTTCTTGTAGTTTGAAGCCATTGTTCCGCATCCTAGTCTCCAAGGAAGCAGAAAACAAGCTTGCTCCCTCCTCCCTGTGGCTTCAACTCACATATTTATACATGGCTATCATATCTCCTCTCATCCTTCTCTTCTTCAGGCTAAACATGCCCAGCTCCTTAAGCCGCTCCTCATAGGGCTTGTTCTCCAGACCCTTGATCATTTTAGTTGCCCTCCTCTGGACACATTCCAGCTTGTCAATATCTCTCTTGAATTGTGGTGCCCAGAATTGGACACAATATTCCAGGTGTGGTCTAACCAGAGCAGAATAGAGGGGGAGCATTACTTCCCTCGACCTAGACACTATGCTCCTATTGATGCAGGCCAAAATCCCATTGGCTTTTTTTGCCGCCACATCACATTGTTGGCTCATGTTTAACTTGTTGTCCACGAGGACTCCAAGATCTTTTTCACACGTATCTGCTCTCGAGCCAGGCATTGTCCCCCATTCTGTATCTTTGCATTTCGTTTTTTCTACCTAAGTGGAGTATCTTGCATTTGTCCCTGTTGAACTTCATTTTGTTAGTTTTGGCCCTTCATCTCTATTTCTGCTCCTGTCCTCTGGAGTATTGGCTCTCCCTCCCAATTTGGTGTCGTCTGCAAACTTGATGATCCTGCCTTCTAGCCCTTCATCTAAGTCATTAATAAAGATGTTGAACAGGACCGGGCCCAGGACGGAACCCTGCGGCACTCCGCTCGTCACTTCTTTCCAGGATGAAGAGGAAGCATTGGTGAGAATCACCCTCTGGGTTCGTCCATTTAACCAATTACAGATCCACCTCACCGTAGTTTTGCCTAGCCCACATTGGACTAGTTTCCTTGCCAGAAGGTCATGGGGGACCTTGTCGAAGGCCCTCCTGAAATCCAGGTACGCTACATCCACGGCATTCCCCGCATCTACCCAGCTTGTAACTCTATCGAAAAAAGAGATCAGATGAGTCTGGCATGACTTGTTTTTGATAAATCCATGTTGACTATTAGCGATGACCGCATTTGTTTCTAAGTGTTTGCAGACCACTTCCTTAACCATCTTTTCCAGAATCTTGCCTGGTATCGACGTGAGGCGGACGGTAGTTGTTTGGGTCATCCTTTTTTCCCTTCTTGAAGATTGGGACCACATTGGCCCTCCTCCAGTCTGCTGGAACTTCTCCCGTTCTCCAAGAACTCTCAAAGATGATTGCCAATGGTTCCAAGATGACTTCCGCTAGTTCCTTCAATACTCTTGGGTGTAGTTGATCTGGCACTGGGGACTTGAACTCATTTAGAGTGGCCAGGTATTCCTGGATGACTTGTTTCCCAATTTGGGGTTGGATGTCCTCTGTTCCCTCATCCACTCCATCTTGCTGAGGCTGAAGATGACTTTCTTTTTGCAAGAAGACCGAGACAAAGAAGGCATTAAATAGTTCTGCCTTTTCCCTATCCCCTGTCAGCGTTGCCCCGTCTTCTCCTCGAATAGGCCTTATCGCCTCCTTGTTTTCCCTTTTTCTACTGACATAAGAAAAGTAGCCCTTTTTATTGTTTTTAACGTCCCTAGCAAGCCTGAGCTCGTTTTCTGCTTTAGCCTTGCTATTTGTTTGAATTCTTCTTTGGTGATTTCTCCCTTTTTCCACTTCTTGTGCATGTCTCTTTTGTGTCTTAGCTCAGTTAGAAGTTCTTTGGACATCCATTCTGGCTTCTTTGCACTTGTCCTATTTTTTCTCTTTGTTGGCACGGTTTGCAATTGCGCCTTGAGTATTTCACTCTTGAGAAATTTCCATCCATCCGTAACTCCCTTGTCTTTTAGTATCTGTGTCCACGGAATGCTGCTCAGTGTTTCCTTCATGACTACCCTGGTCATTCCAGAGATATATAAACCTTTTTGCCTAGTTCCAACAGACCTCACAACCTCTGAGGATGCTTGCCATAGATGCAGGCGAAACGTCAGGAGAGAATGCCTCTAGAACATGGCCATATAGCCCGAAAAAACCGACAACAACCTATAATATTACTAATAATATTACAATGTAGTACAATGTAGTAATATGTAATACTGATATTGTACTATGCTAATAATATAATATATTGTTTGTACATATATTTTGTAAGCCGCACTGAGCCCCCTTTGGAGTGAGAAGAGCGGCATATAAATGTCGTAAATAAATAAAATGATAAATAAATAAAAGAGAATTAAATTTTCATTCCAAATGCATGCCTTTGCGCATACACAGACCCCATTGCTCTTCCTTCTGGACTTGTGAAACTGGCAATTTTGCACTCAATATCTGTGTAATGAAGGATCTGGGATGTGAGACATGAACGACGCTAATAATATAATATATTGTATGTATATATATTTTGTAAGCTGCTCTGAGTCCCCTTCGGGGTGGGAAGGGTGGCATATAAATGTCGCAAATAAATAAAATAATAAATAAATAAATAAATAAATAAATAAATGGGAATTAATTTTTCATTTCAAATGCATGTCTTTGCACATACACAGACCCCATTGCTCTTCCTACACTCGAGGAACTGTGGCAATTTTGCATTCAATATCTGTGTAATGAAGGATCTGGGATGTGAGACATGAACGACGCACCTTCAAGGGAGCAGACGGAGAGCAAGTCAATGGAGATGTGCTTCTGATCAACCAGATTGGAGACCAGGCAGGTGAAGTTGGAGTCCGTTGCATTGGACGCCATGGAAACATGGAGACGCCAGCCATCGAAGGAGAGCTGATACCAGCCTGAATTTCCTTCTAAGGTCCTGAGATCATTCCCGATCCTCCAGGAGACGTTGAGTCCTGCCTTCTCAGACAGCCAACACTCCAAGGTCACATTACACCTAGTTGAAGAGTTGGAGACCATTTGGTGGAGAACTTGCGGCACCAGAACAGGATCTGTTAAAAGTAGAGAGAGGACTACTCTTTCCAAAGTAGCCAGGCCTTTGTTCCCTTGACAATGTACAAAAACTGGCAACTAGCATTGAGAAACATCAGAATCAAAACAGTCACCACCCAGACACAGGAACCCCATGAAGGGCCAGGGAACGCCACCCAGACAAAGGATATCTCCGAGCAATAGGGAACAGGCAGATGCCCTCACTATTGACTATGCAATCTTCTCAGTTAGGTAAAGGTTGTCCCCTGACATTAAGTCCAGTCGTGTCCGACTCTGGGGGGTGGGGCTCATCTCCATTTCTAAGCCAAAGAGCCAGAGTCGGTTGTCCATAGACACCTCCAAGGCCATGTGGCTAGCATGACTGCATGGAGTGCCGTTACCTTCCCGCCCGAGCGGTACCTATTGATCTACTCACATTTGCCTGTTTTTGAACTGCTAGGTTGGCAGAAGCTGGGGCTGACAGTGGAAGCTCACACTGCTTCCCGAATCCCACTCAAAGTATTGCTAATTGTTTAATAGACATTGGGTCTCTCTCCCACTCTGGATATTCCACAGGTATGTATTATACTCCACTTGCTTTACCACCGTCAGATCCTCTGAAGATACCAGCCACAGATGATGGTGAAACGTCAGGAGAAAATGCTGCTAAACATGGCCATACAGCCCAGAAACCACACAAAGGCCATGAAAGCCTTTTACAACACATGATGATGATGATGATGATGATAAGAGCCGATTGTGTTTAAGTGCAGGCCAAGGTCTTTAGGCACTGCACCCAGTGTGCCGATCACCAATGGGACCACCTTGACAGGCTAGTGCCAGAGTCTTTGCAGTTCTATCTTTAAATCCTCGTATCATGTCAGCTTTTCCAGTTGTTTCTCTTCAACCCAGTCATCATCATCATTATTATGTGTTGTAAAAGGCTTTCATGGCCTTTGTATAATAATAATAATATTTTATTATTTTATATAATAATAATAATAATAATAATAATAATAATAATAATAATAATTGTATAATAATATATATAGTAAAAAAGGTAAAGGTTTTCCCCTGACATGAAGTCCAGTCGTGTCCGACTCTGGGGTTGGTGCTCATCTCAATTTGCCGGTTCTTTGGTTTAGAAATAATAATAATAATAATAATAATAGTATAATAATAGAGTTGGAATAGATCACACGGGCCATCTAGGTCAACCCTCTGCTATCAGAAAAAGCACAATCAAATCAACCCCCAACAGATGGCCATCCAGATTCTGTTTAAAATCCTCCAAGGAAAGAGCTTCCACTACACTCTGAAGCAGAGAGTTCCACTGTTGAACAGCCATTCCAATCAAGAAGATCTTCCTAATGTTCAGGTGGAATTTCCTTTCCTGTCATTTGAACCCATGGCTCCATTGAGTCCTAGTCTCCAGGGCAGCAGAAAACATGCCCTGCTCACTATTCCTTATGACAGCCTTTCCAATATTTAAACATGGCTCTCCTGTCTCCTCTCACCCTTTTCTTCTGAAGGCTAAACAGACCCAGCTCTTTAAGCCGCTCCTCAGAGGGATTCAGAACTCTCCAGAACTTTGGTCCTTATAGTTGTCCTCCTCTGGACACCTTCCAGCTTGGCAATATCTCCCTTAATAGGTCACATCAAAATCCATAATTCTGGCCCAAGACTTATCCATGAGGTCAACTTATCTGGTACTTACCATAGACCTTGAGGTGGTAAAAATGTTCTTGAATCTCTGCCGAGCGAAACTTCACCAGGGACCTATAAAACCCGCTGTCCTCTTTCTCCAGGTTTCGGATCCTCAGGCTGGTCTCATCTGCCAGTTCCACGCGCGACCCAAACCGGTCATTGGGAGTCAGACGCTTCAGTGTCCCACCTTGGAATTCGGCTATGATTAACCATGTGCCACTTTGCAGCTGGAATTCCCATTCGATTCTATGTAATGTCTCTGATGTGGAAATGTTCCTGATGGGCAGCACAACTGTTCCGTTCAGCATCCCATTGACCTGATAGCCGGGCATCTGTATTGAATCATTAACGGCACCTTAAACAAAGATTATTATTATTATTATTATTATTATTATTATTATTATTATCCTGCTTTCCCTTCTTAAACAAGACTCAGCCTCCTTCTACACTGCCATATCATCCAGATCAGCAAACCAAAAAATCCACATGATCTGCTTTGAACTGGATTATATGAGTCTGCACTGCCATATAATCGGTTCAAAGCAAATAATCTGGATTTTATATGGCAGTGTAGGAGGTGATAGGAATGGGGAGAAGATAGATGAGCAAAAACGGTCAAAGTGTCTGCTTCCTCCAAAAAGCCCCGCTGAAAGTCCCAAAGGAAATTCCCGTTCTTTTCTGTTTATCTTGGAGATCCGAACACATTTTGTTTATTCCAGAATATTTTCAGCCTGCAACTTTGGACAAACCAAGCTTTTTATACTAGGTTTGTTGACAGTGGGAAGAACAGAGAGGGAGGGGAACCTTGATTAGCCAGCTTGATTAGCATTTAATAGCCCTGCAGCTTCAAAGCCTGGCTGCTTCCTGCCTCAGGGAATCCTTTGCTGGGAGATGCTTCCCACCGGAGTGGAAATCATCTATCGGACAGATGGCTATTTAACCTCAGCAGACTGAAAGGTAAAACCAAGGTTACAACAACATCTGTTATAGAACTCCAGTATGCTGATGACAACATCATCTGTGCGCATTCAGAAGAAGACCTACAAGCCACTCTAAACATCCTCGCAGAAGCTTGCGAGACTTGGCCACAGTGGTACACACTCTGGTTACATCCCGTATAGACTACTGCAATGCTCTCTACGTGGGGTTGCCTCTGAAGACTGCCCAGAAGCTACAACTAGTCCAACGAGCGGCAGCCAGACTACTAACAGGAGCGGGGTATAGGGAGCATACTACTCCTCTGTTG
The DNA here is from genome assembly GCF_025583915.1 of Anolis sagrei ordinatus. NCBI lineage: Eukaryota > Metazoa > Chordata > Lepidosauria > Squamata > Anolidae > Anolis > Anolis sagrei. The sequence goes on from NW_026844700.1 coordinate 5,137,115, forward strand.
CGTCAGCTCCACTGGCTGCCAATCAGCTTCCGAGCACAATTCAAAGTGCTGGTGTTAACCTATAAATCCCTAAATGGTTCCGGCCCAATTTACCTGTCCAAATGGATTCTCCCCTATGAACCATCAAGGTTGTTAAGATCTTCTGGAGGGGCCCTGCTCTCGGTCCCACCTCTTTCGCAATTGCGCTTGGTGGGAACGAGGCACAGGGCCTTCTCGGTGGTGGCCCCTTGGCTCTGGAACTCCCACCTGATGGAGATTAGATCTGCCTCTTCCCTCCTGACTTTTAGAAAGCTAGTAAAATCATGGCTTTGGGATACTGCATTTGCAGAATGATGATTGAGTCAATAACTGCTGACCTTTCTGGCGGATGGCGATGAATTTGTGATTTCACTCTGACGAACTGACTTTTTTGTAATTTGTATGAACTGTATTTTAATGTATTTTATATTGATGATGTATATTTGTTTTTATCTTACTATATTGAATCCTCTGTTGTTAGCCGGCCTGAGTCCCTCTCCGGAGGTCGAGAAGACCGGGTTATAAAAACTCTAAATAAATAAATAAATAAATTACTAGAAGCTCGGCCTGTCATTGAACATCGAGAAAACCAAAGTGCTCTTCCAGCCAATCCCTCTCCAATGCCAGAGAAACAGCTTAATGGTGTAACATTAGAAAATGTTGACCATTTCCGCTCCCTTGGCAGCCACCTCCCCACCAAAGTCAACATTGACACTGAAATACAACACTGCCTGAGCTCTGCGAGTGCAGCGTTTTTCTGAATGAAGTAGAGAGTGTTTGAGGACCAGGACATCCGGAGGGAGACCAAGGGGCTTGTTTATAAAGCTATTGTCCTCCCAACCCTGCTATACGCCTGCGAGATGTGGACTGTCTACAGATGTCAACATTGACACTGAAATACAACACCGCCTGAGCTCTGTGAGTGCAGCATTTTTCCCAATGAAGCAGAGAGTGTTTGAGGACCGGGATATCCGTAGGGAGACCAAGGGGCTTGCTTATAAAACTATTGTACTCCCAACACTGCTCTATGCAGTCTACAGTCTACAGACGTCACATGCAACTCCTGGAACGATTCCACCAGTGCTGCTTCCGGAAAATCCTGCAAATCTCTTGGGAAGACAAGCGGACAAATGTCAGTGTGCTGGAAGAAGCAAAGACCGCCAGCATTGAAGAGATGGTCCTCTGCCATCAACTCCGCTGGACTGTCCACATTGTCCGGATGCCCGACCACCGTCTCCCAAAGCAGTTGCTCTACTCTGAACTCAAGAACGGAAAACAGAATGTTGGTGGGCAGGAAAAGAGATTCAAAGATGGGCTCAAAGCCAACCTTAAAAACTCTGGCAGAGACACTGAGAACTGGGAAGCCCTGGCCCTTGAGCGCTCCAGCTGGAGGTCAGCTGTGACCAGCAGTGCTGCAGAATTTGAAGAGGTACGAATGGAGGGCGAAAGAGAGAAATGTGCCAAAAGGAAGGCGTGTGAAGCCACCTTCCACCTGGTAACTGATGCCCTCACTGTGGGAGAAGATGTAGATCAAGAATAGGGCTCCACAGTCACCTACGGACCCACTGCCAGGACACTACACTTGGAGGACCATCATCCTTGGACAACGAGGGATTGCCTAAGTAAGTAAGCAAGCAGCTGGCCCAGATTAGCTGGTCCTGAAAGGCACTGCAGACTGCTTCAACCAGAAAAGTCAGTGTTAGTAGAGCACTTGGGGAACCAACCAGACAAAACGTATTATTGGAGAACACAGGAGAAATCCAGGCAGGAAACAATCAGGGCCAGCTAACACATCCCAACAAAGGATTCCCCTAGGCTTTGAAGCTGCAAGGCCATTTAATGCTAAGCAAGGTGGCCAACATTCACACTTGCCTCCAACAGACAAGAGTTCTTTCTTCCACTCTGGACATTATTCCACAGATAAGGACAGTAAATAAAGAGCAACACTCAGAAAACAAACAATCAAGGCCAGCTAACACCTCTCTTCCCCCAAGCAGGAAGCAGCCAGACTTTGAAGCTGCCAGGCTTGAGATAAGGGGGGAAGAAGGGAGGAGGAACCCAGGGAGATGTATCACTGGGCTTTGGCTGGAAACCCTCAGATCTCTCTTTCTACGAACCCTGTATGGACTGAATAAACCCGTATTCAAGAAATCTGCCTTGTGAGCGTGGCTTTGTTCTAAGATCCGGCAGGAACTGACACTATTCAATGCTAATCAAAGTGGCCAATGGCAACATTCAGACTTGCCTCCAACAGACAAGAGTTCTTTCTCCTACCCTGGACATTATTCCACAGATAAGGACAGTAAATAAAGAGCAATGCTTGGAAAATAAACAATCAGGGCCAGCTAAAACCTCTCTACAAAGGATTCCCCTAAGCAGGAAGCAGCCAGACTTTGAAGCTACCAGGCTATTCAATACTAATCAAAGTGGCCAATGGCAACATTCAGACTTGCCTCCAACAGACAAGAGTTCTTTCTCCCACCCTGGACATTATTCCACAGATAAGGACAGTAAATAAAGAGCAATGCTCGGAAAATAAACAATCAGGGCCAGCTAATACCTCTCTACAAAGGATTCCCCTAAGCAGGAAGCAGCCAGACTTTGAAGCTACCAGGCTATTCAATACTAATCAAAGTGGCCAATGGCAACATTCACACTTGCCTCCAACAGACAAGAGTTCTTTCTCCCACCCTGGACATTATTCCACAGATAAGGACAGTAAATAAAGAGCAATGCTCGGAAAATAAACAATCAGGGCCAGCTAATACCTCTCTACAAAGGATTCCCCTAAGCAGGAAGCAGCCAGACTTTGAAGCTACCAGGCTATTCAATACTAATCAAAGTGGCCAATGGCAACATTCAGACTTGCCTCCAACAGACAAGAGTTCTTTCTCCCACCCTGGACATTATTCCACAGATAAGGACAGTAAATAAAGAGCAATGCTTGGAAAATAAACAATCAGGGCCAGCTAATACCTCTCTACAAAGGATTCCCCTAAGCAGGAAGCAGCCAGACTTTGAAGCTACCAGGCTATTCAATACTAATCAAAGTGGCCAATGGCAACATTCACACTTGCCTCCAACAGACAAGAGTTCTTTCTCCCACCCTGGACATTATTCCACAGATAAGGACAGTAAATAAAGAGCAATGCTCGGAAAATAAACAATCAGGGCCAGCTAATACCTCTCAACAAAGGATTCCCCCAAGCAGGAAGCAGCCAGGCTATCCAAACGCATCTCCCCCTATGAACGCACTAGGGATTTGAGATCGCCCTGCTCTCAATCCCACCTGCTTCACAAGCACGTCTGGCAGGGACGAGAGACAGGGCCTTCTCTGCGGTGGCGGATTGAATATGACGACATAGTTTTAACATTTTTATTGTTCACTGTTTTGATGTTTTTAGATATATAGTAATGTGATGTTTTATTTTTATTGATGTATGTATTTTATATATGGCATCAAATTGTACCGATTGTTTGTTGCCCTTTGGGCTGATATGGGCGGGGTAAAAATGATATAAATAAATAAGTAAATAAATAAATAAATGAGCTGCAAGGCATTGAATGCTAATCAAAGTGGCCAATGGCAACATTCACCACTTGCCTCCAACAGACAAGAGTTCTTTCTCCCACCCTGGACATTATTCCATAGATATATACACCCCACTTGCCTAGTATCCAAAAGACCTCTCAAGCTCTAAGGATGCCTGCCATAGATGTGGACGAAATGTCAGGAGGGAATGCTTCTGGAACATGGCCAGACAGACCTGAAAACTCACAGCAACCTAATAATAATAATAATAATAATAATAATAATAATAATAATAATGGGTTGCTGTGAATTTTCAGACCTGGAAACCTCACAATTCTCTGAGGATGCCTGCCATAGATGAGGGCGAAACGTCAGGAGGGAATGCTTCTGGAACATGGCTAGACAGACCCGAAAACTCACAGCAACCCAATAATAATAACAATAACAATAACAACAACAATAATAATGGTTTGCGGTGAATTTTCAGACCTGGAAACCTCACAACCTCTGAGGATGCCTGCCATAGATGTGGGCGAAACGTCAGGAGAGAATGCTTCTGGAACACAGCCAAACAGCTTGGAAAACTCACATCAATCCAATAATAATGATAATAATGGGTTGCTGTGAATTTTCAGACCTGGAAACCTCACAACCTCTGAGGATGCCTGCCATAGATGTGGCCAAAACATCAGGAGAGAATGCTTCTTGAACATGGCCAGACAGACCCAAAAACTCACAGCAATCCAATAATAATAACAATAATAATAATAATAATAATAATAATAATAATAATAATAATG
>NW_026844700.1:5146464-5177642 GCF_025583915.1 Anolis sagrei ordinatus
TACAGGTCCTCATGTGGTGGTGGGGTGCTCTCTGGATGTAGGTGAACTACAACTCCCAAACTCAAGGTCAATTCCCACCAAACCCTTCCAGATTTTCTGTTGGTCATGGGAGTTCTGTGTGCCAAGTTTCGTTCAATTCCATCATTGGTGGAATTCAGAATGCTCTTTAATTGTAGGTGAACTATAAATCACAGCAACTCCAACTACTAAATGACAAGGTCTATTTTCCCCAAACTCCAGCAGTGTTCACATTTGGGCATATTGAGTATCCATGCCAAGTATGCTCCAAATCCAGCATTGTTTGAGTCCACAGTGCTCTCTGTATGTAGGTGAACTACAACTCCTTTGGGAGTAACCATGACATTATTTTCATTGCTACTTCACAACTGACATTTTGCTACTGTTATGAATCGTAGTATCTGAGGTGCAGGATGTGTTTTCATTGACTGGACCAAATTTGGCACAAATACCCAATACGCCCAAATTTGAATGGGTTGGTGAGAGGGGAGGGGTTGATATTGTCATTTGGGAATTGTAGTTGCTGGGATTTATAGTTCACCTACAATCAAAGATCATTCTGGACTCCACCAACGATGGAATTGAACGAAACTCCCATGACCAACAGAAAATACTGGAAGGGTTTGGTGGCCATTAAACTTGCGTTTGGGAGTTGTAGTTCACCTACATCCAGAGAGCACTGTAGACTCAAACAATGATGGATCTGGACAGAACTTGGCATAAATATTCAATATCCCCAAATGTGAACACTGGTGGAGTTTGGGGAAAATAGACCTTGACATTTGAGAGTTGTAATTGCTGGGATTTATAGTTCACCTAAAATCAAAGAGCATTCTGAACTCCACCAACGATGGAATTGAACCAAACGTGGCACACAGAACTCCCATGACCAACAGAAAATACTGGAAGGGTTTGGTGGCTTGAGTTTGGGAGTTGTAGTTCACCTACAGCCAGAGAGCACCGTGGACTCAAACAATGATAGATCTGGACCAAACTTGGCATGAATACTCAATATACCCAAATGTGAACACTAGACCATTTGGCAATTGTCGTTGCTGGGATTCATAGTTGACCTACAATCAAAGAGCAGACTGAACCTAGCCTACAGTCAGGGGCGGCTCAACCCATTACAAAAAATAAGTATTTGCAGTCTAGTTGATTTTGCCCAGGTCAGGGGTGCTCTTGAGGCACTCTTGGGGGGAAATAGACCTTGACATGCGAGTTGTAGTTACTGGGATGTATAGTTCACCTACATTCAAAGAGCATTCTGAACTCCACCAATGATGGAATTGAACCAAATATGGCACACAGAACTCCCACGACAAACAGAAAATATATATCAGTGATTGGTTTGGGGGGGGGGAGGGGCACCAAAATACTGTTTGCTTACCATTGATAATTACCTAGGGCCACCTCTGCCTACAATGGATCTGCACCAAACATGGCGCACTGCCTACTTGACCAACATTGCGCAGAGGGTCGATCAGTGCGAATTAAGCAACTTGGCTTGTTCAGAAGACTCTCCTCTACAGTTCCATTTTGGTGGAAAGCCTTAGCATTGAACGGTTATGTTGTTAAAATGCGAAGTATGGAACCCTACGCAGAATTCTTGACAGCACAAAGTGTCACCCCAAACGACGCACAATACTCACATTAACACAATCACCATCAACAGCTTGCATTCTCTTTGGGGAGACACCTTCTGCTGTCAAGAGGAGAGTCTACTGAACAAGCCAGTAACTGCCACATACGTTGCTTAAGTTGCATTGACTGACCATCTGCGCAGGTTTCCATACTTCGCACTTTGACAACACAACCATTCAATGCTAAGGCTTCCTGCCAAAATGGAACTGTAGAGGAGAGTCTACTGAACAAGCCAGTAACTGCCACATACGTTGCTTAAGTCGCATTGACTGACCATCTGCACAGGTTTCCATACTTCGCACTTTGACAACACAACCATTCAATGTTAAGGCTTCCCGCCAAAATGGAACTGTAGAGGAGAGTCTACTGAACAAGCCAGTAACTGCCACATACATTGCTTAAGTTGCATTGGCCGACCCTGTGCACAATGTTCCATACTTTGCACTTTAACAACACAACCGTTCAATGCTAAGGCTTCTTGCCAACATGGAACTGTAGAGGAGAGTCTACTGAACAAGCCAGTAACTGCCACATACCAGTACTGCCATCTGTTGAGGAGTTACGAAGGTGGAGGCATTACTTTTCATTCAACCCTCGTATAAACAGTATTTAAAAATTCCCAAGGAGATTGAATCCCAACTTCAATGGCTTTTGTGGTGGCTACTGCCCTGTATTTGTTCTAGAAAGAGGACATTAAGGCAACTTTCAGGGACTGATACCTTCAAGGGGCTGGACTAGGTGACCTCTTGGAGTCCCCCTCCACTCTATGATACTCAGCTGCATTGAGAGGCTGGAACGTTTTGGAACAGAGATCTGGCCTCTCATTCTTCCTCTTTCTCCACTTTATATCTTCCGCTTTTCATTCAACCCTTGTACTTCAATCCCAGGCAGTTTGGGGGCTTTCCTTTTCTCTGTGCAGAACACAACAAACACCAACCCAAGTAAATCAAGAAAAAAGAAAGCCGAAATTATTTTGGATTCCCCGGGTTTTCACAATGTTTATTTTGAAAGACGCAAGTGATATCGAGCTGCTTTTAGGAGGGTCTCCCCAGCGGAGGAGATCCCTGAGGACTGCACCAAAGAGAGTCCTTAAACCTTGGTGAAGCCACGCGAAGCCAATTTCAGCGATAAAATATTTAAAATAATAAATCCCCACCAAAAGCGGAAGACGTTTCAAGCGACCGAGGTGTTTTATTAGCGATTCAGCTGAGATCGGATGCATTGCAGGAATCATTCCACCACAAGCATGCTGCTAGGCATTTTACAAGCATTTTTATAGCCAATAGTCCAGAGGACAGGAGCAGAATTCAAAATGATCTTGACAGATTAGAGAGATGGGCCAAAACTAACAAAATGAAGTTCAACAGTGACAAATGCAAGATACTCCACTTTGGCAGAAAAAATGAAATGCAAAGATACAGAATGGGTGATGCCTGGCTCGAGAGCAGTACGTGTGAAAAAGATCTTGGAGTCCTCGTGGACAACAAGTTAAACATGAGCCAACAATGTGATGTGGCGGCAAAAAAAGCCAATGGGATTTTGGCCTGCATCAATAGGAGCATAGTGTCTAGATTTAAGGAAGTAATGCTACCCCTCTATTCTGCTTTGGTTAGACCACACCTGGAATATTGTGTCCAATTCTGGGCACCACAATTCAAGAGAGATATTGACAAGCTGGAATGTGTCCAGAGGAGGGCGACTAAAATGATCAAGGGTCTGGAGAACAAGCCCTATGAGGAGCGGCTTAGGGAACTGGGCATGTTTAGCCTGAAGAAGAGGAGGCTGAGAGGAGACATGATAGCCATGTATAAATATGTGAGAGGAAGCCACAGGGAGGAGGGAGCAAGCTTGTTTTCTGCTTCCTTGGAGACTAGGACGCGGAACAATGGCTTCAAACTACAAGAAAGGAGATTCCATCTGAACATGAGGAAGAACTTCCTGAGTGTGAGAGCCGTTCAGCAGTGGAACTCTCTGCCCCGGATTGTGGTGGAGGCTCCTTCTTTGGAAGCTTTTAAACAGAGGCTGGATGGCCATCTGTCAGGGGTGATTTGAATGCAATATTCCTGCTTCTTGGCAGAATGGGGTTGGACTGGATGGCCCACGAGGTCTCTTCCAACTCTTTGATTCTATGATTCTATGAAAATACAGGTTTGAAAGTTTCAAAACTCCCTCCCTCTTTGGCTCCTTAGCAAATCAGGGAGAGGGAGGCAGGACAGAAGAGGGGCATTGTTTTGGCCGGCAAGGTGCAATCTCCACAAACAAAGGTTTTCCTGTCCTTGATGGGTTTTGATGAGGGAAACAAACAGGATCAGGGCTGCGGACCTCAGGGGGGTCAACGCTGCCCTTTGTAAATTAAATCTTTTTCCCCCCAAAGTCTCATAGACTTCCTCATCTCACTAGACATGCTCAGAGGGTGAGATAAAGAAATCATAATGGCTATTGTCTCATGCAGATGAGTTGATCAACAAAAGAGTATCGAGGGAGGCAGGGGTTCTCCCTCGGGCATTTCAACAGTCCTGGGTCATTTTTACTAGGGGAAAGGTCAGGAGGGAAAGGCGGGAGGACAAGCAATGTTTCATAGCAAGATGTTGTTGTTGTTCATTCGTTCAGTCGTCTCCGACTCTTCGTGACCTCATGGACCAGCCCACGCCAGAGCTCCCTGTCGGCCGTCACCACCCCCAGCTCCTTCAAGGTCAGTCCAGTCACTTCAAGGATGCCATCCATCCATCTTGCCCTTGGTCGGCCCTCTTCCTTTTGCCTTCCACTTTCCCCAGCATCATTGTCTTCTCTAGGCTTTCCTGTCTCCTCATGATGTGGCCAAAGTACTTCAACTTTGTCTCTAGTATCTTTCCCTCCAGTGAGCAGTCGGGCTTTATTTCCTGGAGGATGGACTGGTTGGATCTTCTCGCAGTCCAAGGCACTCTCAGCACTTTCCTCCAACACCACAGCTCAAAAGCATCGATCTTCCTTCGCTCAGCCTTCCCTAAGGTCCAGCTCTCACATCCGTAGGTTACTACAGGGAATACCATGGCTTTGACTAGGCGGATCTTTGTTGCCAGTCTGATGTCTCTACTCTTTACTATTTTATCGAGACTGGACATTGCTCTCCTCCCAAGAAGGAAGCGTCTTCTGATTTCCTGGCTACAGTCTGCATCTGCAGTAATCTTTGCACCTAGAAATACAAAGTCTGTCACGGCCTCCACATTTTCTCCCTCTATTTTCCAGTTGTCAATCATTCTTGTTGCCATAATCTTGGTTTTTTTGACGTTTAGCTGCAACCCAGCTTTTGCGCTTTCTTCTTTCACCTTGATTAGAAGGCTCCTCAGCTCCTCCTCGCTTTCGGCCATCAGGTGGTGTCATCTGCATATCTGAGGTTGTTAATGTTTCTTCCAGCAATTTTCACCCCAGCTTTGCATTCATCCAGCCCCGCACATCGCATGATGTGTTCTGCATACAAGTTAAAAAGGTTGGGTGAGAGGATGCAGCCTTGCCGTACGCCTTTCCCAATCTTGAACCAGTCTGTTGTTCATAGCAAGATACATACATTCAAATCATGAGCATTTTATAGCAATACCCCCATGCATATGGTATATATTGAGCATGGCGATCAGATCATGATATGAATAAACATAACAGTTTAAATAATGCACCAGTAAGGCCTTCTCGCGGACCACCCTGAGAATTTCGGGGGGGGGGGGGGATTGACACGATCACTCCCAAACGTCCCCTCACCTTGTGGCTACATGCCTGGAGCTTGGCAATATCTCCCTTAATAGGTCACATAAAAATCCATAATTTTGGCCCTCCAAAGCTCATCAAGGACAGGAAAGCCTTTGTTTGTCAAGATCACACCTTGCCTGCCAGAAACAAAGCCTGCATTCCAGCGGGCAGGAAACTTCTAATCCCATCATTTTCCCCCATTACCTGCGGCCGTCCCGCCTCCCTCGCTCCTGATTTGTCCATCTTGCGAGGCGAGTGGAGAGCGCTCATTGGCCCCTAGAGGCGAAGAAACGTGCTGATTGGTCCAGAGCAGGGGCGGGCCGCCCCGCCTCCTCCCAGCTGTTCCAGCATCAGCCAATCAGCGTGAAGCCGGCTGGCAAGGGGCGGGCGGGAATTTTGAAAGTTTTCCTTTGTATTTTTACTATAAATATGCCTGTATTCTTTGTACTGGTATGCTTGCGGTGGAATGATCCCTGCAATGCATCTGATTTCAGCTGAATCACAAATAAACTTCGGTTGCTGGAAACTTCTTCCACCTTGATGAGGCATTATTAATTATAATATTTTGAGATTGGCTTCGCTGGCCTCACCAAGGGATCCAGGGCCCTTTTTTGGCGCGGTCCTCGGGTTTCTCTCTCTTGAGGAGACCCCACTAAAAGCAGCTCGATATCAAGGTCGACTTATCTGGTACTTACCATAGACCTCGAGGTGGTAGAAATGCTCTTGAATCTCACCCGAGTGAAACATCACCCGGGCTGTATACACCCCGCTGTCCTCTTTCTCCAGGTTTCGGATCCTCAGGCTCGTCTCATCCGCCAGTTCCAAGCGCAACCCAAACTGGTCATTGCGATTCGGACGCACTAGTGCCCCATCTTGGAATTCGGCTATGTTTAACCGTATGCCACTTTGTGGATGGAAATCCCAATCGATTCTATTTAATGTCTTTGGTATGGAAATGTTCCTGATGGGCAGCACAACTGTTCCGTTCAGCATCCCATTGACCTGATAGCCGGGCATCTGTATCGGATCATTTACGGCACCTTAAACAAAGATTATTATTATTATTATTATTATTATTATTATTATTATTATTATCCTGCTTTCCGCTCTTAAACAAGACTCAGTCCCCTTCTACAGTGCCATATAATCCAGATCAGCAAAGCAGAAAATCCACATGATCTGCTTTGAACTGGATTATATGAGTCTACACTGCCATATCATCCAGTTCAAAGAAAATCATCTGGATTTTATATGGCAGTGTAGTAGGTGATAGGAATGGGGAGAAGAAAGATGAGCAAAAATGGTCAAAGGGAAGGATAGACGTGTCTGCTTCCTCCAAAAAGCCCCAAACGGAGTTCCCGTTCTTTTCTGTTTATCTTGGAGATCTGAACACATTTTGTTTATTCCACAATATTTTCAGCCTGCGACTTTGGACAAACCAAGCCTTTTATACTAGGTTTGTTGACATTGGGAAGAACAAAAGGGGAGGTGAACCTTGATTAGCCAGCTTGATTAGCATTTAATAGCCTTGCAGCTTCCAAGCCTGGCTGCTTCCTGTTTGTTTGTTTTTTGAGTGTTGCTCGTTGTTTACTCTCCTGATTTTAGAATTTTTAAATAAGGGTAGCCAGATTTTGTTCCTTTTCATGCTTTCCTCCTTTCTATTGAAACTGTCCACATGCTTCTTGTGGATTTCAGTGGCTTCTCCGTGTACTCCGACATGGTGGTTGTGAGAGTGGTCCAAATGTGTAAAAACATATTTCCAAATATGTAAAAACAATTTTGGCCTTTTCTTACAACCACCAAAGAATAGAAGGAAGTCTCAACTTTTTGTTTGTTTTTTTCTTCCTATATTTTTTCACCTGTTTTCCCATTTTTTTTACCTGTTTTCCTATTTTTTTCACCTGTTTTCCAATTTTTTCCATCTGTTTTCCAATTTTTATATACATATGGAAATAGGTTTGTGTGTGTGTGTTTTAAACTTTCCTTTCCTGTAACCTTACCTTCCCCTTCTCTTACGCCTCTTCTTTTCCTGCCGAAGCATTTTCCTAACTTTCCTATTCGAAAATTGTTCTCACACTTTCGATGTGCACTATCTTCTCGACTATAAAAAACTTAATAAAAAAACTCTAAAATCAGGACAGTAAAGAAAAAGCAATACTAAAAAAAAACATGGTAATTCCAGGCAGGAAACCACCAGGGCCAGTTAACACCTCCCAACAGAGAATTCCCCCAGGCAGGAAACAGCCAGACTTTGAAGCTGCAAGGCCATTCAAGGCTAATCAAGGTGATCAACTGCAACATTTACACTTGCCTCAAGCAGACATGAGTTCTTTCTCCCTTTCCAAGTTCTGTAAGCAACAAGCCATTTGTCTGTCTTATCAGAAGTGATATGACGGTGCCCTTTTTCAGACATGGCACATCCTGCCAGACAGTGCTCTTGTCTTACCACAGCGCCGTAGACTATTCCTTGTGGTCCAATGTAGCAATCGTTCCCTGCTGTCATCTGTCCATACCACGCTCCGCAGATATATAAACCCCGCTTGTCTAGTTTCCAACAGACCTCACAACCTCTGAGAATGCCCTGCCATATATGTGGACGAAACGTCAGGAGAGAATGCTTCTGGAACACGGCCAAACAGCCCGGAAAACTCATAGCAAACCAGGCATGAAAGCCTTCGACAACAACATTATCTAGTTCCTTTCTTTGCATCTCTACCATTCTTTTTCAAACACGAGAGAATTCAAGAGAAATGATATCGGGACATGTGTTTTTAGAAATCACATCAACACTCATCTGATCTTCATTCCAAGTCGGTTCACAAAACGGGGACTTTTCAAGCCAGCTAGCTGTGTCTGATGCCACATAAAAAGTTATCATGCTACATAAGGGCAACTGTGTTGTATAACCCAGATGAGGCACTCTTGATGTGAGCGGCATTCTCCCTTAAGCGAGAGAACCCAAACTTAATGCACAAAGGCCAAAGGAAGAGCATTACTTCGAAGCCATTTCGGGCATGCACATACATATACATATACCATTTCGGGCATGCACATACATATACATGCACATACATATACATATACTCTATCTTCGTTTTTCTGGGCTTCCTTTCTAGCTGCATAATAATAATAATAATCATCATCATCTATATAAATAAAAATGTAATGTTCATTTGTGGGATTAACAGAACTCAAAAACCACTGGACGAATTGACATCAAATTCTAATCAGATCTATGTCTTTCAAATAAAAAAAACCATAAAAATGAAATAACTTAAAACTCCCCAAAAAGAAAAATGCCTTACAGAGCATGCGCAAAAGCCTCTCTCCCCATTGTGCGAGAAGAATGAAGCACCATCCATTATGAGGGAAGAGAAGCCTCACCATGGAGTCCCTTTCCATGCAGGAAGGCAAAGTCCTTTTTCTTTTTGGGAGGGGAGGGATTGAGGAAAGGAAAGATGGAAGGAAGAAGACCTGGCCCAACGGAGGAAGGGGTGTGGGCTCGGCGAGGCAAGCCCTGGCAGCAGTTGGAGCCACCGCAGTGGCTCCATGAGGCCCACGTGGTTACCAGGCAACTCTTCCCCCAAGACCAGAGGATTGCAAGGCAAGCCTGACTGCAGGAGCCGGTTGGATGAAGGGAGGATGTGAACCATGAGAAGGCCAGCAACTCTCCCACTTGGGCTCCACATCCCCCCTTTCACCCCCCTCCCCAAAACTCTTAAAAAACCTTTACAAACTGTCCCGGAGGAAGGAGGGGAAAGAAAGGGAAAGGAGAGACAAAAGGAAGAAAAGGTGAAGAGAAGATTATGAATGGAAGGAAAGGTAGAAGGAAAGAACGAGGAAGGAAGGAAAAGGAGGCAGGGATGGGAGAGGAAAGGAAGGGAAGAAGAAGGGAAGGAACAAAAAAAGAAAGAAAGAAAGAAAGAAAGAAAGAAAGAAAGAAAGAAAGAAAGAAAGAAAGAAAGAAAGAAAGAAAGAAAGAAAGAAAGGGGGAAAGGGGTGAAGGGAAGACAAGAATATCGAATCAGAGAGTCCTAGAGTTGGGAGAGAACTGGTGGGCCATCCAGGCCAACCCCATTCTGTGAAGAAGCAGGAAAATCACATTCAGAGCACCCCCCAACAGATGGCTACCCAGGCTCTGTTTCAAAGAGGCTTTTTTAAGTGTTTTGGCCAGCATGAATATCACTGGAAAGCCTTGCAGCTTCAGTGGCTGCTTCTCATTACTTTATTTTCCATACCACCTTGCACCTTTAACAGCCTGGCTTCTACTAGCAAGGAGGAAACCTTTGGTGGGAGGAATTCCCTAGCCCAGATTGCTTCATGTCTGCAAATCTTCTGTTTTCTGAGGGCCACAGCAATGCGTGGCCAGGTACAGCTAGACTATATAAATAAAAATGTAATGTTCGTTTGTGGGATTAACATAACTCAAAAACCACTGGGCAAATTGACATGAAATTTGGACACAAGACACCTAACAGTCCAACGAGTGTCCATCACTCCTAAAAAAAACTCACACACAAAACCCCAGAGGAGCAGCCTTAAAAACCCGAAAAATACACTATATGTACACATACACTCATATACATAGACACATGCACACATTCGTGTATATGTGCACAAAGATACACAAATATACACATATACACATGTACATATATACACATATATACACATGCATGCACACATACATATATAAACATACATACACACACATATATGCAGACAAATATGCATATAGACAAGCACACACATATACACAATATGTATGTACAGGTATATATACACACATATATATACACCCATATACACACACACACAAAACACATATACACAGACTGGGCCACAGCAACACATGGTAAGGGACGGCTAGTAATAATAATAAATCTATATAAATAAAAATGTAATGTTCGTTTGTGGGATTAACAGAACTCAAAAACCACCGGACGAATTGCCACCGCATTTGGACACAAGACACCTACAAACCCAAGGAGTGACCATCACTCAAAAAAATGATTTTGTCATTTGGGAGTTGTAGTTTCTGGGATTTATAGTTCACCTGCAATCAAAGAGCATTCTGAACTCCACCAACGATGCAATTGAACCAAACATGGCACACAGTTCTCCCATGACCAACAGAAAATACTGGAAGGGTTTGGTGGGCATTGACCTTGAGTTTGGGAGTTGTAGTTCACCTACATCCAGAGAGCACTGTGGACTCAAACAATGATGGATCTGGACCAAACTTGGCACGAATATTCCATATGCCCAAATATGCACACAGATGGAGTTTGGGGGAAATAGACCTTCACATTTGGGAGTTGTAGGTACTGAGATTTATAGTTCACTTACAATCAAACAGCATTCTGAACTCCATAAATGAGAATTGGGGCAAACTTCCCACACAGAACCCCCACGACCAACAGAAAATACTTAAAGTCATCTAGTCCAACTCCCTTCACCAGGCCAAGAAAATGTACTAAAAGCCCTCCTGACAAAGAGCCATCCAGCCATAGATACAGACAGATAGATATGATTCACACACAGAGTGAGATATAGTCTCATCGATTTGAACCCCTACAGAAGGACAATGATATGTTGCCTGATCCAGAGTAGGCAAACCAGACAATCTCCACATCAACACTGACAAAGAAACAGCAAGAAATACTGTTTACCCACAAGCAGAAAGAAATTACATAGATTAGAAACCAACACTTTCCCATTACTTTATTTTCCAGATCACCAGACTGGGCCACAGCAATGCATCGCAGGGGATGGCTACTAATGGAAGGTTGGGGGCCCATCTGGATCAGTTCTTTGCTCTTCTTCCTTCCAAACTGGTGACTTTGCTTGGAGTTTTGCAGGACGAAGGACATCCTTGGACTTACCAAGAAAGGAGCAGATGAAGGTGATGGAGAAGAGGGCAGTCCGTGGAGAGCTCCATGGTGACATTGGTTTACTAGTCCCTCCTGCCAAGGGAGAAGAAGACCCTTCTCCTTTCAAAGAGACCCACCTTGGGGGGTCTTCTCCCCCATTTTTGACGTGGAGGAGGACTTTGGAGCCGTGCTGTGCCTTCTCTTCTGCCTCTCACTCTCTGAGCAAAAAGGGAGAACAGCTGCAGGAAAGTAGGCGGGCTGCAGAGGGAAAGTCAAAGCCCAGTCATTGTGTTATTGAGCTACAGTAAACTCCCCTCCCCAAAGATTCATAGTTCACCAAGGGCTCAGAAATAAATATACGACTTCCCCCTTTTTGAAAAGACACTTTCCAGACTTGTGTACGCTCAAGGCATCTGAAGATCAAGACCAAACCAGCAACAGCTATCATATCTCACTCTTTCATAAATTGTATCTGTTCTCCGTGACTTTTTATATAACGTACTAGCCGTCCCCTGCCATGCGTTGCTGTAGCCCTGTGTTTTGTGTGTGTGTAGGTAAGGTAAAGATTGTCCCCTGACATTAAGTCCAGTCATGTCTGACTCTGGGGTGCTCATCTCCATTTCTAAGCCGAAAAGCCGGCGTTGTCCATAGACACCTCCAAGGTCATGTGGCCGGCATGACTGCATGGAGCGCCGTTACCTTCCCACCGGAGTGGTACCTATTGATCTACTCACCTTTGCATGTTTTCGAACTGCTAGGTTGGCAGAAGCTAGTGCTGACAGCGGAAGCTCATGCCGCTCCCCGGAATCGAACCTGCAACCTTTTGGTCAACAAGCTCAGCAGCTCAGTGCTTCAACCCACTGCGCCACCAGGGGCACCTGTGTGTGTATATGTTTGTGTATATGTGTGTTTGTGTATATATGTGTTTTGTGTGTATATATATATTTGTCTATGTGTGTGTGTTTGTGCATATGTTGTAATGTAAAAAAATTTGGCTTTTTAAGTCACTTTTGCTGTGTCTTTCGGTGTTTTTATGAGTGATGGTCACTTGTTGGCCTGATATGTGTATTGTGTCCAAATTTGGTGTCAATTCATCCAGTGTTTTTTGAGTTATGTTAATCCCACAAACAAATATGACATTTTTATTTATATAGATAAGTGTTTATACTGTATCTATGTCCTACTGAGCTCAAACATGACCCCCCCCCCCCCTAAAAGACAGTAAAAGATTTTATTCATTTCCATGGTTTCCTCCTTTCTGTTGAAATTGTCCACATGCTTGTGTATTTCAATGGCTTCTCTGTGTAATCTGGCCTGGTGGCTGTGAGAGTGGTCCAGCATTTTTGTGTTCTCAAATAATCTGCTGTGTCCACGTTGATTCATCAGGTGCTCTGCTATAGCTGATTTCTCTGGTTGAAGTAGTCTGCAGTGCCTTTCATGAAGGGCACTGCAGACTACTTCAACCAGGGATAATGAATAAAATCTGGCTACCAGTATTAAAAAAACCTCTAAATTTACAACAGCACAACAACAAAAAGGAAACAAACAAGGACATCTAATCACCTCTCAACAAAAGTTTGCTCCAGGCACTGTCAGGCCATTATATGCTAATCAAGGTGGTCGGTTGAAACCATCACACCTAGCTCCAGCAGACAAGAGTCCTTTGTCCCACCCTGGTCATTCCACAGATATATAAACCCCTTTTTCCTAGTTCCAATGGGCCACACTACCTCTGAGGATGCTTGCCATAGATGCAGGCGAAATGTCAGGAAAGAATGCCTCTAGACCATGGCCATATAGCCTGAAAAAACCTACAACAACCCACAGTATTTTCTGTTACTCATGGGGGTTCTGTGTGCCAAGTTTGGTCCAATTCCATCACTGGTGAGGTTCTGAATGCTCTCTGACTGTAGGTGAACTATAAATCCCAGCAATGACAACTCCCAAATGTGAAGGTCTATTTTCCCCAAACTCCACCAGTGTTCACATTTGGCCATAATTGAGAATCCGTGCCAAGTTTGGTCCAGATCCATCATTGTTTGAGTCCACAGTGCTCTCTGGATGTAGGTGAACTACAACTCCCAAACTCAAGGTCAATGCCCACCAAACCCTTTCAGTGTTTTCTGTTGGGCATGAGAGTTCTGTGTGCCAAGATTGGTTCAATTCAATCATTGGTGGAGTTCAGAATGCTCTCTGACTGTAGGTGAACTATAAATCCCAGCAATGACAACTCCCAAATGTGAAGGTCTATTTCCTCCAAACTCCACCAGTGTTCACATTTGGCCATATTGAGACTGCATGCCAAGTTTGGTCCAGATCCATCATTGTTTGAGTCCACAGTGCTCTCTGGGTGTAGGTGAACTACAACTCCCAAACTCAAGGTCAATGCCCACCATTGGGAAAAGTATTCAAGAATGTATATGAAAAAAGAGAAAGATTTAATATATTAAAGCTTAAGAGTTTTAAGATAGGAAAGAGATGTCATGTCATTTCATAGCTGCTGAGTATTTTTGATCCAAAATAGAAAACAGGTTGAAAGTCAGAACAATAATAACAAGAGAAAATTGCAAAAGTATGAGGGTGATTTAGCCTTCCACAATCTCACGCATCCACATTGTAGAATGAATGCAGTTTGATACAGTTATTGTTATTATTTTTACTAGCTTGGGTTCCCGATGTTTGGAAAAGTCCATTTTTTAATTGCACAAAATGCATAAGGTTGTGGGTGAACTACAACTCCCATCATGCCAGGCTAACCCTGAGAAACTCCACCAGTACTTCAAGTTTGTGATGTTGGGCAAGTTTGCTTGAGATGCCTCCTTGGTGGGGCTGGAGGTTGACCTTGTGAATCCACAAACGCTTGGCATGAGAAACAGCCTCTATTTTCGAAGCCCTCGTTTCCTGTCATCCGTTTCTCATTGAAGAGGGCCGGCTTGCAACAGGTGAAGCTAAAAATAACTGGTCTCTCCTCTTTCAATCCAAACACATACATACATATACATATGTACAAAGGTTGTGGAGAAAGGGGAAGGGGTCCCGACAATACATAAACCAAGCTATATAGGCTTTCCCATCTTTTTTCATTTCCAGCATCTGGAAGCTGTGCTCGACTCTGGCCACAAGAGGGTGCTGTTGCTCCGTCTTCCATGCTGAAGAGCTTTGTTGTCACTACACATCCCCCTGATTGAATCGCCAGCATGTCCTTATGGGCACATTTTATTATCTCATTTATTAGCAGTACCTATTTATCTACTCACATTTCTGTTTTCGATCTGCTAGGTGAACAGAAGCTGGGGCTGACGGCAGGCGCTCACCCCGATCCACGCTTGAAATGCCAACCGTTCGATTGGATAGGATTTTCTGCAGCTAACGGTTAACCCACTGTGCTAAGCCTGGCCTCTCTCTGTAATACCTCTGTTTTTGATCTGTTAGGTGAGCAGAAGCTGGGGATGACGGCGGACGCTCACTCGATCCACGCTTGAAATGCCAACCATTCGATCAGGTAGGATTTTCTGCAGCTAACGGTTAACCCGCTGTGCTAAGTCTGGCCCCCTCTGTAATACCTCTGTTTTCGATCTGCTAGGTGAGCAGAAGCTGGGGCTGATGGCGGGCGCTCACCCTGATCCATGCTTGAAATGCCAACCGTTCAATCGGGTAGGATTTTCTGCAATTAGCGGTTAACCCGCTGTGCTTTCAATCACTTGATTAAGGACCAATTTGACCAAGGACCACTTGATCAGGAACCACTTGACCAAGGACCACTTGGACCAGGGACTATTTGACCAGAGACTACTTGACCAGTGACCACTTTTACCAGGGACCACTTTGACCAGGGACCAATTGACCAGAGACTATTTGACCAGGGACTACTTGACCAGGGACTACCTGACCAGGGACCACTTAACCAGGGACCACTTTGTCTTTGACTAGGGACCACTTGACCAGGGACCACATGACCGGGGACCACTTGACCAGGGACTATTGACCAGGGACCACTTTGACCAGGGGCCACTTGACCAGAGACTACTTGACCAGGGACTACTTGACCAGGGATTACTTGACCAGGGATTACTTGACCAGACACTACTTGACCAGGGACTATTGACCAGGGACCACTTGACCAGAGACTACTTGAGCAGGGACTACTTGACCAGGGACCACATGACCGGGGACCACTTGACCGGGGACTACTTGACCAGGGACTACTTGACCAGGGACCATGTGACTGGTGACCACTTGACCAGGGATTACTTGACCAGGGACCACTTGACCAGAGACTACTTGACCAGGGACTACTTGACCAGGGACCATGTGACTGGGGACCACTTGACCAGGGACTACTTGACCAAGGACCACATGACCAGGGACCACTTGACCAGGGACTACTTAACCAGTATCCAGGGACCACTTTGACTAGGAACCACTTGACCAGAGACCACTTTATCAGGGACCACTTGACCAGAGACTACTTGACGAGGGACCACTTTGACCAAGGACTAGTTGACCAGGGACTACTTTGACCAGGGACTGCTTGACCAGGGACTACTTGACCAGGGACCACTTTGACCAGGGACTACTTTGACCAGGGACTACTTGACCAGGGACATTTTACCAGGGACTTATTGACCAGGAAGCACTTTGACTAGGGACCATTTTGACCAGAGACTACTTAACCAGCGTCCAAGGACCACTTTGACTAGGAACCATTTGACCAGAGACCACTTTATCAGGCACCACTTGATCAGAGACTACTTGACGAGGGACCACTTTGAGCAAGGACCACTTGACCAGGGACTACTTTGACCAGGGACTACTTGACCAGGAACTACTTGACCAGGGACAACTTTGACCAGGCACTATTTGACCAGGGACCACTTTGACCAGAGACTACTTAACTAGGGACTACTTGACCAGAGACCACTTTGACTAGGAACCACTTGACCAGAGACTATTTTATCAGGGACCACTTTGACCAGGGACCACTTTGACCAGGGAATACTTGACCAGGGAGTACTTGACCAGGGACCACTTTGACCAGGGACCACTTTGACCAGGGACCACTTTGACCAGGAACTACTTGACCAGGGGCCACTTTGTCCAGGGACCACTTTAACCAGGCTCCATTTTGACCAGGGACCATTTTGACCAGAGACTACTTAAACAGGGACTACTTGACTAGGAACCACTTGGCTAGGAACCACTTGACCAGAGGACACTTTATCAGGTACCACTTGACTGGGACCACTTTGACCAGGGACTACTTGACCAGGGACCACTTTGACCAGAGACCACTTTGACCAGGGACCACTTGACTAGGGACCACTTTGACTAGGGACCATTTGAGCAGGGACCACTTTGACCAGGGAGCACTCGACCAGGGGCCACTTTGACCAGAGACCACTTTGACCAGGGACTACTTTGACCAGAGATTACTTGACCAGGGACCATTTTGGCCAGGGACCACTCTCCAACCGTAGTACCAAAAGGGTTATGAATTCAGCTTTTGATCAACTTGAGATTTGGTTTGGTAATTTGGGTGCTGATTCAGGAAATTGCATTGGATAGACCACATCAGCTCTAGAACATATGCCATCCACTAGTATTTATTATTTTATTTATTTACTGTACTTATACCCCGTCCTTCGCACCCCGAAGGGGACTCAGGGCGGCTTACAAACTATGGCAACAATTCAATGCCAGATTCAGATAACAACAATATCAATAGAACACAATATTATAAAACTGTAAGAAACACAGATATATAAATTACAATAGTCTTTCAAATGATTAAAACATATTAAAACATTTCAAACATATCAAAATTACATTGCATTGAAGCACAATTACAGGTCTTACGGTCCTGTGGCTTAAACGGCCAAAACCCTGATAAATACCAGCTCAGCACCCTCAAAACATTGTCACATACCGCCCACCCCCACCTAAAATTTAGTAACCATCTACTCACCCACACAAAACCATATCTAATAAATAAGCCTCGGCACTATAAGAGGGTTTTGCAAGACCAGTTGTTCTCGTTGAAATGGTGTAGTAAGTGAGGCCAAGGACCATATTTTAATTCTTGCAGACCACTGGTGCTCCACGGACCACAGGTTGGGTGTGCAGGTACAGCTGTACCAGGAGCTCCAATTTTGTTTGCTTTGCATTGAATGTTTGTTGCAGTCCTAAGTTTCAGGGACTCTGCAGATAGTTGGTTTCTTTTGGCTGCAATCATAGGGCAAGCCACCTGTCAATTATAGTTAGGTTCCCTGGTCCCGCCCCCTTTTTGGGTTTTTGGAGGGAATAGGAGCCTTTTTGGGTCAGTCCACACAGAGAAGTTTTCCATGCAGGACATAATACCAAGAGCTCCTGTAGAAAGCTTAATCTTCTACGTCTTGGCCGGGGTTGTACAGCCCACAGCTTGGCCGAGGATCATACAGCCTTACAGCTCCTTTGCTGAGGGACTTCAGTCAGCCATCACGGAAACCTGAACTCCTTTTCCCCTGGAAGTCTACAAAGCTCTGCTTGGTAAGGGTCACTTGCGGAAGCCAGAAGCAGTTGGTACCGGGTGTAGGGGCTCCACGCCAACACAGGCAAAGACAGACTGCCCAGATTAGAAGTTAAGGATTTCCCCATTAGTTACAGTTATGAAGATAGTGCCTGTTCCCTATGGACAAGACTGAGAGAGTGCCAATAGACTGTTAAGAAAGCCTTAAAGTACCTGTTTGTTTTCATTAATAAAGAACTTTGTTGAACCTTAAAGCAAAGTAAAGACTCTGTTTTAAGGAAATCCAAAGGCCTTTAATCTGAGGCAGCCCCAGCGTCCCGTTGGGCACACAGAATATATGTCCTGTCTAGGGCTGGGCGGTTTCGTTTCGTTAATTCGTAATTCGTTAATAATTCGTTATTTTTTTCAATTACAAAACGATAACGAACCATTCTGGAGCAATTTTTTAAAAAAAACGAATTTTTAAACACGTTTTGTAAATGCTTCGTATTTCGTTATTGTATTCGTTTCGTTATTGTTCTGAGGTCGTTTCGTTATTATTTCCGCATGTCTGGGGCAAGTTTTTTGTTTAATTAGTGAAAAAAAATTATAATATCACACCAACAGTCAACAACAGAGGGAGAGGGAAGCTTCAGAAGTTTTTGGAGGTTTTTTAGCGTATTTCGCGGTCGCGTCCGCCATTAACGAATCGATTCGTTATTGTTTCGGAAATCGATTCGTTAATGTTTTGTAATTTTTTTCACATTTACGAAATTTCGTAAATACTCGAACTTTTTTAAGGGAAAATTTTGTAATTATTTTAAATATCGAAACAAAAAAAACCCAAATACAAATTGATTTTAGAAACAAATTTTTCCGTTGTTACCCAGGCCTAGTCCTGTCTACAGTCTTATGCACAGGCCCAGCATGCGACAGCACATTGGGAACCACTGATCTACACTGACCATCTAATGCAGTTCCAAACTATCATATGGCAATGTTGATCCAGTCGTAGCCAAAATTATTTGTTCCTGGAAGCAAGCAGTAATCCAATATCGAGCTCCTTCTCTGACTGTGAATGCAGCCTTATTTATCTATGAGGGTTGAGTGAAAAGTAATGCCTCCACCTTCGTTACTTGGGTTTGGATGGGAATATTTTAATAAATGCCATTTTCTGTCCAACCCCCAACTCTGCTATTCATTCCCTTCCTGAAGTCCTGAACAGAGAAGCTTCTTGGGACTTCATCACGCTGAAAGAAGAAAGTGTTTGGATATTGGGAAAGATTTCCTAAACCTTTTCAAGTTTCCAAAGTTTTGCATGCTCAAAAGGCAAGGTTGCCATCCCTTCTGATCCTTTGTTTCCAACCTCATCCGACTTAAGCGACCTGTTTGGAGAGATGAGAACGGGGCTGGACCATGGAGTACACCGTGCCCACTTCCTGGAAAAGAAAAGGTGAGAAATTCTATGCTGAGATATTTTTGTCATAGTGATGGATGACGTTCCCTTGGAATGTTATAAATTAAAACAAACACCCATAATTATTTGTTCCTGGAAGCAAACAGTAACCCAATATCGAGCTCCTTCTCTGACTGTGAATGCAGCCTTATTTATCTACAAGGGTTGAATGAAAAGTAATGCCTCCACCTTCGTTACTTGGGTTTGGATGGGAATATATTAATAAATCAAACACAGAAATAATCTTTAGAACGTGCTCTTTAACTACCACTAGTCACTTTCCCACACAACCACCAGGCAGTTTCTGCCAATGATGAACAAGTATTCGGACGCCATCACGGAAGAAGTCAACACTCAGAATAGTGTATGCTAGAAAATGGAAATCCAATAAAATCACAACAGAAGAAGAATGGTTAAACAAGGTAAAGGAAATAATGGATGTGGATAAATTGACTTTTTATTTGAAAGTTTTCACAGGAAGACCAGTTAAGAAAACAGACTGGAGACTGTTCGATGAATATATGGAAAAACAGCAAGCCCGGACATTGACAACACACTAACAGTGTAGGATGGAAAGAAATAGGTAAATGTTGTCCCCTGACATTAGAATCATAGAATCATAGAATCAAAGAGTTGGAAGAGACCTCATGGGCCATCCAGTCCAACCCCATTCTGCCAAGAAGCAGGAATATTGCATTCAAATCACCCTGACAGATGGCCATCCAGCCTCTGTTTAAAAGCTTCCAAAGAAGGAGCCACTACCACACTCCGGGGCAGAGAGTTCCACTGCTGAACGGCTCTCACAGTCAGGAAGTTCTTCCTAATGTTCAGATGGAATCTCCTTTCTTGTAGTTTGAAGCCATTGTTCTGCGTCCTAGTCTCCAGGGAGGCAGAAAACCAACTGCTGCTTTCATAGAATCATAGAATCAAAGAGTTGGAAGAGACCTCATGGGCCATCCAGTCCAACCCCATTCTGCCAAGAAGCAGGAATATTGCATTCAAATCACCCCTGACAGATGGCCATCCAGCCTCTGTTTAAAAGCTTCCAAAGAAGGCGCCTCCACCACACTCCGGGGCAGAGAGTTCCACTGCTGAACGGCTCTCACAGTCAGGAAGTTCTTCCTCATGTTCAGATGGAATCTCCTCTCTTGTAGTTTGAAGCCATTGTTCCGCGTCCTAGTCTCCAAGGAAGCAGAAAACAAGCTTGCTCCCTCCTCCTGTGGCTTCCTCTCACATATTTATACATGGCTATTATATCTCCTCTCATCCTTCTCTTCTTCAGGCTAAACATGCCCAGCTCCTTAAGCCGCTCCTCATAGGGCTTGTTCTCCAGACCCCTGATCATTTGAGTCGCCCTCCTCTGGACACATTCCAGCTTGTCCATCTCTCTCTTGAATTGTGGTGCCCAGAATTGGACACAATATTCCAGGTGTGGTCTAACAAAGCAGAATAGAGGGGTAGCATTACTTCCCTAGATCTAGACACTATGCTCCTATTGATGCAGGCCAAAATCCCATTGGCTTTTTTTTGCCGCCACATCACATTGTTGGCTCATGTTTAACTTGTTGTCCACGAGGACTCCAAGATCTTTTTCACACGTACTGCTCTCGAGCCAGGCATCATCGTCCCCCATTCTGTATCTTTGCATTTCGTTTTTCCTGCCAAAGTGGAGTATCTTGCATTTGTAACTGTTGAACTTCATTTTGTTAGGTTTGGCCATTCATCTCTCTAATCTGTCAAGATCGTTTTGAATCCTGCTCCTGTCCTCTGGAGTATTGGCTCTCCCTCCCAATTTGGTGTCGTCTGCAAACTTGATGATCCTGCCTTCTAGCCCTTCATCTAAGTCATTAATAAAGATGTTGAACAGGACCGGGCCCAGGACGGAACCCTGCGGCACTCCACTCGTCACTTCTTTCCAGGATGAAGAGGAAGCATTGGGGAGAATCACCCTCTGGGTTCGTCCATTTAACCAATTCCTGATCCACCTCACCGTAGTTTTGCCTCGCCCACATTGGACTAGTTTCCTTGCCAGAAGGTCATGGGGGACCTTGTCGAAGGCCTTCCTGAAATCCAGGTACGCTCCATCCACGGCATTCCCCGCATCTACCCAGCTTGTAACTCTATCGAAAAAAGAGACCAGATGAGTCTGGCATGACTTGTGTTTGATAAATCCATGTTAGCGATGATGGCATTTGTTTCTAAGTGTTTGCAGACCACTTCCTTAACAATCCTTTCCAGAATCAAGAATGGTTGAACAAGGTAAAGGAAATAAGAGATATGGATAAATTGACTTTTTATTTGAAAGTTTTCACAGGAAGACTGGTTAAGAAAATGGATTGGAGACTGTTCGATGAATATATGGAAAAACAGCAAGCCCGGACATTGACAACACACGAACACTGTAGGATGGAAAGAAATAGGTAAATGTTGTCCCCTGACATTAAGTCCAGTCATGTCTGACTCTGGGGGTTGGTGCTCATCTCCATTTCTAAGCCAAAGAGCCGGCGTTCTCCATAGACACCTCCAAGGTCATGTGGCCAGCATGACTGCATGGAGCGCCGTTATCTTCCCGCTGGACCGGTACTTATTTATCTACTCACATTTGCATGTTTTCGAACTGCTAGATGGGCAGAAGCTAGGGCTGACAGCGGAAGCTCATGCCGCTCCTCGGAATCAAACCTGCAACCTTTCAGTCAACAAGCTCAGCAGCTCAGCGCTTTAACCCACTGCACCACTGGGGGCTCCATGGAAAGAAATAGATATACCAAAAATAAACACTGACGGTGAAGCCGATGTGGCAAGTGAGAAACAATAGACAAAAATTAAGAAGAAGATGCGGAGAAGAAGATTGAGGAAGCCAAATCTTTTCCCATCCCCCCCCTTTTTTGATGTCCCACTCTTTTTTTTTATTTTATCCTTTTTTTGTTTTTATTTCTTCTCCTTCCCTAGCACTATATATCCAAACCCTTTTCCCCATACCCCAAATGTTTTTCCGATGTTCACTATACCCTTTTTCTATACATATTCTTTTTATGTATATATAATTTGAAATGTGTCAATTAAAAATCATATTAAAAAAAGAAATAGTTTTCTAAGTTCTACAGAGATACTCGCAGGAACACCTCAGCAAAGAAGAGTCCAAAAGTGGCAGGCTCAAAAACGGAACCTCAATCAGTGGGTGAGACCCAATGAGAGACTTCCTCCTGGGCAACTGCAGCACACCCAAATACTTGTGAGTCACTCTGGACTGTGCTCTAACTTGCAAGAAGAACTGCTCGAATATAAATTAAGTGCCTCGGCTTATATTTGGGTTGGCTTATACTCGAGTATATACGGTATATATTAGATTGTTTATGTCAAATAGTTAATAAAAATACTTTCCTAAGATCTACAGAGATACTTGCAGGAACACCTCAGCAAACGAGAGTCCAAAAGTGGCAGGCTCAAAAACGGAACCTCAATCAGTGGGTGAGACCCAATGAGAGACTTCCTCCTGGGCAATTGCAGCACACCCAAATACTTGTGAGTCACTCTGGACTGTGCTCTGACTTACAAGAAGAACTGCTCGAATATAAATTAAGTGCCTCGGCTTATATTTGGGTTGGCTTATACTCGAGTATATACGGTATATATTAGATTGTTTATGTCAAATAATTAATAAAAATAGTTTCCTAAGATCTACAGAGATACTTGCAGGAACACCTCAGCAAGTGAGAGTCCAAAAGCGGCAGGCTAAAAAACGGAACCTCAGTCAACGGCTGAGACTAAATGAGAGACTCCCCCTGGGGCACACAGAAAACTGGGTGACTTGGAAGGTGCTGAACAGGCTGCGCTCTGGCAGCACGAGATGCAGAGCCAACCTTCAGAAATGGGGCTACAAAATGGAGAAACAACTGGAATAGCTGACACGATATGAGAATTTAAAGATCAAACTGCAAAGACTCTGGTACAAGCCAGTCAAGGGGGTCCTAGTGGTGATCGGCACACTGGGTGCAGTGCCTCAAGACCTTGGCCTGCACTTAAACACAATTGGCGCTGACAAAATTACCATCTGCCAGCCGAGTTAACAACCTAACTCAGCAGAAACAAAAGCAATATCCTGTTGACCCAATGCAGCCCTAATTTGGAATCCACGACATGCAAGTGTGGAGAAGAGCAAACTACAGACCACCTGCTGCAATGCAACCTGAGCCCTGCCACATGCACCATGGAGGACCTCCTTGCAGCAACACCAGAGGCACTCCCAGTGATCAGCTACTGGTCAAAGGACATTTGACAGAATGCCAAGTTTGCAAACTTTGTGTTTGTGTGTGCGTGTTTTTTTAAAAAAATACAATACAACTGTTTGGTTCGCTCCCGGCACAATAAAATAAATAAATAAATAAATAAACAATCCCAGTGCAGTGTGGATACATGACTGTGTTTCTGGTTTAACTATTACCTGATACAACCAAATTTGGTGTTGCTTTTTGGAGAGATCCTGCTGCACTCCATTCCTCCGAGGGATGATCTTTGCAACTTCTCATTTTCACAGCCTTCTGTACTAGAAAAGCAGACTCGAAGCAAGCGCTTACAGTTTTCATTTCACAACTGCGGATATTTTATTTATGCCGTTCTGATAACAGCACACCTGGTGGGATCATCATAAAGTAACCGTTCCTTGCACTCGCTTCTTTGTCTTCCTCAGCAGGTGGCTTATGATGGCCCCGTTTCATTGCTTGGCTTGGGGTGAACCAAATTAGAACGGCACTGGGTCAACAGGATATTGCTTGTGTTTCTGCTGAGTTAGGTTGGTAATTCAGCTGACAGATGGTAATTTTGTCAGCGCTGATTGTGTTTAAGTGCAGGCCAAGGTCTTGAGGCACTGCACCCAGTGCGCCAATCACCACTGGGACCCCCTTGTAGCAGTGAGCCATGACAGTTCAAGTGGGGCCCACCAGAGAGCCCCACTTGACTGTGCCAGAGTCTTTGCAGTTCGATCTTTAAATCCTCATATTGTGTCAGCTTTTCTAGTTGTTTCTCTTCAATCCTTTTCTTAAAATTATTATTATTATTATTATTATTATTATTATTATTATTATTATTATTATCATACCTGCTTTTGCATATTATTATTATTATTATTATTATTATTATTAATAATAATAATAATAATAATAATATTATCCTGACACAAAACACAGTAGCTCACAGCATATTACTATTATTATTATTATTATTATTATTATTATTATTATTATTATCCTGACACAAAAACACAGGATGTCACAGCATGTTGTCGTTGCTGTTGTTGTTGTTGTTGTTGTTGTTGTTATTATTATTATTATTATTATTATCCTGACACAGAAACACAGTAAGTCACAGCATATTATTATTATTATTATTATTATTATTATTATTATCATCATCATCATCATCATCACAAAAACACAGTATGTCACAGCATATTATTATTATTATTATTATTAATAATAATAATAATATTATCCTGACACAAAACACAGTAGCTCACAGCATATTACTATTATTATTATGATTATTATTATTATTATCCTGACACAAAAACACCATATGTCACAGCAAACGAGATATATATGCTGGATTTTGAATCACAAAATTACAAGTCGAACACTTCCCAAGTGTCTAGGATTGTGTGATGTATTATTATTATTATTATTATTATTAATAATAATAATAATAATATTAATATTATTATTGCCGTCTTGAAATGTCCACTTTCCTGGCTGCGGGAAAAGGAGACCTCGAATTCGGCCTAATTCAGACCGCTTATCCATATTGACAACCCCCAACCGGTCTCCTAAGGTAAATTGGTGTAACCAGGTGAGCGGGCCCTCTGGTTTGAAGGTGGTGTTGTTGAACGCCAGATCTGTCAACGGAAAAACGACCTTTATCCAGGATTTAATCCTGGAGGAGCGGGCAGATCTGGCGTGCATCACGGAGACCTGGTTGGATGAAGCGGGGGGCGTAAATCTCTTCCCAGCTTTGTCCTCCAGGCTTCTCCGTGCAACACCAACCTAGAACCGGAGGACGGGGAGGCGGGGTTGCAGTGGTCTATAGAGATTCCATCCATCTGACCAGGAGCCCCATCCCGCAGACCACAAATTTCGAATGCGTCCACCTGAGGGTGGGTGACCGGGACAGAATAGGGATTCTTGTAGTGTACCGTCCACCTCGCTGCACTACTGTCTCCCTGCCTGAGCTAGCGGGGGTGGTCTCGAGCCTGGTGGTGGAGTCCCAACGGCTCCTTGTGCTGGGGGACTTCAACATCCATGCCGAGGCGACCCTCTCAGGAGCGGCTCAGGACTTCATGTCTGCCATGGCAACCATGGGGCTGTCCCAACAAATAACTGGCCCCACCCACTGTGCTGGACACACATTGGACTTGGTTTTCTGCCAGGGATGGGAGCAAGGTGGCGGTGTTGAGGAGTTGTCCATCTCTCCGTTGCCATGGACCGACCACCATCTGGTCAGTTTTAGACTCACTGCACCCCCTAACCTCTGCAGAGGTGGAGGACCCATTAAGTTGGTCCGCCCCAGGAGGCTTATGGATCCGAATGGATTCCTGACGGCTCTTGGGGATTTTCCCGCCACCTCGGTAGGTGACCATGTCGAGGCCTTGGTCGCTCTCTGGAATGGGGAGATGACCAGGGCAATTGACAGGATCGCTCCGGAACGTCCCCTCTCAAGTAACCGAGCTAAACCAGCTCCTTGGTTCACTGAGGAGCTGGCAGCGATGAAGCGAAGGAAGAGGGAACTAGAGAGCGTGTGGCGCTCGGACCCAAGCGAGCCAAATCGAGCACGGTTTGTGTCCTTTTTAAGGGCATATGCCGCGGCAATAAAAGCCGCAAAGAAAACTTTCTTTGCGGCTACTATTGCGTCTGCAAAAAACCGTCCGGCGGAGTTGTTTCGGATTGTCAGAGGTCTTTTAACTCCCCCTACTTCAGGTGGGAGCCCTGACAATTCGGACACGCGCTGTGAAGCATTTGCTCGGTTCTTTGCAGACAAAGTCGCTTTGATCCGTTCTGGGCTGGACACCACATTAAATGCAGTCTCTGTGGATGTGACACAAGCACCTGCTTGTCCTATTTTGATGGATTCTTTTCAGTTTGTGAAACCCGAGGATGTGGACAAGATACTTGGAGGAATGAGGCCTACCACGTCCATCCTAGACCCCTGCCCATCCTGGCTTCTGAAAGAGGCCAGAGGGGGATTGGCTGAGTGGGTAACGGTGGTGGTTAATGCCTCCCTTCGGGAAGGCAAGATTCCAGCGAGCTTAAAACAAGCTATTATAAAACCGCTGTTGAAGAAACCATCACTGGACCTCACTAAATTTGACAACTTTCGGCCTGTTTCCAATCTCCCCTTTTTGGGCAAAGTCATGGAAAGCGTGGTGGCCTCACAACTCCAGGTATTCTTGAGAGACACGGATTATCTGGATCCGGCACAGTCTGGTTTCAGACCGGGACATGGTACAGAGACGGTCTTGGTCGCCTTAGTGGATGATCTGCGCCGGGAGCTAGACAGGGGGAGTGTGTCCCTGTTGGTGCTCCTGGACCTCTCAGCGGCCTTCGATACCGTCGACCACGGTATTCTTCTGGGACGCCTTGCAGAGATGGGTCTTGGGGGCACCGCTTTGCGGTGGCTCCAGTCATTTCTGGAGGGTCGTACCCAGAAGGTGTTAGTGGGGGACTCCTGTTCAACTCCACAGCCTTTGACCTGTGGTGTTCCTCAGGGCTCCATACTGTCCCCCATGCTGTTTAACATCTACATGAAGCCGCTGGGTGAGATCATCCGGAGTTTCGGGGTGCGGTGTCACCTGTACGCAGATGATGTCCAACTCTGTCACTCCTTCCCACCTGCTACTAAGGAGGCTGTCGAAGTCCTGAACCGGTGCCTGGCCGCTGTGACGGTCTGGATGAGGGCGAACAAACTGAAATTAAATCCAGACAAGACAGAGGTACTCCTGGTCAGTCGCAAGGCCGAACAGGGTATAGGGTTACAGCCTGTGCTGGACGGGTCGCACTCCCCTTGAAGGCACAGGTTCGCAGCTTGGGTGTGACCCTGGACTCATCGCTGAGCCTGGAACCCCAGGTTTCGGCGGTGACCAGGGGAGCATTCGCACAGTTAAAACTCGTGCGCCAGCTGCGCCCGTATCTTGGGAAGTCTGACTTGGCCACGGTAGTCCACGCTCTGGTTACATCCCGCTTAGACTACTGCAACGCTCTCTACGTGGGGCTGCCCTTGAAGACGGCCCGGAAGCTTCAGCTAGTCCAGCGCGCGGCAGCCATGTTGTTAACCGGAGCGGGACGCAGGGAGCGCACAACGCCCTTGCTGTCCCAGCTCCACTGGCTGCCGATTAGCTACCGGGCCCAATTCAAGGTGCTGGTGCTAACCTACAAAGCCCTAAACGGTTCCGGCCCAAAATACCTTGAGTACCGCATCTCGGCCTATCAGCCCACGAGGACCTTGAGATCATCCGGGGAGGCCCTTCTCTCGGTCCCGCCTGCCTCACAGGCACGCTTGGCGGGGACCAGGGAGCGGGCCTTCTCGGTGGTGGCCCCCCGGCTGTGGAACTCCCTCCCTGCTGAAATTAGACAGGCGCCCTCCCTCATGGCCTTCCGTAAGGGCCTGAAGACCTGGCTCTTCGAAAAGGCCTTCGATTAAGTGCTATGTTTTGGAATGACCACCGGAATGGACTAAGACGACGAGACTGATTATGACCCAAACAAGACGAAGCGGATTTTTAGTTTAATTAGCTGTGTGTTAGTAAGATGTGTGTTATGATCCTGATTTACTGTAACTGTTGTCTTCATGTTCTGTGTTCTGTACACCGCCACGAGTCGCCTTCGGGCTGAGAGTGGCGGTTAACAAATGCAAAAAATAATAATAAAAAAAAATAATAATACAGAAGATAATAACACTATGTCACAAAATCTGGAAAAAGAAATCTGTTCCTGGTGTGAAAGTGTTATTTCCTGTTTCCTTGTGCGGGGCTTGCTTTGAAAGTAGTTGTTTTACTCCAGAAACTTTGTTTTTGTGGCTGCCACAAACTGTGTTGAATTGGTTGAGAGTCAATGAGAGATCAATCGAATCTCTGGTTTGATCCTATGGTCAACCTTCTCTGATTATTCTGGAGGATCTAGAGATGTCTGGAGAACATTGAGGACTCTTTAGGTCCTTCAATGCAATTTCCTAGCATTCGATGCCCAACTCCATGGGATCCATAGCCTTCAGCCACAGCAGTTCAAGAGGTATCAAACTGCATCAATTTGACACTGTAGATGCCTTGGAGGAATGACGTGGACATGCCAAACGACCAGATCTCACCCAGTTCTGAGAAATCATCTCACCTCATAATTGCTGATTTCAGGGGAATTCCTCTCGTTTTGGTTCTCATAGGACAGATGTTCAGGAGTGGTCACTCTTGGACTGGCAGGGTCAGCTGCAGAACGGAAGAGGAGGCACGTCACCTTCCGTGAAATTCACAAACCTAACCCCAATCCCACCACAACAGGATAGTTGTATACCACCAGTTGGTCAGGGACATCCCCATTTAAGCTTCTCCTGTCCCACTTTCCCAGCTGAGTATAAAATATGTTATTGAAGGTTTTCATGGCCAGAGTCACTGGGTTGATGTGAATTTTCCGGGCTGTCTGGCCATGTTCCAGAAGCATTCTCTCCTGACGTTTCGCCCACATCTATGGCAGGCATCCTCAGAGGTTGCAAGGTTTCCAGGTCTGAAAATTCACAGCAACCCATTATTATTATTATTATTATTATTATTATTATTATTATTGAGTTGCTGTGAGTTTTCGGGTCTGTCTGGCCATGTTCAAGAAGCATTCTCTCCTGACGTTTCACCCACATCTATGTCAGGCATCCTCAGAGGTTGTGAGGTCTTTTGGAAACTAGGCAAGGGGGGTTTACATAGATGTGGAATAATGTCCAGGATGGAAGAAAGTACTCTTGTCTATGAGGCAAGCATGAATGTTGTCATTGGCCAGCTTAATTAGGATTGAATAGCCTTGCAGCTTCAAAGCTTGGCTGCTTCCTGCCTGGGGGGAAGGTGTTAGCTGGCAGGCAACCTCTGAGAATGCCTGCCATAGATGCAAGCAAAATGTCAGGAGAAAATGCTTCTGGAACATGGCAATACAGCCCAGAAAACGCACAACGCAGAAACTGAATGGCCATCTGTCGGGAGCGGTTGGATTGTGTCTCTGTGCATGGCAGAATGTGCTTGGAGTTGCTCTTGGGATCTCTTCTAACTCTACGATACTATGATTCAGAGCCAGAATGGCCATCTGTCGGGAGGGCTTGGGATTGGACCTAGTCACTTTTACCATTCATAGCATTGTAGTGTCAAAATAATGTCCAGGGTGGGAGAAATAACGCTTGTCTGTGAGGGAAGTGTGAATGTGGCCATTGGCCACCTTGATTAGCATTGAATGGCCTTGCAGCTTCAAAGCCTGGCTGCTTCCTGTCTGGGGGAATCCTTTGTTAGGAGGTGGTTGGTGGAAAGAACTCCTGTCTGTTTGAGGCAAGTGTGAATGTGGCCATTGCCCACCTTGATTAGCACTGAATGGCCTTGCAGCTTCAAAGCCTGGCTGCTTCCTACCTGGGGGAATCCTTTGTTGGGAGGTGGGTGGTGGAAAGAACTCCTGTCCGTTTGAGGCAAATGTGAATGTGGCTATTGGCCACCTCGATTAACATTGAATGGCCTTGCAGCTTCAAAGCCTGGCTGCTTCCTGCCTGGGGGAATCTTTTGTTGGGAGGTGGGTGGTGGAAAGAACTCCTCTCTCTTTGAGGCAAGTGTGAATGTGGCCATTGGCCACCTTGATTAGCATTGAATGGCCTTGCAGCTTCAAAGCCTGGGTGGTTGCTGCCTTGCGGACTACTAGTGGTCCACAGATGACAGGTTGGGAACCACTGGTGTAGATGGAACCGTGAGACTGAGAAGCTCATGCATGTACTGTATTTCCATGCTCTGGCCATGACACTGAGAAGGAAATCGACACAGCTGACATGGAAATACAAACACAGGATGTTGTCTCCAAGTGGATGTTTTTGCCCTGACCAAGGCAGATTTCCGTCTGCTCTAAAGTCTGTTTCCTTACCTTGTCTGGTGAAACATTTCCTCTTTTTCCTACAATTCCAGATTGTGCAAAATCCTACCAGGAATAATAATACCACGATGCTTACGAACAGCCACCATCGGTTCCGTATTGGTCCGTCACCTGCAAAAAGCAACAAAACATCCCATGTTGGCTATTGAAAAAACAATACTTTTAAATGATAAAACAAAACAAAACAATGTATTGTGTGCCTTTCGTGCTCCCAAAAGCTCCCCAAAGCCTCATTTAGAAAGTGGAGTCGATCTTGGCACTTTGTTGTCCTTAGGGCTGAAGGATTACAAGTTACGTAGACAATTCAATCATCAACTAATATCAACATTGAATCTTTCTTTGGGATGTGGCCCCTCTCCCGACGAATCTGGCCATATATCTAATGGCACCAATGAAGAATCGGTGATGGGATGTGGCATGGCCCATCATCCCCAAAACAAAACTATGTACAAGCATGACAACACCCTTTTTTCGTGTCAGGAGCGACTTGAGAAACTGCAAATCGCTTCTGGTGTGAGAGAATTGGCTGTTTGCAAGGATGTTGCCAAGGGGACGCTGCCACCCCTGTTTGTTGATGTTTTACCATCCTTGTGGGAGGCTTCTCTCATGTCCCCACATGGGGAGCTGGAGCTGACGGAGGGAGCTCATCTGTGCTCTCCCCGGATTCAAACCACCAACCTGTCAGTCTTCAGTCCTGCTGGCACAAAGGTTTAATCCTTGCTGCTGGTACACAATGAGACAATGTGATTGCAAGCAATTGAAAAGTAAAGCATGGCAGGATTCATGATCCCAGCAATGAGAAAGTGGAGCAACAGCACCCCTGGTGGCCGGAACTGAGC